>JALAZF010000034.1:15072500-15735000 GCA_022829125.1 Lathyrus tuberosus
TGAAATGATGTATGGTCTCACCATCGATCAGGAGTCTGAACTGAGAGGGATTAAAGGAGTTCCGTCTCATCAGCCCCCGATCTAAACAAAAATCAATATCCATGGTGGTATGGCTGCAGTAGGGATTCAAATGAAATAGCTTTCGGCCAAGGCCTAGAGCAGCAGCAATCTCAGTCACATTACCTCCTACATGTATAGGTCCTCTTGCCCAGGTGGCAACACCACTAAAAGAGTACAGCATAAAGTTACCACAAGCTAAACGACGCGACTGATTCGTACAAAACATGAAAAATATGTCCTCCTCAATAACGTGGTCATCAGCATCTGCTCTCCCAAAGAATGTATGGGCAACGATCATCTGAAAGTATCAGAGAGCTGGGTTATGGATAACCTGCGAAATGTGAGTATCAGGGTCAGGGCCTCCACCTCCAGAGATGTCACTCCAAAATTTCTCCACATCTCTATTCATGAAGTAACCCATGGGCAGCTTAGGGATAGCGCCAACTCCAGTCTCAAATCCAAGAAGATCACTGAACTCAGTATGGGTGAACGAATACTCTGTACCAAATAACCTGAAGCTAGTGTAGCCATCTGATCCCAAGTACAGATCATAGGAGAAAGAGCTGAGGAACTCCAAAGTGAGGTTCCTATAGGTGGGATGCAAATCATCAGCGTACTGGTCCCATTTGAGCTGGTGGGTCAAGTATCGGACACTGGGCTCTATGCCCAAAGCTTCCATGCAATCACTGTCTGGGTAGCGAGTGGGTGCCATAGGTCTGAGTGAAATCATCGCATAACGCTCTCTCTGGGCGTCGTCTTTAAAGGTCACGTGCATGTCGTCGACTGGTGGCATCCTGAAAGAAAAGGTTAGGAAAAACAGACCCTGAAATCAAACACACCAAACAAGTAAGACATATGTGTACAAACAAGGAAACAAACGTAAATCAAAATAAACGGAAAGAAAATAAATACGAAAAGGAAAAGAACCATGGGTTGCTTCCCATGCAGCGCTTGCTTAACGTCGTTAGCTCGACGAGTTCAAGTCATGTATCTGGTGCGAGGATAGGTGGGTCTGTTAACGTGAACCTGGAGTAGTATGCTGGAATGTCACCTCCTTCATAATGCTTAAGCCTTTGTCCATTTACAACAAACGGACTGCAAGATTTGTTCTTAATTTCCACTGCCCCGGATTTTAGGATTTTGGAAACTTCGAACGGGCCCATCCATATAGATCGAAGCTTACCTGGAAAAAGTCGCAGTCTTGAATTGTATAAAAGAACAGGGTCACCTATGTTGAAGTCTTTCTTGACGATCTTCTTGTCATGCCATGCTTTGGTTCTCTCTTTATATATAATGGTATTTTCATAGGCTGATTGTCGGAGTTCTTCTAGCTTATGTATGTCTAAGATGCGTTTCTCACCAGCTGCTAGGTAATCAAAATTTAAGGTTCTGATGGCCCAATATGCTTTGTGTTCCAATTCAAAGGGTAAGTGACATGATTTTCCGTAAACTAGTTGGTAAGGGGTTGTTCCAATGGGAGTCTTATAGGCTGTCCTGTAGGCCCACAGTGCTTCTGAAAGCTTCTGTGACCAATCCTTTCTGGATATCGAGACAGTTTTTTCTAAGATATGCTTGATCTCTCTATTGGATACTTCTACTTGCCCACTGGTTTGCGGGTGGTAAGGTGTGGCTACTCTATGTTTAACTCCATACTTCCTCAACAGTTTGTCAAAAATCCTAGATATAAAATGTGATCCTCCATCACTTATGACTAGTCTGGGAACTCCGAATCTAGGGAATATATTCTGCTTGAACATCTTAATCACCACTCGGGTGTCGTTTGTGGGTGCAGCTATAGCTTCAATCCATTTGGACACGTAATCGACAGCGACTAAAATATATTTGTTTCCTAAGGATGATGGAAAAGGTCCCATAAAGTCGATTCCCCAAACATCAAAAAGTTCTACTTCTTGAATGTTTCTTAATGGCATTTCATTTCTCCTCGAGATGTTTCCGGAGCGTTGACACGGGTCACACTTGGTTATATACGTATGAACATCACGCCATATAGTTGGCTAATAAAGACCAGCTTGTAAGATTTTAGCGTGAGTCTTAGATGTGCTTGCGTGTCCTCCGTAGGGTGCTGAGTGACAATGTTCTATGATATGGTGCACTTCTTCTTCTGGAACACACCGGCGAAAGATTCCGTCAGTGCCTCTCTTAAAAAGGAGTGGTTCATCCCAATAGAAATGTTTAACGTCATTGAAGAACTTCTTTTTCTGCTGATAGCTGAGGTCCGAAGGTATTATATTTGCAGCAAGATAGTTAACAAAATCTAAATACCAAGGTACATTATTTACCGCTAAGGATTTTTCAGAATCTTCTAGGGTTTCTAAACTTACATCTCCAATGGCATCTAGCTTAGTGATTAACCTATCATAAGCAAAGTCATCATTTATGGGTACTACATCAGGTTTCAAGAACTCAAGCCTGGAAAGGTGATCGGCAACTACATTCTTGGTGCCTTTCTTATCTCTGATATCAAGGTCAAATTCTTGCAATAAAAGTATCCACCAGAGTAACCTAGGTTTAGCATACTTTTTATTCAAAAGGTATCGGATGGCGGCATGATCAGTGTAAACAATTATTTTGGCTCCCACCAAATAGGATCTAAATTTGTCTATGGCGAAAACTACGGCTAGGAGTTCTTTTTCTGTGGTTGCATAGTTTAGCTGAGCGGCATCTAGAGTTCTACTGGCGTAGTAAATCACAGGTAACTTCTTATCAGATCTTTGCCCTAGCACTGCTCCTACAGCGTAATCACTAGCATCACACATGATTTCAAAAGGTTTATGGGTGCAGAGATTAAAGCTTGTTTTAAAAGGTTGAATACTTCGTTGCATTTTTCATCAAAAATGAACTCGGCATCTTTCATCAGAAGACCTGTCAAAGGTTTAGTGATCTTAGAGAAATTTTTAATGAAACACCGGTAAAATCCAGCATGTCCAAGAAAACTTCGAACTTCTCTAATTGTTTTGGGTGCTTTAAGATTCTCTATCACCTCGATCTTAGCTTTATCAACTTCAATGCCTTTTTCAGAAACGATATGTCCTAGAACTATACCTTCAGTGACCATGAAGTGACATTTCTCCCAATTTAATACCAGGTTTACTTCGACACATCTCTTCAAGATCTTTTCAAGGTTGACTAGACAGTTATTGAAATCAAATCCGCAGACTGAGAAATCGTCCATGAATACTTCCATAATTCCATCAAGATAATCAGCGAAGATTGACATCATGCAACGCTGAAAAGTTGCTGGGGCATTACAGAGTCCGAAAGGCATACGTCTATAGGCAAAAGTTCCATATGGGCATGTGAAGGTTGTTTTCTCTTGGTCATCAGGGTGTATAGGAATTTGGAAAAAACCTGAATATCCGTCGAGGTAACAGAAGTAGGAATGTCTAGCTAGACGTTCCAACATCTGATCTATAAAAGGTAATGGGAAATGGTCCTTCCTAGTGGCTTTGTTTAATTTTCTGTAATCTATGCACATACGCCAACCTCCTTCTATCCGTTTTGTAACATGCTCACCTTTTTCGTTTTGAACCACGGTGATGCCTCCCTTTTTAGGTACTACATGCATAGGGCTTACCCATTTACTGTCCAAGATCTGATATATTATCCCTGCTTCCAACAACTTAAGAACTTCCTTCTTAACTACCTCACTCATTATAGGGTTAATCCTTCTTTGGTGTTCTCTCGAAGGTTTAGCATCTTCCTCAAGTGAAATCCGGTGCATGCACACGGATGGACTTATTCCTTTAAGATCTGAGATGTTGTACCCTAGTGCTGAGGGATATCTTCGCAAGACATCTAAGAGTTGGTTTGTTTCATTTTGGTTCAGAACGACACTGACTATAACTGGTATATCCATTTCTTTGTCTAAAAACTCATATCTTAGATTCTTGGGTAATTCTTTTAATTCTAAGGTTGGTTTGCTGGGGTTTTGTATAGGATCTGGAGTTAAGGATAGACATTCAAAAAGGCTATCATCTACGTAGGGTTCCATACTGTCATCATTTTTCTCAATGGGTGTTGAAGGTAGTTTTATTCTTTCTATTGGCTCTTCCTGGTTAAGTTCACGGACACATTCATCAATGACATCAACTGCATAACATGCATCTCCTATTACTGGTGCCGCGAGAAACTTTGCTAGGACAAACTCTATTTTTTCGTTACCTACCTCAAAAGTCAATTTTCCTATCTTGACATCTATTATGGATCCTGCAGTTGATAGGAAGGGTCTACCTAGGAGGATTGGGATATCTTTATCTTCTTTGATGTCCATTACGACGAAGTCGGTGGGAATGAACAACTTGCCTATTCTAACTGGGATGTCTTCTAATACGCCTACAGGGTATTTTATAGATCTGTCAGCTAATTGGAGAGACTTCTTAGTAGGTTACAAATCTCCTAGTTTCAATCGTTCACAAACTGCAAGGGGCATTAGGCTTACACTGGCTCCTAAGTCCAGAAAGGATTTATCTATGACATGATTCCCCAAAATACAAGGTATGGAGAAATTCCCCGGATCTTTGTCTTTTTTGGCAAGTTTGTTCTCGGAAATGGAATTACACTCCACTGGTTTTGGATCGTCAAGTCTACGTTTATTGGTGAGGATGTCCTTCAGGAATTTAGTATAAGATGGTATTTGGGTGATGGCTTCTGTAAAAGGAATCTCTACATGGAGTTTTTCTATAACTTTAACAAACTTCTGGAATTGGTCATTGATCTTAGTTTGTTTAAGTCTTTGTGGATAGGGAATTGGTGGTTTGTATGGCTGAGGGGGTGTTGAAGCTTCGTCCGTAACTTCTCCTTTATCTTTGTCTTTTGGTTTCTCAATTTCTACGAGTTCCTCACCTTTGGGGGTAGCATCCTTTTTGGAAATTTCGGAGTCACTCAATGTCGGGTTTTTAGGCCCTTCATAAGTGGTTCCACTTCGTAAGGTAACAGCGTTAGCTTGCCCTCGAGGGTTCTGTTGAGGTTGTTCAGGAAATTGTCCTCCAGGAGTAGTTTGGGGTGCTTGCTTTAAGGCTACCTGAGAGATCTGGGTTTCAAGCATCTTGTTGTGGGTGGCCATTTGATCCATTTTGGTTCCTAGTTGGGTAAGCAACTCATTCACATGAATATTCTAATTTAGGAACTCTTTGTTTTGCTGGGCTTGTGCTGTCATAAAATCATTTAGCACTTTCTCAATATTTGGCTTAGGTGGCACTGCTTGCATAGGTTGGTTTTGTCTAGGTGCTTGATTGTTGGTTGATCTCGGAGGTGCTTGGTTTTGGATAGGGTTATTGTTTTTGTAGGAAAAATTAGGGTGATTCCTCCATCCAGGATTGTAAGTATTTGAGAACGGGTTTCCTTGGGCATAGTTGACTGGGTCTGGGTTAGTCTCGTTTAACAGATGGCAGTCAGCTGATTGATGACCTTTAGTACCACAGAGTTCGCAATCCGATACTACTGCTGCTGCAGCGGTTGGTTGTGCATACATTTGATCGATCTTGAGGGCCATAGCATCCATTTTGGCTTGCATCATGTCTATAGAGCTTACCTCATGTTTACCTCCTTGGGCTTCTTTCTTTTCCACTGTTGCTCTTTCGTTTCCCCATTGATGATGGTTTTGAGCCATATCTTCAATGATACCACAAGCGTCAGGATAGGGTTTGTTCATCAGGGCACCGCCAGCGGCAGTGTCGATGGACATCTTTGTGTTATAATGAAGTCTATGGTAAAAGGTATGTATAATCAACAATTGCTCCAAACCGTGGTGTGGACAAGCCCTTAGAAGGTCTTTATAGCTCTCCCAAGCTTCAAATAGCGATTCTCCTTAGTTTTGGGTAAGTCTTGTTATTTGGTTTCGGAGAACGGCTGTTTTGCTTAGGGGAAAGTATCTGGTAAGGAATGTTCTCCTAAGGTCTTCCCATGTTGTTATAGAATTGGCTGGAAGGGAATCTAACCAAGTTAGAGCTTTGTCTCTAAGGGAAAAGGGAAATAGTCTTAAACGAATCGCCTCAGGACTAGCACCATTGGTCTTAAAGGTGTTTGACAACTGGATAAAGACTTTTAGATGTTGGTTTGGGTTTTCAGATGGTAGTCCTGCGAATTGGTTTTATTGAACTAGTTGTAATAGGGACGGTTTTAGTTCAAAATTATTGGCAGGTATGGTAGGGTTAACTATACTAGAGCTCGGTTCTTCGTCAGCAGCCTGAGCGAATTCCTTAAGGGGTTTTTGGTTACGATCTTCGGCCATAGCTTGCTTAATTCGACGAAGCCAAAGTCGTGCGCGAGCGTAACGTTCTGGTTCCACTAAAGGATCTATAACACTACTGGAGTTGCGAGATCTTCGCATCGACCAGTTCGTGCGGCCCTAGTCTAAACGGTGATAACAAACGAAATTCGAAATTTGGCGAAATTGGTCCCCGACAACGGCACCAAAAACTTGAAAAGTAAAGTCATGGTAGTTATAACAGTCATATTAATTCTTATCATGTATGGAATTAAGTCTTTTGAAAAGTAAAGTTTTGAAAAGTAAGGCAAGACAATAAATAAACAAAATAAAGCAAGTGCATGAAATAAATGAAAGTAAATGCGATTAAAATAAAACCTACTCCAAAACGGAGTCTTTAAATCTGGTACAATGTACGGAAAAGAAAATGCTGGCAGGATTACTTCTACCAAAGTGCTCCAACTTGATTACAGACAATCCAAGACTTGATTACAAACTCGATCACACACAGTGCAATAACTCCTCGATGTGAGAAGATTACTGCTTTACAAGAGTGAAATTTATGCCTAGGATGAAGTAAACTAAGATTGGATCATCCTAAAATTCGAGTTCTGAGAGTATTTATAGGCAAAGTTGGCATGGTGCAAAGACAAAAGTGACCTTGGCTTAAAAAATGGGCGGGAACTGATTTTGCCTTGTCGCACCCGCGACAGGCCTACCGCGCCCGCGACATGAAGAAAACGGCAAAGGTGAGTGCTGATCGTGGGAACGTGGTAGTTGAGTTGTGGAGATCATGGGACACGTCGTCGCCTACCCTGGGGCGCCCGCGACAAGAGAAGCGACAAGAGTAAATTGCTGCCAAACTTGAATTCTTGCTCCTTTTGCATCCTTTTTTGTCTGGGACCTCGATTTATTGAAAACCTGAAAACAAAGGAAAACATAACAATAACAAAGCAAAAATAATAGAAAAACAACTAATATGCATGTGAAATCAGAGTCGAAAATACAGTATAATTTAGTGTCATCAACATCTCTTGAGTTTCTTCCAAATTCTCAGACTTTCCTGGCTTGATCTATTCTCTGTGAATTGTATGTCTTGAACTTATCGGGGTTTGGGGACCCACAGGCTTCTTAAAAGCATCCCCGCCTCCTCTTGGGCTTTGTACAAGGACCCTTTGGCTTCCAAAAAGCTCTCATGCCTTCTCTTGGGCTTAGTACAAGGACCCAGAGACCTCTACAGTTATAGGAATAGAACCTAGTCATCAATTTGCTTGAGTTGTCTTTCTGAGTCAAGTGTCAAACCAGTTAATGGGTTAACCTTCATCCCTTAACAAACCGGCCTTCTCTTGGGCATCATACAAAGATCAGTTTATCTGAGAATCGATTTCTCAAAACACCAGTAAACTTGGACAGTCTCAATACCCTTTGGATTTCCCGCTTCCTTAAAGAACAGGAAATAGCCCTGATCCTCTGATCCATCCTAAAGCACAGCCTTACCTTTAATCAGTCTCTTTATAAGAACTGATTTTCTCTTTTATCTAACATACTAGACCTGTCACTAAACTGAAATAGTCACCAGTCAACAGCCTCCATCTCGGGCTTTGTACGAGATACCAAAAGACTCTCTTGTTGAGTCAATTACCCTTTCAGCCTCTGTCTCGGGCTTCGTACGAGATACAAAAACACTCTCTTGTTAAGTATAAAAGATCCTCTTGTTGGGTCACAAGCCTTTTTAGCCTCTATCTCGGGCTTCGTACGGGATACAAAATAACTCTCTTGTTGAGTATAAAAGAATCTCTTGTTGAGTCAAGCCTTTTAGCCTCCATCTCGGGCTTCGTACGAGATACCAAAACACTCTCTTGTTGAGTATAAAAGACTCTCTTGTTGAGTCAAACACCTTTAGCTTCCATCTCGAGCTTCGTACGAGATACCAAATCACTTTCTTGTTGAGTATAAATGATTCTCTTATTGAGTCAATCTCCTTGTAGCCTCCGTCTTGGGCTTCGTGCAAGACACATATAAAAGCACTCTCTTGTTGAGTCAACCCTTTTAGCCTCTATCTCGGGCTTCGTACGAGACAGATAAAAAACACCCTCTTGTTGGGCCAATAGCCTCCTGTTAGGCTTTGTATAATGATCCTTCCTCAGTGAAGTTAGCCTCCTCTTGGGCTTTGTACAATGATTCTCCCTAGTGGAGCTAACCTTTGCACACTCTCTTGTTGAGTATAAAAGACTCTCTTGTTGAGTCAAACACCTCTTTAGCCTCCATCTCGGGCTTCGTACGAGATACAAAAACTCTTTTACCAAGTATAAAAGACTCTCTTGTTGAGTCACATCTTCAGCCTCCATCTCGGGCTTCGTACGAGATACCAAAACACTCTCTTGTTGAGTATAAAAGACTCTCTTGTTGAGTCACACCTTTTAGCCTCCCTCTCGGGCTTCATACGAGACACAAAAGCATCCTTTTGTTAGGTCACTAGCCTGCTCTTAGGCTTTGTATAAGGAAAACCCCAGTTGAGTCAATCAAACCTTTTAGCATCAATCTGTGTCTCGTTCACAGTATACAAACATCGATAACTCCTTTTCCTTCATCTAACTGCTGTAAGCGGCAAGCCTCTGGATTATTTACATCCATGCCACTGTCCCTCTTTTAGCATGAGAAATTCATAAGGAAAGATAGCATTGCTCTACACTGAGTTAAAGTCTTCTCCTTCAGGTTGAAAATCCCCTATAAAGGAAATTATGGCATTGTTGGATTCACATATCCCAGTTAAAGTAATTCTCCTTTATAATCAGACACCCAACAGTTGTGACCAACAGATCCTCTTTAGAGACGACAAATTCTCTCTAAAGTCAAAACCCTTCAGCTTGAAATCTTGGGCTTTGAACAAGATACAAACCAACTTTAGCTTCATGTCTTGGGCTTTGAACAAGACACCAAAACAACCTTTTTCCTCCCATAGAATAGGAGGAACTACGATCGCTCTGATTTCCCTGTTTCGCTAAACGGGAATACGTAGGCATAAGATTGAAAAATCTTAGCGAGCATACTAATTTAAAACCCAAAATCCCGTACCTTCATACATCAATCGAAAAGCATCAGTCCTAACATCCTACCAATAATCTAGACCCAGTGTTCTTAACAAAATAACCTAAGAGAGACCCACAATCTTTGTAGCATCTGTAAACCAACAGTCATCTGTTTAAACTCAATATGCAAGCAGGGTTAATTGGAGATATCTATTTCCCTTCCTTCATCAGCTTCAATAGGATAAAAAATGAATCAAACTGTAGTACCCCAAAGCGATAGTGCTTCGCAACCACAAAAAACTCGCGCTACACAACCAAGCAGAAAGTTTGACTTTTTAGTGAAGTATACTGCTCCTCAAAGCTCTCGCATCATGATTGATCACATTCAGCCGACTGGATGGGGAGATCTTCCTGAGCAAGAAGAAACATGTGTGAAAGTAACAGAAAATTTCTCTGCTAATAACTCTGCATGGGAAGAAGACTCTAGTGATCCGACCCCACCAGAAATTAGTGTCATTACTAAAGATGATCCCAAAAGGAAAATACCGGACTTTGTAATCCATGGAGGAGTTCATCGCAATTGGATAGCTGTTGATGTCCCGAATATTGTTCACATCTGAAAGAAAATGGTAATCCTAAAACAGACAAAAATAACAAACGTTTTCAAAATACACTACACACCACTTTTTGCGATTTTTGCTATCTTTTCAAAAAAGAATCATCAATCACGTGATGCAGATTAATTGTTAAAAACCCCGTTGAAACATATGATCCAATGCCTTCTCCCAATTTTGAGTTCCCGGTATTCGAAGCTGAAGAAGAAGAGGACGAGGAAATTCCATATGAGATCTCCCGACTACTCAAACAGGAAGAGAAGTCCATTCAACCCCACAAAGAACCATTGGAAACAATTAATTTGGGTTCAGAAGAAGAAAGAAAAGAAGTTAAGATCAGAGCTCTTCTCAATTCAACTGTCAGAAAGAGTCTAGTACAACTTCTCAATGAATTTATCGATGTGTTTGTTTGGTCCTACTAAGACATGCCAGGGTTGGATACCAATGTTGTAGAGCATCATTTGCCACTCAAGCTAGAATGTTCGCCAGTCAAACAAAATTTGAGAAGGACTCATTCGGATATGGCCATCAAGGTCAAAGAAGAAGTCCAAAAGCAGATCGATGCAGGATTCCTTGCCACATCAGAATATCCTCAATGTATAGCCAACATAGTGCCAATTCCCAAAAAGGACGGAAAGGTTAGAATGTGTGTAGACTATAAGGATTTAAACAAAGCAAATCCAAAGAATGAATTCCCCTACCACACATTGACATGTTAGTTGATAGTACTGCAAAACTCAAAGTCTTTTCCTTCATGGACAGATTTTCAGGCTATAACCAAATCAAAATGGCGCCAGAAGACATGGAAAAAACCTCATTCATTACGCCATGGGGAACCTTTTGCTATAAAGTAATGCCCTTCGGACTAAAAAATGCAGGTGCCACTTATTAAAGGGCAATGACAACTCTATTTCATGATAGGATGCATAAAGAAATTGAAGTGTATGTGGACGATATGATTGCTAAGTCTAAAACGGAAGAAGAACATGTGGAAAATTTGTCAAAATTATTCAAGCGTCTGAGAAAGTACAAACTCCGCTTGAATCCCAACAAATGTACATTTGGTGTTCGCTCAGGAAAACTTTTGGGATTCATCGTTAGCCAGAAAGGTATCGAAGTTGATACTGACAAAGTCAAGGCCATTAAAGAAATTCCTTCACCCAGAATAGAAAAGCAAGTAAGAGGATTTTCGGGATGTCTAAATTACATCTCAAAATTCATATTTCTCATGACAGCGACATGCGCACCAATTTTCAAGCTCCTTCGAAAAGATCAAGGATGTGTATGGACAAAAGATTTCCAAAAATCCTTTGAAAGTATAAAAAATATCTGCTGAATCCACCTATTTTGTCTCCTCCAGTAGAAGGAAGACCCCTTATCATCTACTTAATAGTCTTAGAAGACTCCATCGGCTGTGTGCTGGGTTAATAAGACAAAACAAAAAGAAAAGAATACGCCATTTACTACTTGATCAAGAAATTCATGGACTGTGAAACTCGATACACTATGCTTGAGAAAACTTGTTGCGCTTTAGCTTGGGCTGCTAAACATCTTTGGCAGTATATGATTTGTCATACCACTTGGTTAATCTCCGAAATGGATCTGATCAAGTATGTCTTCCAGAAGCCTGCTTTAACTGGAAGAATTGCCCATTGGCAGATGTTGCTATCAGAATACGACATCGAGTACCATGCTCAGAACGCTGTCAAAGGAAGTATTCTAGCCGATCATCTGGCTCACCAACCAATTGACGATAATGAATCAATTAGATTTGACTTCCCAGACAAGGATGTAATGTACCTAAAGATGAAAGACTGCGATGAACTGTTACCAGACGAAAGGCCAAAGCCAGGATCCTTTCACCGCCAGATTCCTTTCATCGCCAGATTGGCATTCAAATGTACAAACAATGAGGCCGAATATGAAGCTTGCATCATGGGTCTCGAATAAGCTATTGACTTAAGGATAAAGAACATGGACGTGTATGGAGACTCAGCTTTGGTTATAAATCAGATCAAAGGAGAATGGGATACACGCCAGACTGGATAAATTCCTTATGAAGACTACGCAAGAAGGTTGTTACCTTTCTTCAACAATATTGATTTTCATCACATTCCTCGTGAAGAAAACAACATGGATGACGCACTGGCTACTCTATCCTCCTTGATTATCGTAAATCGATGGAACGACGTACCCAAGATTGACATAATGCGCCTTGACAGGCCTGCTTACATATTTGCAGTTGAAGCTGTCATCGATGACAAACCACGGTATCATGATATCAAACACTTCCTTCAAAGACAAGAATACTCGCCTGGGGCATCAAGAAAAGATAGGAAAACTCTCAGAAGACTGGCTGGCAATTTCTTCCTGAACAATGATGTGCTCTACAAAAGAAACTACGACATGGTTTTGCTCAGATGCATGGATAAACGTGAAGCAGCCATATTAATGAAAGAAATCCACAAAGGATCCTTTGGCACTCATGCCAATGGACATACAATGTCAAGAAAAATTGTAAGAGCAGGATATTATTAGCTGACAATGGAATTCGATTGCTACAAGTACATGAGGAAGTGTCACAAATGTCAGATTTACGCCGACAGGATTCATGTATCTCTGACTCTTCTCAAAATTCTCTTTTCCCCATGGCATTTTTCCATATGGGGAATCGACATGATTGGCATGATTCAACCCAAAGCTTCAAACGGACATCACTTCGTCTTGGTGGCGATTGTTTATTTCACCAAATTGGTTGAAGCAGCATCATACGGCAATGTAACCAGACAAGTGGTGGTCCGGTTTATAAAAAACAACCTCATCTGCCGTTATGGTGTTTCAAGCCAGATCATTACTGATAACGGATCGAACCTGAACAACAAAATGATGAAGGAATTATGTGTTGAATTCAAAATTGAACACCATAACTCGTCACCCTACCAGCCTAAGATGAATGGAGCAGTGGAAGCAGCTAACAAAAATATTAAGAAAATCATTCAGAAGATGATCTTGACTTACAAGGATTGGCACGAAATTCTCCCATTTGCTCTTCACGGTTATCGCACATCTGTTCGTACTTCAACAGGAGCAACCCCTTTCTCTCTAGCATATGACATGGAAGCAATGCTCCCCATAGAGGTTGAGATCTCGTCAATAAGAGTCCTGATGGAAGCCAAGCTAACAGAAGGTGAATCATGTCAAAGTAGATACGACGAACTAAATCTCATCGGAGAAAAGAGAATGACAACTTTATGCCATGGTCAGTTATATCAACAAAGGATGAAGAAAGCTTTTGACAAAAAGGTTCGACCTCGGGTTTTCAATGAAGGCGACCTCGTGCTCAAAAAGATCCAATATTTCCCCACCGACTCCAAGGGCAAATGGACTCCAAATTATGATGGCCCGTATATTGTTAAGAAAGCCTTCTCAGGTGGTGCCTTAAAACTCACAACTATGGATGGTGAAGAGTTCACTTATCCGACAAATATCGTTGCAGTCAAGAAATATTCGCCTAAACACAAAAAAAAAGCTCGCTAATTTGAAAACTCGAAAGGGCGACTTAGGCAAAAAAGAGCATCTCGGTGGATTGAAAACCCGAAAGGGCGGTCCAGGAAAAAATTAGAGACATAAACAGATAATAATTATCCCGATAGTTTGGAAACATGAAAAGGAAATCTATGCAAAAGTTAGGGATTTATGGCAAATAACTACATCCAACAAGATTGGATAATCTCAGACGAACGTCATCTGAATCATCGATCAAGTCACTTTCAACGGAAGCTCAAGAATACTTGGAATTCAAAGTTGTTAGAAGGATAGTGGTCATTATGTTTCAATGTAGCCCTTTTCCTTTAAATTACCATTTTCTAACTTTGTAATGCTTCATGGAATCACGCATTTGGCTTATTACCATCCTATTAATGAAAATTTGAGCCTTTGTGCCTTTTGTTCACAATTATCACTTTTATTCTGCCTTGAAAAATGACATTTTATTTGACTTTCATTCTTGAAACAAAACAAATGAATTTTCCCCCTTTTTAAATAAAGATGGCAATTTCCTTTGATTTATGGATGTAATAAGGAATAACAACAGTTTCTCCAAGAGTGATTAAAACCTCGAAATACAAAATCGAATGCTTTTGCGATCAAACTCACAAATATCCCCGAGTGGAGGATCATTACCTAAAGACAAGATATGGTCCTTTTCCCCGATAGGGTTTTACCATTAAAAACACCAGTGCTACCTCTATTCCCCGGAATGGCCAAGTATCCGGTCTTGCTCATCACTAGTTTGTGTGTCGTGTCTGTTTTGTTAGCATAAGCATAACATTCATTCATACATCAAGCATAATCTATTCATATTCATATTCATAATGCATAAGTTGCATCATTCACTTTGGTTATGTTTACCTTGAAATGATTCTCTCTCTCCAAAAGGGTTGTCAACTTTAAGCAGAAAATGTACACTCTTTCTAAGTCCCCACTGAGTTTGATCCTCGTGGAAGTTTCATTTCAGTTCTCCTTTCCACACTTGGATAGGATAAAATTCCCAGTTTGAATTCATTCCTCATATGGAGGTATTTTCTTTTACACCGTCTCTCTGGATTGAAATTGGTCCCTGACCATTTTTGATAACTTGAACCTCTAAGGAAGAAGGACATCCATTGGAACCTTACTCTTCCCCTGTGAAGACACAGTTTGCTTTCCCGGACAAATAAAAATCCCTAGTGAAAGCTTTTCGGAAAAATTTCTTGGTAGCTAGGATATCATATCTCTCAAGAAGTATCTACCAATAGACAAATGGCAGTCTCTTTCAGAATAATTTGTCTACCTCCATCAAAGATAAGTGTATTCCTCATTAGAATTTACGCCTAACAAAACAAGTGGCAGTCTCTTAAGAAGCTTGTTTTTTATCCCAAAAATTCTCAGTGGGTCGAAAAATGGTAATCTCTTCCTGATAAGTTTGTCCTCTTTCAACAAAGTCATCAGCACCTCAAAATAGTCTTTCATCTTATGTCATATCTCTGAAGAAATCTCGAAGGGAAGTATGATGAAATCTCCACAAGAAAATGGCGTCTCAACAGAGAAGTTTGCAAACCTCTACATTACAGTATGTGGCATTCCTCAATAAGTCTACTACTAGGTCTTTGCTCATCCTATGGCATCTCTTCGAAAGAGTCTCAAAGAAAAGTATGATGAAGCTTTCTTCCATCAAATGGCATCTCCTCAAATAAATTCCAGCGAGAAGTTTGATGGAGACCCTTACAGTTTGCCTGCCTAAACCTTGTCAAGAGAAAGACTTGATAAGAAGAAACTGAGACCACTTCCGTGGCTGAAGACCAGGATCAAGGGGAAGTTTATTTCAAGAAACTGAGACCAGTTCCATGGTTGAAGACCAGGATCAAGGGGAAGTTTTTACCCTTTTCTAAGTAGATTTACTCAGCAAAAGAAGACGGATAAACATGTTCCAGCATTGGAAATTTATCACTGTTCAAGTTATCATATCATCTACATTCACAGTCAAAATTCTGGGTATTCTGATATTTAATCCTCTTTTACCTTGAATGTCAGAATATCTTCATCATTCATCATTCAGGTCCAAGAAGATTAAATAGGGGCATCTGTCGTACCCTAAATTTTGACCCCAAGATTCCACATCATTTGCATATCATATAAATATACTTTCATGCATCACTAACCCATCACAAGTACAAGATATGTGTGTTTACTTGCTTCACAAGTCAGGTGATCCCCCTAAAGCTCAAGTAGATGAATTATCAGGGGATAATCATCATATTTAATACCACAAGTCTCTATATCATCCATGCAGATCAAGAACTTCTTTCATCAAGAATCAAGCACAATTATACATCACTTCAAGTGGATCAAACCCCAAGATCATCTGAGGCACCAAATTAGGGTTTTGGTTGATCAAGGCCTCTAGAGAGAAATTTTCATTTAAGCATGAGACAATACCTCAAGATGTGTTTCAAAGACCTCAAATACATCATATTAATCCATTCATATGATTGAATTGACCCAAAGAACTTGATTCATAAGCAGTGCAAAGATTCAAATTCATATGGACCACAAACTAGGGTTTCTAACAAAAAGTCAACCATGCCTTTGACTTTTGACCAAGGCATGATCTCAAAACCTTGGGACATGATTCAAGACATTCAAAAACACCCTTGGAATCCATCCATGATATTTAATTTAGCTCAAGGATTTGATTTCATAAAGGATCATAAAGTTCAAGATTCATATGATATAAAAAGTCAACTGTGTTTAAAATCAAGTTTGACTTTTTAAGTTTTTGGTCTCCCATGCCCTTTTCAAGTCAAGAATGATGTTAATATGTAATTTGGATCATGATTGATCAAGGAAAATCAAGAAAAGTGAGATAACTTGTAAAGAGGGCAACCTTAGAAAACTTAGAAATTTCACTAAGTTATGGAAAAACATTATTTTTACCTAACTTTGCAAGGTCATAACTTCCAAACCAAGCAACCATTATCTTAGATACAAAGCTCAAATGATAGATCTTCTTCCATACTACAAGATTGTTGGGCTTAATCATCCCCAAAAAATGCATTGATTTTGAGATATAAAGCCATGAAGTTGGAAGAGTTTATGTTTTGAACTTTGACACTTAGAAATTTTTAGGCAGAATATGTTTTGTGTTTTGGCCAACTTTGAAGACATTTTTCACCATGATCCAAGGAGATTCAAGACCAAAGGAAAACATCAAAGTTAAAGTAGGATATCTCAGCTTTCCAAAATGTCCAAGAACTCCATTCAATTCCACTTGAGCAAAGAGTTATGGAGGGTGCAATACACCTTGTTACAACTGTCTTACAAAATCAGTTTTGGACATTTCTTGCACTACACGATTTTGAAGTCAAGTGAAATGATCATGATCATGATCATACCAATTCAACAAGGATCAGAATAAATCACCACAAACCTGCAAAATCAGGCATTGAGTCAAGAAGAATCACATTTGGAATGATGAAGTTTTGTCACATATGCCTTGAATTCAAAGTGCATTTATGTGCAATAGTGCACATTCAACAAAGACACTCTCATCATTCAAGATTCATGCATAAACAACAATAAAAACATCTTAGGAATGTGGAATTGGTCAAAAGGTAGCTATGCTACTTGGAAGTGATAATGTACATTGACATGGAAGTAATGGTATCTTGCCAAAAACATTGAATGCATTCTTTTCCTCCAAGCTATCACTATTCAGCCAAGACAAACTCATTCACCTATAAATTGAACTCATTTCTGATCAATTCAAATACACCAAAATAACTTCAATACTTATTTTCTCCAAATTCATCTTTGTTCAAAATTTCAAAACACCAAGAAAGTGAGATCGAATTTCTCATTTCAGAGCAATTACACTCAAACCAATCATCCACACACCTCATAAACATCATATAGAAGTGGTTTAAATCATTCAAACACATATGTAACACCAGGATCAACATCCTCCATCCTCACTTGATCCAACTGCAATCTGATTCGAGCCAGTGAACCAAGGAGTTTCAAATCATTCCAAAGGTTGCAACACGATCCTTGAGACTTAAGGATATTGTGAGGATTATTGTTTCACTTATGGAACACCCCTACCATAGAATTCGATTCCTTCTTGCAAAGGTTTGCCTCAATCTCTTAAACTCAATGACACATGCATCATACTTGTTATTTTAAGTTACCATTATGTTTCTGCACCTATATATGTTGTTTCTCCTCAATCAATTGCATACTATCTATTGTATATAGGATTTCATTTAATTTTTTTATTTTTAGGGTTCATCTGATTATAACATGATATCTTGTTATACACTTAAAATAAATGAAATTAAAAAGAACCATTCAATTCCTTGTTTAAAAACACACAACTTTCATGTTTACACTATGCAAAATGGTTACAAGTTGAGTGAGATAGGTTAGGTTTTGCAAATCTGATGAAGAACACAAGGAAGAAGAAGGCCATGGTGCCATTTTTCAAAATAAAAAGAAGCTTTAATATATATTATTTAGACTCCAACTTAAAGCCTGAATTGACATTGCGCCCTAGTGGAAACACTAGTGTTTGTGTGTGAGCGAGTCCAAGGTCTGGGGTTCAAATCCCCTCGCCCTAGACCTTTTGATTTTATTTTATTTTTTAACTATTTTCAAAAGGGTTTTCAATATATTATTTTCTCCTTCCATCATGTTATCACCACATGCACATAACTTAGTTGGTAAATTTTGAACCCTCCACCCCAGGGGCGCGGGTTGAATCCTTGGGAGGACCCTTCCATATTTTTTATCACTATTTTCTTCACTTTTCTTCACAACTTCATCAATTTATTTCACCTATCTAAAATTATTATTTTGATCCAATTTTTTGCACAATTATCATTTATCTTGTATATTTTATGAATCCAAAAAAAAATTCCAAAAGAGATTTTATTTAATCACTTTTTAATAAGTTGAAAATAATTGATTTTTTAGGTTTAAAACCTTGAAAAATTGGTTTTCTTTCTAATTTTTTCAACCCTAATTCATTTTTTATTCTTATGTGGATAAATACACTTTGTTTAAAACATTGATACAAGATCATAACATGTTTATCTTGGTTTACACATCATTTACACCATTTTTAAATCATTTCCTTTTGAAAATACCTTTGATTAAAACTTTCATTAGAGTTTCATCTTGATTAAAAACTTTTTTTCAAACTTCTTAAGCAAACCTCTTGGGCCTCTATTAGAGTGTAAGACCCATCACTTTTCACATTTTCAAAATCAATTGTTTAAACCTTGGGCTTCTATCCAGAGTGTAAGTCCCATCCCTCTCTTTCAAAATCATCTTCTGTTTTCAAACAAGAATAACCTCTTGGGCCTCTGTTAGAGTGTAAGACCCATCACATTTTCAATTACATTTTACAAACTCTTTGGGCCTCTATTAGAGTATAAGTCCCTCCCCCCTCCTCAAAACTTTCTTCAATTTCTCAAAGCTTTCAATCTTTTAAATCTCAATCTTCAACTCTCATCAAACACAACCCTAGTGGCATCACCTTTTCAATTACATTTTAGAAACTCTTTGGGCATATGCTTAGAGTATAAGACCCAACACCTTTGTACATAGAATAACTCACGGGCCTCTGTCAAGAGTGTAAGACCCACAACCTTTTCTTTTCTTTTCATAAAATCTTGGGTCTATAGTTAGAGCGTAAGACCCAACACCTTTGTGAATAGAATAAAACACACAAATAAAACATTCAACACATCAAATCCTAAATTTGCAAAATCTTCCATGAATTCAAGCATGTCATATCAATGTCTATACTTGTTGAATCTTCAATCATGTTTGTTCATATTCTGTTAAGTTTCTCTTGACATTTACATCATCCTTAGTCTAGACATAAGTCAAACAATAGGATCCCTTCAATCACAACTTAGTTTAAACAACTAGTTCCCTAGCCTCCTCTTAGGCCTTATACAAGCATCATTGCCTCTTTTTCGGCATCATACAAAGAATCTCCCCAGCATATTAGCTTCCTCTTGGGCTTCATACAAGGAGATTTGGGAAGTCTCATTCAATCCACCACAGCCTATTCTTGGGCTTTATCCAAGCATCATAGCTTTCTCTTGGGCTTCATACTAGGACCCTCAGGCTTCTTAATAGCATCAATAAAATATTTTATCCTCACCATCCTGGGCTTTGTACAGGATACAATAAAATCTTTTAGCCTCACCAGGCTTTGTACAGGATACAATAAAATATTTTAACCTCACTCACCCTGGGCCTTGTACAAATAAAAATCCCCGAATGAGTCAGTGAAATCCTCAATATTGAGTCAGTCTCTTCAAACTCCCTTAACAGTTATTAGCCTTCTCTCAGGCTTTTATACCAATAATTTCTCCAATCAGGTAGCCTCAATCTTGGGCTTTGTATAAGACATATAAAACTCGCCAGTTGAGTCAATCTTTTTTAGCTTCATATCTTGGGCTTCAATCAAGACACCCAAATTCATCTTCTCACAGATGAGACCTTGACCCATCTCTGTAGGAAGATATATCCTCTAATCACTGCAATTCAAGTCAAATAATCAAAAACAGTTTTCCAGATAATTGTTGTAGGTGGCACACTTATTGATTCAAAATCCAAGTTGGAGTTCTTTCTTTATCATGGTTCAAAAGTTTTCTTTCATCTAAATTGCTGTAAGTGGCACACTTGTCGATTCTATATCCAAGTTAAGGTCCCTCTTTTAGTTTGTAAAGGATTCATAAAGGAAAATGTGGCATTGCTTATCACAATAAGTTTAAAGCTCTTTCCTTTATGACATCACTCTCAAATGATTGTAGTGAATAGGTGAGATATCTCCCTTAAAGATGACAATTTGTCAAAATCTTTCAAACACCCTTTTAGCTTCATCATCCATGGCTTTGAACAAGTTACAAAACAACTTTTTCCTCCCATAGATTAGGATGAACTACAAACGCTCTGATTTCCTCGAGTTTCTATATGGGGAATACGTAGGCATAAGATTGCGAAATCTTAGCGAGCACACTAATCAAAAACCTTAGGTCAAGTACCTTCCAAAAACAATAGAAAACCCTAAAATAACAAAAACATTTCCTCAACTTTCACAAAGGAGAAACTTACCCAATTTAGTAGCAAATAAACTTAAGCAACCAAAGTGATTCAACAGTAGAAATATATATAATAAAGGTTCCTATAGATTACTATAGATATTCAGGGTGTTAGTAGTTTCCCTCAGTATAACCAACCCACGATTCCAGAACTCTTAGAATTTGTAGTAAAACATTTGTGAGCAGGGTTAGTTTAAGGTATCTTCCCCTTCCTTTTAAGCATCATAGGATAAATATTAGAAATAAAAAAGTAGCACTAAATGCGGTAGTGGTCGCGTCAAAAAACTGGAGCTACAGGCTGCATAAAGCCATGTATGGACTTAAGCAAACTCCAAGAGCTTGGAATAAGAAAATAAATGGTTTTCTATGGGAGAATGAATTTGTGAATTGCACAACTATATGTGAAGTATATGTAAGGAGAAGCAATAGTGAATTGCTTATACTATGTGTCTATGTCGATGACCTGATGATAACAGGAAGTTGCAAGAAAGAGATTGAAGAATTCAAAGGTGATCTTAGCAAGGAATTTGAAATGTCTGATATGGGTGACATTTCATATTTCCTTGGAATCTAAATATACAAGTGTAGTAGAGGTTTGATGATGCATCAAAGAAGATATGTTAGTGAAATTCTCAAGAGATTTGAGATGGAAGAATACAACTCGACTTCGACACCTTCTGAACCAAGATTGCAACTGTCGAAAGATTCAGATGAAGTTGATGAAGGTGTTAAAAGCACACAAGAAGGGGGTTGAATAGTGTTTTTCATTTTCTTTAATTTAACTTTTGATCAGAGTTTCAAAATTAGAACTAGTGTTCAGATTCTGTTTTAATTCATTGACAGCGGAAATAACAGAAGTAAATAAAAAACAGTAGAAGACACAAAAGATTTAACCTGCTTCCTCCCCTAACTGAGAGTACTCCAGTCCCCTTGCCTCACAAGAGATTTTCATTATAACCACTTCATGATTACAATCGCTTATGCTTCTACATAAGTCTTTTACAACTGCTCAGACCAACTGTCTAAGACTTCCTTGCTTAGAGCACATGTCTAAGACTTTCCCTTGCTCACATCTTCAGAATGATCCACCTGCTCAAAGATCTTTTGTTTGAGACTTCCCCTTGATTAGAGCACATGTCTAAAACTTCTTGCTCACGCCCTCTGGCCGAGCCACCTGCTCTTCTGGTCATCAGACATAGACTTCCCCTTGCTTAGAGCACATGTCTAAGACTTCTTGCTCACACCCTCTGACCGAGCCACCTTCTTTTCTGGTCATCAGACTGAGACTTCCCCTTGCTCAAGAAGTACTTGAGACTTTCTGCTCACGCCCCTCAGACAAAGACTTCCCCTCTGCTCAATCAGACTAGCTGAATAATACTTTCACAACTCAAGCACTTAAACAATGATACTTACGTGGCTTAAGCATCTTGGCTCAAGACTTGTTGCTTGAATCCCAATGAGACGAGACTTCTTCTAAAGTACATAGCAAGAGACTTGATCTAAACTGCTGAAGGCTCAGCAGAATAAAGAACAAGGTGTACATGATGCAAGCATCAAAGGTACGAGAAATCACCATAATAAATCCCTAAAGTTATTAAGATTTATAAAAAATTCAATGGTAAGAAATCTTAAAGCTTTTACAATTACAACCTAAAACAGAAAATCTGCATATTACATTAGAGTTGATAATTGCTTGATCTTGTTACTCTTTCATCTGAAGAATCCTTGTTAAGATTCAAAATTGAATCTTCAGCCATATATATAGACTTTACATAAACTAGCCATTGAGGAAGTGACTTCATCAAGTGTCTTTGCCTTTACTCCATAGTACAAGAGACGCTGAAGATGCATGCACAATAGATTCTGAATCCAGTGTGTAACACGTTTAACCTTTGAGTCTTCAAGAGGTTTTGTACTGATAAAGCCGTTGAGAGCAGACATCCGTAGAGCATGCCAACCTTTGTTGAGCCTTGCAATCTTGTAGACTCTAGCTGACAGGCTGATAAGAGAATACAACATGTTTTCTGCTGTACGGATAATCCACAACTTTATCACCAACTCTGAATGGCACTAGACGCTGATATACAATTACCAAGTGTAGTAACTCATTTGAATGCTGAGGCCTTCAGCTCAGAGTCTACGCCAAGCCACACTAGCAATTATTCTTCAGACTCTGCCACAAGAAGCTAGCAATGAAGCAACTCCCAAGCGTGTCTAAGTAAATTAGATTCTGATTATTTATGTACAAGAACAAGAACCTGCATAAATAAAACCCACATCAAATAAAACCATTGTTCTTTTTAATAATTTTGTTATCATCAAAACTAAAAGAGAATATGTCAAGAACAAATCTTGTAAGCTCCCCCCCCCCCCCCGATTCTGATAGTCCATAGCTGAGTTCTATTGACTCTAACACCAAGAACTATTTTTCAAGAAAAAATAAATCAGTCTTCTTAGTAACATCAGGGTATGAGGTTTGCACGCTCCCCCTGAGTCAAACAGCTCCAAGTTTGAGGATTGTAAGATCCCCCTTAGATCCATATTTAAGAAAACCAAAATAACAATATTTTAACTTCCTTTGGCAACATCAAAATACGAGGTTTGTAAGCTCCTTCTGAGTCTAATAGGCTAAGTTAGAGGTTTGTAAGCTCTTACTTAACACTATATACAAGAGAGGTAAAATATGTTGCACTTTTAACTTTCTTTGGCAACACCAGAAAATGAGGTTTGCAAGCTCCTTCTGGGTCTGATAGGCTAAGTCTGAGGTTTGTAAGCTTTTCCTTAGACCTATGTACAAGAAAGTTAAAATACGCCCTAGGCAAGGTAACCCTAAAAACAAAAAATAAATGACAAGAAAATAAATGACCAATATGTACAACTTAATAGGTACTCAATGGGTTCAGTTTCCACTTAAATACTTACTATTATTTCTCTCCCTTTTGTCACATCAAAAAGAATAAAAGAAGGAAGAAGAAGAAAAGAAAGAAAAAATTTCCACTTATTAATGCAATTTAGATCATCATTACTTGATCAGTTTCCAAGAGGAAAAGTAATCAAATAATAAGAATCATTAAGGTTTGTAAAGTGCATGCTTTAAAGTCTTATTGGTAATTACTATTCCAAGAATTAAGAAAAGATTAATTTCAGACTCTTGGTATCCACAGAAGTCATTATAAAAACACCCAACTTCTAAGTCATTTTTATCAACATCTTCCTAGAGAAATGGAGTCATCAACTGAGAGTCATAATACATCTTTCATAACAGATGTAACAGAGAGCTCTACAAGCTTAGAAACATTGTAATCCATATTCTTAATGTTAATGAAATAGTTGATTTTGACCAATATTTCTTTATTATGCAAGTACATTCCAGTAATTTATCTTTAGATTTTCTGAAAGTACATTAACAAGGTGGAACTAACACAGAAACATCAGTAAAACAAATCAAACATTAACTCATAGTTGTTAAGAGAATCTTAAATAGATTAGACTACTAGATAATATTTCTAAGAGTTATTATTAGAGTACCGATAGAATTTAACCAATACTTAAATAATATTAAACTCAGGACAAAGTATGTAACACGTCTATAAAAAGGACTCAAGTAAACTTTCTTCCATCATCACTTAATCCCTAAAACACCAAGATGTACAAGCAAAAGCAAATATTGCTTCCAAAGAGAGATTTTAGGAAGGCGGCATTAATGAATGCAGCAACTCAAGAAAACCAAGGCAAAGCAGCAGCTGAAGGATCTGCAAGCAAGCATACAGCTTCAAAAGTGCTCTCCTCTTTAGCATCCTTTATGAAGATACACAGAAGAAGAAGATCTTCTGGACCCAGACGCAGAAACCAACTGAAGAAGGAGGCCTTAGAGTTTGCTAAGGAAGAATGGAAAGATTTCTTATATAATCTGGATATGTCAGATGATCCTAGGGATTTCCTTAGGGTTAATCCAACAGACTAGGAAATATAATTGTCTTGTAATAGCTTCCTTTTCATTAATGAAATAAGTTGCAAACATTGAGTACTTTTTCTTATTTAATTTTTTTATGAGTCTCATGAACAACAAAGAACAAATATTCAATAGTTTAAAACTGAACACAAGCATGAACAGATATTGAATTAATAATAAGAAGCTTAATACAAAGATTTCAACAAAATACAAAGCATGACTATGCAGAAGTCTAACATCATATTCTTTTGTAGATAGCTTCAAACTTGTCTCTCCAAATCTTGGAAGAACTAGCCTCAGAACTTATGTTAACCCCCTGCTGAACAAGTATTTCAGAAATAACTCGTCCAAAAGGAATGGATAAGGTCTTTCCCTTTGGAATAGAAATAAGAGACCTCTTTAGATGGTCAAACATAACTTGAGGAAGATCAATCTTCAAATCTGAATTAAGAAGTAGAAGCAGATATTTTTCAATAGGATCCACTTGGTCTAAATCCTTATCCTTAGGAGGTAAGTTTGAATTCAGAATCTAATTCCAAACAACAACATCGGGAAGAAGATTTAAGACCTCTAATGTATTAGATGTGTCTACAAAGATACGCCAAGTAGGAAGATAATGTTCCTAAACAAGAGTTCCTGGGATTTCTCCAATCTCCTCACAATTGATCACATTTACAATCCCTTTAGAGGTTAATGTAATAGAAACACCAGTTACTCTAGATAGAATAACATACTCAGAGTTCAACTCAATAATGGAGGCATTAATCCAAAACTCTTTGACAAGACTTAGATAAGTGAAACCATAGAGCATCTCAAAGTAGCCATTTCAACCTTGTTTAGAAATAGTCTTCCAGAAGTTGAAACCAATCTTAAGCAACTCATCCAAATCCACAAACTTTTCATTGATGATAACTAGCCGATTCAAGGAAGAATTAACTGAAGAACTCATCTTATGTTTGGTTTGATCATCACACAAACAAGAGGAAAAGAAGAAGAAGAAGAAGAAGAAGAAGAAGAACTGAACAAGAATCCTACAAGAATAAGAATCTTGTCAGAAAAAAGACATAATGATGTTTCACAAGACAGAGAATAGTAACAACAAGTACCAAAAGAGAAAACATTATTACCCAATGGTTATTTATCCATCAAATAGTTCAATTCCACTAGATGAGTTTCACCGTTATGAAAATTTAAGTATGATAAAAGTTTTTGGAAAACTTCTTACTTAAACTGTTATGTCAGTCATAAAGAATCTTCTTCTGAATCTCAGAATCTGACAAATTTCAGAAGCTATCATCCATCAGAGTCTAGTAGATCGAGAATTAGACAGAGATATCATATGTCAGTCGTAAGTCTCTAAGATTCCATTCAGAACTAGCACTTTATCTTAAAACAAAGTTATGAGTGATAGATGAATATTGAATTGTCTTCTTTAGACACCTAGCAAGCAACAGTATCAGTACAAAAGTGAGAAAACTGTTTCCACAAATATGATCCTCATCTGGCTTAATAAGACATTCAGTATAGACAAACACAACAGAGTTTCCTCTTAAAGATTTCTGAAGTTCTTAGAAGTCTAACAGAAATTTTGTATTTACATCTATACAAATGTTTCATTGACTCAAAAGATAAACCAGAAAAGAACAAGCATACTTTTTTTTTGCTTTTTTGTTGGCCAGACTCGATTCAATATTCAAACTTGACCAATAGAGTTTGAACACAACTTTGAGTGGATTCTAATTCAATGGTTGTCTAACCATTGATTCCACTACTCTCACCAAATTAAGTACCACCAATACTTGAATCTGGGCTGTTGGCTCTTCCTCCAATAAATTTTGTAAATAACGTTATGGAAGATGCCTCTGCTTCTTTCCTTTATATTTGTAGTAGATACATTATGATACACATATTTCTATAAGACCATACATGTAAGTACAAACAGACTTTTAGTTACCTTATGTCTCAATATAATAGCACAATCATAAGTCACTCCAGAGTATAAGTCTAGGATGACATATGATAGAAACAAAATCTTGTTCTAAGCATAGTCACTAATCTCATTTTCTAGGATTAAATCTTTTGACTCTGAAATCATTGACAAGCTCAGAACCAGATGGTGTTAGCTATTAGAAATTGACATAAATAAAATCAAAGTATTGTCTTACTACAGCTGACAGAACTCAAAGAGTAGTTGAAGACTTGTCATAGAAATGTCTTTTAAAACAACTTCCATGATGGTCCTCAAACAAGAAGCAATGGAGTTTATTAAGATATCACCTTAAAGAACAAACTCCATATTATCAAATATTTCGAAGCAAGATAGATTTAACAACGTCTCTTGCTCTGCAATACTTGGTTTTTATTTTAGAACACAAATGCTTCTTTTCATTTGTATCCTGCACTAATATCAGCTTCAAAAGATACATTGAAGAGCATCTGATATTAGGTTCGGGTAGTGTTTCTTCTTGCTTTCAGATCTAGGAGATTAGTTGAAATACAAGAATTTCAGAAGCTTCTGAAGTTACTCTTCTATCAACAGATATCACAATTCATTCATTCAGTATGGAAGTTCTTCTGACAAGAGACCTAAGTCTCTCATCATCAGTCATTCCAAGGAACTGAGCTAAATTGAGAAGGTGATTGTAGCGAGCGATTTTGGACGCGGTTCTTAAGCGCTGGTCGCTCTTTGCGGTTGAGCTTAAACTACAGGTCGATTCATTTTTTATCCTATTAAAGCTGATGAAGGAAGGGAAATAGATGTCTCCAATTAACCCTGCTTTGCATACTGAGTTTAAACAGCGGTCTGTTAGGTTACGAATGCTATCAATGTGGGGGGGCCTTTGTACTGGTTATTTGTATTTTGGCCAATACTGTTTTCTTCTTCTCTTTCTAGGACTTTATAGCGGGGAACAAGGATTTAGGATGTTAGGACTGATGTTTTTGAATAGATGCATGGGATTTTGGGTTTTTGTTTAGTGTGCTCGCTAAGATTTTTCTTTCAATCTTATGCCTACGTATTCCCGTTTACCGAAACAGGGAAATCAGAGCTTTCGTAGTTCATCCTATTCTATGGGAGGAAATGGTTGTTTTGGTGTCTTGTTCAAAGCCCAAGACGTGAAGCGAAAGGTAGTTTGTATCTTGATCAAAGCCCAAGATATGAAGCTGAAAGGTCTATTTGTATCTTGTTCAAAGCCCAAGATATGAAGCTGAAGGTCTCAACTTTAGAGAGAATTTGTCATCTCTAAAGAGGTTTGTCTGTCACAACTGTCGGGTGACTGATTTATAAAGGAGGATTACTTTAACCAGAATACGCGGATCCTAGCAATGCCATAATTTCCTTTATAGGGGGTTTTAACTTGAAGGGGAAGACTTTAACTCAGTGTAGAGCAATGCTATCTTTCCTTAGGAATTTCTCATGCTAAAAGAGGGACAGTGGCATGGATGTAGATGATCCAGAGGCTTGCCGCTTACAGCGATTAGATGAAGGGAGTTGTTTGATGTTTGTGTACTGTGAACGAGGCACAGTTTTGATGCTAAAAGGTTAATTGGATTAACCAGTGGTTTTCTTATACAAAGCCTAAGAGGAGGCTATTATGTGTCTCGTACAAAGCCCGAGAGAGAGGCTAAAAGGTTTTGACTCAACGAGGGAATCTTTTGGTATCTCGTATAAAGCCCGAGATGGAGGCTATTTGACTTAACAAGAGAGTTTTTTGTATCTCGTACGAAGCCCGAGATGGAGGCTGTTGTTTGTTTGGCTCAATAAGAACCTTTTTGTATCTCGTATAAAGCCCGAGATGGAGGCAAAAGGGGTAATTGACTTAGCAAGGGAGTCTCCTATGTGTCTCGTACAAAGCCCGAGAGAGAGGCTAAACGTTGTTTAACTCCGCTGGGGATAATCGTTGTATAAAGCCCAAGAGGAGGCTATGGTGACTGTTCAGTTAAGTGACAGGTCCGGTATACTAATTTTGAAAGAGAAAATCAGTTCTTAAATGAGCAACACTGTACTTTTGGATTTGATTCAAGGATCCGGGTTATTCCTATTCTTTAAGGAAGCGGGAAATCCGAAGGGTATTGAGACTGTCCGAGTCTGCGGGTTTCCTTCCTATTTAACGAAGGGGTCACTTGAGAATGTCTTTGAGACTCAAGGAAGTTAGACTGTCCGAGTCTAGAGTTTCATCTTTTATACTGTGTTTTGAGAAACAGTAGTAGACTCTACGAAAGGACTGTTCTATGCAGATGATTAAGTTCTATTCCTATACCTATAGGAGGTCGTCGGGACAATTTGTACGAAGCCCAAGAGGAGGCTGGAAGCTTTTAAGAAGCCGACGGGTCCTTGTACTAAGCCCAAGAGGAGGCTATCATTCCCGGAGGAAGAGATCATTATACGAAGCCTAAGAGGAGGCTGTGAATACTTCTAAGAAGCCGTAGGGTCCTTGTACTAAGCCCAAGAGGAGGCGGGGTTGCTTTTAGGAAGCTTGTGGGTCCTTGTACGATGCCCAAGAGGAGGCTGATGCTTTTAAGAAGCCCGTGGGTCCCCAAACCCCGAGAAATTCAAGGCAATGCTATTCACCGAGAATAGATCAAAGTCAGGAAAATTCAAGAATTTGGAAGAAACTCAAAGATGCCATTCACAGAGAATACATTCATCTCTGGGAGTAGAGTTTCTTGACAATTCCTAATGAGGACAGCTGAAGAGAAGACTGTATCTGGTGATCCTATTGGGGATCTAGTTGTCTATTTCTATGACTAAACGAAACGGCGTCACTTAGTTCTAGACGTAGTTTCCGGGGAAACTCTAAATATCTATACTATTATTACACAGTCGATATGAGTTTATGAAAGAAGACATACAGTGAAACAGCCCCACAATACAGTTATATGTATATGAAAGCGGTAAATGAAAGCGATAACCACTTACTCGGTTGTAGATATTCCATGCTGTTTGGTTAGTTGTTCAACAAAGAAAATTGAAAACAATAGTATATTTCAAAATCAAAGGAGAAAGTGCTTTGAAAAAGAAAGATTTGGGGCTTACAGCTCAAGGAGAGGCCCAGGGTTTTATTAGTGAGCGCAGTGTTTGAATTTGTATAGAGGGACTTATACAAGTGACTCTGGCCCAAAAATAGTTTTCTGTACAAAGGGATGGGTCTTACACTCTCTCAAGAGGCCCAAAAAGTTTTAAAGAAAAAGAGTGGGGCTTATAACACGAGGGTAAGCCCAGATGATTTTTCCGTTTGAAATGGCGATCGCGCCGAGGTTTTCTTTTAACGCGGAGGGACTTATACAATAAGTGAGGCCCAAAATGTTTTGGTTAAAAGAGGATTGGGTCTTACACTCTATTAGAGGCCCAAAATGTTTTGAATGGGTCTTATAGCTCAAGGAGAGGCCCAGTTGATTCTTTGAATAGGCGACGATCGCGCCATTTATTTTTGACGGTATCGGGACTTATACAATACACTGAGGCCCAAAAATGATTTGGTCAAGAAAGGATTGGATCTTACACTCTATTAGAGGCCCAAAAAGTTTTAAAAATGATTTATGAGGGTTGAATTAATCCAAAAACCCTAATTTGTTTTCAAAAATGTATTTAATTGGATAAAAATTCAATTAAAATGATCAAAATTGTTTAACATGTGAAAAACAAATTGTGATTTTGGATTAATGCTTCAAAAATTAAGTATTGGCCTACAAAATAATTAGAAAGCATTAAAAGTTGCAAAATCAATGTAGAAACAATATTTAATATGTCAAAAACAATTAAAATATTAATTCTTTGCAAAAATATCAATTATATGAAATAAATAATATTTTTTGGGATTTTTTGGGAAAATAAAATAATTTAACATTTTTGTGAATTATTAAAAAAAGAATCAACTCAAAATCATTAAAACTCAGAGAGAAATTAATTTTTGAATCAATTAAATAAAATCACAAAATTCAAATATTTGAATTATTCAAAAATGGCGCCAAGAACAGCTGAAGAACACACGCGTGTTCTGGGTTTGGCTGATTTGCATTTTCTATCCAATCTCACTGAATACTTGATTATATCATGCAATCTACATATCATTATGCTCGTCTCAACCTCACGATCATGTCTATAACACTTAATTTCATTTAAATTAAACATATAACAAGAAATCATGAAAAATCCTCAAGAACCCTAATTTTTGCATGAAGGCTGGGATTTTTGATACACGATTCAAACAATGCAATTAATTGAGGGAAAACATTTCATGCATGATTATGAACATTTGGCCAAATTATTGTGCGAGGAAATATGTATAGATTGAGAGATGACCAAGTATATGCTTACCTCTAAGCCTTGATAGCAAGTGCAATGTGATTTTTGATTTGGAGGTGTTACAGATGAGTGGTGATGATCTAAACAGCTTCCCTACACCCTATGGAGTGTGTTTGAATGGTTGGACTTGATTGAAATTGGCTGGATCAATTTGTGGTACCTTAGCTGCAACTTGATTAAAAATTTGAGCAACCAGCTGGTGATTTTGTGAAATTGGTGTTTCAGAAGTGATCTAAGTGTTTGATCAGCTCATATGTGATGTATATGAGGTGTGTGAGTGATTGGTTTAATTGGAATTGCTCTCAAACTCAAAACCCGATAGCTACCTTGCTAAGAAATGCATTTTTGCCAAGAGAAATAGATTTTGAGGAAAGCATCTGTTAGATGGCTTTGGTGTACTCAAACTGATCACAATTGAGCTCTATTTATAGTAGAGCAAGTTTGTTTTGCAAGGAATAGTGAATGGCAGCTGGTAAGTAGGTTTGGCCAATGTTGTCCAATGGAAATCCAAGTCTCCTCTAGCCATTGACTAGAGGTTAGGGCACAGAGCTTTGGTTCCCTTGGTCTTGGATAAGTCTTGACTGATTTCAGATGAGAATGGTTCAGTCCATGCCACCTTGATGCTTCCATTGCTTCAATCCAAATTTGGAGTCTTGTCCTTATTTTGGCCATTCTAGGTTCAACATGCTATTTCTTGTTCCATGGACTTTGGAGGCTTGGCTCAGTGATTGTCCCCTTTAGATTCAATCCTCAGATGTGTCCAAGTGGATAGGAGCATTTGAATTTGGCTGATTTTGGCAAATCGAGCCAAAATGCAAAATCTGACTTGCCTTTGACAAATTTCAGCAAGGCAACTTGACAATGTCATATCTCATGGTGTAAGTTGAATTTGGCAATGTTCTTGACCATTTTGGAAAGCCCTTACATGATACAACAACTATTTGAACAAGTTTGGTTTTGATCTCTTTTGATTCCAAGTGAAAAATCCCTCTACATTTGGCAAAAAGTGAAGCAAAATCTGACTTAGTGAAATTTTCACTAAGTGTTGGAATAAAGTGTGATTTCTTGATTTTGATCACTCCATAACTCAAAATCCTTAATGAATTGGACTTAGGTCTAGTTGAAGTTTTTGTAGAGGGTAATGAGGGCTACAAATCCATCTTTGGATGAGAAAAAATGGCCATGTGGTTTAGGAGTTATGATCCTCCAAAGTTGGTGTATTAGTGGTACTTTTTCCATAACTTAGAAAAATTTCTAAGTTTTATGGTTACCCCTTTTACAAGTTATCCCACTTTCTTTGATTTTTTTTGATGAATGATGATTCAAATCATACATTAACATCATTTTAGGGTTAAAAATCCATTTTGGTGAAAAATCTCAAAAAGTCAAAGTTGACTTTTGTGCACAGTTGACTTTTTATTAGATGAATTCCAAATTGTGCAATTCTTCAGGAAATCATGTCCTTGACCTAAATCAAAATTGATGGACATGTTCCAAGGGTGTCATAGGGTATATTGAGGCATGATCTAGGGCTTGGGAGCATGTCCTGGTCAAAAGTCAAAGTTGCAGTTGACTTTTTCCTTAAAACCCTAATTGTGGTGCAGATGAAATTGAGACTTGTTGCTCAAGCTTCTTGGATTAATCCATTGTTCCAAATGGATCAATATAGTTTATTAGAGACCCTAAAATCATATCTTGAGGTCTTGCCTCTTGATTTGTCCCAAAAGTCAACTTAGGGGTGAATTAGGTCAAGAAACCCTAATTCCTGATTTTTGATGTATGCATCCCCTGAGGTCAAATTGACTTGATGCTTGGGTCCATGAGGTTCCATGGAGTACATTAGGTTGTGTTTTGGATCTTTGGCTTATGCCCAGATGAAACTTTCAATCTATAGGCCCTTGGTCGACCAAAACCCTAATTTGGTGATACTGGCGATCTTGAGACTTGATCCACCTAGAAGGGAGCAACCTTGTGCTTAATCCTTGAAGTTGGAGTCCTTTTGATCCATTGTGGATGTTTGAGAGGTTAGACAAGTTGAAGATCATGTCATTCCTTGATTGATCCTTTGTCTAAGGCTCTGAGAGGGCTTAAAACCCTAATTTTGATTGTAGTGAATGCTCAACAACCCTTAAGGCATCTGATGAGGCATGATGGTTCATCCACATTGTGATGATGATTTGCCCAATGATGGGAAACTTCAGTGGTCAAAATTTGGGGTATTACAGATGCCCCTATTTAATCTTCTTGGACCCGAAGGTGTGAATGACGAAGGTATTCGGGCATTCGGGGTGCAAGAGGATTAAATATCGGAATACCCGAAATTTTGATGGTGGTTATGAATGGTAGCTTATGCATTCATCTTCTTTTGCTTAGCAATGATGCTTAGAAAAGGTAAACTTCCCCTCGATCCTGGTCTTCAGCCAAGGAACTGGTCTCAGTTTTCTTTTGTCAACCTCTCCCCCGTTCCTGGTTTCCTACCAAGGAACTGGTCTCAGTTTTCTTTTGTCAACATCCCCTCGTTCCTGGTTTCCTACCAAGGAACTGGTCTCAGTTTTTGAAATAAACTTCCCCTCGATCCTGGTTTCCTACCAAGGAACTGGTCTTAGTTTCTGATTTAAACTTCCCCTCGATCCTGGTTCCCTACCAAGGAACTGGTCTCAGTTTCTTTTGTCAATAAAATTTATTGACAAGGAACGCTATTTATAGCGGATTTCCTTCAAACTTCTCACCGAATTTTCCTGGGGAGATGCCATCTGAGTGGAAAAAGTTTTGATGTCAGACTTGCTGGGGAACCCAGTCGTCTGAGTTATAGAGGTGCACAAACTTCTCTGTTGGAGACGCCATTTGTTGATTCTACTGGGGGAAAGCGAGTATCTTGAGAGACGGTTTCCACTTGGGGATCTTACATCATACTTTTCTCGGGATCTTCCCAGAGAAATGCCATATGATGGGGTCCAATTTTGAGGTGCCGATGACCTTTTCATCAGCGGATTTTCGGAGAAATACTGATGCACTGCCGAACCCTTGCTTAAGAGGCTTTCTCTGGGGATTTTCTTTAATCCGGGAAAGCAAGGATATCATCTTCAATGGCGAAGAGTGACATCTGTTGAGGGTTCTCTGGCTTTTCAGAGGTTCAAGTTATCAAAGTGGTCGAATGCCGACTCTGATCTAAAGATAAACGGGAGAGAAATTGCTTAGATGATTGTCTTCCTAACGAGGAAAGGTTTGACAACTCGATTGAGAGGACTTTTATCACTAGGGGATAAGACCGACTAGAGTGATAGCGATGCAATATGAAATGTAAATGCAAATCAATAATGCATGATGTATGTATGTATATGCTGACAAAACTGACGCGACACACAAACTAAAAGATGAACATGACTGGATACTCGGCCATCGCGGGGCGTATAGAGATATCGCTGGTTCAAGATAGCAATTCCACCTTGCTTAGGAGAGATAATCCCTGCGGGGAATACCGTTGATCGGGCTTAGGAGGTAAGAACTCTGCCGTGGATGTCAGACGAAACAAGGTCTCTGACACAGTTGATCCCTTTATTCAGGCGTACTGGTCTAGAAGGAGTACTTTGATTCTGCACTTTGAGGTTCGAACACCTTTGGAGACGCGATTGATGTTCTTTCGATGTTTAACGGTCAAAAGAAATTGCCATCTTTATTTTAAAAGCAGAAAAAGTTTTAACAAGTAAATTCATTTTTGTTTTATTTCAAGAATCGTTAATCATGTTAACAATGTCATTCTGTAAAGCTAAAACAAGCAAGAATTACAAACAAAAGCACAAGGGCTCAAATTTTATTGATAAGATGGAGATCAGCCAAACACGTGATTCCATTGAGTATTTACAAAGTTTAAAAATGGTAATTTACAGGGAAAAGGGCTACGTTGAAACATAACGACCACTATCCTTCTACCAACTTTGAATTCAGGGCATCCTGAGCTTCTGTCGAAGATGACCTTAACTGGAGTTTTCTTCCGATGATGTAACTACTGCTGCTGAGGGACTTGCCTCTGTTGAACATAGTTACTTGCCATTATCCCTAATTTTTTCCTGGATTGTACTATGATGTTTCCAATCCACCGGGATGAATTTTTTCATGTCTCTAACTTTTGCCTGGACCGCCCTTTCGAGTTTTCAATCCACCGAGACGTTTTGTTTTTTTTTAGGCGAAGTATTTCTTGACTACATCAACATTCGTGGGGTAGGCAAATTCCTCTCCGTCCATGGTTGCAAGTCTCAAGGCGCCGCCTGAGAAAGCTTTCGTGACCACATAGGGGCCATCATAATTTGGAGTCCATTTGCCCCGAGAATCAGTGAGAAATGATTGTATCTTCTTGAGCACGAGGTCTCCTTTCCTGAAGACACGAGGTCGGACCTTTTTGTCGAACGCCCTCTTCATTCTCTGTTGATACAACTGACCGTGGCATAGTGCCGTTATTCTCTTTTCTTCGATCATATTCAATTCGTCATGTCGACTTTGACACCATTAAGCTTCGGTGAGCTTAGCTTCCATCAATACCCTAATTGACGGGATCTCTACTTCTATGGGGAGCACTGCTTCCATGCCATATACTAGAGAGAAAGGGGTTGCCCCTGTTGAAGTACGGACAAATGTGCGATAACCATGAAGAGCAAAGGGTAGCATCTCGTGCCAGTCTTTGTAGGTTACAACCATCTTTTGAACGATCCTCTTGATGTTCTTGTTAGCCGCTTCTACCGCTCCGTTCATCTTGGGTCGGTAGGGAGATGAGTTATGATGTTCGATCTTGAACTCTGCACACAACTCTTTCATCATCTTGTTGTTCAAGTTAGATCCATTATCAGTAATGATCTCGCTTGGAACACCATAACGGCAGATGATATTGTTTTTGATAAATCGGACCACCACTTGTCGAGTTACATTAGCGAATGACGCTGCTTCGACCCACTTGGTGAAGTAGTCAATGGCTACAAGGATGAACCGATGTCTGTTCTAAGCCTTGGGTTCAATCATGACAATCATGTCGATTCCCCATATCGAGAAAGGCCACGGGGAAGAAAGAACTTTGAGATGTGATGGCGGTACATGAATTTTGTCAGAGTATATCTGACACTTGTGACACCTCCTCATGTACTTGTAGCAGTCGGATTCCATGGTCAACCAATAGTACCCTGCTCTTAGAATTTTTCTCGCCATTGTATGTCTGTTGGCATGTGTGCCAAAGGATCCTTCATGAATTTCTTTCATAAGCATGTCTGCTTCTAGTCTGTCTACGCATCGGAGCAAGACCATGTCAAAATTTCTCTTATAGAGAGTGTCACCGCTCAGGAAGAAGTTTCCAGCCAATCTTCTGAGGGTTTTCCTGTCTTTTCTAGATGCCCCAGGTGGGTATCCTTGTTTCTGAAGGAAGCATTTGATATCGTGGTACCAAGGTTTATCATCTATGACTGCTTCAATTGTGAAGACGTAAGCGGGCCTTTCAAGGCGCATTATGTCGATCTTAGGTATGTCATTCCATTGACCTACACTAATCATGGAAGAGATAGTGGCTAATGCATCAGCCATGTGATTCTCTTCACGAGGGATATGGTGAAACTCGATTCTGTTGAAGAAAGGTAACAACCTTCTTGCATAGTCTTTGTAAGGAATCAGTCCTGATTGGTATGTGTTCCAATCTCCTTTTATCTGGTTAATAACCTGGGCTGAGTCGCCGTATACGTCCAAGTTTTTGATCCTTAAATCAATTGCTTCTTCGAGACCCATAATACAAGCTTCGTATTCGGCCTCGTTGTTCGTACATTTGAACGTAAGTCTGGCAGTGAAAGGAATGTGGGTACCCTGAGGGGTAACAATGATTGCCCCAATTCCGTTTCCATAATGATTAACTGCTCCGTCAAAGATAAGTCCCCATTCGGAACCTGGTTCTGGCCCTTCACTGGGTAGTGGTTCATCGCAGTCTTTCATTTTTAAATACATGACATCTTCGTCTGGGAAGTCAAACCCGATTGATTCTTGATCGTCAATCGGTTGATGAGCCAAATGATCGGCTAAAATACTTCCCTTAACGGCTTTCTGAGCGTGGTACTCTATGTCATATTCTAATAACAGCATCTGCCAACGGACAATTCTTCCCGTAAGAGCGTGTTTTTCAAACACGTACTTGATTGGATCCATTTCGGAGACCAACCAAGTAGTATGACGAATCATGTATTGGCGAAAACGTTTGGCTGCCCAAGCCAAAGCGCAGCAAGTTTTCTCGAGCATCGTGTACCGAGTTTCACAGTCGGTAAACTTCTTGCTCAAATAGTAGATGGCAGACTCTTTTCTTTTTGTTTCGTCTTGTTGGCCAAGCACATAACCCATTGAGTCCTCTAGGACTGTGAGGTAAATGATCAGTGGTCTTCCTTCCACTAGAGGTGATAGAATCGGAGGATTCAATAGATATTCCTTAATACTGTCGAAGGCAGTTTGGAAATCTTCTGGCCAAACGCAATCCTGGTTCTTTTTCAGTAATTTGAAAATCGGCGCACATGTGGCGGTCATAAGGAATATGAATCTGGAGATGTAGTTTAAACGTCCCAAGAATCCTCTGACTTGTTTTTCAGTTTTCGGAGAAGGCATTTCTTGAATGGTCTTGACCCTGTCAGGATCAACCTCAATTCCTTTCTGGCTGACGATGAACCCTAGTAGTTTCCTTGAACGGACACCGAAGGTGCACTTGTTGGGGTTCAAGCGGAGCTTGAATTTTCTCAAACGTTCGAACAATTTTGACAGATGTTCAACGTGCTCACTCTCTGTTTTTGATTTTGCAATCATATCATCAACATATACCTTGATTTCCTTATGTATCATGTCATGAAACAGAGTAGTCATGGCCCTTTGATAGGTTGCCCCAGCATTCTTCAAACCGAACGGCATTACCTTGTAACAAAAGGTGCCCCATGGGGTAATGAACGAAGTTTTCTCCATGTCTTTCGGCGCCATTTTTATTTGGTTATAGCCCGAGAATCCATCCATGAAGGAGAATACTTTGAACTTTGTTGTGCTGTCAACCAACATGTCAATGTGTGGTAAAGGAAAGTCGTCCTTTGGACTTGCCTTGTTCAGATCTCTGTAATCAACACACATTCTGACCTTTCCGTCCTTTTTGGGAACGGGTACGATGTTGGCTAACCATTGAGGATATTCAGCTGTAGCGAGGAAACCCGCGTCAATCTACTTTTGTACCTCCTCTTTGATTTTGATGGCCATGTCTGGGTGAGTGCGTCTCAACCTTTGCTTTACTGGCGGACATTCCGATCTTAACGGTAAGTGATGTTCCACGATGCTGGTATCCAACCCTGGCATATCCTGATAAGACCAAGCGAATACATCAGGAAATTCTTTGAGAAGCTTTATCAAACTCTCTCTGGCAGTTGGATTGAGCAGTGCCCCGATCCTAATTTCTTTTCTCTCTTGCTCTGAACCCAAGTTTACCGTTTCCAATGGTTCTTTGTGAGGTTCAATGGACCTTTCCTCCTGTCTGAGTAATCGGGAGATCTCTTCTGGAATTTTGTCGTCATTTTCTTCTTCAGCCTCAAATACCAGGAACTCAAAGTTGGGAGAAGGCATCGGATCGTATGTTTCAACTGGGTTTAAAACAAGCAATCTGCATGACGTGATGATTCGTGTTTAGAAGAGGTAGAGAAAAATGCAAGTGTGTGCAGTGTTTTATTTTACTGCTTGTTTTTTATAGTTTTGTTTTTTAGGATTACCATTTTCTTTGAAAAAGCAAAAAGAGAAAACAGCAATTAATGAGGAAATTACAGAACGACGTTATTTTATTAATGAACAAGTCGAATCTTGAAACTACAGCCCTATAAAACAAAACTCTGTCGCTTTGGGCAAAGCGAAGAGGGAAATTTACAGAAAGCGAGCCCTATCAAAACATCAGTTTCACCTGGGCAGGGTGAAAGGCTAAAGATGGCAATTACTTTGACTGATGAACGATCTTCGAAACCTCGACGGCAACCCATTGGCGGCGAACTCCTCGGTGAATCACAAAGTCTGACACATTCCTTGATTTGTCTTCAGAAATGACGCTGATTTCTGGTGGAGCGGGATCATTGGAATCTGTCTCCCAGGCAGAATTGTCGTAGGAGAATTCCTCTGTGGCATTTTGCATAACATTTTTGCTCTCAGGTACATCTCCCCATCCAGTTGCCTGGATATCCTCGAGCCTGATACGAGAGCTTTCGGGAGCGGTGTACTTGACCATATAGTCGAATTTTCCACTTGGTTCTCCCAGAGTGTCCCAAACTTCTTTGGAACTGGAGGAGTCATCTCTCTCAATGACGTTTACCTCGGGAAAAGCATAGTTGATGAACTCAAGTCCTGCAAATGTTGCGAATTCATCTTCATGTTGAGTAGTTTCTGAATGACCTGAGTGTTGATCCCATGGCATGGTGGGGACACAGGTATTCCGTTCAATGACGGTCAACTGATTTTCATTGTTCGGCTGACTTTCTTGCCCCAAGTTTCCTGGGTAAGGTTGCCACATTGGCAGACCATCCATTGGGCCATAGTAGGTGTAGTCAAAATTATCTTTCATCGGAGTGTCTTCCTCTAATGAATTTGGTGGAGCACGGCATCCTTCCGGATCACAATCCCCGTAGATCATTTCGACATCTGATCTTGGTATAAATCTCGGACTTTCTGTAGGAAAGAAATAAGGCATAGGCACCTCTTCCTGAGACATATAACCGTCCTTGTTAAGGTAGGACTTCAATTCTTTATCTGTGTCAGAGGGATCTTCCTCATTGATAGCATGAACTGTCTGAGACACTGGGTGAAGAAAACCTCCACTGTGGAATAAGTTTTGAAAGGGATGAAGACTTTCATCGTTGGCAGCTGTTCGGGTACAGGTTGCAGAAAAACCAAGACCCTTCTTTGTTTTATTGTCAATGGGAATGACAAGCTGTCCCCATCCTATCGTATCGGTACTCTCGACCGCTTTAATAGCATCGTTGTATGAGTAAATCGAGGTTCCTCCTCTGAACTGATTGTGCTTGCTTACCGACAGTGCTTGGAACAGAGTTCCAATAATCTCCTCGGGTTCTATATCAGCAGATGTTTACAAGTTACTCACAAGCAAGGCTTGTTCCCCACAAACCGTGACAAGCTGATCGTTCTGAACAAATTTTAGCTTTTGGTGGAGGGTCGAAGTGACCGCTCCAGCCTGGTGTATCCAAGGTCTTCCTAATAAACAACTGTATGTTGGCCGGATGTCCATGACCTGGAAAGTGACTTGGAACGTGTGAGGACCAATAGTTATGGGAAGATCAACTTCGTCGATAACTATTTTTCTGGATCCGTCGAATGCTTTGACGACAACCTCCCTAACCCTCATCGGAGGTCCTTTGAATGATAATTGCATCAAAGTGGACTTCGGCATAACATTCAGGGCTGACCCTGTGTCTACCAGTACGCTGGCTAAAGCATCGTCCTGGCAGTTAACTGTGATATTGAGTGCCATGTTGTGACGGCGACCCTCTTCAGGTAATTCTTCATCACTAAATCCCAAATTGTTGCCGGAAGTGATGTTAGAGACAATGCTATCGAACTGTCTGATTGTTACATCCTGTTCCACAAAGGCTTGCTCCAAGACTTTCTGTAGAGCCTCCCTGTGGGCTTCTGATCTGAGTAACAGTGATAACACCGAGATCTTTGAAGGAGTTTGTAATAGCTGATCAACAATGTTATATTCACTCCTTTGGATGAGCTTCAGCATCTCATCTTTATTTTTCAAAAGGTCGGGATTACTGGATTGAACGATTGGGGGACCAGGAGCTTCTGTCTGAAGTTCCTTTTCCTTGTTAAGTTCCCCAACCCCTCGGTTGAAGATTCTACCACTCCGTGTTACTCGACTGATGTCTGCAATGTTCACAACGGAGGGTAATGGAATTTCCTTTCCATTTTCAATTATTGTTGCACCGTATTTGTAAGGGATCGCCTTAGCTGATTCATACGGTAGCGGTCCTGGTAGAAAGATGACTACAGGAGCCTTCTGATTTTTCTGACCATCATAAATAATCTTGATTCGTTCCCGGTTGGGAACTTTAGATTCGTCGAGTAGAGGAATAATGGCAAAAACATCCATGGTCCTGTGATGACCAGAGAACGTGACAACATCCTCAACTTGCTCGGCAAGGTAGTTCGGCGTCCAGTTGATGGGTCCAGAACCCGGATATGGACGAATTTCTCCACGATCCGCCTGACCCTGAAGAGCTGCTCTCACAAGGTAACACCCTTGGTTACTTTCCGAACAGACGCTACAACTGTCATAGTTGTGTGGTGGCACCTGGTCACGCCCACTTTGAATACAATGTAACCTCACTAGGTTAGCTTCCACCGATCGGATATCCTGACTCTGACGCCGAGTGGGGTTTCTATTACTGATACTAATCTACTGAGTATCTTCATCCATGTAGATTGGCATCCACCAATGATTTAACAAGTGCTGAAGTGCCTCCTGGACAAGGGTACAACCTCGATCGTTTTCACAACCCGCTTTACAGCTTTGATAGTCGTGTGATATTAAGAATCTGAGTCGGACCTGCTCAGCATGTAACTCTACCAGGTTGGTATTCACCACGCGAATATCGAAGATCTGAACCATGTTGATTTGATAGGAGTTCCTACCATGGTAGTCTTGGATCCATCCAAGATCCATCTGACGCTGGAGGGCCTCTTGTATGAAAGAGCATCCCTGTTTGTTTAAAGAGCAAATCAGACAAGAACTGTAATCGTGCTGTGGCAGATTATGATACTGGCTTTGCCTTGAGTGCATCGCCACCAAGTTGACATTCATTGCATGGATGTCTTGGTTTTGAATGATGTTAGAATTCGTGTAAACCATGTTAACTCCACGAACTCGGTGCTCTTGGATCCATCCGAGATCCATCTGTTCCTGCAGAGCTGATTGCACTACCGAACATCCTTGATTGTCTTTAGAGCAGATATCACACTGATGATAATTATGAGGTGGCACGTGGCCATATCCACTATGTCTATAATGCATCTTAACCAGATTGGTTTTCAACAACAGTAAATCGTAAATTTGATAGACATTGTTAGTCTCTCCTTCTATCAAATTGACTGCAGCCTTCTCGTGTTGAGGTAGCGGATTCGTGAGAACATTAGGATTTGTATCCTTGAAGGATAAGACCCCACTCCTAACAAGTTTTTACACGTCGGACTTGAAATTGAGACAAGTCTCTATGTTATGCCCTGAACCTCCTTGATGATAAGGGCAAGTTTGATCCACCTTAAACAAAAAAGGTGGATTTTCCGGCACTGTAAGAGGAGATTTAGTCTGAATGTGCCCCTTAGCCAGTAGTAACGGAAACAGTTCTGCGTACGATACAGGTATAGGATCAAATGCTGGCAGCCGTGTTGTACGATTGTAATTATATGGAGGACGAGCCTGCTGAAGAGGCTGTTGTGTCCTTTGCTGGTCAGGTTGGCTCTGCGCAACCTGAGGTTGATACGTAGGAATAGACGCAGGGTTGATAGCAGGAGTCACAGCTGCTACCGGTTGATAACGTTGTCTTTGCTTTCTGAGAGAGATATTCCCAATATCTTGCTCTTTTTTCTTAGGGAGAGCACTACCGTATTTTTTAGTACCGCTCGTCGATCCAGTGTCTTTTACCAAACGTCCTTCTCGGACGGCTTCCTCAAGACGTACACCCATGCCGACCATTTCGGTGAAATCACTGGGCGCATTGGCAACCATTCGGTCATAGTAAAATGAGCTTAAGGTCTTTAAGAAGATCTTTGTCATCTCTTTTTCCTCAAGAGGTGGACAAATTTGAGCGGCAATTTCACACCACCTTTGAGCATACTCCTTAAAGGTTTCCTTGTCCTTTTGCGACATCGATCTGAGTTGATCTCTGTCGAGTGCCATGTCCAAATTGTATTTGTATTGTTGGACGAAGGCGGTACCAAGATCTCTGAATGTGCTAATCGTAGCATGCTTTAAACCCATGTACCATTTGAGTGCAGCACCGGTTAAACTATCCTGGAAGTAGTGAATCAGTAGGTCCTGATTCTCCGTATGGGCTGACATTCGCCGAGCGTACATCACCAGATGGCTTTGAGGGCAAGAGTTACCCTTGTACTTTTCAAAGTCGGGCACTTGAAATTTGTGCGGGACTTTCACATTTGGGACCAAGCAGAGATCTGCGGCGTCCTTTCCAAATAAATCCTGACCGCGAATGGCCTGCAGTTCCTTCTCCATTTCCAAGAAGTGTTCCTGGAGTTCATCCATTTTGTCAAACATAGTTTCCTTCTTACCAGAAGGTGTTGGTGGAATCTGTCCTTCCGGGACAGTGTGCACCACAGGAGGTGGTACCGTGACTACGGCAGTGAGTCTTGGCGTTTCCCGAAGTTTGTAACCTTCAGGAGTCTTCAACATGCCCCTGGCATCTTCGCTTTCCCGAAGTTTGTAACCTTCAGGCCCAACGGCTTCTGTTGTGATTCCCTGATCTTCAGTGATCGGCGGAACATATCCTTCCGGGATATAGTTAACAGGGAAGAAGAATACGCGATGTGAGAATGATGAATGCAATGTGAGACACAAACATGAGATTCGCAGGGAAGAAGAATACGCGATGTGAGAATGATGAATGCAATGATTATATTAATTGTTCTTTTGGTTTAATCAAAATAAACTTCCACAATTAGATTGCAAATATCAAACAGTGGGGAAACCCCTCTTTATTGAAATTCAAAAGATTACAGAAATGGAAATACAGTAGATTACAAAGTGCAGAAACAGAAACCTAAACTAATGGGTCCTGAGTCCTCTCTGAAGAGAAATCAGGTGCTGATTCTGGTATCTTCCTTTTCTTTGACCGGGGCTCTTGGGCCGTTGTCGGGTTGTCATTCCTTTGCCAAGTGAAAGGAGCGAGCAAATTCCTTTGGTCATCTTGATTATCTACAGCATGTTGCTCCAAAATTTTGATCGGAGCATCTTTTTCTTTCAGTAATTGTTGTATTTTGATGCACTCTATGTCGAGGGTGCGGTACTTGTTCTTCCAAGACCTTCTCTCCTTTTGAACTTTGTTGAGAGTAATCTGAAGCTTTTCAGTTTCCGTCATGAAGTACATGACAGATTCCCTCGGCGGAAGAATTCTGTAACGAGGATAAGGCATCTTTAGCTTGAGAGCTCTAGTTTGTACCCAATGGAGATAAGGCTCCACCAAGACACAGTCCGGTTTTCCCAGAGACTCTCGTCCTTTCTTATGAACATGCTTCCAAGCGTGCACTATTTCCATCTTTAGTGCTCTGTCGTTTTCTCCTTCTTTGAAGAAAAGACCTTCCAGATGAACACCCAGTGGGATGTGTCTCATCGGGTATCCAAATTGACGGCGAACCAATACCGGATGGTAGTTGATTCCTCCTTTAGTTCCTATAAGGGGTACGTTGGGGAAGTTTCCACAACGGTCAATGATCCTGATTCCCTCATAAATCCTATTACACCAATCTATATCAGAGTTGGTAAGAGACATGATCTTCTGCAACCAACGTAAGGAACTCTTGCAATCCCAAAAAGCAGCAGACTTGGGCAAGTGAGAGATAAACCATTTGTAAAGCAGAGGTACACAGCAAGTGATCTCCCCTCCGCTGTACAAATTTCCCAGGTGTACAGAATGATACGCATCTGCGAGCAAAGTCGGCACAGGATTTCCAATGAGAAAAACCTTAATGGAGTTAATATCGACGAAGTTATTGATGTTAGGAAACAAAAATAACCCGTAGGTGAGCAAGACAAAGATGCTTTCAAAAGCAGTCCCGTTTCCTATACTGGCGAAGTACAGGGCTTTCTTTGTCAAGAACTGGGATGGCAAACCTTGGATGCCACCCTTAGTGGTTAGGTGAGTCCTAACTTCAGACTCGTCCAAATGAATTTCTCTTGTAATAGTCTGATTCTTTGGAATTTCTTCCAGTCCAGAAAATGGAGCTCGATCCGTAATGTGTAGATCGATCAGGTGAGAATACTCCTCCAGCGTTGGTGCAAGCTGGTAATCCGGGAATGTGAAATAGTGATAAGCCGGATCATAAAACTGAATGAGCGCATCCATGATTCCCTCAATCACATGGACTCTTAATAGTGGTAGCAAACCTCCGTGCTTGGCTCTGAAAGCCTCTAGGTTAGTGATCATCCTTGCTAACCTTCTCAAATCCTCTAGTTTTGGAACCTTGAAGGTATATTGATGAGTTCTCCTTCTACCGAAATCCATTAGTGAAATCATTTTCTTCGGTATTTGCAATCACAGTCTTAGTTTAATTTGAAAAACAGAGAGACTAGAAGAGAAGATTTTTTGGATGTTTTAATGTTTTATTAAATGAATGCATGAATGCAGCACACAAAAACATAGAAAAAAACATGGGGTCAAAGGGTCGTTGTCATGAAGTCAAGGCTCTACCCATCCCCAAAGGTTTATACTAGGGTGATTTTTATACCTGTACTCATTATCATTAGCTCCTCCCAGGAAAGCAAAACAACAAGTGGATCGCCAGCGAGTTGTAGAGCAATCTTAGAGTAAGTGCCATTCACCGAGAATAGATCACCAGCCTCAAATGAGGGTAGTATCGCGTAACAACTATTTCTGATAGTTTCCGCACTACGAAAGGGTTTGGCTCCTCAGCTTCTCAGACTTAACAACCGGCCCATTGTCTAAGTGAGAGAATGGGTTGCGTTGGTCAGTCTCCACTGAGGTTGATGGTCGACCCCGTTGCCATCACTTATCTTAAGTGTATACTCATTCTTTCCACAAACGGCATCACCCGCATTCCCATTAGCAGAAAAATAAACATGTATAACAATTAGGAAAAGCAGTATATATATTTGTCCTAATCATCCTAGACCTATGAAGCTAAGAATCCTAAGTTCCTGACAGAAAATGGGTTCCCCGGCGGAAGCCCCAATCTGTGGTATCACACAAGAGATGAAAAGGAAGAAGAAAAACAGAGACGGGCCCCATGGTGGGTGCCATTTTTCTGTAGCGAGCGATTTTGGACGCGGTTCTTAAGCGCTGGTCGCTCTCTGCGGTTGAGCTTAAACTACAGGTCGATTCATTTTTTATCCTATTAAAGATGATGAAGGAAGGGAAATAGATGTCTCCAATTAACCCTGCTTTGCATACTGAGTTTAAACAGCAGTCTGTTAGGATGTTAGGACTGATGTTTTTGAATAGATGCATGGGATTTTGGGTTTTTGTTTAGTGTGCTCGCTAAGATTTTTCTTTCAATCTTATGCCTACGTATTCCCGTTTACCGAAACAGGGAAATCAGAGCGTTCGTAGTTCCTCCTATTCTATGGGAGGAAATGGTTGTTTTGGTGTCTTGTTCAAAGCCCAAGACGTGAAGCGAAAGGTAGTTTGTATCTTGATCAAAGCCCAAGATATGAAGCTGAAAGGTCTATTTGTATCTTGTTCAAAGCCCAAGATATGAAGCTGAAGGTCTCAACTTTAGAGAGAATTTGTCATCTCTAAAGAGGTTTGTCTGTCACAACTGTCGGGTGACTGATTTATAAAGGAGGATTACTTTAACCAGGATACGCGGATCCTAACAATGCCATAATTTCCTTTATAGGGGGTTTTAACCTGAAGGGGAAGACTTTAACTCAGTGCAGAGCAATGCTATCTTTCCTTAGGAATTTCTCATGCTAAAAGAGGGACAGTGGCATGGATGTAGATGATCCAGAGGCTTGCCGCTTACAGCGATTAGATGAAGGGAGTTGTTTGATGTTTGTGTACTGTGAATGAGGCACAGTTTTGATGCTAAAAGGTTAATTGGATTAACCAGTGGTTTTCTTATACAAAGCCTAAGAGGAGGCTATTATGTGTCTCGTACAAAGCCCGGGAGAGAGGCTAAAAGGTTTTGACTCAACGAGGGAATCTTTTGGTATCTCGTATAAAGCCCGAGATGGAGGCTATTTGACTTAACAAGAGAGTTTTTTGTATCTCGTACGAAGCCCGAGATGGAGGCTGTTGTTTATTTGGCTCAATAAGAACCTTTTTGTATCTCGTATAAAGCCCGAGATGGAGGCAAAAGGGGTAATTGAATTAGCAAGGGAGTCTCCTATGTGTCTCGTACAAAGCCCGAGAGAGAGCTGTAATACCCCAAAATTTGCTCTCCCTCTTTGTCATCATAGCATGGCATTATCATTTATCATATCATATCCACCTCATTACCATTACATTGCATTTAACATAGAAAAATGAAGCATAGCATCCTTCTTACCATCAGGGCATGGATCAGGTGGAAGGTGGTCAATCAAGGGATCATTCAAAGCACAAAAAGGTCAATCAAGTTTCCTCAAGGCAAGCCAAGAGGCCTTTCATGTCTCATACTATCTCAATGGAACATCCACAACCTCAAGAATGAGAGATTCAATGGGAGATTGAAGCACTACATCTTTCATTATGCAAGAGGTTCAAAAACTGAAGGAAAACCCTCAAAAGAGATAGCTCATTGATCCAAAGTCATCCTCAAATGGTATATCTCATCATCCTTTAAGAGGATACATAACATACTCTGAGGAATTTGAAATTGAAGACTGCACATTTTTCTCCTAGGAGGTGGGCACCAAAACTAGGGTTTCCCATTAAATCAGGGAATCTTTGATTTCTTGGACAAAACTTGATGTCATGGTGTCCTACATGTTCTTAAGTGTATGTGTATGGAAAATTGCCTCTCAATTGGTTTTAGAAGTGGTTCAATTGGAAGAAAGATCAGAAATCAGGAAAATTGGGGCCAAGTCAAATAATCAGAGGAAAAAGTCAACTCTTGACTTTTTGAGGCCAAATCCATAAAATTCATGTTATATGTGTCCAATGTACAAAATTTGGTCAAGAAACTCCAAAGGAATTATGAAAAAATCAAGAGGTGGAAAGTTGCCATTTTTGGAAGAAGAAGGGTTACTAAAAATAGCAAGTTTTGGCCATTTTGCATCAGAGTTTGAGCCAAGGCCATTTAAAATTGAAGCACCAAATGAAAATTCCACTCGGCCACAACAAAAGATCTTGTTTTAAGCTTCACATCCATATGTGGAACATCTCTATTGGATAAAAATTGAGTGAGATATGATTGATCAAAGTTTGAGCAAAGTAGGTTCAAAACTAGGTCATGACCAAGATTTTCAGGGCACGCGCGCAGTCATTTTAACAAACATGTGGTGGGCCAAATGTCCACTCATTTTTCTCATGGTTAAAGGCCTCAAATGAAAAATCTTTCAACATGAAAGTTGTTCCTCTATGTGAGATCTTTAAGATTGGTGTTCATGTTTTTTTCATTTGATCAAAGGTCAAGAAGTTATGTTGAGTCCAATGTGCTTTGATCATGCTGAAAACCTAGGGGCCATGTTACCTTGTCAACCAACCTTTGCCACGCCCTCATACCAGTTCCAAACCTATGTGTTATAAGTCATTTTTCAACCTCTTCCAAGCATCATTTCATTTCATTTTTCATACCAAACATGTAGCATTACATCTCCTCTTTCCAATGACTCCTAAAACACACCAATTCATTCATTGAGTAGAGAGAAAAACTTCCTCAAACCACCTCATGTTGATACTGATGCATTGACAGACTGGTGCACGATTTTGGTTCGCACACACCCCAAACACTTCATCACATCAGCTTTCCACATTAAACCAAACACACATGACTTACACCTTGCACACTTGCCTTGGCATACATGAGAATGGAAAGAAACAAACTTGCTGAGCAAGTTTCTGCTACAACCAGCCGTGCCTTCATTTTCTTTTCACCTCCACCATAGCATATCATGAGTTGCCATCACCATATCATTGCTCTCCCTAACTAACTTGACTCAGTTAGTTAGGGATGACTCACCCAAACCACCATGACTCAGCTGACTCACTCAGTTTAACTATGGTTAGCTCACACTATAAATAAAAACTTCACTCTCAAATTTCATTCCTAACTTCATTTTCTCACATTCAACTCAGAAACTCTCTCGATTCTCTCTCAATTCCTCCACATTGCAACTGATTTTCAAGCTCCATTTCATTCATCTTCCTCATCTTCATCTCAGAATCTCTCTGATTCTATCTCCATTTTCATCACATTGCAACTGTTTTGAAGCTTGGATATCAACTCTCCTCCACTGAAGCATCATCCATTCTTTGCATCTAAGCCTTTATTTGGCCAAAAGAAGCTCAAAGAAGAAGCAACATCTCTGGTTTTTCTGAAGAACACATCAAGATCATAAATCTTCAGGTACGAATTTCTTCCCTTATAGACCTAATGTGAAGATGTTATCAAGTTCTTGATGCTTCATATAAGCTCAAGAACTTGTCTGGCTAGTTGATAGGCCTTTAGAGGCATAGTTGAAATGTTAGGGCAAATCTTCATCTGCTCGATTCTCCCATTTCATGAACTTTTTGTATGTTTTGTCACTGGATTCATGCTCTACATTACTTCCTCTTCATTTTGGTATACTGTTTGTAAGATTCTGGGAAAATTGAAGTTGCAGACGGTGGCGTGTGACCGGAGAAGGTGACCGGAGGTCCCTCTCCGGCCGGTGGTTTTTGGTTAGGGTTTTGTTTGCAGTTTAAATCATAGCCGTTGATGTATTCTAATCGTGTGGTGAGGAGCGTGCCAACACATTAAAATGCACATGCACCTCACGTGCCTTATTTCTGAATTCAATTAATCAACGTGTGGTGCAGTGCATTGTAGTGTGCGTGGACATTCATGTGAGTGTGTTGGATCCAAATACTTTGACTTGTTGGTTGACTTGACCTGATCCAATGGTGATCTTTTGTTTGACTCATGTTGACTGAGTGTACATGTTAATTAGTGTGGATTGCGCAGACTTGGACCTAGAACAATTTGATATTCGCACCTCCCTTTTCCAAAGCCCAATGATTTTGAACTGATTAATTACTAGTCATGCACCCCCATTCCTTTTTGCATTGCATTTTATTTTTCCATTTTTCTACACGTTTGCTTTTTAATTTTTAAAAATACTAAATAGCATCATAAAATTCCACAAAAATTCATGAGCATCATTAAAACATTTAGAAAATTTTTCACGATTTTATTTCTTGATTTTATGACATTTTTGCCCCTGTTCCATAATTTTCTTTGATTTTTATTTGTATGCATGCTTATTGTGATACATAAATTTGTGCATTTTTGTTCTCAATCATTAAAAATTGTTTTGATGCTCTTCTTTTTGTATTGAATCATTATCATCTTGTGGTATGTTAGGTGATTTTTATTTTATTTTTTTGGGTCAGTTTATGGCATGTTTGGTGTTCACTTTTGTGCTACTTTGTATGATATGTCTATTTGACCTAAGTGCATTGTTTGACATCATTTTGCCTTGGTTTCTTGCATGCTACTTTGATATGTGATTCATCTCTGATTTGTGAACTTCAATACCATGTTTTCATAATTTTCATGAGGCCATCTAATTTTTGTTTAATGCATTACCTTTGAAGCATAATAACATGTCATATCATCTCAATATTGGTGCATGTTTACATGACTTCTTTTGTACATAATGGCATGATCATTTGCATATTTGGTGAACCATTCACTTGACATTATAGGTCATTGGTACATATTATATGTCATCCTTGCATGTTGACTTTCATTTAAACCTTGTGCACCTTTAACATGTGGTGTTTGTACTTGTGTTTTCTTTTGAACTTCCATTTCAATTCTACTTCTTCTATCACTTCTTAAATGTCTTGATGTGCTTCATAAATACTTATGAGATGTTTGTGAATCATGTTTCATTTCATTTCAATTCTGATCCATGGATTACATGTTCCATTTATGCACATTTCTTCTTTTTCCTTTCATCTTTTCATTCTCCTTTTTCTTATGGTGGCATGTTCTAATGCCATGGATGATGTTTGTTGCCTATCCACTTGGACTTGCATGATAATAATCATTTGTTTTCCATATGATGTACATTCTGGTTGTGGTTCTAGGATTTGATTTCTCATTTAATTCTTTTGAGTTTTATGATGCATTACATGTTCTTTTACTTCTTATACTTCTTATATATGTTTACTAACCATGTAGGGGCTTTGGTAAGTTGCAATTGAGTGTGGATAAGGAATCCACATTCAAATTTCTTTCCTTTCATCTCTTTTACAATTCCATTTTGTGTTTTGTTAAGCACTTATGTGCTTTCTTTTAATAACTCATCACTTCCCCTTTTTGAATTACAATTCATCTTCTACTTTAGAAGTGAATTGTTTAATTCATTCTTTCTTTAGACTTTAGGTTGAAACCTCACAAACCATTAGGATCACTCCCTTTAATCTTCAATTAGGATTGAGTCTTAGTCCACATAGATTTTTACTTTTTTTTCTCTCTTGAGTCTCTCTTCTCATCTCAAAGAAAATTCAAAACATGTAATAAAGGTAGGCATTTATTGCATTTAGGCCTTTCATATAAAGAAAAGATTATAAGGGGTCTACTCTTATAATATTAGAATGTGTAGCATATAGCCCATCTTGGGTCAATGTGTTATACATTTGATCTTGTATGATGGACTTAAATGCAATACTTGTTGAAGGTACAAATGAAAAACACTTCTTCATTTCATAATTAACAAAAACACTTAATAAACACAAGTATGCTAGTGTGTTTGAACCTTGACAATTGGAACTAAGTGTGGGGGTCTTCTTCACCCTTAGTGTGCTTTCTTACTCATTCCATCTTGGAATGTGAGAATGTACACATTCCAATGACTAAGATTCAGATACACTATCATATGCAAACAAATGAAAAAACTCTTAAAAGACAAAAACAAACAATAACGTCTTTCCTTCGGAAATTCTTTTCTCACCTCACTCACTCTCAGCGTACGAACGTGCTTCTACTCGTTCTCTTGCAAGATGGTAACGCACTCGGACCAGCGAGCCTGCAACACCTGAGCTAGAACGTAAGCCGTTCTCTAAAAAAAACACAAACAACTTTCCCTAGTGAGGGGAACTACGTCGCTCTGATTCTCATGTTCCAGATGAGATACGTAGGCAGTGGGGTAGGGCCCATTCGAGCACTTCTTTTATTTTCCCTACATTTGTTTCTCTTTCTCTTTCCATTCTTTCTCCTTTCTTTCTTTCAGTTCCTTTTTCCAGTATCTTTTCTATCACCCTTTGATTGAGACAAGCAAGCGTGGATCCCATCGGGTACGATGGACGCGAGGGGGTGCTAATACCTTCCTCTCGCGTAACCGACTCCCGAACCCAGTTCTCTTGGTCGCGAGACCATGCTTTTCCTTTCTCTCAGGTTTACGCGGTGTTTCCTTTCCCTCTCTTGGGATAAATACACATTGCTGGCGACTCTGTTTCGGTGCCACTTTCGCGTTTGTACTAGGATGAAAATCCCGGGAGCGACAACTGGCGACTCTGCAGGGGATCGAACCCAGAATCTCTGGTTTCCTTAGCGAGTCAATCCTAGCGCTTGTTTGCTTTTCTTTCATTGGATGTATTTTGTTTGCGGTATTTACTGTTGTATGGTATTATTATTTACCGTATTGCTGCTTTACTGTACTTTACTGTATTTGTCACATTTACTGCATTACATATCATTATTGTGCTGGACTGTGCTGTTGTTTTCTGTTTGGCGGGCGGGGTGTTCTGAGATATGAGCCCACTACCAAGGCTTGAGTACACCCATAGGTATTAGAGTGGATAGTCGTGACGCTTGCGTGGTGGTGACCACGTATTGTTGTTCATGAGACCCACAACCAGACGAGGTTCTATCAGGAGCTTTCTGCTACTGCATGTTATGCAGGCCAGTGGTTATTCTCTTGAGGAACTGTCGACTCTGGTGACCATTCCCGAGGACTCAATTGCGGCACTCCTCCCGAGTTGTGACAGTGGTAGACCACATTCTGTGGCAAACCCATTGCACATTCTCGATCCGAGGACCCAATGCTGAGAACTTGCTATAGGACATCCCTTTTTGAAAGAGAATCAGCGGAGGCACTCCTCGATTGGCGATAGTACTGTACCCTGAGGGATGAATGTACTATTGCTTCTCGACCTCAGTGCCAGAAGCTGAGGACCTTTTTGTTTTGGAGAATCAGTTGAGGCCTCCTCGATTGATGATGATGCCAAACCAGAAATGGTGAACGTATCATCATTTCTTAACCTGAGAGCCCGGGATACTGAACATCCTAGTACCCACATGTGAGAAGGGCGGGTTGTTTACAGGTTTGCAGGAAACCATAACCTCCTACATACCCGGTTTTCTATCATCGTCGGTCACAAGGAAGTTTCATCCTATTGTATTCAGATGATCTTTATCTATGGTTCTATATTGTTCTCAGAGCTACACTGGCACCGTTCACAGTTCAGCACAGACACCTGATTACCTGATCACATTGCCCTTTGCATTGCATTATCATATCCTAACATACATGTTTATTCATTTCCAGGTGCATATATTACCCTTGATTCCAGTCATCAGGTCCCTGCAAAGATGAACACTAAAGAGAGGAAGAATATCATCAGTTATAAGTTCCTTACGCCTACTTTAGGCCCTATTGTTATGCTGAAGGGGATGGCGAGCCCTGCAGTACGAGAAGCTTTTGAAGAGAAATATGGGTGGATTTTATCTATGGTCCGTAATGTCAGTGATTATGAAGCCAGAGGTCTCCATACGTTGATGCAGTTCTATGATCCGCCTCTGAGGTGTTTTGTATTTCCAGACTATGTGTTGGGTCCTACCTTGGAGGAGTATTCCAACATGTTGGGGATTGCTATCAAGGAGGAGCCCCCTTTCTTTGGATCGGTGGGGGATCTTGACTTTGGGAAGGTGGCTGGTGCTCTTTATTTGAGTAAATCAGAGTTAGACGCCAATGTCTCCAACAAAGGAAAGATTCGTGGTTACAAGCTGGAATATCTGATTAAGAAGGCCCAGGAAGCAGCTAAAGGCGAGAATTGGCTTGTTTTTAATGCTTTGCTAGCCCTTTGTATATACGGCATAGTGTTGTTTCCCAACGAGCCGGATTTCATTGATACAGACGCTATACGAATATTCATGATGAAGAACCCGGTGCCAACGCTACTGGGAGATCTTCACTACTCGTTGTACAACCGAAACGAAAAGAAAAGAGGAGGGATAATTCGTTGTTGTGCACCCTTGTTCTATAAGTGGTTTGCAGGCCGTTTACCACAATCAGTGGCTTTTGTGGATTCCAAAGATTCTCTAGAGTGGAAACAACATTTAATGGGATTGGTGGCCAAGGACATCGTATGGGTAGATCACGGGCTGATTGGCAAGAATATTATCCACAGCTATGGTAAATTCCCTAACGTTCCACTGATAGGAAGACTGGGTGGGATTAACTACAATCCTTCTTTGGCCATTCGACAATTTGGGTATGCCCTGATAGGTCCGCCTATTAAGAGAGATGTGGAGGAGTCCCTCTATTTTCATACATCAGATGGTTGGGAAGCAGCACAGAAAGCTTCTGAAAGCTGGGGTAGCATACTGAAAAAGGGGAAAGTTACTCTAGGCAAGCCTAACAACCGGGTTTATCCAGCATATGAAGAGTGGGTGAAGAAAAGAGTTGAAGATTTTCTCTTGCCTTTTGGTAAGGCACCCCTTTTGTATCCGGAGAATGAGAAAGTAAGAAGCACTGCTACTGTGGAAGAAGTTGACAAGTTGCAAGCCTTGGTGAAAAAGCTCCAAGGAGAGAATTCCGAGTTGAGTAGCCATCTTCAGATTGCTCTACATGCCAACAAAGAGCTGGAGCGGAAAGCCCAAGATGCTGAACAAATCCTAACTGCAAAAGAAAAAGACTTTGCTGGAAGAGCCCAACATTTCCGAAAGATTAGTAAAGGTGCTGATGATGCTACTCAAGCCCACAAGCAAACCAAACAGGCGTTAGCACAGACCAAAGAAAAGTTAACAAAGTTTCAGCACGCTTGGGACGAAGTTAGGATAGAGAATGCTGAATTACAGGAACAGTTGCAGATTAAGGACGAAGAGCTTGAAAAGGCGCATGAGCAGAGGAGAAAGTATCGGGAAAGCCTCGGTAAGAGTCAAGAACAGCTAGAAGAAGCTAGAGGTGAGCTGAGGAATACCAAGAAAGAGCTTGAAGAAGTCATGATAGAAAGGGAGATACTCAAGACGCAAGCTGGCATAAAGAGACACAAAGGAGTGTGTGATGACGAGGCTCTGATGCTGCATATGGGTTCTTTAAATGAAGCTCTTGAGAAAAGGGATGTCTTGATCAAAGAAATGATTGAAAAGCCGAATCACCAGTGTACCCGTATACTTGTTGAGGAGATCAAATACTCAAGTGATAAGCTGAAGGATGTGGAATTGTCAGACTGATGTTCTTTTCCTTATATTTTGTTATTAATGGTTACCATCAGGCTTGTTGATGGATCCATTTTTCCTTGTATTGCATTTGCGGTTGAACCTTTCTTAAATGTACTTGAATACTTCGTTGAATGAGTATGAGCAGTTTTATTCAGAATTATTCCTTATCAGATAGCTGCACACAAGCACATGACCACGATACGTCTCTTTATATCACGATTTCTGGTCTTCAGATTTCTGTGGTTTGGATTGGAATCAGGGTATAAAGCACCTCGGAAATGACAAACATGGCATTGCATGGCATTGCATATCATTTTGCATTTTTGTTACTTGCTTTTCAGGTACTCGTTGCAGGGTCTCTAACCTTTATTTGGTTTCAGGCAGTATAGCTGAGAATCATATTCACCGATATTCGACGCGAAGAAATCAAGTAAGAATCATGGATCAAGTGCAAAGTGATTTGGCTGAAATGAGGGCGCGTATGGACCAGTTCATGACCCTCATGACTGGCATGGCGCAAAATCAGGAGAGATTGAGGCTTCTGGTCGAGCGTCCAGACAATGGGCCCGAAGGTGATCAGCATGACAATTCACAGGGACATGGCATTCCTCCTCCCGGTGGCAACCCTCCTCCTGGTGGTAACAATCGGGGTAATGGAAATGGTAGGCATGCTGGTGTTACTCTTGAAGATACCCTGGAAGACCAATTTACTCTGCTGGATGCTGATGTGGGTAATCAAGGTGATCGAATGTATGATGAGTTAGTAGAAAAGATCAGGGTCATAGAATGCAAGAACTCTATGGGTATTGATGTTACCAGCTTGGGGCTGGTCTCAGGAGTCAGAATTCCCCCTAAATTCAAACCTCCTACTTTTGATAAGTATCACGGCAATGCGTGTCCCCAAACGCATCTTCAAGCTTACTTTGGGAAGATTTCAGCCCATACGGATGACGAGAAGCTATGGATGCACTATTTTCAGGATAGTCTGGCTGGGGCGTCCTTGACCTGGTATATGAAGTTGAATAGAGCTGCTGTGAAGAGTTGGAAAGATCTGGCAGAAGCGTTCCTGAAGCAATACCAGTATAATATTGACATGGCGCCCAACCGCACTCAATTGCAGGGGTTGTCACAAAATGCCAAGGAGAGTTTCAAAGAATATGCACAGAGGTGGAGGGAAATGGCTGCCCAGGTTCAACCTCCCTTGTCAGACAGAGAAATGGAGGATATGTTTATGGGCACCTTGCAAGGGGCCTATCTTGATAGATTAGCGGCTTGTCCGTCAACTGGATTTGCTGATATTGTGATTGCGGGAGAAAGAATAGAAAGTCTGTTAAAGCTTGGAAAGATCCAAGATGTGAGTGGGGCTGGCTCTTCGGGGACGAAGAAACCGTTTGCTAGTAACCAGAAAAGAAGAGAAGGTGATACGAATGCTGTGTTTAGAGGACGAGGCAGAGGGCGTTCTCAAGCTTATTATCAGGTAGATGCTGTAACAATCCCCACACCGTCTGTTCAGAAACAACAACCCCAACAACAAGTTCAACAGCAACAACCTTTTTTCCAGCAAAGGTCTAGGCAGAGGGATCGTAAGATGGATCCTCTCCCTATGACTTATGCCGCGCTGTTGCCCCGGCTACTCGAGTTAAAGTTGGTAGAACTCCGTACTATGAAAGCTTCGGTTGCTGGTAACCTGCCACCTAACTTCGATGCTAATGCTCGTTGTGAGTTCCACTCAGGTGCTCAGGGGCACTCCATTGTAAAATGCTGGGCTTTCCATCATAAAGTACAAGATTTGATTGATGCTAAAGCCATCAATTTCTCTCCCGCTCCTAATATTACTCAACATCCCATGCCTGATCATAGTGCAGCAAATGTGTACGCTATTGAAGATGGGAGGAGATTGAATCTGGTGACAGACATCCATCAAGTGAAAACTTCTTTGTTGGTTGTAAAAGATCGTTTATTGAAGGGACAGGTGTTCCCGGGCTGTAATCAAGATTGTTCTGAGTGTATGAATCAGGAGAATAGCTGTAATAAGTTGAAGGTGGGTTTACAGAATCTGATCGATGAAGGATGTCTACAGTTCGACAGAGTCGTGAAAGACACTGATGAAGTATCAACCGTGACCATCTATTACACCCCCGCTGAGATTCAAATGCCGGTCAATACAGTTCCCGTGGCGAGTGTTGCGCCAGAAAGGCCCAGTCCTGTCACTATCACGGTGCCAGGACCAATTCCGTTCACATCTACGAAGGCTATCCCATGGCACTATGGGGCAGATGTATATTACGAAGGTAAAAAGTAGGAAGTTGAGTCGTCAGTCAGCCCAAATATTGATAACGTAGGGGGTGTAGGGGGCTTTACAAGGAGTGGAACGTTGTTCGCTCCCCAAACCTTGAGAAGTGATAAAGAGGCAGAAGCTGCAGCAAAGGCTAAAGGTAAACAGGTGGTTGAAAATGCGCCTACACCTGAAGTAGAGACAAAGATTACTTTTGATAAGGAAATGGAAGACTTTATGAAGATAATCAAGAAAAACGATTATAAGATTGTGGACCAACTGAATCAGACCCCTTCAAAGATTTCAATCTTGTCACTATTGTTGTGCTCTGATGCGCATCGGCAGGCGTTGTTGAAAGCATTGAAGAGTGCATACGTGCCACAGGAAATTACTGTTAATCAGCTCGAGGACGTAATCTCTAATGTTAATGTTAGCCATGGCTTGGGATTTACAAGTAGAGATCTGACTGTTGAAGGAAGAAACCACAATAAGGCTTTGCATATTACGATGGAGTGTAAGGGCGCAGTGTTATCTCATGTATTGGTAGACACTGGTTCATCACTTAATGTCTTGCCCAAGAAGGCATTAATGAAGCTGGAAGTTGATGGTTTGATCTTAAGGCCTAGTGAATTGGTGGTCAGAGCATTCGATGGGACTAGACGATCTGTGTTTGGTGAGGTGGAATTGCCCGTACAAATTGGACCACAGGTATTCAAATCCACGTTCCATGTAATGGACATACAACCTGCATATAGCTGCCTATTGGGACGCCCGTGGATTCACGGAGCCGGGGCTGTTACTTCCACTTTACACCAAAAGCTGAAGTATGAGTTTGAAGGGCAGGTTGTGACGGTGTGCGGGGAAGAAGACATCTTTGTGAGTCACCTGTCCACGTTCAAGTACATTGAAATGGATGGAGAAATTCATGAGATGCTGTGCCAATCATTTGAAGCGGTCAATATTGACGATGCACTTGAGTCTTCTTCTGTACCAGTTGGGGCCGGTACCTCCATTTCATCTTACAAACAAGCTGTCGAAGTCGTCAGGGCAGGCAACGCCCAAGGTTGGGGCAGGTTGATAGAGACCCCAATGAAGGAAGACAAATTTGGTATTGGTTATCGTCCCTCTACAACTTCAGATGCGGGGAGCAGGGGACCCATTACTTTCAATAGTGGGGGAATTATCTACACGGACCAGTCTTGTGCAGCCACAGAGGATAGTGTTGACAGTAATGGTGACCTGGACAACTGGGTACGCCCTCATGCTCCGGGACAACAAGTGCAGAACTGGTCCGTTGAAGAAGTCATCCGGGTTACTCTTCAGACAGAGTAATTTTTCTTTGTTTTTTCTAACCATAATGCATGTCAAAATCTTACGCTCTGCCCAAGGCGTATAGATTCATTTGTAGGGCCACCCTGGTTGCATTTGCAATTTTTAATCATTAATAAAGGACGTTTTGCAATCAAATTTTGTTCTCTGTCTTTCAGTTTTTATTTTTGCACAAAAAAAAAATAAAATGGCAATGTTTCATTTTCTTTTGTTTTGCTTAAAAATAAATTCTAAAATAAGGCATGAACCCGTTCATGCAGACTTGATCCTTCGGATACCACTGATAACGATTTTGATATGACTATGTATGACTTTGACAATCCGATTTATCAAGCCGAAGAAGGGGATGAGAAAGATTGTGAACTCCCTGAAGAACTGGCCAGATTGTTGAAACAAGAGGAAAGGGTCATCCAGCCTCACCAGGAGACTGTAGAAATCATCAATATTGGTTCCAAGGATGCCAAGAAAGAGATCAGGATTGGTGCCAGCTTGCAAGCAGATGTGAAGAAAACTTTGACTGAAATGTTGCGCGAGTATGTTGACATCTTCGCCTGGTCGTATCAAGACATGCCGGGGTTGGATACGGATATTGTCGTGCACAGGCTGCCATTAAGAGAAGAATGTTCGCCAGTCAAGCAGAAACTTCGTCGGACTCACCCCGACATGGCTTTAAAGATTAAGGAGGAAGTCCAGAAGCAGTGGGATGCTGGGTTTCTTGCTGTGACAAAGTATCCTCCGTGGGTAGCCAACATCGTGCCAGTACCGAAGAAAGATGGAAAAGTGAGAATGTGTGTGGATTATCGAGATCTTAATAAAGCTAGCCCAAAAGATTATTTTCCACTACCTCATATTGATGTGCTGGTCGATAATACAGCTCAGTTTTCAGTGTTCTCATTTATGGACGGTTTCTCCGGGTACAACCAGATCAAGATGGCACCTGAAGATATGGAGAAGACCACGTTCATTACTCCGTGGGGTACATATTGTTATAAAGTAATGCCTTTTGGGTTGAAAAACGCAGGGGCAACGTACCAGCGGGCGATGGTAACATTGTTTCATGACTTGATTCATAAGGAGATCGAATGTTATGTAGATGATATGATTGCCAAGTCGAGAACAGAAGAGGAACATCTGGTTAACCTGAAAAAGCTGTTTGAAAGGTTGAGAAAGTTCCGTCTGAGATTAAATCCAAACAAGTGCACGTTTGGGGTGCGTTCTGGAAAGTTACTGGGTTTCATTGTGAGCGAAAGAGGAATCGAGGTTGATCCTGCCAAGGTGAAAGCAATACAAGAAATGCCTGAACCGAGAACAGAAAAAGAGGTTCGTGGTTTCTTGGGTAGATTGAACTACATTGCAAGGTTCATATCTCACCTAACAGCCACGTGTGAGCCAATATTTAAATTGTTAAGGAAAGATCAAACGGTCAGGTGGAATGACGATTGCCAATTGGCATTCGATAAGATAAAAGAATACTTGCAGGAACCTCCGATTCTAATGCCTCCAGTTGAAGGGAGACCGCTGATAATGTATCTGACAGTGCTTGAAGGTTCCATGGGTTGTGTTCTCGGTCAACATGACGAGACAGGTAGGAAGGAGCATGCTATCTACTACCTGAGCAAAAAGTTCAATGATTGTGAGTCCCGATACTCAATGCTTGAAAAGACATGCTGTGCGCTTGCATGGGCCGCTAAGCGATTGAGGCAATATATGGTTAGGCACACAACCTTGTTGATTTCAAAAATGGATCCTATCAAGTACATTTTCGAGAAACCAGCACTGACAGGCAGAGTTGCACGGTGGCAAATGGTCTTGACAGAGTATGACATTCAGTACACTTCATAAAAGGCCATCAAAGGAAGTATCTTGTCCGACTATCTTGCGCAACAGCCGATTGATGATTACCAACCCATGAAATTTGACTTCCCTGATGAGGACATCATGTTTCTCAAAGCTAAAGACTGCGAGGAACCACTCCCGGAGGAGGGGCCAGACCCTGAATCTAAATGGAGTCTGATGTTTGATGGGGCTGTCAATATGAATGGGTGCGGAGTTGGAGCAATTCTTATCATGCCGGAAGGTGTTCATATGCCTTTCACTGCCCGAATAACTTTCGGATGCACCAACAATGAAGCAGAGTACGAAGCTTGTATAATGGGTATCGAGGAGGCGATTAATCTACGGATTAAGACCCTTGATATATTCGGTGATTCAGCTTTGGTAATCAATCAAGTGAAAGGGAGTTGGTACATGCACCAAGCAAATCTAGTGCCGTATAGAGATTAAACAAGGAGATTGCTGACATTTTTCACAACAGTGAAACTGTACCATATTCCTCGGGATGAGAATAGGTTCGCTGATGCCTTGGCCACTTTGTCTTCCATGATCAAAGTGCAAGGATGGAACCATGTACCTAAGATTGAAGTATCTCGGCTTGACAGACCGGCATTTGTGTTTGTTGTTGATGCAGCGTCTGATGACAAGCCATGGTTTCATGACATTAAGTGTTTCTTGAAAAGTCAAGAGTACCCGCCCGGGGCATCGTCCAAAGACAGGAAGACGTTGAGAAGGTTAGCTGGTAGTTTCTTCTTGAACAAAGATGGCGTGCTGTATAAAAGAAATTTTGACACGGTCCTGCTTAGATGTGTGGATAGACATGAAGCAGACCTGTTGATGATTGAAGTGCACGAAGGCTCTTTCGGTACCCATGCCGGAGGGCATGCAATGGCTAAAAAGTTGTTAAGATCGGGATATTATTGGTCGACTATGGAGTCAGATTGTTGCAAATATGCCCGCAAATGCCATAAATGCCAGATCTATGCAGATAAAGTGCATGTACCTCCAAATCCGTTGAGTATCATGTCGTCGCCTTGGCCGTTTGCCATGTGGGGCATTGATATGATCGGAAAGATTGAGCCTACAGCTTCTAACGGTCATCGTTTCATCTTGGTGGCAATTGATTATTTCACCAAATGGGTTGAAGCTGCATCCTATGCCAATGTTACAAAACAAGTGGTAGCTCGTTTCTTTAAATGGGATATCATTTGCCGATATGGAGTTCCCGAAAGAATCATTACTGATAATGGTTCTAATTTGAATAACAAGATGATGGCTGAGTTATGCCGGGACTTCAAAATCGAACATCACAATTCTTCTCCGTACCGCCCAAAGATGAATGGCGCGGTCGAAGCGGCCAACAAAAATATCAAGAAGATTGTGCAGAAGATGGTTGTCACGTACAAAGATTGGCATGAGATGTTACCATTTGCTTTGCATGGGTATCGAACGTCGGTACGCACGTCCACTGGGGCAACCCCATTCTCACTTGTATATGGTATGGAGGCAGTGCTACCGGTTGAAGTAGAGATTCCGTCCCTCAGAGTCATGATGGATGTTAAGCTAGATGAAGCTGAATGGGTACGAGCCAGATTTGATCAGCTGAGCCTTATTGAGGAAAAGCGATTGGCGGCTGTATGTCATGGCCAATTATACCAGCGCAGAATGAAGCAGGCATTTGACCAAAAGGTGCGTCCTCGGGTTTACAAAGTCGGAGATGTGGTACTCAAAAGGATCCTTCCTCCTAATACAGATCACAGGGGCAAATGGACTCCTAAATATGAAGGTCCATTCGTGGTTAAAAAGGTCTTTTCGGGCGGAGCTTTATTGCTTACAACCATGGATGGCGAAGACTTTTCATCCCCTGTCAACTCGGACGTAGTCAAAAAATACTTCGCATGAATAGACCCGCTGGATAATAAAAATAAAAAAATCCAGGCAAAAAAGGGCATCCCGGCGAACCAAAAACAGAATAAGGTTCGGGCAAAAATTAGGGATATAATTGAAAAAAATTGTACACCCGGTAAGTTGAAAACCCGAAAGGGCAACTTAGGCAAAAAAGGGTATCCTGGTGGATCAAAAACCTGAAAAGGCGGTCCACGCAAAAGAGGGATTTAAGCGAATGACTACGGTCTGAGTTATCTGTACCCCATTACCGTTTGAACAACTGACGTTCTGAAAGATAGGAATCGGTCTGATCATTCCTCAGAAGGCAAGGTCGGGGAGATTTGAAGACATACTGGTCATAACAGAATGGAAACTCAGTGGAATTCCATTTTCACATTGCCATTAGGATAGTTTCTTTTCTCAATTTTCAGCGATCACCTCTTTCCAGGGATTGCTTCCTGATGTAATTGCCTATTCTGGGCTCTCAGTCAATAAATTGAATTTCAATAAAAAGCTTTCTATTTTTGTTTTATTGCTTTGTTTGCAAAAACGTCCTAATTTTTGATAAAACATTGCATTTGAAAACATGGCGGCCTTGCAATAACATGCGCAGAAAAAACATTTGAAATTACTTTGAATGTTGAATACTCCCGGATGGTGGATTCTAGCCACGCAATATTCGGGGCATGTGGGCATATTCTTTTGTTGCAGGTAGCAGGTGCAGATGATTTTAAGCACAAGACCATTAATCAACTACCCCACGCAAAAGACTGGGGCAATTACGGGTAAGGAGGTCTGCGTTCATCGTTCGGTCGATGGTCGTTCATAACGGTTCGGTATCATTGAATTAAGTTCAACTGGGTACCGTTGTATCTTATTAAGTCGATTCTCTCATACAGTACTTCCAACAGCTACAAGCTTTTCTATGTCGATAACGGTCACAAGTTCCCCAAAAGAGTGGTCTCGTCGATACCGAAACTGATGGTCATTATCCCCGGCAAAGTCGCAGGAGTTTGAAGAGGCTAAATCTTCTGTAAAATCCTCTTATGACGTCCTCTTCGGGGACAAATTATTGGTTTGTCCAAGCATGGGGCATGTTTGTTTCCCCAGCATGAAGTGTTGATCATCCCCAGTAGAGTTTGAGGACAGTTAGTCTTCTGTAAAATCCTCTCAAAAGGCATTCCCCAGCACGAGACGTTTTAAAGAAGTTTCCGCCAGCAGAGTTTGTTATAAACTCGTCATCCCTAACGGAATTGTCTAAAGGGAAGCTCACATAACATGGTGCATTGTGGTACTTATCCTAAGCTCGACAGTCATATTCTTCAGCAGACTACTGTGGATTTGCTTTAGGTTTCCCCAACAGATCTCTAAGGACTCTTTCCTAGCAAGTTGCGGTGGAATGTTCTAACCAGGATTTGCATATCCCTGGCAGAGTAGCCCTGATCCCCAGCAAGATTGTGTCTCTGGTAATGATCCCCCACAGAGGTCAGCATCGAATCTTGTCAGCAATACTCCCCAGCTGAGTTGTTGTTCTCCCCGCAGAGGTTTATAAGATCGGCAGAATCTATTCCTCAACAAGGATGGTACAGTCTTTCCCCAGCCGGGTCAGAAGGTTGATAACCCCTACAAAGGGTCTTGGATTGGATAGATCCCCAAGCAGAGTTTTTTATGACTTTTCTTCCCTAGCAAGACGCCATGCAAAGAAATTCTCATCCCCAGCGGAATCGCTGTGACCAGAATTCATTCCCCCAGCAGATGAAGTGATTACTGGCAGATTTATTATTCTACAAGTCCAATTTATTTTTGGCAAACTTGACAATTCGAAGCAGACGGATTGTTCATTCATTCTCCAGCAGAGATACTATCCTCTCAGGAACCTCTAAAAGTCAAGTCATTGATCATTGTTCCTCAGCAAAGTCGACAGAGATGTCTGACACGGATGCAGAGTGTAATCCAGTATTGGAATTTTGCGAAAGTCCACCCGTAGTGTGGCAAGCCAGTAGTCGTCTGGCATTATTAAAAGACGTTAGCAAAAGTCCAACAGTGGATTGGCAAAAGTCCATCTTCGGGTGGCAGAGCAGCTAAAAGTCCAACAGTGGATTGGCAAAAGTCTGTCTTCGGGTGGCAAAAGTCCAACAGTGGATTGGCAAAAGTCCGTCTTCGGGTGGCAAAAGTCCAACAGTGGATTGGCGAAAGGTCCATCTAAGGGTGGCAAATTCTAAAAGTCCAACAGTGGATTGGCAAAAGTCCGTCTTCGGGTGGCACGAAGCTGCAAAGTCCACCAGTAGCGTGGCAAGCCAGTAGTCGTCTGGCGTCGTTCAAAAAGACATTTCTAAAGTTCACCAGTAGCGTGGCAGGCCAGTAGTCGTCTGGAGTTGCATAAAAGACATTATTAAAGTCCACCAGCAGCGTGGCAAGCCAGTAGTCGTCTGGCGTCGTTCAAAAAGACATTTCTAAAGTCCACCAGTAGCGTGGCAGGCCAGTAGTCGTCTGGAGTTGCATAAAAGACATTATTAAAGTCCACCAGCAGCGTGGCAAGCCAGTAGTCGTCTGGCGTCGTTCAAAAGACGTTATCAAAGTCCACCAGTAGCGTGGCAGGCCAGTAGTCGTCTGGAATTGCATAAAAGACATTGTTAAAGTGTACCAGTAATACGGCGAGCCAGTAGATGTCTGGTGTCGTTCAAAAGACAGTTTTCTCCGACAATGTTTCATTGAAGATTCAATCCAGCAATGTCGGGGGAGTTTCCTCCTCATCATCCAGAGCAAATTTTTGGTTATATTTGGTATTCAATCACTATATACCTTGAAAGTCCGAAAGCAATCGCTTTCAGGCATTCAGGTCTACAGCGCTTGAATAGGGGCAGCTGTAATACCCCAAAATTTGCTCTCCCTCTTTGTCATCATAGCATGGCATTATCATTTATCATATCATATCCACCTCATTAACATTACATTGCATTTAACATAGAAAAATGAAGCATAACATCCTTCTTACCATCAGGGCATGGATCAAGTGGAAGGTGGTCAATCAAGGGATCATTCAAAGCACAAAAAGGTCAATCAAGTTTCCTCAAGGCAAGCCAAGAGGCCTTTCATGTCTCATACTATCTCAATGGAACATCCACAACCTCAAGAATGAGAGATTCAATGGGAGATTGAAGCACTACATCTTTCACTATGCAAGAGGTTCAAAAACTGAAGGAAAACCCTCAAAAGAGATAGCTCATTGATCCAAAGTCATCCTCAAATGGTATATCTCATCATCCTTTAAGAGGATACATAACATACTCTGAGGAATTTGAAATTGAAGACTGCACATTTTTCTCCTAGGAGGTGGGCACCAAAACTAGGGTTTCCCATTAAATCAGGGAATCTTTGATTTCTTGGACAAAACTTGATGTCATGGTGTCCTACATGTTCTTAAGTGTATGTGTATGGAAAATTGCCTCTCAATTGGTTTTAGAAGTGGTTCAATTGGAAGAAAGATCAGAAATCAGGAAAATTGGGGCCAAGTCAAATAATCAGAGGAAAAAGTCAACTCTTGACTTTTTGAGGACAAATCCATAAAATTCATGTTATATGTGTCCAATGTACAAAATTTGGTCAAGAAACTCCAAAGGAATTATGAAAAAATCAAGAGGTGGAAAGTTGCCATTTTTGGAAGAAGAAGGGTTACTAAAAATACCAAGTTTTGGCCATTTTGCATCAGAGTTTGAGCCAAGGCCATTTAAAATTGAAGCACCAAATGAAAATTCCACTCGGCCACAACAAAAGATCTTGTTTTAAGCTTCACATCAATATGTGGAACATCTCTATTGGATAAAAATTGAGTGAGATATGATTGATCAAAGTTTGAGCAAAGTAGGTTCAAAACTAGGTCATGACCAAGATTTTCAGGGCATGCGCGCAGTCATTTTAACAAACATGTGGTGGGCCAAATGTCCACTCATTTTTCTCATGGTTAAAGGCCTCAAATGAAAAATCTTTCAACATGAAAGTTGTTCCTCTATGTGAGATCTTTAAGATTGGTGTTCATGTTTTTTTCATTTGATCAAAGGTCAAGAAGTTATGTTGAGTCCAATGTGCTTTGATCATGCTGAAAACCTAGGGGCCATGTTACCTTGTCAACCAACCTTTGCCACGCCCTCATACCAGTTCCAAACCTATGTGTTATAAGTCATTTTTCAACCTCTTCCAAGCATCATTTCATTTCATTTTTCATACCAAACATGTAGCATTACATCTCCTCTTTCCAATGACTCCTAAAACACACCAATTCATTCATTGAGTAGAGAGAAAAACTTCCTCAAACCACCTCATGTTGATACTGATGCATTGACAGACTGGTGCACGATTTTGGTTCGCACACACCCCAAACACTTCATCACATCAGCTTTCCACATTAAACCAAACACACATGACTTACACCTTGCACACTTGCCTTGGCATACATGAGAATGGAAAGAAACAAACTTGCTGAGCAAGTTTCTGCTACAACCAGCCGTGCCTTCATTTTCTTTTCACCTCCACCATAGCATATCATGAGTTGCCATCACCATATCATTGCTCTCCCTAACTAACTTGACTCAGTTAGTTAGGGATGACTCACCCAAACCACCATGACTCAGCTGACTCACTCAGTTTAACTATGGTTAGCTCACACTATAAATAAAAACTTCACTCTCAAATTTCATTCCTAACTTCATTTTCTCACATTCAACTCAGAAACTCTCTCGATTCTCTCTCAATTCCTCCACATTGCAACTGATTTTCAAGCTCCATTTCATTCATCTTCCTCATCTTCATCTCAGAATCTCTCTGATTCTATCTCCATTTTCATCACATTGCAACTGTTTTGAAGCTTGGATATCAACTCTCCTCCACTGAAGCATCATCCATTCTTTGCATCTAAGCCTTTATTTGGCCAAAAGAAGCTCAAAGAAGAAGCAACATCTCTGGTTTTTCTGAAGAACACATCAAGATCATAAATCTTCAGGTACGAATTTCTTCCCTTATAGACCTAATGTGAAGATGTTATCAGGTTCTTGATGCTTCATATAAGCTCAAGAACTTGTCTGGCTAGTTGATAGGCCTTTAGAGGCATAGTTGAAATGTTAGGGCAAATCTTCATCTGCTCGATTCTCCCATTTCATGAACTTTTTGTATGTTTTGTCACTGGATTCATGCTCTACATTACTTCCTCTTCATTTTGGTATACTGTTTGTAAGATTCTGGGAAAATTGAAGTTGCAGACGGTGGCGTGTGACCGGAGAAGGTGACCGGAGGTCCCTCTCCGGCCGGTGGTTTTTGGTTAGGGTTTTGTTTGCAGTTTAAATCATAGCCGTTGATGTATTCTAATCGTGTGGTGAGGAGCGTGCCAACACATTAAAATGCACATGCACCTCACGTGCCTTATTTCTGAATTCAATTAATCAACGTGTGGTGCAGTGCATGGTAGTGTGCGTGGACATTCATGTGAGTGCGTTGGATCCAAATACTTTGACTTGTTGGTTGACTTGACCTGATCCAATGGTGATCTTTTGTTTGACTCATGTTGACTGAGTGTACATGTTAATTAGTGTGGATTGCGCAGACTTGGACCTAGACCAATTTGATATTCGCACCTCCCTTTTCCAAAGCCCAATGATTTTGAACTGATTAATTACTAGTCATGCACCCCCATTCCTTTTTGCATTGCATTTTATTTTTCCATTTTTCTACACGTTTGCTTTTTAATTTTTAAAAATACTAAATAGCATCATAAAATTCCACAAAAATTCATGAGCATCATTAAAACATTTAGAAAATTTTTCACGATTTTATTTCTTGATTTTATGACATTTTTGCCCCTGTTCCATAATTTTCTTTGATTTTTATTTGTATGCATGCTTATTGTGATACATAAATTTGTGCATTTTTGTTCTCAATCATTAAAAATTGTTTTGATGCTCTTCTTTTTGTATTGAATCATTATCATCTTGTGGTATGTTAGGTGATTTTTATTTTATTTTTTTGGGTCAGTTTATGGCATGTTTGGTGTTCACTTTTGTGCTACTTTGTATGATATGTCTATTTGACCTAAGTGCATTGTTTGACATCATTTTGCCTTGGTTTCTTGCATGCTACTTTGATATGTGATTCATCTCTGATTTGTGAACTTCAATACCATGTTTTCATAATTTTCATGAGGCCATCTAATTTTTGTTTAATGCATTACCTTTGAAGCATAATAACATGTCATATCATCTCAATATTGGTGCATGTTTACATGACTTCTTTTGTACATAATGGCATGATCATTTGCATATTTGGTGAACCATTCACTTGACATTATAGGTCATTGGTACATATTATATGTCATCCTTGCATGTTGACTTTCATTTAAACCTTGTGCACCTTTAACATGTGGTGTTTGTACTTGTGTTTTCTTTTGAACTTCCATTTCAATTCTACTTCTTCTATCACTTCTTAAATGTCTTGATGTGCTTCATAAATACTTATGAGATGTTTGTGAATCATGTTTCATTTCATTTCAATTCTGATCCATGGATTACATGTTCCATTTATGCACATTTCTTCTTTTTCCTTTCATCTTTTCATTCTCCCTTTTCTTATGGTGGCATGTTCTAATGCCATGGATGATGTTTGTTGCCTATCCACTTGGACTTGCATGATAATAATCATTTGTTTTCCATATGATGTACATTCTGGTTGTGGTTCTAGGATTTGATTTCTCATTTAATTCTTTTGAGTTTTATGATGCATTACATGTTCTTTTACTTCTTATACTTCTTATACATGTTTACTAACCATGTAGGGGCTTTGGTAAGTTGCAATTGAGTGTGGATAAGGAATCCACATTCAAATTTCTTTCCTTTCATCTCTTTTACAATTCCATTTTGTGTTTTGTTAAGCACTTATGTGCTTTCTTTTAATAACTCATCACTTCCCCTTTTTGAATTACAATTCATCTTCTACTTTAGAAGTGAATTGTTTAATTCATTCTTTCTTTAGACTTTAGGTTGAAACCTCACAAACCATTAGGATCACTCCCTTTAATCTTCAATTAGGATTGAGTCTTAGTCCACATAGATTTTTACTTTTTTTTCTCTCTTGAGTCTCTCTTCTCATCTCAAAGAAAATTCAAAACATGTAATAAAGGTAGGCATTTATTGCATTTAGGCCTTTCATATAAAGAAAAGATTATAAGGGGTCTACTCTTATAATCTTAGAATGTGTAGCATATAGCCCATCTTGGGTCAATGTGTTATACATTTGATCTTGTATGATGGACTTAAATGCAATACTTGTTGAAGGTACAAATGAAAAACACTTCTTCATTTCATAATTAACAAAAACACTTAATAAACACAAGTATGCTAGTGTGTTTGAACCTTGACAATTGGAACTAAGTGTGGGGGTCTTCTTCACCCTTAGTGTGCTTTCTTACTCATTCCATCTTGGAATGTGAGAATGTACACATTCCAATGACTAAGATTCAGATACACTATCATATGCAAACAAATGAAAAAACTCTTAAAAGACAAAAACAAACAATAACGTCTTTCCTTCGGGAATTCTTTTCTCACCTCACTCACTCTCAGCGTACGAACGTGCTTTTACTCGTTCTCTTGCAAGATGGTAACGCACTCGGACCAGCGAGCCTGCAACACCTGAGCTAGAACGTAAGCCGTTCTCTAAAAAAAACACAAACAACTTTCCCTAGTGAGGGGAACTACGTCGCTCTGATTCTCATGTTCCCGATGAGATACGTAGGCAGTGGGGTAGGGCCCATTCGAGCACTTCTTTTATTTTCCCTACATTTGTTTCTCTTTCTCTTTCCATTCTTTCTCCTTTCTTTCTTTCAGTTCCTTTTTCCAGTATCTTTTCTATCACCCTTTGATTGAGACAAGCAAGCGTGGATCCCATCGGGTACGATGGACGCGAGGGGGTGCTAATATCTTCCTCTTGCGTAACCGACTTTCGAACCCAGTTCTCTTGGTCGCGAGACCATGCTTTTCCTTTCTCTCAGGTTTACGCGGTGTTTCCTTTCCCTCTCTTGGGATAAATACACATTGCTGGCGACTCTGTTTCGGTGCCACTTTCGCGTTTGTACTAGGATGAAAATCCCGGGAGCGACAAGAGGCTAAACGTTGTTTGACTCCGCTAGGGAGAATCGTTGTACAAAGCCCAAGAGGAGGCTATGGTGACTGTTCAGTTAAGTGAAAGGTCCGGTATACTGATTTTGAAAGAGAAAATCAGTTCTTATATGAGCAACACTGTACTTCTGGATTTGATTCAAGGATCTGGGTTATTCCTGTTCTTTAAGGAAACGGGAAATCCGAAGGGTATTGAGACTGTCCGAGTCTGCGAGTTTCCTTCCTATTTAACGAAGGGGTCACTTGAGAATGTCTTTGAGACTCAAGGAAGTTAGACTGCCGAGTCTAGAGTTTCATCTTTTATACTGTGTTTTGAGAAATAGTAGTAGACTCTACGAAAGGACTGTTCTATGCAGATGATTAAGTTCTCTTCCTATACCTCTAGGAGGTCGTCGGGACAATTTGTATGAAGCCCAAGAGGAGGCTGGAAGCTTTTAAGAAGCCGACGGGTCCTTGTACTAAGCCCAAGAGGAGGCTATCATTCCCGGAGGAAGAGATCATTATACGAAGCCTAAGAGGAGGCTGTGAATACTTCTAAGAAGCCGTAGGGTCCTTGTACTAAGCCCAAGAGGAGGCGGGGTTGCTTTTAGGAAGCCTGTGGGTCCTTGTACGATGCCCAAGAGGAAGCCGATGCTTTTAAGAAGCCCATGGGTCCCCAAACCCCGAGAAATTCAAGGCAATGCTATTCACCGAGAATAGATCAAAGTCAGGAAAATTCGAGAATTTGGAAGAAACTCAAAGATTCCATTCACGGAGAATACATTCATCTCTGGGAGTAGAGTTTCTTGACAATTCCTAATGAGGACAGCCGAAGAGAAGACTGTATCTGGTGATCCTATTGGGGATCTAGTTGTCTATTTCTATGACTAAACGAAACGGCGTCACTTAGTTCTAGACGTAGTTGCCGTGGAAACTCTAAATATCTATACTATTATTACACAGTCGATATGAGTTTATGAAAGAAGACTTACAGTGAAACAACCCCACAATACAGTTATATGTATATGAAAGCGGTAAATGAAAGCGATAACCACTTACTCGGTTGTAGAGCTTCCATGCTGTTTGGTTAGTTGTTCAAGAAAGAAAATTGAAAACAACAGTATATTTCAAAATCAAAGGAGAAAGTGCTTTGAAAAAGAAAGATTTGGGGCTTACAGCTCGAGAGGCCCAGGGTTTTATTAGTGAGCGCAGTGTTTGAATTTGTATAGAGGGACTTATACAAGTGACTGTGGCCTAAAAATTGTTTTCTGTACAAAGGGATGGGTCTTACGCTCTCTCAAGAGGCCCAAAAAGTTTTAAAGAAAAAGAGTGGGGCTTATAACACGAGGGTAGGCCCAGATGATTTTTCCGTTTGAAATGGCGATCGCGCCGAGGTTTTCATTTAACGCGGAGGGACTTATACAATAAGTGAGGCCCAAAATGTTTTGGTTAAAAGGGGATTGGGTCTTACACTCTATTAGAGGCCCAAAATGTTTTGAATGGGTCTTATAGCTCAAGGAGAGGCCCAGTTGATTCTTTGAATAGGCGACGATCGCGCCGTTTGTTTTTTACGGTATCGGGACTTATACAATACAGTGAGGCCCAAAAATGATTTGGTCAAGAAAGGATTGGGTCTTACACTCTATTAGAGGCCCAAAAAGTTTTAAAAATGATTTATGAGGGTTGAATTAATCCAAAAACCCTAATTTGTTTTCAAAAATGTATTTAATTAGATAAAAATTGAATTAAAATGATCAAAATTGTTTAACATGTGAAAAACAAATTGTGATTTTGGATTAATGCTTCAAAAATTAAGTATTGACCTACAAAATAATTAGAAAGCATTAAAAGTTGCAAAATCAATGTAGAAAAAATATTTAATATGTCAAAAACAATTAAAATATTAATTCTTTGCAAAAATATCAATTATATGAAATAAATAATATTTTTTGGGATTTTTTGGGAAAATAAAATAATTTAACATTTTTGTGAATTATTAAAAAAAGAATCAACTCAAAATCATTAAAACTCAGAGAGAAATTGATTTTTGAATCAATTAAATAAAATCACAAAATTCAAATATTTGAATTATTCAAAAATGGCGCCAATAACAACTGAAGAACACGTGCGTGTTCTGGGTTTGGCTGATTTGCATTTTCTATCCAATCTCACTGAATACTTGATTATATCATGCAATCCACATATCATTATGCTCGTCTCAACCTCACGATCATGTCTATAACACTTAATTTCATTTAAATTAAACATATAACAAGAAATCATGAAAAATCCTCAAGAACCCTAATTTTTGCATGAAGGCTAGGATTTTTGATACACGATTCAAACAATGCAATTAATTGAGGGAAAACATTCCATGCATGATTATGAACATATGGCCAAATTATTGTGCGAGGAAATATGTATAGATTGAGAGATGACCAAGTATATGCTTACCTCTAAGCCGTGACAGCAAGTGCAATGTGATTTTTGATTTGGAGGTGTTACAGATGAGTGGTGATGATCTGAACAGCTTCCCTACACCCTATCGAGTGTGTTTGAATGGTTGGACTTGATTGAAATTGGCTGGATCAATTTGTGGTACCTCAGCTGCAACTTGATTGAAAATTTGAGCAACCAGTTGGTGATTTTGTGAAATTGATGTTTCAGAAGTGATCTAAGTGTTTGATCAGCTCATATGTGATGTATATGAGGTGTGTGAGTGATTGGTTTGATTGGAATTGCTCTCAAACTCAAAACCCGATAGCTACCTTGCTAAGAAAGGCATTTTTTCCAAGAGAAATAGATTTTGAGGAAAGCATCTGTTAGATGGCTTTGGTGTACTCAAACTAATCACAATTAAGCTCTATTTATAGTAGAGCAAGTTTGTTTAGCAAGGAATAGTGAATGGCAGCTGGTAAGTAGGTTTGGCCAATGTTGTCCAATGGAAATCCAAGTCTCCTCTAGCCATTGACTAGAGGTTAGGGCACAGAGCTTTGGTTCCCTTGGTCTTGGATAAATCTTGACTGATTTCAGATGAGAATGGCTCAGTCCATGCCACCTTGATGCTTCCATTGAATGCTTCAATCCAAATTTGGAGTCTTGTCCCTATTTTGGCCATTCTAGGTTCAACATGCTATTTCTTGTTCCATGGACTTTGGAGGCTTGGCTCAGTGATTGTCCCCTTTAGATTCAATCCTCAGATGTGTCCAAGTGGATAGGAGCATATGAATTTGGCTAATTTTGGAAAATCGAGCCAAAATGCAAAATCTGCCTTGCCTTTGACAGATTTCAGGAAGGCAACTTGACAATGTCATATCTCATGGTGTAAGTTAAATTTGGCAATGTTCTTGACCATTTTGGAAAGCCCTTACATGATACAACAACTGTTTGAACAAGTTTGGTTTTGATCTCTTTTGATTCCAAGTGAAAAATCCCTCTACATTTGGCAAAAAGTGAAGCAAAATCTGACTTAGTGAAATTTTCACTAAGTGTTGGAATAAAGTGTGATTTCTTGATTTTGATCACTCCATAACTCAAAATCCTTAATGAATTGGACTTAGGTCTAGTTGAAGTTTTTGTAGAGGGTAATGAGGGCTACAAATCCATCTTTGGATGAGAAAAAATGGCCATGTGGTTTAGGAGTTATGATCCTCCAAAGTTGGTGTATTAGTGGTACTTTTTCCATAACTTAGAAAAATTTCTAAGTTTTATGGTTACCCCTTTTACAAGTTATCCGACTTTCTTTGATTTTTCTTGATGAATGATGATTCAAATCATACATTAACATCATTTTAGGGTTAAAAATCCATTTTGGTGAAAAATCTCAAAAATTCAAAGTTGACTTTTGTGCACAGTTTACATTTTATCAGATGAATTCCAAATTGTGCAATTCTTCAGGAAATCATGTCCTTGACCTAAATCAAACTTGATGGACATGTTCCAAGGGTGTCATAGGGTATATTGAGGCATGATCTAGGGCTTGGGAGCATGTCCTGGTCAAAAGTCAAAGTTGCAGTTGACTTTTTCCTTAAAACCCTAATTGTGGTGCAGATGAAATTGAGACTTGTTGCTCAAGCTTCTTGGATTAATACATTGTTCCAAATGGATCAATATAGTTTATTAGAGACCCTCAAATCATTTCTTGAGGTCTTGGATCTTGATTTGTCCCAAAAGTCAACTTAGGGGTGAATTAGGTCAAGAAACCCTAATTCCTGATTTTTGATGTATGCATCCCCTGAGGTCAAATTGACTTGATGCTTGGGTCCATGAGGTTCCATGGAGTACATTAGGTTGTTTTTTGGATCTTTTCCTTATGCCCAGATGAAACTTTCCATCTAGAGGCCCTTGGTCGACCAAAACCCTAATTTGGTGATACTGGCGATCTTGAGACTTGATCCACCTAGAAGGGAGCAACCTTGTGCTTAATCCTTGAAGTGGGAGTCCTTTTGATCCATTTTGGATGTTTGAGAGGTTAGACAAGTTGAAGATCATGTCATTCCTTGATTTATCCTTTGTCTAAGGCTCTGAGAGGGCTTAAAACCCTAATTTTGATTGTAGTGAATGCTCAACAACCCTTAAGGCATCTGATGAGGCATGATGGTTCATCCACATTGTGATGATGATTTGCACAATGATGGGAAACTTCAGTGGTCAAAATTTGGGGTATTACAGTGATTTGTTGAATAGTTTTTCGTCATCTAACTTCATTTCTTTCCTTTGAAGACTGCAAGACAAACCTTCATAACACAGAAAATTGAAGGTGTAAACATCCTAAAAAAAATGGTGACTTTAGATTTAATTCAAAAAGCCATCTTCTCAGAATTTGGGTGAAAAGATTAGATGAAGTCTAACTGCTCAAGCTTCAAAGCTTGATCCCCAAAAATCTGAGCACAAGAATTCAAAGATAATTCAAGCATCAGACATATCAATGATGTTGATATACTTAGAAGTGAGATAGAGAATCTACCAGAATGCAACTACCTATAAAGATATTCAATATGCATCTTCTGAGCTGGTGAAAGATATTTTCAAGATGATCATCTTTACACCATTAACTTCTATAGTAATATCTCTTTCAAGGATATTCTATAGACCTTCAGTAACCCTTTATCAAGGCCAATTAGTTAAAAATATGTTTAGCTTTTCCATCATTTAAATTCAGTGGAATCATCCATTTGAATATGGTAGGAAAAGTCGTATGATATTTTTCATGTGGCACTTAATTCCTTCTTGAAGAAGAAATATACTTTTCTTATAGGATCATTATATGCGCCACCATTAAGTGTTAAGCACAGACCATGCTCTGATACCAATTTAAGGTATGAAAAGTACACAAGAAGGGGGTTGAATTGTGTTTTGTGTTTTCTTTAATTTAACTTCTTATCAGAGTTTCAGAATTAGAACTGTTGTTCAAATTCTATTTTAATTCATTGGCAGCGAATATAACAGAAGTAAATAAGTAACAGCAGAAGAAACAAAAGATTTATTCTACTTCCTCCCCTAACTGAGAGTAGTCCAGTCTCCTTGCCTCACAAGAGATTTTCATTATAACCACCTTACGCCCTCTGACCAACCAACCTGCTCTTTTGGTTATTAGACTGAGACATCCCTTTGCTCAAACAGCACTTGAGACTTCCTGCTCTCACCCCTCAGACGAAGACTTCCCCTCTGCTCAATCAGACTAGCTGAATAAGACTTTCACAGCTCAAGCACTTAAGCAATGAGACTTACGTGGCTTAAGCATCTTGGCTCAAGACTTTTCGCTTGAATCCCAATGAGACAAGACTTCTGTTCAAGCACATACCAAGAGACTGGATCTAAACTGCTGAAGGCTCAGCAGAATAGAGAATAAGGTGTACATAATGCAAGCATCAGAGGTACGGGAAATCACCATAACAAATACCTGAAGCTCTTAAGATTTCTAAGATATTCAATGGTAAGAAATCTTAAGGCTTTTACAATTAAAACCTAAAACAGAAAATATTCATATTACATTAGAGTTGATAATTGATTGGTCTTGCTACTCCTTCATCTGAAGAATCCTTGTTAAGATTCAAACTTGAATCTTCAGCCATATATATAGCCTTTGCAGAAACTAGTCGTTCAGGAAGTGACTTCATCAAGTGTCTTTGCCTTTACTCCATAGTACAAGAGACGTTGAAGATGTATGCATAGTGTAGCGTGCGATTTTTGTCAGTGACGCGACCACCTTATCGCAGAATTTGGGTTTTCTCCTCAATGAAGAGGAGGGAGGTGCTACTTTCTGATTTCTTATTTATCCCGTGAAGTTGGAAGGGAAAGGGAAGCTATCTAAAACTAACCTTGCACGCGAATGTTTAACTGAACAAACGCTTAAAGAGATTGGGGGGTCCCGGGTCAGGTTATATAATGGGGAGTTGTTAAGTACCCCTCCTATATGTTGTTATCCACAGGTTGTTAGTTTTAGGTTCTGCTTTGTACTTGATGGTGTTTATCCGTTGATGGGTTGGGAAAGTTTCTTGGGAAATATGAAAGAGAGAGTGAGTTTTTGTTGATGTTTGGGTTTTTTGATGTTTTTGGAAAGGTACTGGACCTAGAGTTTTTGATTAGTATGCTCGCTAAGATTTCGCAATCTTATGCCTACTTATTCCCGCTTAAAGTAACAGGGAAATCAGAGCAATCGTAGTTTGAGGAAAAAGATGTTTTGGTGTCTTATTCAAAGCCCAAGATTGAAGCTAAATGAGTATTTGTGTTATGTTCAAAGCCCAAGATTGAAGCTAAAAGGTTTAACTGAGAGAGAATTTGTCATCTCTAAAGGGAGGCATCCTGTCTATTTATCACAACTGTTGGGTGACTGTTTATAAAGGAGGATTAGTTTAACTGGGATATAAGAATCCAACAATGCCATAATTTCCTTTATAGGGGATTTATCCTGAAGGAGAAAACTTTAACTCAGTGTAGAGCAATGCCATTTTTCCTTAGGAATTTCTCATGCTAAGAGAGGGACAGTGGCGTGGATGTAAACAATCCAGAGCCTTGCCGCTTACAACAATTAGATGAAAGAGAGGATTTATGAGGATAAAAGATGTTAAACAGCTTGGATATTTAAATCAACAAGTGTGCCACTTACAACCGTTATCTGGGATTAGGGTTTGATTAGAGTTATCTGTTTTGATAAGTGATAAACAGAGAAATGACTTCCTAAAGAGAGATTTTGGTTTCCTCTGAGGGGATGTTGATTTTTGTGTACCTTGATCAAAGCCCAAGGTTGAAGCTAAGAGATTGATTGAATCCACTGGGGAAGTCCTTATACAAAGCCTAAGAGGAGGCTAGAAAAGACTGACTCAACAAGAGAGTGTTTATATATGTCTTGTACAAAGCCCAAGATTGAGGCTAAAAGAGACTGACTCTTTAGGGATATCATTATACAAAGCCTAAGAGGAGGCTAAAAGTTTGACTTTTCCGGGGAAATATTTTTTCTGTCTTGTACAAAGCCCAAGATTGAGACTAAAAAGGATTTTGACTCCGCTGGGGAGGGTTTGTATGTGTCTTGTACAAAGCCCAAGATTGAGGCTGAAAAGAAGACTGATTCGGTGGGAAATAAATCTTTATCTGTCTGGTACAAAGCCCAAGATTGAGGCAGAAATGAGACTTTTCTGACTCGGCTGAGGATATTTTAGGTGTCTGGTACAAAGCCCAAGATTGAGGCTGAAATGAGTTTGACTCCGCTGGAGGGTATTATCTGTCTTGTACAAAGCCCAAGATTGAGGCTGAAAAGGGTTTTTACTCTACTGGAGAGTGTTATCTGTCTTGTACAAAGCCCAAGATTGAGGCGGACCTTATCGGGGAAAATCATTATACAAAGCCTAAGAGGAGGCTAACTTCTGCTGAGGATTATTAAGATCCAAAGGCAGGTCCAAATCGGGAACCAACTCTTGCTGAGGATTTACAGAAGAGTTGAAATATCAGATGCCTTGAGGCTTTAATTTAGGATAGTGTTATAATGATGGTAGGCTGACCCTGGCTGGGGAATTTTAGGAGAAAGATTGGGTTTTTGAACCAATGGGTTCTGACTTTGCTGGAGATTTATTAAAATGACCAGGGTTTCTCTTGTGTTTTGTAGGGAACTTGAGAATGTCTTTGAGACTCAAGAGGAGATTTGGACTGGCCGAGTCTACTGGTGTGGAAGAGTTTATCTTTGTACGATGCTCAAGAGGAGGCAGGTGCTTTTAACAGATGAGAATCAACCCTAAAATTAGTCTGACATTTGACACTGGAAAGACTGCTCTAGCAAAGGATGACTAAGTTCTATCCTATACCTTTAAGAGGTCTTTGGGCCCTTGTACTAAGCCCAAGAGAAGGCATGAGAACTTCTAGGAAGCCGGAGGGTCCTTGTACAAAGCCCAAGAGGAGGCGAGGATGCTTTTAAGAAGCCCGTGGGTCCCAAACCAAAGAAAATTTCAAGAAATGCCATTCACCAAGAATAGATCATTTAGTGAATAGTTATGTGGTTTAAAGAAATTCAAGAGATGCTATTCACCAAGAATAAATCATCCCCGGGGAGTAGAATTTGTTTGACAATTTCTAATAGTGACAGCCTGAGAAAAGTTTCACGAAGAATAATGCCTTTCTCTTTGTTCCATATTGTTTAAGCCCAAGAGAAGGCAAGACTGTATTTGGAAATCCTATGGGGATCTAGTTTTGATTATACTTAAGAGTAACCAACTGGCTTTACCTAGTTCTAGACCTAATTGCCGGGGAAAACTCTAAGCAGATATACTAGTATATATACAGTTAATATATGACAAGTATTTAAAAGGACATGAAAGAAGGACTTACAGGTGAGCAAGCTTCCCACAATACAGTTATATATATAAAAGCATGTAAAGTAAAGCTGATAAAAACTTACAGGTGAGCAAGCTTCCATGCTGTTGAAACAAATATATACATGTATATGTGGAAGTACGTAAAAGAAAGCTGATAAAAACTTACAGGCGAGTAAGCTTCCATTGTAACAGCTGTATGGTTAGTTGTTCAAGAAAGTAAAGAAATTTTTTATAACAACTGTGAATTTGATCCTAAATCAAAAAGGGAATTTGTTTTTGAAAAGTTTGTTGGGGCTTATACTCAAGGAGAGGCCCATATGAAAAACAGTAATCGTACCGTTGTTTTGTAAACTGTACTAGGGCTTATACAATGATTGAGGCCCGAAAAAAGGTTTTCTGTACAAAGGGATGGGTCTTACAACTCAAGGAGATGCTCAAAGTTTTGAAAAAGAAGAGAAATGGGACTAACAACACAAGGGTAGGCCCAGATGAAAATGTTTTGAAAAAGCGACAATCGCGCCGAGATTTTCAAAACACAGTGGGTCTTATACAATGACTGAGGCCCAAATTATTTATTTACAAAGGGAATGGGTCTTACACTCTACTAGAGGCCCAAAAAGTGTTTGAAAAGATTTGTTAGGGTGATAGTGATCAAAACCGTAATTTGTGGTTTTTTAATGTATTTTAACTGAATAAAAATTCAATTAAAATAATCAAACATGTGAAAAAGAGGTTGTGATCTTGGATTTACATTTGGAAAATCATGTTTCATTCATGGGATAATTAAAAAATCATTTGAATTTTGTAAAACCAAGAGAAAGAAATATTTTTAATGTTTAAAAACAAATAAAAATATAATTCTTTACAAAAATATCAAATATATGAAATAAATATTATTTTTGTGAAATTTTCATAGAATAAACTATTTTAACATTTTTGGGAATTTTCAAAAAAAGAACCAATAAAAAATAATTATAATTGAGAGAGAAATTAATTTTTCAATTAATTAACAAAAAACATGAAAATTATAAAAAAGCAAAAAAATGGAAAATGGTACAAAAGGTCAGGGTGGGGTTTGAACCCACGACCTCACACACTAACACACATGCACTCTACCACTGGGGTGGTGATACATCTGTGTATCAAAACCACCCCATAAATACATAAGGGGTGCCAAGTTTCTAGGCCTGGGCAAGGCAAGGCAAGGCAAGCTTTTGGGCAATTTACGTGAAGCCTCTAACTTTCTAATTTCTCCATGGATTGGGACAAAATTTAGGTGCATCTGACCTAGAATTTCACAATGAATCCAATGGCCCCTTTGGAATTTTCAGAAAATGTTTCCTCCTCAAAATCCGACAATGATTTCAAAATAGGCCTATTTTTGCATGTTTTATGCTATCTCATGGTACAGGCAAGAATTACACAGCAAATTGGTTCAAACACAACATATACAACATGTATGAGATGTTTATGATCAATGGACATCAAAGGAATGCATACTTCTAAGAGTTCAAGTTGTCATATACTTACCTCTTGGAGCTTTTTGTGCTATCTGCCAAGATCCTTATGCCATAAGTGATTTGATGCTTTGGACACTCTCAATTGATCCCTTAGAAGGTTTTAGAATGATTAGAACCAGCTGGAATCATCAGGAACAAGTTGTGGCACTTTCTTGCAAAAGGGGCAAAAGTGACCAATATGGCAACTCTCTCAAATGGTGTTCCAGATAGGGGGAACCATTTGGGACAATTTGAGGATGATATTTGGAGTGTGTTTGAGGCTTTGTTTGGTTTTGGAAGTGATTGAATCAAGACATGGCTTGAAAAATGCAGAAAAGTCCAATTTTGAGGTTTTGGAAGTGGACTTTGTGATTTTGGTGTTTCAGGTCACAAGTGATTATTTGGACACCTTAGATGCAACATATTAGAGTTGTTTGGATCATGAGCTATGGTGGAATTGCTCTCTAACTCAAAAACTCAGAGATACCTTGCAAAAGAAGACATTTTGGCCTAAAGAAAGAGATTTTGAGGAAAGCAAGTGTTGTAGTGCTTTGGTGTACTCAAACTGAGGACAAATGAGCTTTATTTATAGTAGAGCAAGTTTGTTTTGCAAGAAATACTGAATGGCAGCTGCAGCAGGCCTTTGGCCAATGTTGAGCAAAAGAATCTCAAGTCTCCTCTAGCCATTGACTAGAGGTTAGGGCACAGGCCTATGGTCCTATGATTCAGTGTTGATCCTTGACTCATTCAGTTAGCAATGTGTCAGTCCATGCCACCTTGGTGTATCCATTAAATGCATTGAAATAAAATTGGAGTCTTGGCACCTTTTTAACCTTTTTAGGTTTGTTATGGCTAAGGTAGATCCTTGGACTTTAGAGGCTTGGGGATCAGATCATTCTCCTTTTGTTTTATCCTAAGATGTGTCCAAAATGATGACAAGGCTTGGAGTTGTTCAAATTTCCCAAATCGAGCAAAACGACAAAATCTGCCAAAATCTGCCTTGCCTAAGACAGTTGGAAATGGTGATTTTAAGGGATTCATATCTCCCTGCTCAGGTTGAGTTATGGGAGGCTCTTGTACCTTTTAGAAAGCCCTCATATGATACAAAACATGTGTGATCATAGTTTGTTTTGAAACTATTTGGATCCAACTGAAAAAACCTCATGAACATTGATGTTCAAGGCTGGTAACTTAGGCAGATTTTCACTAAGTGTTGGAAAAAAATGTTATTTTAATGTTTTTGTGATTTTGATCACTCCATAACTTAAAATCCATAAAGAATTGGAGTTGGAGGTAGTTGAATCTTTTGTAGAGTGTAGCAAGACCTACAAATCCAGCTTTGGATCACCCAAAATGGTTGCTTGGATCTCAAGTTATGGTCCTTGGAAGTTGGTACCAAAACCACTTTTATTCCATAACTTAGAAAAATTTTGGTTTCTCAAGGTTGCCCCTTTTGCAAGAAATCTCACTTTTCTTGATTTTTCTTGATGGATGATGATCAATGTCACACATTAACATTGTTTTGGACTTAGGGGAATAATATTTATGAAAAATCCCAAAAAGTCAAACTTGATTTTGTGCACAGTTGACTTTTTATCGGGTAAAATCCAAACTGTGCGATCCTCTATGAAATCAAGTCCTTGACCTAAATCAAACCTAATAGATCGATTCCATAGGTGTTATAGGGTATATTGAATCATGTCCCAAGGTTTGGAAGCATGTCCTGGTTAAAAGTCAAAGTTACAGTTGACTTTTTCCTTGAAACCCTAATTGTAGTCTAGATGAAATTGAAACTTGTGAATCAAGCTTCTTGAATCAATCCATTATTGTAAATGGATCAATTTGGTGTATTTTAGACCCTTAAATCATGTCTTGAGGTCTTGGCGCATACTTTGTCCCAAAAGTCAACTTAGGGGTGAATTAGGTCAAGAAACCCTAATTCCTGATTTTTGGTAAATACTTCCCCTGAGGTTAAATTGACTTGATGATTGGGTCCATGAGGTCCCTTGGAGTATCTAGGGTTGTGCTTTGAAGCATTGGCTCATGCCCAGATGAAAATCGACCAAAACCCTAATTTGGTGACACTGGCGATCTTGAGGCTTGATCCACTTGGAATGTTGCAACTTTGTGCCTGATTCTTGATATGGGAGTCCCCTTTATCCTTTATGGGTGTTTTAGAGGCTAGAAAAGTTGAAGTTCATGTCATTTCTTGATTGATCCTTTGTCTAAGTGCTCTGAGAGGGCTTAAAACCCTAATTCTTGATTGTGGTGAATGCTCAACCATCTTTGAGGAGATTGATGAGGCATGGAGGTACATCCATATTGTGGTGATAATTTGCACAATGATGGGAAATCTTGGTGGTCAAAATTTGGGGTATGACAGATGCCCCTATTTAATCTTCTTGGACCCAAAGGTGTGAATGGCGAAGGTATTCGGGCATTCGAGGTGCAAGAGGATTAAATATCAGAATACCCGAAATTTTGATGGTGGTTATGAATGGCAGTTTGCTCATCCATCTTCCTTTCCTAAGCAATGATGTTTAGAAAATGGTAAAAACATTCCCTTGATCCTGGTCTTTAGCCAAGGAACTGGTCTTAGTTTCTTTTGTTAATAAACTTCCCCTCGATCCTGGTCTTCAGCCAAGGAACTAGACTCAATTTCTTTTGTCAATAAAATTCCCCTCGATCCTGGTCTTCAGCCAAGGAACTGGTCTCGGTTTCTTTTGTCAAAAAACTTCCCCTCGGTCCTGGTTTTCAGCCAAGGAACTGGTCTCATTTTTTTTTCTTTTTTTTAGGGACGCTATGTGTAGCGGTTTTCCTCAAACTTCTTGCCGAATTTTCCTGGGGAGATGCCATTTGATGGGAAAAAGTTTTTATGTCAGACTTGCTGGGGAAACCATTTTGTCTGAGTTGTAGAGGTGTTCCAACTTCTTTGTTGGAGATGCCATTTGTTGACTCTACTGGGAAAAACGAGTCTCTTGAGAGGTTGTTTCCTGCTTGGGATATTACATCATACTTTCCTTCAAGATCTTCTCGGAGAAATGCCATGTGATGAATCCAATCTTTAGGTGCTGATGACTTCATTAACATTTACTTTCTGGATAGAAAACCCAATGTGTTGCTGAGAGTCGTTAGTTGCGAGGCTTTCTCTAGGGATTTTCCTTAATCCGAGGAAGCGAAAATATCATCTTCAATGGTGAAGAGTGACATTTGTCGAATGTCTTCTTGCCTTTCATAGGTTCAAGTTATCAAAGTGGTCGAGGACCGACTTTAATCTAGAAATAAATTGGGGGAGAGAGATTGTTCAGACAAAACATTTCCTGACGAGGAAAGAACTGACAACTCGATTGATTAAGATGACTTTACCACTTGGGGGTAGGACTGACCAGAATGATAGTAATGCAATATGAATATGAATGTGATTCAATAATGCATGATGTATGTATGTTTATGCTGACTAAACTAACGCGACATACAGACTTATGGATGAAAACAACTGGATACTCGGCCACGGCGGGGGGATGAGAAGTACCACTAGTTCAAAATAGCAATTCTGCCTTGCTTAGGAAAGACGGTCCAAGTAGGAAGAAAGAATTGTTCAATCGGTCTTAAGAGGTACGTAATCTGTCGGGGATGTCAGATGAAACAATGGTCTCTGACACGGTTGATTCTTCATTCAGGCGCACTGATTTAGAAGGAGTACTTTGATTCTGCACTTTAACGTTCAATCACCTTCTGAGAAGCAATCGATGTTCTTTCGATGTTCAACTGTCAAAAGAATTTCCATTTTTATTTTAAAAGCAGAAAAATTTTGGTAAGTAATTTCATTTTTGTTTTATTTTAAGAATCGTTGATCATATTAAAAATGTTATTCTGTAAAGCTAAAACAAATAAGAATTGCAAACAAAAGCACTAGAGCTCAAATTTTATTGATAGGATGGAAATCAGCCAAGCGCGTGATACAATAGAGCATTTACAAAGTTAGAAAGTGATAATTTAAGGGAAAAGGGCTACATTGAAACATAACGACCGTTATCCTTCTACCAACTTTGAATTCTGGACATCCTGAGCTTCTGTCGAAGATGACCTTGACCGGAGTTTTCCTGATGGATGGCATTACTGCTGAGGAGTTGAACTAATCAGACGTAGTTACTTGCCATTAATCCCTAACTTTTTCCTGGATTGTACTTTAAGATTTCCAATCCATCGGGATGATTTTTTGTTTATGTCTCTAATTTTTTCCTGGGCCGCCCTTTCGGGTTTTCAATCCACCGAGACATTTTTTTTGTTTAGGCGAAGTATTTCTTGACTACGTCAACATTCGTGGGATAGGCAAACTCTTCTCCATCCATGGTTGTGAGTCTCAAGGCACGGCCTGAGAAGGCTTTCTTGACCACACAGGGCCCATCGTAATTCGGAGCCCATTTGCCCCGGGAATCAGTGAGGAATGATTGTATCTTTTTTAGCACAAGGTCTCCTTTTCTGAAAATACGGGGTCAGACCTTTTTGTCAAACACCTATCATTCTTTGTTGATACAACTGACCATGGCATATAGCCATTATTCGCTTTCCTTCGATCATATTCAGTTCTTCGTGTCGACTTTGACACCATTAAGCCTCTGTTAGCTTAACTTCCATCAATACCCTGATTCATGGGATATCTACTTCTATGGGAAGCACTGCTACCATGCCATATACTAGAGAAAAAGGGGTTGCCCCTGTTGAAGTGCGGACAAATGTGCGATAACCGTGGAGAGCAAAGGGTAGCATCTCGTGCCAGTCTTTGTAGGTTACAACCATTTTTTGAACAATCTTCTTGATGTTCTTGTTAGCTACTTCTACCGCTCCATTCATCTTAGGTCGGTAAAAAGATAAGTTATGGTGTTCGATCTTGAATTCAGCGCACAATTCTTTCATCATTTTATTGTTCAAGTTAGATCCATCGTCAGTATTAATCTGGCTTGGAACACCATAACGGCAGATGATATTATTCTTGATAAATCGGACCACCACTTGTCAGGTTACATTGGTGTATGATGCTGCATCAACCCACTTGGTGAAGTAGTCAATGTCTACCAGGATGAACCGATGTCCGTTTGAAGCCTTGGGTTCAATCATGCCAATCATGTCGATTCCTCATATAGAAAAAGGCCATGGGGAAGAAAGAACTTTGAGATGTGTTGGCGGTACATGGATTTTGTCTGAGTATATCTGACACTTGTGACATCTCCTCATGTACTTATAGCAATCGGATTCCATTGTTAACCAATAGTACCCTGCTCTCATAATTTTCCTTGCCATTGTGTGTCTGTTGGCATGCGTGCCAAAGGATCCTTCATGAATTTCTTTCATCAGCATGTTTGCTTTTGGTCTGTCTACACATCGGAGCAAGACCATGTCGAAGTTTCTCTTATAGAGTGTATCACCGCTCAAGAAGAAGTTGTCTGCCAGCCTTCTGAGGGTTTTCCTGTCTTTTCTGGACTCCCCAGGTGGGTACTCTTGTTTCTGAAGGAAGCATTTCATATCATGATACCAAGGTTTGTTTTCTATGACTACTTCGATTGTGAAGGTGTAGGCGGGCCGCTCAAGGTGCATTATGTCGATCTTAGGTATGTCCTTCCATTTACCTACACTAATCATGGAAGAGAGAGTGGCTAATGCATCAGCCATGTGATTCTCTTCACGAGGGATGTGATGAAACTCGATTCTGTTGAAGAATGGTAACAACCTTCTCGCGTAGTCTTTGTAAGGAATCAATCCTGATTGGTATGTGTTCCAATCTCCTTTGATCTGATTGATAACCAGGGCTGAGTCTCTATACACATCTAAGTTCTTGATTCTTAAGTCGATCGCTTCTTCGAGACCCATGATACAAGCTTCGTATTCCGCCTTATTGTTTGTACACTTGAATGTTAATCTGGTAGTGAAAGGAATGTGGGTACCCTGAGGTGTCATGATGATTGCCCCAATTCCATTTCAGTAATTATTGACAGCTCCGTCAAAGATTAATCCCCATTGGCAACCTGGTTCTGGACCTTCACTAGGTTGTGGTTCATCGCAATCTTTCATTTTCAAATACATGACATCTTCGTCTGGGAAGTCAAATTCGACTGATTCCTTATTGTCAATCGGCTGATGAGCCAAAAGATCAGCTAAAATACTTCCTTTGACGGATTCTGAGCATGGTACTCGATGTCGTATTCTGATAACAACATCTTCCACTGGGAAATCCTTCCCGTGAGAGCAGGTTTTTCAAAGACATACTTGATTGGATCCATTTCAGAGATTAACCAAGTAGTGTGACAAATCATGTACTGGCGAAAACGTTTGGTTGCCCAAGCCAGAGCACAGCAAGTTTTCTCGAGAAATGTGTACCGAGTCTCGCAGTCAGTGAATTTCTTACTCAAGTAGTATATGGCAGCATCTTTTCTTTTTGTTTCGTCTTATTGACCAAGCACACAACCCATGGAGTCTTCCAAGACTGTTAGGTAGATGATCAGTGGTCTCCCCTCTACTGGAGGTGATAGAATTGGTGGGTTCAACAGGTACTCTTTGATACTGTCGAAGGCGGTTTGGCAGTCTTATGTCCATACGTAGTCCTAATTCTTTTTGAGTAATTTGAAGATTGGCGCGCATGTCGCGGTCATGAGGAATATAAATCTGGAAATGTAATTCAAACGCCCCAGGAATCCTCTGACTTGTTTTTAAGTATTTGGAGAAGGTATTTCTTGGATGGCCTTGACCTTGTCAGGATCAACCTCAATTCCTTTCTGGCTGACTATGAACCCTAAAATTTTTCCTGAGCGGACACCGAATGCGCACTTATTGGGATTCAAGCACAGTTTGTACTTTCTCAGACGCTAGAATAGTTTTGACGAGTGGGTCACATGCTGCTCTTCTGTTTTAGATTTGGCAATCATATCATCGACATACACTTCTATTTCTTTCTGCATCATGTCGTGAAACATAGTAGTCATGGCCCTTTAATAGGTTACCCCAGCGTTCTTCAAACCGAACGGCATTACCTTGTAATAAAAGGTGCCCCATGGGGTGATGAATGAAGTTTTCTCCATATCTTTCGGCACCATTTTGATTTGATAATAGCCCGAGAATCCATCCATGAAGGAGAAGACTTTGAACTTTGATGTACTGTCTACTATCATGTCTATGTATGATAGGTGAAAGTCATCTTTGGACTGGCTTTGTTCACATCCCTGTAGTCTACACACATTCTGACTTTTCCGTCCTTTTTTGGAACCGAAACTATGTTGGCTAACCACTGAGGATATTCTGAGGTTGCAAGGAAACCTGCGTCAATCTGTTTTTGTACTTCCTCTTTGATTTTGATGGCCATGTCTGGATGAGTTCTTCTCAACCTTTGTTTTACTGGCGGACATTCTGATCTTAACGGTAGATGATGTTCCACGATGCTGGTATCTAACCCTGGCATGTCCTGATAGGACCTAGCAAATACATTGGAAAAATATTTGAGAAGTTTTATCAAGCCTTCTTTGACAGTCGGGCTGCGTAGTGCCCCAATCTTGACCTCTTTTCTCTCTTCTTCTAAACCCAAGTTTACTGTTTCCAATGGCTCTTTGTGAGGTTCAATGGATCTCTCCTCTTGTCTGAGTAATCGGGAGATCTCTTCTGGAATTTCTTTGTCCTCTTCTTTTTCAGCTTCAAATACCAGGAATTCAAATTTGGGAGAAGGCATTGGATCGTATGTTTCAATGGGGTTTAAAACAAGCAATCTGCATGACGTGATGATTGTTTTCAGAAGAGATAGAGAGAATGCAAGAGTGTGTGCAGTGTATTTTATGAAAAATGCTTGTTTTTTTTATTTTGAGTTGTTTTAGGATTACCATTTTCTAAGAAAAGCGAAAAGTGAAAACATCAATTAATGCGGAAATTACAGAATGACGTTTATTTATTTATGATTTTGTCGATTCTTGAAACTATAGCCCTATCAAACAAAACTCTGTCGCTTTGGGCGAAGCGAAGAGAGACATTTACAGAAAAGCGAGCCCTATAAAAAACATCTGTTTCACCTGGGCAGGGTGAAAGCTTAAAACAAAGACGACAATTACTTAGACTTATGGATGATTTTCGAGACATCGACAGCAACCCATTGGCGACGAACTCCTTTGTGAATCACAAAGTCTGGTACCTTCCTTCTTGGTTTCTCTTCAGAAATAACGTTGATTTTGGGCGGAGCAGGATCGTTGGAGTCTGTCTCCCAGGCAGAATTATCGTAGACAAACTCTTCTGTTGTATCTTGTACAATATTTTCACCTTCAAGCAGATCTTCCCATCCAATTGGCTGGATGTCTTTGAGCCTGATACGAGAGCTTTCAGGAGCAGTGTACTTGACCAAGAAGTCGTACTTTCCACTCGGTTGTCCTAAGGTGTCCCATACTTTAGTGGGACTAGAGGAGTTATCCCTCTCGATGACGTTGATCTCGGGAAAGGTATAGTTGATGAACTCTTGTCCTGCAATCTTTGCAGGTTCATCGTTATGCTGGATATCTTCTGAATTCCCTGAGTAATGATCCCATGATTTGGTTGGTACCAAAACCACTTTTATTCCATAACTTAGAAAAATTTTGGTTTCTCAAGGTTGCCCCTTTTGTAAGAAATCTCACTTTTCTTGATTTTTCTTGATGGATGATGATCAATGTCACACATTAACATTATTTTAGACTTAGGGGAATCATATTTATGAAAAATCCCAAAAAGTCAAACTTGATTTTGTGCACAGTTGACTTTTTATCGGGTAAAATCCAAATTGTGCGATCCGCTGTGAAATCAAGTCCTTGACCTAAATCAAACCTAATAGATGGATTCCATAGGTGTTATAGGGTATATTGAATCATGTCCCAAGGTTTGGAAGCATGTCCTGGTTAATAGTCAAAGTTACATTTGACTTTTTCCTCGAAACCCTAATTGTAGTCCAGATGAAATTGAAACTTATGAATCAAGCTTCTTGAATCAATCCATTGTTGTAAATGGATCAATGTGGTGTATTTTAGACCCTCAAATCATGTCTTGAGGTCTTTGCTCATGCTTTGTCCCAAAAGTCGACTTAGGGATGAATTAGGTCAAGAAACCCTAATTCCTGCTTTTTGGTAAATGCATCCCCTGAGGTTAAATTGACTTGATGATTGGGTCCATGAGGTCCCTTGGAGTATCTAGGGTTGTGCTTTGAAGCATTGTCTCATGCCCAGATGAAAATTTTCATCTGGAGGCCTCAGTCGACCAAAACCCTAATTTGGTGACACTGGCGATCTTGATGCTTTATCCACTTGGAATGTTGCAACTTTGTGCTTGATTCTTGATGTGGGAGTCCCCTTGATCCTTTATGGGTGTTTGAGAGGCTAGACAAGTTGAAGATCATGTCATTTCTTTATTGATCCTTTGTCTAAGTGCTCTGAGAGGGCTTAAAACCCAAATTCTTGATTGTGGTGAATGCTCAACCATCTTTGAGGAGATTGATGAGGCATGGAGGTACATCCATATTGTGGTGATGATTTGCACAATGATGGGAAATCTTGGTGGTCAAAATTTGGGGTATGACACATAGCAGATTTTGAATCCAGTGTGTAACACGCTTAACCTTTGAGTCTTCAAGAGGTTTTGTATTGATAAAGTCGTTGAGAGCAGACATCTGTAGAGCATGTCAACCTTTCTTGAGCCTTGCAATCTTGTAGACTCTAGCTGACAGACTGATAAGACAATACAACCTGCTTTTTGCAATACGGACAATCCACAGCTTTATCACCAACTCTGAATGGTACCAGATGCTGATATACAATTACCAAGTATAGTAACTCGACTGAATGCTGAGCCCTTTAGCTCAGAGTTTGCGCCAAGCCACACTAGCAATTGTTCTTCTGACTCTGCCACCAGAAGCTAGCAATGAAGCAACTCCCAAGTGTGTCTAAGTAAAACAAATTCTGATTATTTATGTACAAGAACCTGCATAAATAAAACACACATAAAAAAACCATTGTTCTTTTTAATACTTTTGTTATCATCAAAACTAAAAGAGAATATGTTATGAACAAATCTTGTTCTAACAAATGATGTCGATCCAACCCAATATAGAAGACTTATTGGGTCACTAAGATACCATTGTCACAAAATGCCTGATCTAGCATACTGTCATACCCTAAATTTTGACCCTATGATTCCACATCACTTGCATATCATATGAATATACTTTCATGCATAACTAACCCATCACAAGTACAAGATATGTGTGCTTACTTGCTTCACAGGTTAGGTGACCCCCCTAAAGCCCAAGCAGATGAATTATCAAGGAATAAACATTAAACTCAACACCAAAAGTCTCTATATCATCCATGTAGATCAAGAACATCCACTCATCAATAATCTAGTGCAAAATTGCATCATGACAAGCTCATCAAACCTCGAGACATTTAGTGTACCAAAGTTAGGGTTTTGACCTAATTCAATCCTTGGGATGACTTGTGGAGCAAGGCATGATCCAAGACCTCAAGATATGTTTCAAGGACCTTAAATACATCATATTAGTCCATTCATATGATTGGATTGATTCAAAGAACTTGATTCACAAACAATGCAAGAATTCAAATCCATCTGAGCCACAAACTAGGGTTTTGATGAAAAGTCAACCATACCTTTGACTTTTGACCATGACTTGATCTCCAACCTTGGGATATGATTCAAGACACTCAAATATACCCTTGAAGTCCATTCATAAGTTTAAAATCACCTTGGGATATTCATTAATTGAAAATCAAGAAGTAGGGTTTCTCTATAGAAAATTCATCTAATACACAAAGTCAAAGTTTGACTTTTTAGGAAAAATTGATCATCAAAGGCTATTATTCAAAGAAATATGATCCATAGTTGCATTTAATCAAGGATTGGTCAAGAAATCAAGGTTACTTGCAGAAGAAGCAAAATTGAAAATTTTGAAAATTTCACTAAGTTATGGAAAAACATGATTTTTACCTAAATTTGCAAGGCCATAACTTGTGATCCAAGCAACCATTTTCTTGGATCCAAAGCTTAAATGATAGATCTTCTCCCATACTACAAGATTGCTGGGCTGAACCATCCCTAAAAAATGCATAGATTTTAAGATATAAGGCCATGAAGTTAGGGTTTCCACACTTTTGAACTTTGACACTTAGAAATTTTTTTAGGCAGAATCTATTTTATGTTTTGGCCAACTTTGAAGACATTTTTCACCATGATCCAAGAAGATTCAAGACCAAATGCATACATCAAAGTTAAAGTAGGATATCTCAGCATTCCAAAGAGTACAAGAACATCCATTGATTCCATTTGAGCAAGGAGATATGATCCTCACAACTTGCCATGATCAAACTGATTTCTCAAGACAGTTTTCATGATTACTCGCATCACACGATTTTTCAAACCAGATTTGGTGACTTTGCAAGCCTTGTCATCCTCCAAGATCAGAAGGAATCTTGTTGAATCACATAATATCTTCAACTTTGGACCATAAGTCAAGGATCTCATCTCTTGGCATGTGAAAAACCATCATTACATAACCTTGAATTCAAGTTTGTCATTTGGTATTTAAGTGAAGCATTGAATTGGCCTGAAATGATCCACACCAGTTCAGATCAATTCAAAAACAATGAGTATTCAAACCTCCAAAATGCCAATTGAGTCAAGATTCTAGTCATGCTATGGAAGACTTTGGTACCTTAGCCTTTAAGTAAGAGCTACATGACAATATCCATTGGATAATAGCTTGCTCCCTCATCCAACACTATTCATCGAAAACAAACCAGTTCTCCTATAAATAGAGGTCATTTTGCATCAATTCAAATACACCAAAACAATACCAAAGACTTGTATTCTCATTCTCCCTCTTTATTTCAAGTTCTCAAAGTTCCAAAGAGCAAACTTGGAATTTTAAAAACCAGAGCCTAAACCACTCAAACTATCATCCAAACACATCACAAATCATCCATTGGAGGTGTCCAAACCCCAATTTTCATCTCAACCCACCTAAATCAGAAAGTCAATTATCAAAACCTCATATTTTGACTTTTTTGTATTTTTCAAGCCATGTCTTGATCCTGTCCATTTCAAAACCAAACAACACTCCAAACACTCTCTAAATAACACCCCTAAACTGTCCCAACAATAATTTCTCAACTGTAACACCATTTGAAGGAGTCTCCCTTTTGACCACTTTTGACACTTTTTGTAAAAAGGAGTCAGATCTTGTTCTAGAGGTTTCCCTTTGATTCCAAGCATCCAATGAGCTTCTATAAGGTGTATTGGTGGTGTCCAAAGCATTGGTTTACTTCTGCAATAAGTTTCTTGCAAATTGACAAGCGAGCTTCAAGAGGTAAGCTTCCAAAGAACTTGAACTTTGAGAAATATGCTTTTCTTTGATGTACATTGATCATGATCATATCATATATGTTTTATTTGTTGTGTTTGAACTGTTTTATGTTGCTATTATTGATTGTATAGAGTTTTAGCATAGAACTTGCCAATTTGAAGCCTTTTTGAAACCACTATCGGATTTTAAAATGTAGGATTTTTTAGAAAAATCTAAAACCACCATTAATTCCTCATGAAATTCTAGGCAAGTTTCATCTTTATTTCACCTGATTTCATTAAGAAATGAATGAGTTAGGGTAGGTTTTGTAAATGGACCAAACTTGAAAAACCTTGGGCAAGCCAGCCATGGCACCCTTGTTTTGGCCACTAGGACACCTCCACCCTTATCAATTGATGGTTGGGGTTTGATACATGGATGTATCACCATCCCAGTGGTTAAACCTGCGCGCCATGTGTACTTTGTAGCCTGAGAACTGGGGTTCGAATCCCCCTCGCCCCAGTTCTTTTTTATTATTCTGAATTTCAATTGAGTTTCATATATATTATATTGGTTCCATTCCTTTTCAACATGTACGCTTTGGTTAGGATGGTTAAGGTTTTGGGTTGTATGCTGACCAGCGTGGATTCAACACCTATGGGGACCATTCCCCATTTTTTTAACACTTAATTTTCTCACTTTTCTTCACATTTTCAAATGTCCATAACTTTCTCATTTTTAATCATTTTGAACCCATTCTTTTTGAAACCTGTTCATGACAATGTCTATTTTCTAATTATAAAAAGTAAATACCAAAAATAATTATTTTCCTCATAGTTATGAGTGTTTAAAGTATGTGATGTTTTTAGGGGTTTCTCAAAGAACTTCTTGATTCTTTTGAATAATTCCTTGCCCTTTCTTGCTCACAATAACTTGTTTGAACCATATACATCTTGTATTAACCTTAAATGTTGTTGTGAATTTGTACATCCTTATCCTCACTTGATTTTAATCCATTTTTAAGTGTATGTTTACATGTGAATGAATGATAAACTTTCAAACATACCATTGAATTTTTGCTTAATTCTTTGCCTTAACATGTTGATTTTCTTCCATGATTACATGATTTTAATATGTTTATGTGCCCTTGTTTTGATCACACCATGTCTATATGCTCTTAAAACATTTGAACTTTGCCTTGAAAATGATCTCATATACATGTTTATTTGTATGAATTGTATAAGATTTCCACTTTATCCAAACCCATGTTTTAACCCTAACATGAATGCTTGATTGTTATCAATTTGTCTTAGCATGTTTAATTGATATCCTTGCTTCAATGTTCAAGTTTTTCTTTCATAAACTTTCACCATGATAAAAACATCTCTTTAAAATACACATCATCTTTCAAATAAACTTTCAAAAAACATCTTTTATTTTCAACAAATCTTTGGGCCTCTATCAAGAGTGTAAGGCCCATTACATTTCAAAATCTTGGGCCTCTATCTAGAGTGTAAGTCCCAACCCCTCTTCATTTTCAAATCATCAAAATCTTGGGCCTCTATCCAGAGTGTAAGTCTCATTCTCTCTACTTCTTTCAAAATCATCCTCAATACTTCAAATCATTCATCAAAACCATCTCCTGTTTTCAAACAAGATAAATCTATGGGCCTCTATTAGAGTGTAAGTCCCTCCCCTCTTCCTCAAAACTTTCTTCAATTTCTCAAAATATTTTCATCTATCCAAACCTCCATCTTCAACTCCCATCAAACATAGCCCTAGTGGCATCACAATTTCAAATCTTGGGCCTCTACTTAGAGGGTAAGATCCAACACCTTTGTACATAGAATAACTCTTTGGGCCTCTGTCGAGAGTGTAAGACCCACCACCTTTTCTTTTCTTTTCAATAAGCCATGGGCCTCTTCTTAGAGTGTAAGATCCAAAACCTTTGTTAATAGAATAAAACACACAAATAATACATTCAAAAACCCTAAAGATGCAAAATCTTCCATGAATTAAAACATGTCATATCAATATCTATATTTGTTAATCTTCAATCATGTTTGTCCATATTCAGTTAAGTTTCTCTTAACATTTATATCATCCTTAGTTTAGACATAGGTCAAACAATAGGATGCCTTCAATCACAACTTAGTTCAAACAACTAGTTCCCTAGCCTCCTCTTAGGCTTTACCCAAGCATCAGATAGCCTCCTCTTGGGCTTTATCCAAGCACCATTTGGCCTCCTCTTGGGCCTTATACAAGCATCATTGCCTCCTCTTGGGCATCATGCAAAGAATCTCCCCAGAAGACAGCCTCCTCTTGGGCTTCATACAAGTAGACTTGGGAAGTTTCACCCAATCCATCCTAGCCTTCTCTCGGGCTTCATCCAAGCATCATAGCTTCCTCTTGGGCTTTAACAAGGACCCTCAGGCTTCTTAAAAGCACAAATAAAATCTTTTAGCCTCACCATCCTGGGCTTTGTACAGGATACAATAAACTCTTTTAGCCTCATTCATCATGGGCTTTGTATAGGATACAAATAAAAATCCCCAAAAGAGTCAGTAAAATCCTCAGTATTGAGTGAGTCTCTTCAAATTTCCTCAACAGTCATTAGCCTTCTCTCAGGATTTTATACATGATAACTTCCTCAGTCAGTTAGCCTCAATCTTGGGCTTTATACAAGACAGATAAAACTCCCAGTTGAGTCAATCTTTTAGCTTCATATCTTGGGCTTCAATCAAGAAACCTAAACAAATCCATCTCCTTACAGACGAGACCTTGAGCCATCTCTGTAGGAAGATATATCTTCTAATCACTATAATTTAAATCAAACAATCAAAAATTGTTTTCCAAATAATTGCTATAAGTGGTGTGAGAACAAGATTTGGTTCTACAATTTTATCTCAAAGTTTTGATGATATCAAATAAGTATTTGTGTATGAACAATTTTGTACAACTAATGTTTGTTATTTGTGAGAACTTAACAAACAGGTTATGCTTCCGTAAATTGGCGCGAACACAATGCTTAAAGGAAAATACTTTGCTTATACTCTTGAAAAGCAGAACTCATTTTAAGAAGCTCTCAAGACTCTGATACAAAAGGAAAAGAGAATGAGTTCTGAAGATCTGAAGACATAAGTTCTGATCGAACGAAGTCCAGATGCTGAAGACTTAAGCTCTCTGATCAAGGTTCTGACGACCTAAATCAAGTCTCTACTCATGCTTCAACCAAATACTATCAAAAGCCTCTGAAGATATGAAGACAACGCACCAAGCGAACAAGGTTCTGAAGACCAAGTGCTGAAGACTCTGAAGACGCTGCTCTGAAGATTCGAAGACTTGAAAATCTCAGGAATCGAGCGATGTTTTTGCTTCTTACTCATGCTCGTAAAAAGCCTCTGAAGTTGAGAAGCCAAGAAGACAAAGATAGTTAGTACAGTTGTACCTCAATACAAAGCGAAAATATCTTGGTAACAGTGTAATGGTACAATCAAAGATATTATGACAAAAATAGGACGCGCAGCACACAAAAGTTTTTACCTGTCCTCACGCTTCTAGCTGCCAGCCTAGTTAAGCTATCATGATTACATTTCAACGGCTCTTTCTACACGGCTATAAAAGGAAGCAAAAGACTTGAAGAAAGATACACACGAACGCTACTGCAATATTCTTTCCATCTGAAATATTTCTTAAGTCATTCTGGTCGAAACTTGTTTACATTATCAGCTTGCATAGAAGCACTTATCTGTAAATGAAATTTATTCAAACTTAGGTTTGTGTTCCTTGAGAAAGACCGTGTGGTTGTATTTCTTGAGAAGTCTAGGACGTGTAGTCTTAGAGGTTGTTCCTTGAGTAAGACCTGTGAGGTTGTATTACTTGAGAAGTCTAAAACTTGAGAGTTTTAGAGGTTGTGTTAGTCACCAGCGTTTTGGCTAGTGCATTGTACTGTTTTGATTGAATAGTGGATTAAGACCTCGTTGAGAGAGGCAAAATCACCTTGGCGGGTGGACTAGACTAACTTGAGTGTTTCTCAAGTGAACTAGTATAAACATAATGTGTCATCGTGTTGTGATTCATAAAGGTTTCTATTGATAAACGTAAGAGTCTTATAAAGACAAGTTTTCCTAAAAGAAACAATTTTATTTTGAAAAACCAATTCAAACCCCCCTTTCTTGTGTTTTTCACACCTTCAATTGGCATCAGAGCTCTGGTTTTGAGGTGATAAAAAGGTTGAATTTTTCTCAAGCACCTAACAGTGTTCAGTACTGATCCAAGTGTGAAAAACAATGTCTATACCAAATACTGAGACAAGTGTTATTGAAAATGAAAGAGATTCTTATAGTGCAAAACCTCTTATCTTTGATGGAGAAAAATTTGACTATTGGAAAGATAGAATTGAAAGTTACTTTTTATTGTTTGACTTAGATCTATGGGATCTGGTAGTTGATGGCTACAGTCACCCTGTAGATTCTGCAGGCAAAAAGATTGATAGAAGTGCATTTACAGATGCGCGGAAGAAAACTTACAAGAATCATCACAGAGCAAGAACGATTCTGTTAAACGCAATTTCTTATACAGAATATGAGAAAATTACAAACAAAGAAACTGCAAACTCCATCTTTTACTCTCTTCGTATGACTCACGAAGGCAACGCTCAAGTCAAGGAGACGAAGGCTCTTGCATTAATTCAAAAATATGAGGTCTTCAAGATGGAAGATGATGAATCTGTGGAAACCATGTTCTCAAGATTTGAGATGCTTGTTGCAGGACTCAGAGTTCTAGACAAAGGTTATTCTACTGCTGATCATGTCAAGAAAATTATCAGAAGTCTTCCTGTCAAATGGAGACCAATGGTGACTGCCTTGAAACTAACAAAGGATCTGAATAGTATAAGTCTTGAGGAACTAATCAGTTCTTTAAGAAGTCATGAAATAGAGCTCCAAGAAGATGAACCCCAAAAGAAAAGCAAATCCATTGCTCTAAAAGCTAAATCTGAAAAGAAAAAGGCGTATCAAGCAGAGGAGGAAGTGGAAGAATATGAAGAAGAATCAGACGAAGATGACATATCTCTCATATCAAGAAAAATCAGTCAACTATGGAAATACAGAAGAAATAAGTTCAGAGGACCAAAAAGAAGATTTGAGTCTATATATGGTCAAAGGAGAACTTATGGAAGAGACGTTACGTGCTTTGAATGCAAGGAACCTGGACATATCAAAAATGACGGTCCAAAGGTTAAGAAAGATGAAAGACCCAAGAAAACTAAAAAGGGTTTTATGGCAACTTGGGATTATTCAGAGTCCGAAGATGATTTTGATGGAGAACGTACTAACATAGCATTAATGGCTAAAACTGCTGATGCTCTATCAGAAGGAGAACCTTCAGATTCTGACGACGAAAGAGAGGTACTTTCTTCCTTATCTCGCTTTGAACTTGGAATAGGATTATATGAACTTATGGAAAGATATCAAACTCTTCGAAGAAAACACAAAACTCTGAAAAAGACACTTGTGGTTCCTTCAGATGATCTTACTGAAAGCAAACAAACCATTTTTTGAATTAAATGAAAAACTACTTTCTCTAGAAAATTCAAATACTGCTTTAAAAAGTAAAATCTCTAGGTTAGAAGAAGAAATCTCCGCGAACATAACCAATACTAATGAAGTAACCAAGTATGATAAAGCTTTTCAACACTTTCTCGCTAAAAGCATAGACAGAAGCAAAATGGCTTCAATAATCTATGGAGTCAGCAGAAATGGTAACAGAGGTCTAGGATATTCAGGACCATCACATCCATATGATGAGACTAAGAGTATCAAGATAATACCTCTGTCATAACATTTTGTGCCCTCTGGCACTATCTTGAAATGTTCTGAACAAAAAGGTTCAAAATCTATCACTACACAACCACAGACACTAAAGAAAACTCCCAAACTTAAACACTATGCACAAATTCCACACTATTATTCCAATATAAGGAAGTCCAAAGGTGTCAGAACCTCTGGAAAAGCTAATGTGAAAGGAACCACAAAATGGGTACCTAAGAATAAGATAATTTATGTTCCAAACATCCTTAATGGCACCATTGAAACACCAGTCATGGTACCTGGACAGTGGATGCTCGCGACACATGACGGGAGAAAGGCATATGTTCCAAGATCTGAAACTTAAACCCGGAGGTGTCGTCGGTTTCAGAGGAAATCAGAAAGGAAGAATTATTGGTTCTGAAACTATTGGAAATGGTAAGCTTCCTTCTATTAATAATGTTCTGTTAGTTAAAGGTGTAATGCACAATCTATTGTCAATTAGTCAACTTAGTGACAATGGTTATGACGTTATTTTTAATCAAACATCCTGTAAAGCTGTAAGTCAAAAGGATGGATCTGTCTTGCTTCTTCTGCACTCAAGTTCAAAATGAGAAAAATTGAAAAATCATCAAAGTCAGAAGTGATCATGGTGGAGAATTTGAAAACAAAGACTTTGAAAACCTTTTTGATTCACATGGGATATCCTATGATTTTTCTTGTCCTAGAATTCCACAACAAAATGGAGTTGTAGAAAGAAAGAATAGAACTTTAGAAGAAATGGCTCGCACCATGATCCAAGAAACTGACATGGCTAAGCACTTTTGGGCAGAAGCAATTAACACAACATGTTATATTCAAAATATAATCTCTATTAGACCTATCTTGAATAAAACTCCCTATGAATTATGGAAGAATAAGATTCCCAATGTCTTATACTTTCATCCGTTTGGATGTACTTATTTTATGCTTAACACTAAAGAGAATCTTGGCAAGTTTGACTCCAAAGCACAGAAGTGTCTGCTGTTAGGATACTCTGAACGCTCAAAAGGCTACAGAGTTTACAACACAGAATCACGAATTGTGGAAGAATCAATTCATGTTAGATTCGATGACAAGTCTGACCCTAAAAAGTTAGAGCTAGCTGAAAAACTTACAGGTTTGGAAATTAGCTTCTCAGAACCTAAAGAAAAGGCAGATGAAGTTAAAGACTAGCAAGATCTTACGCTAGATACCTCTGATGTAACTCCGAATACTCCACAACAATAGAAAAGAGGAATGTCTACATCTCACCCTGAGGAACTAATTCTGGGTAGCAAGGATGCTCCAATCAGAACCATGTGAGCTTTCAGACCATCAGAAGAAACACTGTTAAGACTGGTGTCGTTGATCGAACAAGCTACAGTTGAAGAAGCTCTTATGGACAAGGACTGGGTTCTGGCTATAGAAGAAGAACTGAATCAATCTCAAAGAATGATGTTTGGGATCTAGTTCCAAAACCTAAGAATGCTCATGTTATTGGAACCAAGTGGGTATTCAGGAACAAGCTGAATGAGAAGGGAGAAGTTGTCAGAAACAAGGCACGACTTGTTGCTCAAGGATATAGTCAACAAGAAGGAATTGATTACAACGAAACCTTTTCTCCAGTCGCCAGACTTGAAGCAATACGGTTACTAATTTCATTCTCAATAAACCATAACATCACCCTATATCAGATGGATGTTAAGAGTGCATTCTTAAATGGTTATATATCAGAAGAAGTCTATGTCAAATAACCTCCTGGTTTTGAAAATTCAGAAAAATTAGATTTTGTTTTTATACTCAAAAAGTAACTTTATGGCCTAAAGCAAGCTCCCAGAGCTTGGTATGATAGATTGAGCAAATTTCTTTTAGAAAATCAGTTCACCAGAGGAAAGGTTGACACAAATCTCTTCTGTAAACATATAAGAATGATATTCTTATAGTTCAAATCTACGTTGATGATATCATTTTTGGTTCTGCTAACTCCTCTTTATGTGAAGAATTTTCAAAGTTAATGCAAGCAGAATTCGAAATGAGTCTGATGGGTGAGTTAAAGTTCTTCCTGGGAATTCAAATAGATCAGAAACCAGAAGCCACTTACATTCATCAAAGTAAGTACACAAAAGAACTTCTGAAGAAATTCAACATGATGGATTGTAATACAGCTAAAACACCAATGCATCCAACATGTGTCATGAGAAAAGAAGAAACAGAAGTTAAGGTTTGTCAGAAGCTCTATCATGGTATGATAGGCTCTCTCTTATATCTAACTGCTTCTAGACCTGATATATTATTCAGTGTGCATTTATGTGCTAGATTCCAATCAGATCCAAGAGAATCTCATTTAACTACTGTTAAACGAATTCCGAGGTATCTGAAAGGAACAACTAACCTTGGCCTGATGTATGAGAAAACATCAGAGTATACTCTTTCTGGTTACTGCGATGCAGATTATGCTGGAGACAGATTGGAAAGAAAGAGCACATCTGGAAACTGTCAGTTCCTAGGGAACAATCTAATCTCATGGTCAAGTAAGAGGCAATCTACAATTGCTCTCTCTACAGCAGAAGCTGAATACATCTCCGCCTCTCTATGCATTACACAAATGCTTTGGATGAAAAATTAGTTGGAACATTATTAGATATATGAGAGTAACATTCCTATCTTCTGTGATAATACTGCTGCTATTAGTTTAAGTAAAAATCCAATTCTACATTCTAGGACTAAACACTTTGAAATAAAACATCATTTTATCAGAGAATATGTTCAGAAGGGAACCTTATGCTTAAAATTTATTGATACAGACCATCAATGGGCTGATATTTTTACAAAAGCCTTAGCTGAAGATAGATTTCAAATTATTTTAAAACATCTGAAAATGGAGTACTGTTCAGAATGAGATTATTTCAGAACCCAATGTGTTTAAGTATTTTTAAAATCATTAGAATCACTTTTGTGAGACGTGTCTCAGTTATGATAAATTCTTCTTTTAAAGTCAGTTCTGACGTGTCATTTAATTAGAAAATAATTTTTGCATGTGATTAGATTATATCTAATTCACTATATCTATTCAAATCAAATGAACAGCAATTTTATTGGGATTGACTAAAAACTTTATTACCTTTATTCACCTATCCCCTGTACGGTGTCTATTCCTTTAAATTTTCAAAAAAACCATTCCTCTTCCCACTCTCACTCAAAAGGAAATTCAAAAACCCTAAATCTCTAAATCTCTCAATCGAACCAACTCAATCCCTGTTCTCATCCTCTCCGATCTTAACTATCATCAAGATGAACATCATTCAACCAGAAAACGCTTCCTTATCCAAATATTTTGAAGCATCACTGAATCCCTCTCAAGAGCTACCATCTTCATCTGTCACACCTTCTACCACCTCCACAACCACCGCGACGATCGCTTCAACTCCATTATCTCTTCCCAGGATCGATGCAACCCATGTAACACAGAGAAATTCCTCTGTTACTTGTGTTGTGCATGAAAATGAACTAATTGTTCTAAAAGAGCTGTTTGTCGACTTTGACAATCTTCGCGATAATGGGTTTAACCTAATTGATCAACTTCGACAATCTTCAGATAGAGGTCCAACCTTTGATGACCTAGTAAAGGAATTTTGGAGGCACGCTGAAATAGACGATCTTCATGTTGTATCTTTTGTTATGGATCAAAAGATCATTATCACTGAAAAATCCATTTCAGACCTACTAGGGATGCAACTCTTGGAAGGAAAAAGATTTTATGGAAAAACGGAAATATCTGACTCCGTCATCAACAAAGCAATTTTCAAAAATTGTCAACCTGGGACTTCAGAGTACAAAATCAAGAATCTACGTGACAATCTGAGAATCTGGCATAAAATTATTCTTGGATGTATCAATCCAAGACCTCCAAAGAGTGCTGCAGATTTCTTCAACACAAATCAAATGTACATGTTGTACTACTTGCACAAGAATGAGAAAATGTGTCTTCCATCCATTCTATTCTACTACCTGAGAGATATGGTACGTAAGACAAGAACAACAACTTCACCAGATAGGAAGATTGTAAACTACATTCCGTTTGGAAGACTTCTCTCTGACATCTTTGTTGAAAGCGGCCTAGTGGAGTATCTAGTCAAGGAAGCTAAGTACACAGATTATCTGACTGGAAAAATAGGAGAAGCTTTCAATGCTGTGAACCTTAAACATATGAAAATGATTACAAGTGTTGATGTGAAACCCACATCCATCCCTCAAGACACTGTGATCGAAAACAGACGTCCAGTAACGAACTATCCCTACTATCACAAAGAAGATAATCCAACAACAATTGCTTCGTTTGTGGCTATAATGAGAGAAGAAGGGCATGACATGCCAAAGCCCAGAGTTGAAGAGGTTGCTCCCAAATCTAAATACATCACGAGAAGTAAGAGAAAGCAAACTGAAGAGGATGCTGAGCCTAAGAAGAAGAAAAAGGATGAAACTGAAACCTCCAAAACTTCTAGACTGGAATCTCTTCTTCTTGAGAAAATCAATTAATCGGCTATCAATTCTTTTGGGTCCATGAATATCACTAAGACCGTTCCTGCACCATCATCATCTCAAACTACCTTCATCCCTACCTCCAATCCACAAGTAAAGTTTAAGCCACCACCTTTTTCAATTCCTCCTTCAACTACCACTATCTAATATTCACCCAACTCAAAAATCAGTACCCCTATCTCGCCTGAAGCCATACCTACCTACACCTCGTCAATAACCTCGTCAATCATTCATCCAAATGATCAAAGTTCCATGAACCTAATCTATGAATCTCAAGCCCTCAGTATTGAGTCTATCTCTGAGGATACAACCTCTTAATCTCTAGAGATCGTCACCCCTGAATCACTCAAAGATTCAGACACTATAGAAGTATCATCTCCTACTGAGCAACCAACCAATCAACATCTATCTACTGAGATTGCTTAATCTCAACAAGCACCACCTGAAACAAATTCTGCCAAGCCTGACCTTGCTTTAGTTATCTATAATGTACCACCTCCAAAATCTTTTGAAGAAAGCATAGGTCAATTCAGTGAAAAGGCATTAAACAAGTTTGCTAACTTGAGAAAAGAATTTAGCATAAGTACCAAGCCTATGGAACTTAAAAGCTCTTGTCAAAACTTCCAGAAATGGTTGGATAGTGAACTTGCAAGAATTGTAAGCTTCTCAGATGCAACCATCACTGATGGAATTCAACGGGCAAAGGAGAGAGTAGAAGTTGAAGAGCGGATCAAGATACTTAAGTTCTTGGCTGCAAATCAGAAAGAAGTTGAAGAAAAGGCTGTTGAGGAAGCAAGACTTCTTACAGAAAAGGCTGCTGAAGAATCTAGAATAGCACAAGAAGCTGAAGCCATGGAAAAGGCCAAGCAAGATGCTGCAGTTGCTTCTACATCTGATCCTACTGTAAAGCATTTGGAAAATGCAATTGGAGAAATCAAACAAGAACAACAGAAGTTCAGAGAAAGCTTTGAGGAAAAAAAGACTGTCAATGCTAATCTTCAGGGCATGCTTCAGAAAATTTGGGACAAGATGTCCTCTAGAAGCACCTAATTCTTATGTCTTTGTTGTCCTTAACACTTTAGATCTTTGTTTTTCACCCTTGCACCTAATCTTTTTTATCAATGACAAAAAGGGGTAGAAGTAATATGAATGTGATATTTTGATTCCATAGCCAATCTCTGGAAAACAACGCTGTTTACATGCTAACAGATAAACTGCTATTTCTATTAGAGTGTTTTTCTTTTTCAGGAATTCTGATCCAAATCAAGATTCATTAAGAAAATCAGAACTCTGCTGAAAAGACAATCAAGACTAAGATCTCATGACTTATTAAAGTCAGGGGGAGCCCAAGCACAGAAATTCATCAAGTCTAAGACTCAGGGGGAGCACTTCATATGAAGGATAAGCTATATTTAGAATCTATTATTTTCCCTGCATCTTATATATATCAAAATTGTGTCATCAAAATACATAGTTTTGTCATCATCAAAAAGGGGGAGATTGTGAGAACAAGATTTGGTTCTGCAATTTTATCTCTAAGTTTTGATGATATCAACTGATTATTTGTGTATGAACAATTTTGTAAAACTAATGATTGTTATATGTGAGAACTTAACAAACAGGTTATGCTTCCGTAAATTGGCGCGAACACAATGCTTAAAGGAAAATACTCCACCTTTACTCTTGAAAAGCAGAACTTATTTTAAGAAGCTCTCAAGACTCTGATACAAAAGAAAAAGAGAACGAGTTCTGAAGATCTGAAGACATAAATTCTGATCGAACGAAGTCTAGATGCTGAAGATTTAAGCTCTCTGATCAAGGTTCCGAAGACCTGAATCAAGTGCCTACTCATGCTTCAACAAAATACTATCAGAAGCCTCTGAAGATATGAAGACAATGCACCATGTGACGCCCCCCAATCTATACCCCAAAATAGTTAAACCAATAAAAGAAAAATTCAAAATTTCGTCAGAGTATATCTAAAAACACGGCATAGACCGAAGGGGTCACATCAATAGAAAACAAAATACAGATAACATACAACACCTGCTCATAAAGATATGCAACAGTGGGGTAACAATCAAACAGAGGAAACTCAGTTCCTTACACCCACTTTTCAGAAATTAGAATAAAAGCGGAAAATCTAAAATCTGAATAACATATATACATATATCATATAAAAAGTCTGTCATACATCAAGTTATACACGTACAATTCCAAAAGATATCATCACATATACAAAATAATCACAAACGGCCACCCTAGCTACCCGGTGTCACATATCAGAGCCGACCGACAAAAGAATGAAGACGCAACGCTTCACAAAAAGAATACCTCCAGCGACTCTAATCTGCAATGCCTCATAGAGCATTATAAAACAGCAGAAGGGTGAGAAAAACAACCATAATATAATTGCGTAAAATTATATATTAACACAAAAATACTCAAGTAGGCATATTCTCACCACCATTGCACAACAATCAAACATAACACAATACGGTACAATTTTCACGTATCAAATACCACTGCACTTTAATCATTCACAATTCAATTACACATATTCCATCTCATCAATCACAATCACAAATCCATGCACAATTAATTCATAATTTATGCAAATGCACAGGGACTGACACAACGACTCTATGCACATGCTATGCGGTACCGACTTCCAATGTCTCATCATCAGTTCACTCAGGAACTACTGGAACCATCGCTCGTTACTGAGGATCGCTCAATAACTCCCCTTCGGGCCTACGATGTTCACCCGTCGCTTTAGGTCTCCACATGAGCACACGGCGTTATGGATTGCTTTAGGTCTCCACATGAGCACACAATCTGATCGCTTTAGGTCCCCACATGGGCACACGATCGTCTATAACCATCGCTTTAGGTCCTCACATAGGCACACGATGTTATAGCGGATTCCCTCTGAAACCAAACCGTCACTCAGGACGTCACAACAATGCATATCATGATGCTTGGCATACAAATGACTCATGACAATCCAAGGCATACATATATACAACCATGTGAACCATTTCAACATCAACAATCATGCATTGAAAATCAATTCAAACAATGCATTCATCATTAACCACAAATCACAACAACAAGCATATTATCATATGCATTCACACCAATTCACATCAATTACACCAAACGGCAACGAGCATCGCTTTACCACCCAAACGGCAACGAACTCTTTCACAATTAACATGCATTTACATTTAATTTAAAAAATGCATCTATTTTCCAAAAGGCCACAATTCACAATAATTTCCACAATCTAGGATTCACGCCATAAGGCTACCCACAACACATCGTATAACAGTACACACAAGCTATACGTTATATAACAAAAGCATATTGCACGATAACACCTCAATCGCACGCATTCACGACGGTAAAAATTAACACAACAATACGGTTTCAATTTTCTGCTATAATTGAACCATATACAGACCTCAAAACTATTTTTCCTAGAAAGAACATCTCGTTAGCTTTCCAACGCTTCGAACGGGGGTCAAAACCGACTTACGGTTCAAGAGTTATGAATTTTTGAAGTTTTGCAAAAACTAGAATTTTTCTGCTAACAGCCCTACGGGTTCATGCAATTTCGTCCGAAAATCCGACCGATTCAATTATTTTCTTCGAAACAAACACATATTCATTCATACCAAACATATCGTAGTGATTTGGAATCATTAAACGTGAATTCTACGACTTTGGATTTCACTCCGAATCTTAAACTCTCAATTCTCCAAAAATGCAAAAACTTACAAACTAAACCAAATTCGATAAAACAAGCATACTCGATCACGGCCTAACATTACTCGACACATCTACACAATTTATTCCGACTTTCGTCCGTAAAAACATCGGTTTCTATCGATTTCTACCGTTTCGACCTAAAAGTGAAAACTATGGAAAACAAGCAAACATTCCAAGAAAACATACATAATCATACACAAGCATAAGATAATCGAGTTTCACACCCTTACCCGATTAATTCGCGTTTGAAAAGTCGGTTGAATCGGTTCCTAAATCCACAAGTTTTTCCTCTTTTTCTTCTTTTTCCTCTTCTCTTTCTCTTCTCCTTTTCTTTTTCTTCTTTCTTTCTCTCTTTTCTTACTACTTTTCTATTTTTATAACAAATCAAAATATCTAACCCCAAAAAGACCAAAATACCCCTCAGCTCAAATATCTCTCAAACGCTCTCAAAATGCGATAAAACATAAACATACCGATGAAATATATTTCGGGAAATAAAAGTTGAAAAGAAATTATAATTTATTGCAAATATTTTACCTATCAGAGAAATTATCCAATTAACAGGTAAAACTCATTTAATTTACACAATTCAAAAAAAGGTAAAAAACTCACTAACTTCCACCAGTGGAACTCAAGTGCAAAACGTGACATAACCAAAAATAACACTAACTTCCACCAGTGGATGTTAGTTCAAAATGTGACACATTTATGCCACAAAACTCTCAATGCCCAAACATGATGCATTAACATGAAACACAATAAATCACACAATTCACAAAATTTCACATAAATGGAATAATTAAATACAGTTAAATAAATCGGGGCGTTACAACTCTCCCCCACTTAGAAATTTTCGTCCTCGAAAATATTACCTGAGACGAACAACTCTGGATACGACTCCCGCATCCTACTCTCCAACTCCCACGTCAAATTGCCCTTAGCAGCGCCTCCCCACGCCACTTTCACAAGTGCAATATCTTTGCCCCTCAACCGCTTCACCTCGCGATCCAAAATACTAGCTGGTAAAGCCTCGACCGTAAGGTTCTCCCTTACATCAACCTCGTCCATCAGAATCACATGTGAAGGATCCGGAACATACTTCCGAAGCTGTGAAACATGAAACACATCATGCAAATTCGACAGATTCGGCGGTAACGCCACCCGATACGCCACAACACCCACTCTCGCAGATATATGGTAAGGACCAATAAATCGAGAAGTAAGCTTCTTAGATTTCAATGCACGAGCAACACCCGTTACCGGCGTAACTCTAAAAAATACATGGTCACCCTCTTGAAACTCAAGATCCTTCCGTCTCCGATCATGATAACTCTTTTGTCTACTCTGAGAAGCCTTCATTTTCTCACGAATAAACTTTACCCTTTCTGTCGTCTGTTGCACCAACTCCGGTCCAACCACCGAACTTTCACCAGATTCGTGCCAACACAACGGTGTTCAACATCTCCGTCCATATAAAGCCTCAAAAGGTGTCATTCCAATACTAGAATGGAAACTATTATTATACGTGAATTCAACCAATGCAAGATAACTATCCCACGCACCACCCTGTTCAAGAACACAAGCCCTCAACAAATCTTCCAACGACTGAATGGTTCTTTCGGTCTGACCATCCGTCTGCGGATGATAAGCCGAACTCAACCTCAATCTAGAACCCAAAGCCTTCTGTAAACTTTCCCAAAATCTCGAAGTAAACCTCGGATCACGATCTGAAACAATACTCAATGGAACACCATGTAACTTCACAATCACACTGATATAAATCTCAGCTATCCTCTCCAAAGAAAAACTGATGTCAATCGGAATGAAATGCGCCGATTTAGTCAGCCTATCCACAATCACCCAAATAGCATTATGCCCTCGCTGAGTATTTGGCAACCCTGTCACAAAATCCATAGAAATGCTATCCCATTTCCACTCCGAAATATCCAACCGTTGCAACAAACCACTAGGCCTCAAATGTTCCACCTTCGACTTCTAACAAGTCAAACATGCATACACAAACTGAGCCACATCTCTTTTCAAACTAGACCACCAGAAAATCTTCTTCAAATCTTGGTACATCTTATTCGCTCCCGGATGTATACTCAAATTACTCCGGTGTCCTTCCTCCAAAATCATTCTTTTTAACTCCGCATCATCAGGAATGCAAATTCTACCTCGGAACCTCAAAACACCATTAACATCCACTTTAAAGTCCTCATTCACACTTTCCTCTCCCACCGTCATCAAGTCCACAAATTTCACATCCAACTTTTGTTTTTCACTAACCGTCAATAAAAATTCATTAGTGACTTTCAACATTCCAAGTCTCACACTAACCGACGTCACTTCACAAACTAAACTCAAATCTCTAAACGATTCCAAAAGTTCCCACTCCTTAACCATCAATACGGACATATGCAAAGATTTCCGGCTCAATGCATCGGCTACCACATTAGCTTTACCAGGATGGTAATTCAAGCCAAAGTCGTAGTCTTTCAAAAATTCCAACCATCTCTGTTGCCTCATGTTCAACTCTTTCTGATCAAATAAATATTTCAAGCTTTTATGATCATTAAAGACTTCGAACCTTGCACCATAGATATAATGCCTCCAAATCTTCAACACAAAAACCACAGCTGCTAACTCCAGATCATGAGTAGGATAATTTTTCTCATGAACCCTTAATTGCCTTGAAGCATAAGCCACAACCTTACCTTCCTGCATCCACACACCACCTAAACCAATCAGAGACGCATCACAATACACCACAAATGGTTCATTAGGATTCGGTAAAATCAGGATCGGAGCTGTCGTCAATCTTCTCTTCAGCTCACAACAACTTTCTTCACACTGCATATCCCAAATGAACGCTTTGCCTTTACAAGTCAACTGAGTCAAAGGAAGAGCTAGCTTAGAAAAACCTTCAATGAACCTCCGATAATAACCAGCCAAACCCAAGAAGCTTCGAATTTCAGTAACGGATCTAGGAGCCTCCCATTGTAGAACTGCTTCTACTTTAGATGGATCCACAACAATACCATTACCTGAAATTACGTGCCCAAGAAAACTCACCTTCGACAACCAGAATTCACACTTGGACAATTTGGCAAAAAGCTTCCTTTCCTTCAAAACCTGCAAAACAATACACAAATGCTCTGCATGCTCCTCACGAGACTTAGAATAAATTAAAATGTTATCAATAAACACCACGACAAAACGATCCAAATGCTCGTGGAAAATACGATTCATGTATTCCATAAACTCACCAGGCGCGTTAGAAACCCCGAACGGCATCACAGAATATTCATAATGACCATAACGTGTTCTAAAGGCCGTCTTCTGAATATCCTCTTCTTTCACTCTTATCTGATGATACCCCGATCTCAAATCAATCTTACTAAATACACAAGCACCAACCAACTGATCCATCAGATCATCAATCCTTGGAAGCGGATACTTATTCTTAATCGTCACCTTATTCAACTGGCGATAATCAATACACAATCGCATACTCCCATCTTTCTTTTTCACCAACAAAACTGGAGCACCACAAGGAGAAACACTTGGTCTCACAAACCTCTTTTCCAATAAGTCATTCAACTGCTTTTTCAACTCCACCAACTCAGATGCCGACATTCGATAAGGTGCCATAGAAACAGGTCTAGTACCAGGAACTAGATCTATTGAAAACTCCACCTCTCTCTCTGGCGGTACATCTGAAATATCCTCAGGAAACACTTCAGGAAAATCACACACAACAGGAAACACATCAAGTGAAACTTGACTATCTACAGTCAATGATGCAAACAAACCAAACAACTGAGCTTCATCCGCCAAAAGTTTCTTCAACTCTTTGGTAGATAAGAAACTCGAGTCTTCGTCTTCCTCAAGAGAAGGAAACCTTACTAGCTTATGATAACAATCAATGTGAACCTGATTAAATTGCAACCAATTCATTCCTAATACCACATCTAAACCTTCCAACGGTAAACACACCAAATCCACCACAAAGTCTTTACCATAAATGGTCAAAGAACAACTTAGACAGACCAAAGAAGTAGTTACTGACCCCATCGCTGGAGTATCAATAACCATCTCAAAACCCATCACAGACAACACAAGATTCAAACGCTTCGCGCACTCAGACGAAATAAACGAATGAGTCGCTCCAGTATCAATAATAGCAATTAAAGGCGTATTATTAATAAAGCAAGTACCTCTTATCAGACGATCTGCAATTGAAGTCTGAGTTCCAGCCAATGAAAACACTTTACCACTAGCTGTAGCTTTCTTCGGGTTAGGACACTTCGTGCTAATGTGACCAGGTTCCCCACAACTGTAACACGTCACCACATTCTTCCTTTTACAATCAGCTAAGACATGTCCGATACCACCACAATTAGAACACTTATCCAACTTCTTCCTACATTCTGTCTGACGATGACCCAATTCGCCACACCTAAAACACCTAGGAGAATTAGACATACCTCCTCCACCTGACCTTCAATCAAAAGTACCCCTTTGTTTACCCTTACCAGCCGGTGACACATACGGACCACCACGGAATTATTGCTTCCCTTTCCTGTCACTTACACTTTTATAGTGAGCAGAACGAGCCTTACTATCTTCATCATAAATCCTACAGCATTCCACCAAATCAGCAAACCTTCGAATCCTCTGATAACCGATAGCCTGCTTAATCTCAGGATGCAATCCACTTTCATACATCACACACTTAGAAAATTCAGCAGTTGCCTCCGCATAATGAGGATAAAACTGCACAAGTTCCACAAATTTAGCAGTATAGTCAACAACAGACATATTACCTTATTTTAACTCCAAAAACTCTATCTCTTTCTTTCCTCGGACATCCTCGGGAAAATACTTCCTTAGAAACGCTCGGCTAAACACTTCCCAAGTGATCTCTTCTTCCTCCGCAGCTTCCAACACCTGACGAGTACCGACCCACCAGTCATCAGCCTCTTCATGTAACATATGAGTACCTAGCCTCACCTTATGATCATCTTCACAATCCATCACCCTGAAAATCCTTTCAATCTCTTTCAACCAAATCTGTGCACCATCCGGATCATGTTTCCCTTTAAAGACCGACGGCTTATTCTTTCTGAACTCATCATTTCCGGCAGCATTCGGTGCACCCTGCACAGCTCGTGCCATAGCTTGCATCGCAGCAGCCAAAGCAGCATCATTTCGACCAGCCATATTCTGTTCGTTTCCAATAACAGAAACTATGGTTAAACAACAACTCACCCAAACACAACTGTCGCACAACAACAACTCGCCCAAAATGCCAGACGCAACAGACACAACTGACACAACTGACACGGACTGGCTCTGATACCACTTAATGTGACGCCCCCCAATCTATACCCCAAAACAGTTAAAGCAATAAAAGAAAAATTCAAAATTTCGTCAGAGTATATCTAAAAACACGGCATAGACCGAAGGGGTCACATCAATAGAAAACAAAATACAGATAACATACAACACCTGCTCATAAAGATATGCAACGGTGGGGTAGCAATCAAACAGAAGAAACTCAGTTCCTTACACCCACTTTTCAGAAATTAGAATAAAAGTGGAAAATCTAAAATCTGAATAACATATATACATATATCATATAAAAAGTCTGTCATACATCAAGTTATACACGTACAATTCCAAAAGATATCATCACATATACAAAATAATCACAAACGGCCACCCTAGCTACCCGGTGTCACATATCAGAGCCGACCGACAAAAGAATGAAGACGCAACGCTTCACAAAAAGAATACCTCCAGCGACTCTAATCTACAATGCCTCATAGAGCATTATAAAACAGCGGAAGGGTGAGAAAAACAACCATAATATAATTGCGTAAAATTATATATTAACACAAAAATACTCAAGTAGGCATATTCTCACCACCATTGCACAACAATCAAACATAACACAATACGGTACAATTTTCACGTATCAAATACCACTGCACTTCAATCATTCACAATTCAATTACACATATTCCATCTCATCAACCACAATCACAAATCCATGCACAATTAATTCATGATTTATGCAAATGCACAGGGACTGACACAACGACTCTATGCACATGCTATGCGGTACCGACTTCCAATGTCTCATCATCAGTTCACTCAGGAACTACTGGAACCATCGCTCGTTACTGAGGATCGCTCAATAACTCCCCGTCGGGCCTACAATGTTCACCCGTCGCTTTAGGTCTCCACATGAGCACACGGCGTTATGGATTGCTTTAGGTCTCCACATGAGCACACAATCCGATCGCTTTAGGTCCCCACATGGGCACACGATCGTCTATAACCATCGCTTTAGGTCCTCACATAGGCACACGATGTTATAGCGGATTCCCTCTGGAACCAAACCGTCACTCAGGACGTCACAACAATGCATATCATGATGCTTGGCATGCAAATGACTCATGACAATCCAAGGCATACATATATACAACCATGTGAACCATTTCAACATCAATAATCATGCATTGAAAATCAATTCAAACAATGCATTCATCATTAACCACAAATCACAACAATAAGCATATTATCATATGCATTCACACCAATTCACATCAATTACACCAAACGGCAACGAGCATCGCTTTACCACCCAAACGGCAACGAACTCTTTCACAATTAACATGCATTTACATTTAATTTAAACAATGCATTTATTTGCCAAAAGGCCACAATTCACAATAATTTCCACAATCTAGGATTCACGCCATAAGGCTACCCACATCACATCGTATAACAGTACACACAAGCTATACGTTATATAACCAAAGCATATTGCACGATAACACCTCAATCGCACGCATTCACGACGGTAAAAATTAACACAACAATACGGTTTCAATTTTCTGCTATAATTGAACCATGTACAGACCTCAAAACTATTTTTCCTAGAAATAATATCTCGTTAGCTTTCCAACGCTTCGAACGGGGGTCAAAACCGACTTACGGTTCAAGAGTTATGAATTTTTGAAGTTTTGCAAAAACCAGAATTTTTCTGCTAACAGCCCTACGGGTTCATGCAATTTCGTCCGAAAATCCGACCGATTCAATTATTTTCTTCGAAACAAACACATATTCATTCATACCAAACATATCGTAGTGATTTGGAATCATTAAACGTGAATTCTACGACTTTGGATTTCACTCCGAATCTTAAACTCTCAATTCTCCAAAAATGCAAAAACTTACAAACTCAACCAAATTCGATAAAACAAGCATACTCGATCACGGCCTAATATTACTCGACACATCTACACAATTTATTCCGACTTTCGTCCGTAAAAACATCGGTTTCTATCGATTTCTACCGTTTCGACCTAAAAGTGAAAACTATGGAAAACAAGCAAACATTCCAAGAAAACATACATAATCATACACAAGCATAAGATAATCGAGTTTCACACCCTTACCCGATTAATTCGCGTTTGAAAAGTCGGTTGAATCGGTTCCTAAATCCACAAGTTTTTCCTCTTTTTCTTCTTTTTCCTCTTCTCTTTCTCTTCTCCTTTTCTTTTTCTTCTTTCTTTCTCTCTTTTCTTACTACTTTTCTATTTTTATAACAAATCAAAATATCTAACCCCAAAAAGACCAAAATACCCCTCAGCTCAAATATCTCTCAAACGCTCTCAAAATGCGATAAAACATAAACATACCGATGAAATATATTTCGGGAAATAAAAGTTGAAAAGAAATTATAATTTATTGCAAATATTTTACCTATTAGAGAAATTATCCAATTAACAGGTAAAACTCATTTAATTTACACAATTCAAAAAAAGGTAAAAAACTCACTAACTTCCACCAGTGGAACTCAAGTGCAAAACGTGACATAACCAAAAATAACACTAACTTCCACCAGTGGATGTTAGTTCAAAATGTGACACATTTATGCCACAAAACTCTCAATGCCCAAACATGATGCATTAACATGAAACACAATAAATCACACAATTCACAAAATTTCACATAAATGGAATAATTAAATACGGTCAAATAAATCGGGGCGTTACACACCAAGCGAACAAGGTTCTGAAGACCAATTGCTGAAGACATTACTCTGAAGATTCGAAGACTTGAAAATCTCAGGAACCGAGCGATGTTTTCCCTTCTTACTCATGCTCGTAAAAAGCCTCTGAAGTTGAGAAGCCAAGAACACAAAGCTACTTAGTACACCTATACCTCAATACAAAGCGAAAATATCTTGGTAATAGTGCAACGGTACAATCAAAGATATTCTGACAAAAACAGGACGCGCAAAATGCAAAAGTTTTTATCTATCCTCACGCTTCTACCTACCAGCCTTGTTAAGCTATCATGATTACATTTCAACGGCTCTTTCTACATGGCTATAAAAGGATGCAAAAGACTTGAAGAAAGATACACATAAACGCTACTACAATATTCTTTCCATATGAAATCTTTCTTAAGTCATTCTGGTCGAAACTTGTTTACATTATCAAATTGCATAGAAGCACTTATCTGTAAACGAAATTTATTCAAACTTAGGTTTGTGTTCCTTGAGAAAGAGCGTGTGGTTGTATTTCTTGAGAAGTCTAGGACGTGTAGTCTTAGAGGTTGTTCCTTGAGTAAGACCTATGCGGTTGTATTACTTGAGAAGTCTAAAACTTGAGAGTTTTAGAGGTTGTGTTAGTCACCAGCGTTTTGGCTAGTGCATTGTACTGTTTTGATTGAATAGTGGCTTAAGATCTCGTTGAGAGAGGCGAAATCACCTTGGCTGGTGGACTAGACTAACTTGAGTGTTTCTCAAGTGAACTAGTATAAACAAAACGTGTCATCGTGTTGTGATTTAGAAAGGTTTTTATTGATAAACGTAAGAGTCTTATAAAAACAAGTTTTCCTAAAAGAAATAATTTTATTTTGAAAAACCAATTCAAACCCCCCTTTCTTGGGTTTTTCGCACCTTCAAGTGGAACTCTTGTTGATTCAAAATCCAAGTTGGAGTCCCTCTTTTATCATGGTTCAAAAACTTTTCTTTCATCTAAATTGATGTACGTGACACACTTGTTGATTCTATATCCAAGTTAAGGTCCCTCTTTTAGTTTGTAAAGAATTCATAAAGGAAAAGTGGCATTCCTTAAACACAATAAGTTTAAAGCTCTTTCCCTTATGACATCATTCTTAAATAATTGTAGTGAATATGTAAGGTATCTCCCTTAAAGATGATGCGTGGTTTTCGCAAGTATACAAAATGCGTCAGAGTAATACAAAAGATTATCGATCCCACAGAGACCAAACGTCAATCTATCGATTCCTATAGTTACGGTGTTTATCTAAGGCAGGTTAATTCAGGGATTTACGAGTGCATAGTAAAAGTAGAGTGAAGCAAAGTACGAAGATATAAAACTCAAATGAAAACAACAGGCTTGAATGTAATTCACACAGTCAGATAACATTCCAACGCATGTAACAGAACTACCTATGGGCAATGTTTTCTACTTTATGAAAAGAACTAATTTAACGGGAATTGTCGCTTTCGCGAATTCAGAACCGAGTTTAACCTTTAAACAAACCCTCTTATTGTCACTTATAAAAATGTGCGCATTGCGTTAAAGTGAAAACTCTATTTTTAAGAAATATAGTTTCTTAACTTAGTTGAAAAGTATTTTGATCTGAAACTTTTAAACAAAAGAGGTTCATACGAACTGGATTTTAAACCTACAAACACGTCAGAAAATATTTCTAAAATAGTTTTTCTAAAGTATTAAAAATTCCTACTTAACTGTACAAAGCGCTGTCGCTTCCTTTGTACAGTCAAGACTAACCAAGTTTATCTAAAGGTTGGATGGCTTTCGATCTTACCCAACAGAAATTAAGTGCGGAAAAGTCGTGTTAAAGACCAAAATAGCCCCTAAGTGTTTCTATCGATGCATTATGTGAAATGATACTTAAACCGTGATCTTTACATTCTAACCTTTAAGATTTAGCCAGACATAGAAATGTAAACAGACATATTTAATTTTATCATGTCAAAGTAAAGTCTTTTTGAAATAAAAGGTTTTGAAAGTAAATAATGCGAATAAAGTAAAGCGATTGCGAGAAATAAATAAAGTAAAGCGATGTGAGAAATAAATAAGGTAAAAGCGATTGCGAGAAATAAATAAAGTAAAAGCGATGCGAGAAATAAATGAAGATAAAAGCGATGCGAGAAATAAATGAAGATAAAAGCGATGCGAGAAATAAATGAAGATAAAAGCTTAATTCATAAATGGAAACCTACTCTAATCGGAGGCTTTAATTCTGAAAACAACTGGAAAATAACTGGAAAGGAAAATGGCAGCAGGATTAACTTGCACCAAGTGCTCCAAACTCGATTACAGACTCGATCACACAAATGTGATAACTTCCCGATGTGAGAAGATTATCACTTACAAAAACTCGATTATTTATGCCTAAGGTGTTTGCAACTAAGTTTGGATGATATGAAATGAACAAGAAGCCTCTATTTATAGACTTAGGAAAAGGTATGAAAGGACAAGGATGCACTCCAACTTCTTTTGGGAGGGAAAATGTCCTTCAAAGGTGGCGCCCGCCACCCCCCTCATGGCGCCCGCCACATGAACTAGGGAAGAAAGTGGTGGAAGACGTGGTAGTTGTCAGCAGTTGAGTCCCCTCCAACTTGTGGCCTACCCCATGGCGCCCGCCATGTTGGGTGCCACATGTGCAATTCCTTCAAAAGTTGGCTTTTTGCTCGATTTCCTTCATTTCTTCGTGGATGGCTCTGGAAACACCTAGATTCTAAAAACAAGACAAAATACAAGCATAATACAAGAAAACGATAATAAAAATCCTAAGAAGCGTGTGCAATTCGAGTCAAAAACGCGGTGTAATTCGGTGTTATCAAATTCTCCCACACTTAAACCTTTGCTTGTCCTCAAGCAAAACACTCTAAGGCTCGTGACAGAAAGAAGTGATATCAATGAATGATTGGGGCTAAAAGGGCTTCTAAGTTCAAATCAGGATGAAGAGATAGGTACTAACTAGATGAAACAAGGATATCATAATCACACTTTTCCGCAGACACGGACATAAGCTTCGTTCCTATGCAAATCAATCCATACTACCCCACTGTACCTAGGCCTATCTTATGCATTTCATGGGTCATTTTCATTCCAGGGCAATCACATTAAGCCCGTTATCTATACATACTTATAGTAAAGTGACCGGTTAGTGATTCTGATCTCAAACACAGGGGCTCTATTACACAAACTGGTGTAACCCTTTTTATTGACCCTATTGTAGTTGTGGGGGATCAGATCGTAACCCGCCCTACCAAGCCCAGCACCAGACACCTCTGAACCAACTAACAATGGGTAACTTTTTGCTCTTTTTTATTCTTATTCTTTTTTTTTTTTTGCAAATTTTTACAACTTGTTGGGTTAAATGACCTCGTGAGGGTTACCTATACCCGAGTTGCATTTTTATGAAGCACAACATATGGATCATTCACTTATATTCATCGGTCCCTTACGTAGAGCATGCTTAGGCCGGAGCTAATTGCTAGGATAAACTACTAAGGACCTACTCTAAAAAGATAATTAAGGCCATGGTATATGGGGTATCGGGGTCGATTCCTATAATCACGAAGCCTATGGTGTTAAAACGATACCGATGTTTCAAAAAGGTTTCCCAAGTCATCCGCATCCTAGCTTGAACCTGTCTTAAAGCCCAAATTTTTCAAAATGATTCACTTTTCTTTTGTCAAAAATTTTTGGTATGGCTAAAGAAATGGGGAAATAAGGATACACTATACAGATGACTCGTCAAGCACATACATAGACGCACGAAACATTAAAACATAAAAAATTTAAAAATCATGCTAGAAAACAGTAAATTTAACTAGAAAGCGGTAAGATGAAAACAGTAAAGTTCCTCCCCCACACTTAAACCAAACATTGTCCTCAATGTTTTGATAAAAGGTGGTAGAGGAAGGATAGAACCTGTATGAATGCCACGACCAAATTCGCTCTGATTCTTCCCATTTTGTCCCTGTTTTTGCTTGGCACTTCTACTCTGACGTCTTGTACTACGAGTTATCTGAATTTGCTAAAACTTCACTTTACTGAAGCCGCTCATCATACTATTTGTTTCCGAAGGAAGTACCTGCAAAAAATGTTAGAAGAATACGGTGCGGTGTGTGCAGGTGGAACCTGATCATGCGAAAGGACAAGGAGGAGGTGAGTTACGAACGGGAGAGACATGCTCTCACCTATCATACTCATCAATTGTGTCACCACCAGCAGCGAAATTCGTAGAAATGTCCGTGGGCACCAACTCATCTTAAGGGATTGTCATATAGAGATCTTTCGCCTAAATGCAGCTGAGACGTGACAAGCGATGCAATTCTTTATTTTCTGCAAACACAAACAATAAAAGTAGAACATTAAATTAAAAGCTCGTGGGTTGTCACCCACGTAGGGCTTTGTTTAACGTCGATAGCTCGACGGTTAGGAGTGTTGATCTTTGATTTCCAAGGCCATTTATCAAGCCATCTCACATATCCCTCACCTTTTCTTTTCTTCCTTCTGTGGGGTGGTTCATTCTTTTGAACTGGTGGTGGTGGTTCTGGATCTATCCTAAGTACTAGCTTTTCGAGTTTGGGCTTAGTTATTTCATGCATCACCTCAAAGTTGAACCTTACCCTCTTAGCAGTAATGATATCCCAAGTTTCATGGTCCTCGAATTTTCTCTTTTTATCCGTGACCTCAAACAAAGATGCATCGGTGTGGATATTTTCCAATACCTCCACATGCGTTTTGGATTGGGATTCTACCTTAGCTTCCACAAACCTTTGCGAGAAAGGAATTGGTGGGTGAAATTATGGTACAAATGTGTGATGTCTCGTGCAATGTCACAACATCGCAATCTGCTGTATGAACAAGGCAATAATAGTAACAGAAATGCATAAACCACACACAAGGATTGTTCACCCAGTTCGGTCTAACTACCTACATCTGGGGGCATACCAAGCCAGGAAGGAAGTCTACTATTAGCAGTATCAAATTACAGACTCAACAAACCAGTTGATAATCTACCTAATTTAATCACTACCCAATGACCCTTCTATCTAAGTCCTCCCTAGATAAGAGACTCCATCTCACTCCCAATCATCGCAATGATGTCTAGCAGTCAACAACTCCGCCACTGCATCAACAGCTTGATTTCCAAAACTCTCTAACCGCATAGACGACACTTTTCTATGACACAACTTGGAGTTGCTTCAAAGCTTCCTCCAAGAACAATACAATACTCATTACCTGCAGGTTTCTGAGTAATACCACAGTGACCATCTCACAACCCGAGTGGTTCATTTAGACAAAGCCCTAATGATCTACATCTTGGACCCGTACCTTTTCTTAGGTTACAAGCATTCTATTTATAATATAATCCCAACTGGATTTGGGCCTTTAAAAGATATCAAATCTTCTGTTCCCAACCTGCAACAGATTCTATTACTAAATAGATCTTCAATCAAATCTTTAATTAAATCTTCAATAATGAACTCTAAATATTCTCTATATCTTTATGCATTAAATTCGCAGCAAACTAATCTTCTTCACAGAATATATCTCCCATGATATTCGCCTGCAATCTCTGATTTTCTTCAGCAGAATATTTCATTAAACCAAAACCATGTGCAGCCCTAAACATCTCAGACCTGATGTCCACTACTGATGTCACGACATCGGGTGTAACATCAGCATACAGCTGCAACCCTTACATCTTTAACAACCTGAATGTTACCTAATGATATCAATAATGCTAGAAGCTCATGTTGCAACATCAACCATGACATCAGTATTGTTTTAACAAAATTTCAGCCAATTACAAGAACTTACAATCTCCCCCGTTGGCTAATTTTGGCTTAAACACATATATAAACATTACAGCTCTAATTACAACAACAATTACAACCCTATACTACTGTTAGAAGTCATCTGATCCTACCAATAAACAACAGTAGCTGCTGTGTACTGCATCCATGGAGAATCATCTTCTTGGCTCATTTTGAATGATGTTAGGACATCATGTTGGGCATAACATCATCATATAACAGCAACTCCAGGCAGCACATCTTCTTGGTTCATTTTGAATGATGTCTGACACTCCCCCTCAACACAACACATTTCTTTTTCCTTCCAGGTAAGACCCAGAATAAATGTAGAAGACTCCTCCAGAAAAGAAATGTCTGTCTAGACATCAAAGACCAATGGTGGCATAAGAGAATTCTGCACACCATATTTGATCAGACGCCCCCAGTCGACCTGTGGCACACGATGACACATAAAAAGTGCCAATCTTCCAACCCAGGTAACTCAGAACACAAGTCACAACTGTGTTCATAACTCAGGACACAAGTCACAAAGACTCAACACCAACTTAAGGATAGGACATCCTCTTCCACAGCTGGAACTGTAGACTCCAGGCATAGCATCTGCGTAAACCATTCAGCAAGACTCTCTCCTTTCTCCCCCTTTTTAGCCACAAATTGGCAAAGGAAGCCCTCACAGAACCAGACCCAAGTAGTGCTTACCCAAAAACGAACACACACCATAGGACTTATGAAACAAGCACGCTCACTAGCTGAAGGAGAACAAAATAACCCCTATAAATAGCTTATCAGTTACATTGGAATAACCGAGCTTTGAATAGTCAAGGTTCTTGGTCATAGAAACGCTATATTAGGCACTAAAAACTTCATTCTAATTCAATGTTTATCATCCAAAACAGTCTTGACCACTTTTATTGTTTCCTAACTGATTTTTACCATAAATTGTGCCAAAACAGTTCCATGCACAGTCGAAGCCACGTGTTCCACTTTATCCTTACACCACCGTCCAAAATACTTCCTTATTTGGCTCAAGAAAAATATGTCATATTCCATGTTCTGACATCGTATCAGACATTGTCTGCTGGCTCCTAACATTAACACTCCAAGATACTTTGAAAGATTCCAAAAACACAAGCACGACATCTATTGATCCGTACAACACACAATCCTTTCTAGATTCCTTTGGACCAGCCAAAAAAGAAGATCAACTCCCCCTATCTAAGATGACCAGTGCACCTTTGCAAGAAGAACACCTTAAATGAATGGAAAACATAAGACTCGTCTTCATGTCTTCAAGAGCGCACCCTCTGTTCAACTCACCTGCTGAACGCATTCACTTAATGTTTAATCCTCCAAAAATCACATGATTCCCTATTGATTGGTTATCTTCTCATGCTCCAAAACTCACATCTTGCCAAGTTGATCAACTTCTCTCAGGATTGAACCTCTTGATCCAGACATAGTCTTCATTCATCCTGTCAGGAATGCTTCACACAAATATCCACAAGTTCTGAGGCACAAGTACACTACCTTCCACTACACTTTAAGTAAAGTCCTCTTACTTTGAACACACACCTAGACAAGTGTGACATCTCCCATCAACAAAACCCCTACTGAGTTCTTCCAGAAATCGCAGAGAAAAGTAAATTCTCCCAGACACTGACAAAGCTGCCCTTCAGACTTTTCTTCAGAAGCATGTGTGCATATGATTCAACCAATATGCTTCACATTGCTAGAATCATTCATGTCTACACCAACATGTCATCAATCAGCCTAATGTCATAACATGTTATCTGACATTATATCCTCACAAGATTCAACCAAACTTCACAATCTTGATCAGCATGTAATCTTCACATTATATGTACCTTTGCAGCAAAATCCATAGACAAGTACTCCCTCAGTCATGGTTAACTAATGCTCATTTGAGCACACTTCTGAGCACATGCATTTTGGAACCACTGTCCCTTTCTCTAAAAGTAGTCATTCTCTATCATACTTTTCGTCTTCAAACTTCCTGATCTACTTCAGTCTTCTCTACATTCTCCATCCAAGGCAAACCTTCTACTTCATCATTCTCCCCTATGACTATGTAGACGCTCCTTAGGCATAATGTAGGCACCAAGCTCCTAAACCAGAGCAAAATCATCCTTCACCAAGGATATTAAACCAGATAATGTCCCAACACAAGTTGAATCATCTGCTACACACCAAGATATCATCACCATGATTCTTGATATGCTCCACCAACTGGACTTATTATCCAAAGAACTAGAGAATTAAACTCTCATCCACCTTCAAGAAGAATAATCTCCTTGAGTCTTCAACTCATCACCCTTCTGCCCAAGAGTAACTTGTTCCAAGACAATCCTCAATAATAACCAGCTGCCACAATCTTGATTCTTCGAATCCACTTCTGAGATCAACCAAATGCCACATTTTGACCTTTTTCACGTATGTCAGAACTCTCACAAAGATACCTTGATCCACCCAGGAAACTTGATCTTCAAGTCACATGTTCCACTTGCTCACACTTAGACTCCCTAAGCCATGGTCATGTAACATCTTCTCCTTCCTGCAGCTCCCGCAAACTGCCATGAGAACGATCTTTTTGAAGCATCCTATTGTTCATTCCTGTAGATCACCCTCTCATTAGCTGATGTGCCACATCACTGGCTGAGACTCCTGATGTTAAGCTAGATGTCAGAACATTATGTCATCCAACTGTTGAATTAAGCTCTACCTTCTGCCACTAAGAAGAACCTCCTCCCTTTGAAGAAACAGATTTCCATGCTCTCATAGACTTGATTCAATAATCAAGTTTGAGTAGACAACCTCCATCCTGCTTAAAAACTCCAAAGACTTCAAACCTACCACACCTGAATCTTCAGAAAATAAGTAGTCCAAGACTACCCCATAGTAATACTAAAGAAAGTCACTTCCCTTAGTAGAGCCGTCAGTAGAAACCCAGAGATAACTGCCACTTATCCTCGACCTTCACAACCAGAGCAAACGCCATGCTCCAAACCACTTAGATCAGAAACTGATCTAAGCTGTACCCATCAAGATGTGATGTCTTCATATCTGTTAGCCTTAACACCAGCAGCTTGTCTGACTTTGAGATGTTGGATGTCATCAACATTCCACAATCAATCTGCCTCTTATACTCCAAACTCATCCCAGACAATTTGGATGATACTCCATAGTAACCAATCAACCCCACCAGTTGATACATCTACAAAGTGCTTAACCCTTGAAAATAGCCACATAGAGAAAGGTAAATCCTCAACACTTCTGTCGTCCTGTACTTTTACCTCAGACATATACATAGTCTCCCGTCAATGTATATTGTCCTTAGTTGAATGCACGATCTCAACAATTGTCCAGCTATTTATCACAAGAAACACCATTTGATATGGTCTGACATTCTTTTCCTACAGACTTGAGGCACTAGTTGATCCTTCTTTTACTAATCCACACCACTGATCACTTCAGATTAGGCAAGTGGCTTCACCTGATACTTCACCATGAGCACCCCTAACTTTCTTTGGCTGAGAAAGCAAAGAACTGAAATGAAGTTTCAACATCAGTTCTAACATATCTCCTAATCAAAGAGAATAACTGCCATCCTTCTATAGCCAATCTGCTACTTTGAATCCTTCAAGGCACAAAATAGAATGAGCTCAAATGACCACTGGCTGAATTACCCTGCTACTGCACACAAACTCTTGGAAGTAACTCAATAGTTGTTCAACTTCATAGCTTCAGTGATCCTTCAAAACAGCTACAGTCTAATAGGTCTTTGACTTAGCATTTACCAACAACTGCTAATGTGAAGCACGATGTCGAGACATTCGAATTGACATATAAGCTCAGCTTCTTTCTTGATGAAACCACCAATAAGCTTAAGAGATGACTGATCAAGATCTTCACTCCCGCATGAAAGATTTGACAGTGATACTCTTATGCTTTGGCTCTACCCTCTTCTTTTACCATAAGGAATCATTGTTCCGGACAGATTGATCTTCAATGTTTGATTTGAATTGAAACATCCATGTCATAAGATCCATTCACCTTTTGATCACTCAATCCTCAAGTATCTTTGAAGCTATCCTACAGAGAATATCTTGTTGAGGAGACCAAACCCTAATGGCTTTCCAAGAGAATCATTCATGGAATCTCTCACTAGCAAAAATCAACCAGGGTACCATGCAGTGGAACTATTCCTCAACAACCTTCAGGCACTATCCAAAAATCCTTGCACACCACGTGCCAACAATATTCTATCATGAATAGTCCATCCTTCACTCAAAGGGATCACACAAACAACTATATGAGCTGACCAAGTCCATAACATAGCAAAACTATCTTCCTTGCTCATGAACCAGAAAGTAACTTCCCTAGATCTCATCCAGAAACAGACAAGATGCCTGCTCTGATACCAATTGAAATTTTGGTACAGATGTGTGATGTCTCGTGCAATGTCACAACATCGCAATCTGCTATATGAACAAGGCAATAATAGTAACAGAAACGCATAAACCACACACAAGGATTGTTCACCCAGTTCGGTCTAACTACCTACATCTCGGGGCATACCAAGCCAGGAAGGAAGTCCACTATTAGCAGTATCAAATTACAGACTCAACAAACCAGTTGACAATCTACCTAATTTAATCACTACCCAATGACCCTTCTATCTAAGTCCTCCCTAGATAAGAGACTCCATCTCACTCCCAATCATCGCAATGATGTCTAGCAGTCAACAACTCCGCCACTGCATCAACAGCTTGATTTCCAAAACTCTCTAACCGCATAGACGACACTTTTCTATGACACAACTTGGAGTTGCTTCAAAGCTTCCTCCAAGAACAATACAATACTCATTACCTACAGGTTTATGAGTAATACCACAGTGACCATCTCACAACCCGAGTGGTTCACTTAGACAAAGCCCTAATGATCTACATCTTGGACCCGTACCTTTTCTTAGGTTACAAGCATTCTATTTATAATATAATCCCAACTGGATTTGGGCCTTTAAAACATATCAAATCTTCTGTTCCCAACTTGCAACAGATTCTGCTACTAAATAGATATTCAATCAAATCTTCAATTAAATCTTCAATAATTAACTCTAAATATTCTCCATATCTTTATGCATTAAATTCGCAACAAACTAATCTTCTTCACAGAATATATCTCCCATGATATTCGCCTGCAATCTCTGATTTTCTTCAGCAGAATATTTCATTAAACCAAAACCATGTGCAGCCCTAAACATCTCAGACCTGATGTCCACTACTGATGTCACGACATCGGATGTAACATCAGCATACAGCTGCAACCCTTACATCTTTAATAACCTAAATGTTACCTAATGATATCAATAATGCTAGAAGCTCATGTTGCAACATCAACCATGACATCAGTATTGTTTTAACAAAATTTCAGCCAATTACAAGAACTTACAGTGGGGTATATGGAGGAGGAACGACATTAGGTGCTTCCTTCGCCACCTCTTCGACAACCTCCCTTTCGGATGGTGTCGAAGGATTTTTCTCAATCTCAACTCTTTCCTCACCAGAACTCTCCTCAATTTCATTATCACTCTCCCAAGGATTTTCTATTTGTTCTTCACTATTGGTTGCTACAACATCCACATGTTCCTCAGGGTAGGGTCCAATAGGTGTCTGTGCAAGCAGGGAGATTTGAGTCTCCAATGCCTCAGTGTGAGTCACGAGGGACTCGACCATAGTGTTTATCTGCCTAAGGGTTTCATAAGTATCGAGATGTTGTCTTCTAAGCTCTTCATTATGGAGAGTTTGGGTTTCCACAAAGTGCTCCATCATAGATTCTAACCTAGAATTAGTTGTTGTTTTAATGAAGTCCTCCATTAATGCTTCAAGGTTGGAATTAACAGATTCTTATGGTTCCTCGAAATATTGGGAATGGTGATCGTAGAGGAAATTTTGGTGCGGTTCCTCAAAATATTGGGAGTATTGCGGTTGGTAATTGTAAAGAAAATTTAGGTCATACATAGTTTTTAATTTTTTTAAATTTTTATTATTATTAGTTTTTTTATGGGAGTGCCTTAGTCTATACGATGTAACAACAGGGTACGAAATTTGACGTAATTGGTCCCCGACAACGGCGCCAAAAACTTGATGCGTGGTTTTCGCAAGTATTAATTTATCGATCCCACAGAGACCAAACATCAATTTATCGATTCCTATAGTTACGGTGTTTATCTAAGGCAAGTTAATTCAGGGATTTACGAGTGCACAGTAAAAGTAGAGTGAAGCAAAGTACGAAGATATAAAACTCAAATGAAAACAACAGGCTTGAATGTAATTCACACAGTCAGATAACATTCCAACGCATGTAACAGAACTACTTATGGGCAATGTTTTCTACTTTATGAAAAGAACTAATTTAACGGGAACTGTCACTTTCGCGTATTCAGAACCGAGTTTAACCTTTAAACAAACCCTCTTATTGTCACTTATAAAAAGGCGCGCATTGCGTTAAAGTGAAAATCCTATTTTTAAGAAATATAGTTTCTTGACTTAGTTGAAAAGTATTTTGATCTGAAACTTTTAAACAAAAGAGGTTCATACGAACCGGATTTTAAACCTACAAACGCGTCCGAAAATAGTTCTAAAATAGTTTTTCTAAAGTATTAAAAATTCCTACTTAACTGTACAAAGCGCTGTCGCTTCCTTTGTACAGTCAAGACTAACCAAGTTTATCTAAAGGTTGTACGGCTTTCGATCTTACCCAACAGAAATTAAGTGCGGAAAACTCGTGTTAAAGACCAAAATAGCCCTTAAGTGTTTCTATAGATGCATTATGTGAAATGATACTTAAACTGTGATCTTTACATTCTAACCTTTAAGATTTAGCCAGACATGGAAATGTAAACAGACATATTTAATTTTATCATGTCAAAGTAAAGTCTTTTTGAAATAAAAGGTTTTGAAAGTAAATAATGCGAATAAAGTAAAGCGATTGCGAGAAATAAATAAAGTAAATCGATGCGAGAAATAAATAAGGTAAAAGCGATTGCGAGAAATAAATAAAGTAAAAGCGATGCGAGAAATAAATGAAGATAAAAGCGATGCGAGAAATAAATGAAGATAAAAGCGATGCGAGAAATAAATGAAGATAAAAGCTTAATTCATAAATAAAAAACCTGCTCCAATCGGAGGCTTTAATTCTGAAAACAATTGGAAAATAACCGGAAAGGAAAATGGCGACAGGATTAACTTCCACCAAGTGCTCCAAACTCGATTACAGACTCGATCACACAAATGTGATAACTTCCCGATGTGAGAAGATTATCACTTACAAAAACTCGATTATTTATGCCTAAGGTGTTTGCAACTAAGTTTGGATGATATGAAATGAACAAGAAGCCTCTATTTATAGACTTAGGAAAAGGTATGAAAGGACAAGGATGCCCTCCAACTTCTTTTGGGAGGGAAAATGTCCGTCAAAGGTGGCACCCGCCACCCCCCTCATGGTGCCCGCCACATGAACTAGGGAAGAAAGTGGCGGGAGACATGGCAGTTGTCAGCAGTTGAGTCCCCTCCAACTTGTGGCCTACCCCATGGCGCCCGCCATGTTGGGTGCCACATGTGCAATTCCTTCAAAAGTTGGCTTTTTGCTCGATCTCCTTCATTTCTTCGTGGATGGCTCTGGAAACACCTAGAATCTGAAAACAAGACAAAATACAAGCATAATACAAGAAAACGATAATAAAAATCCTAATAAGCATGTGCAATTCGAGTCAAAAACACGGTGTAATTCGGTGTTATCAAAAGATGACAATTTATCAAAACTTTCAAACACTCTTTTAGCTTCATCATCTTGGGATTTGAACAAGATACAAAACAAACATTTTCCTCTCATAGCTTAGGAGGAACTACGAATGCTCTGATTTCCCCAGTCTCTTTACGGGAATACGTAGGCATAAGATTGCAAAATCTTAGCGAGCACACTGATAAAAAAAACCATAGGTCTAGGTACCTTCCAAAAACAATAGAAAACCATAAAAACAACAAAAATATATCCTCAAATTTTACAAAGGAGAAACTTTCCCAATTTAGCAGCAAACAGACTTAAGCCAGCAAGTAATTCAACAGTAGAAGTATATGCAATAAAAGCTCCTATAGATTACTATAGATACTCGGGGTGTTAATAGCTTCCCTCAGTATAACCAACCCCTGATTCCAGATCTCTTTGTATTTGTAAGAAAAACATTTGCGAGCAGGGTTAGTTTAAGGTATCTTCCCCTTCCTTTTAAGCATCATAGGATAAATATTAGAAATCATAAAGTAGCACTAAATGCGGTAGTGGTCGCGTCACAAAACCGAAACTACAGAAAAATGGCGACTCTGCTGGGGATGTTATCTTCTCTGTCTTAGAGGGTTAAGCCTTGCTAATGTAACTTCAACAACAATAATACAAAAATCAAATCAAGCGTTTATCACAACCCGATGTTACATGATCAGAGCAAGGAACCACTGAATAAAAGCGATAAACTACAGAATTAACTCCAAGGCTATCTTCCACTTACTTCAACAACGCTAATCCTGAGTATATGAACGATGCCCATGTAAAGGCAACATTCAAATAGAATGGGTCAGAATATGATTCAATAATAATAGTAAAAGACAATCGGAAGTAGATTAATCTAACAACATCACACACCAAATACAACCATATAGGCATATCAAGTATTCTCATCCACACAACATAACATCCAAGAAATCACCAAATACAACTCAAATGTAATGCATCCAAAAACTGACTCAACATGCATGTGGTACCAAATTATGAACACACAGGTTCATTTCACTCCATGATCCCCACCATAGGATCGATTCCCTCTTGGAAATTGAGCACACCAAATCTCTACCATCACTATAGGTAACGCTTCACTAATCCCCCATAATAGGAATTAGCTACTCGCACCCGATCCATTACAATGGGATCGACGCTCACCAAAACTCGTTACCATCACCATAGGTAATGCTTCACTAATCCCCCATAATAAGAATTAGCTACTCGCACCCGATCCATCACCATAGAATCGAGGCTCAGGAAAAAGAACCAAGTTCCGACAACATGAGTTCATGGACTCTCAACATGCAACAACAACACATACACATTGGCCCCTCTTCTGACCGTGTATGCTCCAACAACATAATCACCATCAAAATAGCATGCATATATTTGAATATAAAACATCTTTAACAACATCCTTATAACATCATACATCATACACAACATTAATTAATATTACTACCACCAACAACAACATCAACTTCAGCAACTCACATATGCAAATTCATAAACATACAATCTTGTAACAACAATACATAATTCTCACAACTTGATAGTCATGTTCCATACCACATCAATATCACATCCACATCATCAACACATTAACATTATCATGACATCATCAACTTATCAACATCATTATCACATGACACTATCACAACAATGCATTGATTCATCAACCGAACATATAAACAATTCTCTCCACAAATATAGTAGATATAGGTATAATATATAAACCTTTCACCTATCACTAGTATGCTATGGATCTGAGAGTTATCTTTCTAACACTCCAAACAGGGCATCATTCGGACTTACGGGTCAAAAGTTATAAGGTAAAACGTCAAAGCATATCATAGTTAAAAATAACATATGAACAATCAAATACAATTATGGTACAATAGGTACATGGATAATAATTAAACATCTCACCAACCACTACCATGTTATAGCTCTGATTATTGGCTTCCTAACGCTTCTATCGGGGCATCATTTAGACATATAGATCAAAAGTTATGATCAAAACATTAGATGGATTTTCCAAAAATTCCAGTTTTTTAATGTTATGGAATTTTCTCCCAAATCTCATCTTCAACCTCTAAATCAGTCCCAATTTCATTCAAAATCATCTCTATAAGTTTTCTAACAAGAACAACACATATATCATGGTAATTAACATCAATCTATCAATTTTTCTCATGATTCAACTACTTAGATTCATGCCATAATTCACCCAATATTCTATCAATTTTCATGGATTCAATTCATCTCAGGAACACAACAACAACACATCATCACACACAATTTCAATTCATATCATGGCACATGAAAACAGAATTATCATCATAATTGTATCAACAATTCATCATAACACAAAGAAGATTTAACCTTAATCTACCCATCAATCCATACCCCTATTATTGAATCCAATTCTCACCCTTACCTTAGATTTCTTGCAAAAATTCTAAATTGAAACCTTCACTCTCATCCCTTGATCACCTTGCCTCTTGCCTCTTTCACCTTTTGCTCTCTATTTCACGTATGCTGTAAAACTGACTTCCCTATTCTCTAGTTCCTTTTATTATTATATTATTATTATTATTATTATTATTATTATTATTATCTTCATCTAATTAAACAATAATAAATAATAGTAATAATACTAATTATTTAATTTAAATAATATTCACCTACTATTATTCAAATAAATAATTACTAACAAATATTACTAATTAGTTAGTAAGCACACCATCCATTTCTATGCAATTGGTCACACACCCCCGACCATTTCCTCAAGGTCTAGTCTTAAGGTCACTACCACACACCAAGAGTATCACTAAACACAACAAAACACACATAATCACATACATATACACCAATCACATAATTTTCATTACCAAAAAATAATTAAAATAAAATGGGGCGTTACAACTCTCTCACACTTAGAATATTTTTGTCGAAAATTACCTGATACGAACAACTCAGGATACGTCTCACGCATCCTGCTCTCCAACTCCCAAGTTATATTTCCACCGGCAGCACCTCTGTACTCTACCTTCATGAGAGTAATCTCTTTACCCCATCAGCTGCTTCACCTCACGGTATGCAATCCTTACCGGTAAGTCTCCACTGTAAGGTTATCCCTTACCTGAACATCATCCATCAGAATCACATGCGACGGGTTCAGAACATATTTCTGAAGCTGTGAAACATGGAACACATCATTCAAATATGACCAATTTAGTGGCAACGCCACTCTATAAGCAACAACTCTAACTCTTGCCGAAATCTGATACTGTCCAATAAGTCGAGGATTAAGCTTCCTCGACTTCAAAGCATGCCCAACACCAGTCACCGGAGTGACTCTCAAGAACACATTCTCTCCTTGAAACTCAAGGTCTTTCCTCCTATTATCATGGTAACTCTTCTGCCTACTATGTGAAGCTTTCATCTTCTCTATAATCAGCTTCACCTTCTCAGTAGTCTGTTAGACTAACTTAGGTCTAAGCACCACACTTTCATCAAATTCATGCCAACACAGAGGTGTCATACACCTCCAACCATACAAAGCTTCAAAACGCGTCATTCCAATGATGGAATGATAATTGTTATTATAAGTGAACTCAATCAATGACAAATGACTATCCCAAAAGCCTCCTTGTTTAAGCACACAAGCCCTCAAATAATCCTCCAAAGACTGAATAGTCCTCCCAGTCTAACCATCTGTCTATGGATGATAAGTTAAAATCAACCTCAACTTCGAACCCAAAGCTTCTTGCAAACTTTCCCAAAATCTGGAAGTGAACCTTGAATCTCTATCTGACACAATACTCAAATGAACTCCATGCAGCTTTACAATCACGCAGATATAAATCTCTGCCAACTTCTAAAAAGGAAAAACTGATGTTTATCGGAATAAAATGCGCCAATTTTGTCAGTCTATCAACAACCACCCAAATTGCATCATGCCCTTTCTGAGTATTCAGTAACCTAGTCACAAAATCCATCAAAATATTATCCTATGTCCACTCTAGAATATCCAACGGTTGCATCAACCCATCAGGTTTCTGATGTTCCACTTTCGACTTCTAACAAGTCAAGTAGGTATACACAAATTGAGCCACATCACGCTTCAATCCAGACCACCAAAATATTTTCTTCAAAGCCTAATACATATTTGTAGCTCCTGGAAGAATACTCAAGCTACTCTTATGAATTTCTTCCAGAATCATCTTTTTTAACTCAACATCATCCGGAATACAAATTCTATCACAGAATCTCAACACACCTTGCTCATCTACCCTGAAGTCACAATCCTCAGCCTGATTACTTCCAACCATCAAGTCCACCAAATTTACATCCAACTTCTGACTCTCAAAGACCAAACTCAAGTCTCTGAACTGCTCAATTAATTCCAATTTCCTAACCATCATAGCAAACATATGCAAAGACTTCTGACTCAAAGCATCAGCCATGACATTAGCCTTATCGAGATGATAGTTCAAGCCAAAATCATAATCCTTCAAAAGTTCCAACCATGTTCTCTGCCTCATGTTCAATTCCTTTTGATCAAACAGATACTTCAAACTCTTGTGATTATTATACACTTCAAATATGGAACCATAAAGATAATTCCCCCAAATCTTCAACACAAACACCACTGCAGCCAACCCCAAATCATGAGTAGGATAATTTCTCTCATGAACTCTTAGTTATCGCAAATCATAAGCCACAACCTTACCATCTTGCATCAACACACCACCTAAACCCATTAAAGACGCATCACAATACACCACGAAGGATTCATCCAATTCAGGTAGAATAAAAAATGGATCAGTAGTCAATCTCTTCTTCAGCCCAATAAAACTCTTCTCACAGTTAATCTCCCACACAAAAGCCTTACCTTTGAAAGTCAACTGAGTTAATGAAAGTGCGAACTTGGAAAATCGTTCAATGAACCTGCGATAATAACCAGCTCAGCCCAAAAAAAGTTCTACTCTCAGTCACCGACTTGGGAGCCTCCCATTGTAGAACTGCATCTACCTTGGATGGACCCACAACAATATCATCGTCTGAAATAACATGACTACGATAACTCACCTCTTGCAACTAGAATTCAAACTTCGACAGCTTAGCATAAATCTTCTTCTCTTTTAACACTTGCAACACAATTCTGAAATGCTCAGCATGTTCCTCTTCTAATTTAGAATATATCATAATATCATCAATAAAGACCACCACAAATTTATTCAAGTAAGTATGAAAGATTCGATTCATATAATCCATGAACACACCAGGTGCATTAGACACTCCGAACAACATCACCAAGTACTCATAATGTTTATTCTGAGTTCTGAAAGTCGTCTTCTAAATATATTCATCCTCACTCGAATCTGATGATAACCCGACCTCAAGTAAATCTTGCTAAACACACGTGTACTCACCAATTGATCCGTCAAGTCATTTATTCTTGGAAGTGGATACTTATTCTTAATCATCACTTTATTCAAATGTATGTAATCCACACACAACCTCATACTACCATCCTCCTTCTTTACCAACAACACTGGAGCTCCCCAAGGCGACACACTTGGCCTCACAAATTTATTTTCCAGCAACTCTTCTAATTTCTTCTTCAACTCTACTAACTCCAATGTCGACATCCTGTTTGGTGCCATAGAAACAGGTATGGTACCAGGGACAAGATCAATAGCAAACTCCATCTCTCTCTCTGGCGGAACATCTGAAATATCATCTGGAAATTCATGCACCACCTACAACTCATCAATCACATCTTGACTCTCCACAGATAAGGATACAACAACGCAAACACTTGAGCTTCCTCTTCCAAAAGCTCCTTCAACTCTCTAGCAGACAGAAAACAAGTTTCTTCCTCACCATCAGGAACAAGAAACCACACCGACTTGTTATAAAAGTTGATATGAACATGATTGAACTCCAACCAGTTCATTCCCAAGATAACATCATGATTTTCCAACGGCAATCAAATAAGATCAACACCAAATTCTCTAGCAAAGATCGACAGAGGACAAATCAAACAAACCAGAGAGGTAGTCACCGATCCCTTAGCAGGAGTTTCGATAATTATTTCTCCCTTCATAGAAGAACAACCAGGTCTAGCCTTTTCACACATCCTCACCTTCCAAGAATCCTTTTACCCACGTAGCGGATGGAACACTCTCTACCTCCAACGAACTCGACTTCATGGTCTGAAGGTAAGTCATAGATATCTTTCAGGAAAAACATCAGAGATCACACACCTCTGGCATAACATTAGCCATCACATTGCTCTATACACTCAGAGAATCCAACATTAACAACACCTGATCGTCTCCCTAAAGACATCCCAACTTAGGCGGCAGACAGGAATCTCGAATCTACAACATCTTCAGTGTCAAGAACAACATAGCTTCGGCATTGTCTGAGCTCTCATAATCAGTAACACACCATTCTCAGAACAGTTGAACTAGCCGACACTGCACTCTCCCATGCAGCAACACGATACCCAATCTCTCTACAGTTGGAACATCCAAGAGAATCAGACTCTTCTCCTCACTTGTTTCATTCCCAACCTGCAAATGGAACACAAAACAAGCATCGACAGTGTTTTTATACACATGTCGCATACTAGGGAACAACATAATTAAACAACCTGGCTGGACGGACCGACCTGCTCTGATACCACTAATGTAACTTCGAAAACAATAATACAAAAATCAAATCAAGCGTTTATCACAACCCGATGTTACATGATCAGGGCAAGGAATGACTAAATAAAAGCGATAAACTACAGAATTAACTCCAAGGCTATCTTCCACTTACTTCAACAACGCTACTCCTGAGTATCTGCATGATGCCCATGTAAAGGCAACATTCGAACAGAAGGGGTGAGAATACGATTCAATAATAACAGTAAAAGACAATCAGAAGTAGATTCATCTAACAACATCACACACCAAATACAACCACATAGGCATATCAAGTATTCTCATCCACACAACATAACATCCAAGAAATCACCAAGTGCAACTCAAATGCAATTGTAATACCCCATATTATCTAAGTACTCAATTGGATATCAGAAGAGATCAATTATTTTATTAAAAATACATATTGATATTTATTAGTTCAAGAGAGTATTTTAAGGTAACTCTGATAATTGATCAATTGGGTTGAGAGGACAAAATATCAATTAGAGATATTTTATGCTGTTGGATTATATTATATTATATTATATATATTTGTTAGAAAGATAGAAAAGAAAAAGAAAGACAGTAAGAAGAAGAAAAGGAAAAGAGAAGGAGAAAGAGAGAAAGAAGAGAAAGAGGAAATGGAAAAGAAGGAAAAGCTTGGATCTTCATCACCTCTTCATCGATTCATCATCGTCTTCAAACTCCTCTTCGATTACCAGGTGGGTTCTAGTTAGACACTCTAAGCTCTAGAAATCTATTATTTTGGACTTAGGTTAGATTTGAGAGAAAATGATTAAACAGACAAATCAATGGAATCTAACTGATGAAATTCGATATAAATTGCGTAATATAGTCGAACCATGTATATGATCAATTGTTGATACTTGTTTTGAGGTTTGAAACTGATTTGGTATGGTAAGGGTGAGAATTGGGACCCTTGGAACCATGGATAACGCAGGAAAGAAATTATGGTTCTGATGCGATTCGCCAGGCGAATTAGGTCTCGCCACTGTTTCACCAGGCGAAGTATTGGCGAAGGGGGATTCGCCAGGCGAATTCCATACTCGCCAGGCGAAAATGAGGAGGCAGAACATGTTTTGGCTATTGGAACTTTTGGGTTTTTCTAAAATGAGGTTTCGTCGCTGGTTCACCGGGCGAAGTGCTAGCGAAGAGGGATTCGCCAGGCGAAATCGTAATCTGCCAGGCGAATCTGGCACTTTTTCAATAATTTTCTTTTCTTCAAAAATCCATAACTTTTGATCTGTAACTCGGATCGAGACGTTCTTGGTACCGTTAGAAATTATGAGTTGGGATTAATTAATTAGTGGCGTTTGAATGATAACAATGTTATGTGATATGTTGAAATCCATATCTTTTGGATCGTAAATCTGTTCGAGTCATAATTATAGCCGATGTAAAGCTGTGAAAATATCCTACGGGATAAAAGTGAAAAGTATTGATTTCGATACCCGATTAAATGAATCGGAGGGAACCCGGAAGTGATGTTTTATGTGATGTGCTATTAAATGGTAGTGTGAGACCATGATTTTAAACAAGGATGCTTGGTAGAGGATAGTAGTGGCTTGTATGCCTTGAAAATGTGTGTGAACTACTATGTGGATTATGTTTGACATGTTCTGCTAGCATGTGTGGTTATGTGATTCTATTATGCAATTTGTGATATGCTTTGCCTAATATTAATGTTAACATGATAAGAGAATATGCATGCTTAAAATGAATTAGGAAGAGAGGGAAACTTACCCCAAAATAAAATGGCATAGTTAAGATTGTTATAATTCTAGTTTGTGACTAGGAATTGATAGAAACTCTAGATGGCAACACTCGTGCATTCATTGACGAGTTTTGGCCTAGAGTAGATAACTTAGATGACAAGGCTCGGGCACCTGATGTAGGAAGATGCATCCGTGATGAGATTGGTATAGGAGAGAGTGAAACACTAGTATAGAACATGTGTGAACTATTGTGATTATGAGAAAAGGCGAATGTGGCCTTAAGGCATTGTGGCCTTGTGATTGTCGAATACAATCACGTTTGTGTATGAGATCACGTAATCGTAACCATTTATCTTGAGTTGCAGTTTCATGAGTCTCGAGCTCCTCTGAAACGTAGGCATGACTACTTGGCAGGTTTGATTCCTGCGTGCAGTACGAATGACGCTCAGGGAGCGTATGCTTGTGACGGTTAATGGCCCGCGTGAAGTGACAGTTCATAACGGTTAATGGCCCGTAGAACCCGAGTCCATTCGTATGTCAAGTAGGTTACCAGGATCCATGACTCGGGTCGAATTCTAGATGTAGAAGCGGACGGGAAAAGGGGATGCCTTGGTGAAGTTATCGATTAGTGATATTTTGAGTTGATGAACTCATGAACATGTTTCCATATAGTGTGAGATTGTGAACTCAGAGTCATTTCCCTTCCCCTTGAGTTGAGTTAGGATTGGTTAGAACCTTGTAAAGCCGAGAGAATCCATAGGATAGGGAACTCACTGAGATTTGATGTATCTCACCCCACTATTGTTGATTATTTTCAGGAGGTATTTGCAGGTTTGATTTACAAGTGGAGCTAGGCTTGGATGTTTCAAGAGAAGCTCAGTTTTACTTTTCCGCTGTGTATTTGTTGTATACAATTGAGGATATTGTATATTGATATTAGATTTTTGTTTTGGCTAGTTTCCATAGCTTGTACCATAGACTGTATTATGTTTTTAGAAATGATCAAGTATGTGAATTACGCCATTAGGCACTTATGATGGTGTCGGTACCAAATAAAATGCTTGTATTGTATTATTCTAGGTATATATTGTACAGGGCATTACAGCAATGCATCCAACAACAGACTCAACATGCATAAGGTACCAAATTATGAACACACAGGTACATTTCACTACATGATCCCCACCATAGGATTGATTCCCTCTTGGAAATGGAGTACACCAAATCTCTACCATCACTATAGGTAACGCTTCACTAATCCCCAATAATAGGAATTAACTACTCGCACCCGATCCAATACAATGGGATCGACGCTCGCCAAAACTCGTTACCATCACCATAGGTAATGCTTCAATAATCCCCCATAATAAGAATTAGCTACTCGCACCCGATCCATCACCATAGAATCGAGGCTCAGGAAAAAGAACCAAGTTCCAACAACATGAGTTCATGGACTCTCAACATGCAACAACAACACATACACATTGGCCCCTCTTCTGACCGTGTATGCCGCCAACAATATAATCACCATCAAAATAGCATGCATTTATTTGAATATAAAACATCATTAACAACTGTTAACCCTCATTTTTGACGCTAGAAAAATCAAAGTTATTTTAAGTTAAAAAATTATTTTTAACATAAAGAAGGCTTCGACCCAGTTTTGGTGAAGCCTGAGTCGAATAGGGGTTTTGGATGCCTCAAAAAATGGCTAAGTGTTCGGAAAGGTTTCGACCATGGGAATATTGAAACGCGCGCTGCAGTTGTTATACTAAGGCTGGAGGGAATTTCCAATGTTTGAAATTCAAATAGGAGCAGTTGTGAACGTGGGAACAGTTGAGGCCAAGGAGAAGGCGCCAAAGGGACACGTTTGAAGCAATAACCACCACTTAGTAGTTATTTCTTAGCACTATAAAATAGGAGTTAGTTCTATGTAATAAGGGTGTTCATATTTTTGTACAAGTTACTCAAAGAAACTCAAAGTACCCGCGTGTAGAGAAACGAGTTCGTGAGAATGTACGCAATGTAACACCACCCTTTATTTCTTCATTAATGCAATTTATCTTCATCATGTTTAAGCTTCAAGCATTTACTTTCCATGTCTTTACGTTTTCCTGAATTTTACTTTTCATGTCAAATTTACTTAAAGTCTTGTTTTTAAACTTTCATTTAAACTTCTTGCATTTATTTTCGACAGCACCTTTACATTTCAGTCTTTATTTTCAAGAACGTGGAGTTCATCTTGATTTCTTGTCTTTTATCTTCAAAGTCTTTTACTTTTAAAGCCATTTATCTTTTCGACAGCACCTTTACATTTCAGTCTTTATTTTCAAGAACGTGGAGTTCATTGCATTTTATTTTCAAACGCTTTTACATTACTGCATTTACCTTCAAAGTCATTTATTTTCTTTCCCTTTGCTTTCGACAGTCATTTACTCTTTCTTCACCTTTTACATTCAAGAACGTGGAGTTCAACCACTTTTACATTTCTTGTTGTTTACTTTCGGCAGTTATTTATCTTCCCGCACTTTTATTTTCAAAGTCATTTACCTTCTTGTCTTTTACATTCGACGCCTTTAAATTCTGCATCATTTATTTACAGCCCTTTACATTTCCAAGCCTTTACTTTATTTGCAAGTAGTCGAACGTGGAGTTCATGTAGTTTTCTTTTACTGTCGAACGTAGAGTTCAATTTACATTTCTTGCATTTATCATTGTCAGTTACGTTTTCCCTTAAATTTAGCACATGTCCTAAGATTTGTGTGGTCGATCCTGCAAGTTAGTCAGTTTTATTTAAAATTGATAGACCAGAGGTTGTTTACAAAAATTCACAGTAAACAAATTGGCACACCTGGTGGAACCTAGTGCTAAGTTTTATACTTTTTGTTAACCTTATCTTTCTTGGTGAAGAAATACTTTCATTGTATGTTATTGAGAAGTGGGAAGTTAGCCACAACAAACGAAGGAATACCAAAGAGAAGATACACTAAGAGAATGGCAACTAATGCCAACCAACAAGTTGATCCTCAAGGGAGTATTTCAAACACTCAGTCAAGTAGCAGTATGGGGTCTCAAAGAACACCATCACCAGTGTCTTCGACAGGAGTGTCGCTCCCGGGATTTTCATCCTAGTACAAACGCGAAAGTGGCACTGGACAGAGTCGCCAGCAATGTGTATTTATCCCAAGAGAGGGAAAGGAAACACTGCATAAACCTGAAGGAAGGATAGAGCATGGTCTTGCGACCAAGAGAACTGGATTCGGGAGTCGGTTACGTGAGAGGAAGGTATTAGCACCCCCTCACGCCCATCGTACCCGATGGGATCCACGCTTGCTTGTCTCGATCAAAGGGTGTAAGAAAAGGATACTGGAAAAAGGAACTGAAAGAAAGAAAGGAGAAAGAATGGAAAAGGAAAAAGAAACAAATGTAGGGAAAATAAAAGAAGTGCTCGCATGGGCCCTACCCCACTGCCTACGTATCTCATCGGGAACATGAGAATCAGAGCGACGTAGTTCCCCTCACCTAAGGGAAAGTTGTTTGTGTTTTTTAGTGGAATACGTCAACGTTCGCGTCCTAGCAGTTTAGGCGTTGCAGCTCGCTGTAGGGAGACTTAGGCGTTACCTGTTTGCGGTAGAACGGAAATGACGCATCCTTAAGGAATGAGTGAATGAGATGAGGAGAGAAATTCCCGAAGGAAAGACGTTATTGTTTGTTTTTGTCTTTTAGAAGTTTTTTCCATTTGTTTGCATATGATAGTGTATCTGAATCTTAGTTATTGGAATGTGTACATTCTCACATTCCAAGATGGAATGGGTAAGAAAGCACACTAAGGGTGAAGAAGACCCCCACACTTAGTTCCAATTGTTAAGGTTCAAACACACTAGCATATTTGTATTTATTAAGTGTTTTTGTTGATTATGAAATGAAGAAGTGTTTTTCTTTATTTATCTCTTCAACAAGTATTGCATTTAAGTCCCTCATACAAGATCAAATGTTTAACACATTGACCCAAGATGGGGCATATGCTACACATTCTAAAATTATAAGAGAAGACCCCTTATAATCTTTTCTTTATATGAAAGGCCTAAATGCAGTAAATGCCTACCTTTATTAGATATTTTGAATTTTCTTTGAGATGAGAAGATGAAAGACTCAAGGGTAAGAAAACGGAAGTTAGTTGTTAGTGTGCTCGCCGAGACATCGCATCTCGTGCCTACGTATCCGCAATCTGAAAAGAAAGAGGAATCAGAGCATCCGTAGTTCGTGGTACTACGGGTGAACAGGAAACAGGATCTCGATCGCATGGGTGCGAGAGAACAAAGGGGAAAGACACACATAAAGTCTAAGGGGGAAACTCGGTCCTACAAGTTAGCATGCAAAGATTGATCCTATGGTTGAGGTAAGAAAGGGAATTCTACCTAATGTTAGCATACATGGATTGCTATCCTAATGTCTCTCCTACCTCCGCCTTAATCCAAAATTAAGTGGAGCGAGGAATCCTACGGGATCATGTCATCAGACAAGTAAACACAGGATAAATCAATCACAAAAAGAACTAAAACCAATGCAAGAGTAAATAGTGTCAATCAGCAATAGTATCACACAACCAAAGGGAGAAAAGGGAAGCTTTAGCCAAGGGGTCATATCAACCGATGCAAACAAGCTAGCTGTGGGAAGTAGGTACTTATCCAATGGTATCGAGAACCATGGAGAGCAGAATAAAAAAAGGGAAGATGTGAATCAGATCACATAAGCATCAGCATTGGTCAATGTGAGCTATAGATAAGGCGTGGGGGTTTGATTACTAAACCCTCATTCCACTGACGGACTCGACAACAGGAGTAAGTTATGTTCAAAGCACCAATCATGTAATGAGAGCTAAGAACGACTCAACTAGAATAACGGGGGTCGATTGCGAACCCTACCTTCCGTCAATTGCCTCCTTAGAGGTCTTCAACACAATATCAAATAAGCACAATCATGACCTCACTTGAGGGCTTTCCATACAATCCTACTTCTCATGGCATAAAAAGGAAAAATGCAGAATTAGTAAAAGAGAGGAGAAGTGATACCGAACGGATATCAATCCGTAGCAACGCAAGCAAACTATAAGCAAACCGGCAAGCTTCTAATAACCTAGCATAAATAAGCAAAAGTGTTAGAAAGTGAAACGGCTCCGTGAAAGGCATGGAACCAAATACTCTTAAAAACAATAAAACAAGGCCATAAGCCATAAACAGCAGCAACAACAGCGCTCCAGCACCTGCATAGCTGTAAAAACTAGCAACAAGTAAAACAGTCTATAACAGCTACTATTTCCAGAACAGGATGGGTGTATATGCAACCAGCCAGGATATCAACATTTTACAGCCCCTTTGTGCACAGCAGCTGTGTATACTACAGCAACTCCTACCTTGTAAACAACTTATCAAAACAAGTGAGAATCACTACAAAACAAAATCAACGATTAGTTTAAGTAATCAAATGGAATTGTCAATAGGAAGTAATTGAAATCAATACTAAAATGTAAATAACATTTAGTCAGAAACTAACATGTAACAAGTATTAAAGACTATTAACAAAATTATCAAATGAAACTATTATGAAAACATTAACACTAAAACCTATGTTTAGTCAATGTTAGAGTTAAGGCAAATCAAGCCATATCAATATCAATTGGTTCAAAGTTAATTCTAATGAACAATTAACGGACAAATAGTGGCCAATTAAGCCAAAAACATGTAGTGCGATTAAGCAAAAACAATTAGTGCAATTAATCAAAACAATTAGTAACCACTTAGGCAACAACAATTAATAAGCAATTAAGCTAAAAAATGATTAGTGTCATTAAGCAAAAATCAATTAGTGTCATTAAGCTAAAAAACAATTATCAAGCAATTAAGCTAAAAACGATTATTCAAAAATTAGTACCAAGATATAAACCTAAATCTAATTAGTCAAATTAAAACTAACATTAGTCTAAAAAGCCAATTAGAAACCATGTTAAAATGCTAGTTAAAGTCAAGATTAAGTTCTAATTTGAAACAAATTCTAAGTGGGGAACTAATTCTAAAAACAAACGAGTTCTAAAATAATGAACTAATTCTAATTACCATGGAGAAACATTACAATCAAATTCTCATTATCATGGAAAAATTTACAATTAACCTCTAATTACAATATTAACGCTAATATCTAAATCCAAATTTATTTCCAAAATTCTCTAAATCTAATATTAAAATCTAATCATAAAACTAAGCCACTAACTACTCAAGATTAGCCATAGTCACATGTTAAAAATACTAAAACCTGTTAAATTTGGGAATTGAGGCTTGTAGTGAGGAAATGTGAATGTCCAGGGGGTGCAGAGTGTGAATCCTGTGGTGCCAATAGCAATAGTCTGGCCCAATGGCCTTTGAACCATGTTCCCGGGGGGTGTAGAATTGATTGTGAGAGTGTGGATAGAACTTGTATGGATCAGGGAGTGCGAGTAGAGTGTTGTGGCGGTGAGAAAATGGGAATAATATGGGCTGAAACCCGGCCCGTGTTGAGAACACCAAAAGAACCCATTCCAATAACCTTACCAACTCAATTCGTATCATCCTCTCCAACGCGCCGTTGGCCCCTCTTCTTTCCCTCAACCATCATCCTCAATTTCTTTCTCCACCATGGCTATTTCTCATCTCCAATTGTCCTTTTGTTTCAACTCATCCTCAACCTTGCTCAACATCACAACAAATCTATGTTTCTCTGAGCCGAAAGAATAAACATCGCCGGAAATAACCTCCGTCGAGCTAGGGTTCGTGGCCGCCGCCGGCGGTGTTCAATCCACCACAAGATTGACGTCACCCTAACCGATTTCTGAAACTCTACTCAAATCTGGATCCAATTTCACCAAAATCTCTTTCAAATGCCCTAATTGAAAATGACGGTGAAGCGGTCGAGACAATCGAAGTTGAAGGAATATTTACCTACTGCGAGGGAGAGCGCTTCTCAGACACGAATTCGCGTTGCTTCAATCCTCTTCTTCGTCGTCTTTGATTCTATTGCAGTGCGCGCGTCATTTCATTTGAGTTCGCGATTTGGTCGAAACGTGAAATTGACAGAAATCAGAAGAATTACGTGAATAAGTTGGTTCGAAGCACTTATCGCATCGGCGTCGGCTTCGCAGGTATTGCTTCTATGCTCCTTCTTTCTTCCTCTTCTTCTCGCTTCGTTCAATTGTTGTTGTTAATGTGTTCACGTGATTATCTGTGTGTGATGATGGAGATTGACAAAGGTTTTTTTGCAGGTTATGAAAATCGAAGATGATGAATGATGAATTAGGGATGATGAAGATAATTGAAGGTGAAGGTTGTAGAGAATTATGGTGAAGATTCCGGAAATTGAGAGAGGAATGAAAATGGTGATTGAAGGTTGATCCAAGAGTGAAGAGTGATGATGATGCAGATTGTTATCGAATCGATGAAGGTGAAGATGAATCGGATGTTGAAGATGATTTCTGCTGGGAACCGAAGGTTGAATGGAGATGCAAGTTGATGGAAGGTTGAAGATCGAAGAAGGAGGATGAGAATAGGAGGAAGAAGACTTGAAAAATGGAGAGAGTTTTCTGTTAGTTTCTTTTGAGTTTTTTTCTGTTCAGTTTGGAATTGTTAGAGTTGGTTTTTGCGGTTAGAATTCAGTTAGATCCGTTAGCAGAAGTTGGTTTTCCGGTGTCAAAAAAATGGTAGAGTTAGAAGTGGTTTGTGAAAAATTGTTAAGTAGTTTGTGTTAGTGAAAACTGTTATTGGAATTGTTCTGCTGTACTTTAAAAAATTTGCCAAAACACGTTGGCCAAGGGTCATAAGGTGATCGCCAAGCAAGTGATGAAATCCTTGCCAAAAATATATGCTCTCGTAGACCCAATACATTTGGTTCCCTTTGCCCTTTATGCGCATGAAATTCTTCCAGTGCATTTCTCATTTCGAAAACAACTTCTTAGTCATTATCCTGCTTCCTGTCTATGATTTGTAAAGCTTCTCCACGAGTATGGTTTGTGCTTGAGTGATACCACTTGTTCCTCATTATTTTTGCTATAATTTTTGTGGATCAAGTCATGGGCTTTGGATTTGTAGGATTTTTTTTATAATGGCTATATGGACTTGGATGTTTAAATGGATAAAAAAAGTTTATGGATTTTTAAATGGATATTTGGATTAAATTGGATTAAGAATGGTTATTTGGATTAAATTGGATTTAATTGGGAAATGGATAAAGTATATGAAATATGGATAAAATGAAAATTGGATCATAAAAAAATGGATAAGATAAAAGGGTTTAGAAATTGGTTTATGAAGTGGATATGGATTTTGGATATGGTAGAAAAAGAACTAGAAGAAAGAAATGGATATTTAGTGATATTTTGAATATGATGGATAATAGATGGATACTAAAATTGGGGTGGACTTTAGAAAAAACGGATATTGGTGGATAAAAAAGGTTTACAAACTCAATTCAAAGGATGAATGACCAAATGAATCCAAAGCTCATCCTGGACTCTTCAGAAGCACCTGATTAACTGCGCACAACTTCCACTTCCACTGAATAATCTTGCCACCGAAACATCTGAATCAAACATCTCCTGAATCTCTAATCAAATGAATCCTGACTCTCTGAATCCCTGCTCGAGAAATAGTCTACTGACTTGAAGTTACACGCCTTATCCTGAAATCAATGTTCTTGAAATGTTGAGAAAGATTCAAACCCTAATTCACTGTCAATGAACCCCTGACCCAAAGCCTTTGATGAATCCTCTGAATAGAAAAACCTAATAGTAAGAGAATTCCTTGATCCCATGTCTTTATGCAAGATGCAATGCTAAATGCTTGATGTTTTATTTTTCTATGCTTGAATGCAATGCAATGAAATGAAAGCTCATGCTAAATGATATGAAGAAATGAGAGGGAAAATTTTGGGGTATGACAGCTGCCCCTATTCAATCATCTTGGACCTGAAAGGATGATAGCAACTGCTTTCAGATATTCAAGGTACAAGGTGATTGAATACAAACAGAACTGCAAAATTTGCCCATTATGGAGAAGAAGAAAAGGGATATAAACTCAACGAGACTGCTGGATTGAAACTTCAATGAAACGTTGTCGGAGAGATCTGTCTTTTGAACGACGTCAGGCGACTACTGGCTTGCCATACTGTCGATGGACTTTCAACCATGTCTTTTTGAACGACGCCAGGCGACTACTGGCTTGCCATACTGTCGATGGACTTTCAACAATGTCTTTTTGAACGACGCCAGACGACTACTGGCTTGCCATACTGTCGATGGACTTTCAACAATGTCTTTTTGAACTACGCCAGACGACTACTGGCTTGCCATACCGTCGATGGACTTGAGCTGCTCTGCCAATCTGTCGTTGGACTTCTGCCAAACCGTCGTTGGACTTTCACCAATTTTTGCTGGATTTCTGCCAATCTGTCGTTGGACTTCTGCCAAACCGTCGTTGGACTTTCACCAATTTGTGCTGGATTTCTGCCAATCTGTCGTTGGACTTCAAAGATTACCAAATCGGCGTTTGGGATCTCAAACTTGCCATCTTCAGATGGACTTTTGCAGCTTTTACCGAACTATCATTGGATTTCAGTGCTTACCAAACCGGCTTTGGAAGCTTTGCCAAACTGTCGTTGGACTTCGGGGCTTACCAAACTGTCGTTGGAAGCTTTGCCAAACTGTCGTTGGACTTCGGGGCTTACCAAACTGTCGTTGGAAGCTTTGCCAAACTGTCGTTGGACTTCGGGGCTTACCAAACTGTCATTGGAAGCTTTGCCAAACTGTCGTTGGACTTCGGGGCTTACCAAACTGTCGTTGGAAGCTTTGCCAAACTGTCGTTGGACTTCGGTGCTTACCAAACTGTCGTTGGAAGCTTAAAATTGCCAAATGATCACTCCACCTGCTGGAATAACATGAACAAACTGTACGCATGCCAAAAATAAATTGGACTTTGGATTGTAAATGAACACTACTGAGAATTACACCACCTGCTGGGTAATATCATAGGTTGACACCTTGCTGAAGAAGAAATTCTGTCGATCTCTTTAGGCCTTGCTGGGGAAATTACTGCGACTCGGCTGGGGAGTATAGCAGATAAGATTCAATGCTGAACTCTATGGGGGTACCATTACCAGAGATACGATCTTGCTAGGGATCAAGGCTGCTCTGCCGGGGATATGCAAATCTTGGTTGAAAGACAATTCGTTGCAACATGGTGAGAAAGAGTCCCTAGAGATCTGTTAGGGAAACCCAAAGCAATTCCTCGGTAATCTGCTGAGGAAGATGACTGTCGAGTTTAGGATAAATGTCACAATGCCCCATGTTGGGCAAACTTTCCCTTTGACGACTCCGCTGGGGATAATGAGTTTACAACACACTCTGCTAGAGAAAACTGCTTTAAAGCGTCTCGTGCTGGGGAATTCCCTTTTAAGAGGATTTTACAGAAGACCAAGTGTCTCCAAACTCTACTGGGGATATTAATCTAGAACATCTTTTGCCGGGGAAATTCACAATGCCCCATGTTTGGGAATGTCAACAACTTGTTTTTTGCCCCATGATACCAGACTTATCTGAAGAAACGCCATAAGAGGATTTTACAGAAGAGTAAGTGTCTTCAAACTCCTGGTGACTTCACTGGGCATTGACCATCAACTTCGGTGTCTGCGAAGCAACTCTACTGGGGAATTCGCAACCATTATCAACATAGAAAAGCTTGTAGCTGTTGGAAGTACTGAATGAGAGAATCGACTTAATAAGATACAACGATACCCAGTTGAACTCAATTCACCGATATCGAATCGTTGTGAACGACCGTCGACTGAATGATGGACTCAATCAGTAAACGTTGTGACAAAAGGGTGACAAGTGAACCCTTCCCTGAACATGATTGCCCCAGATTAACTGAATCTTCTGCGTGGGGATAAGTGATTGCTCGTCTAGAAGACATGATCCCGTGATCTCGCAAAGGCTTCAATTTTGCCTTTGAGCCTAGTATGAGGCTACTACCTGCAAGCAAAGGATATGCACGTATGCCCCGTGCGAGATATGACTTCTGTAACAGAGAAAATCCAACTCTGAACCACCACTTGTTGGGGAGAAAGGTTTTGCTGCATCTCTTGCTGGGGCTATTATTAATGAAGCCTGCTGAAGACGGGGACCACAAATGCCTTGGGTTGGAATGCCCCTTGGTTTCAATCCTTTAGGCTGACTGATTGAATATGCATGAACAACAGTTCTTACAATTTCCCACTTGCCCCAGACCATCACAGTCCACCAGAAAGAAGTTGCCTCAAGAGGATTTTACAGAAGTCTTAACATCCAAAACGCCTAAATGTCTTCAAACTCTTGGAGAGATTCGTCGGATCTCGACGTAACTGCCTCGGACTGCATGGATTACAGAGAAGAAGTCATCTCAAGAGGATTTTACAGAAGACTTGGCATGCTCAATGCTTCAGTGTCTTCAAACTCTTGGAGAGATTCAATGCATCTCAAATTAGCTGCTTCAGATTGTATGGTCTACAAAGGAATTTGCCTTGAGAAGATTCATAAACAATCTCATACCACCGTGAGATATTCTGTCCCAATACCTGAACCCTGGATAGGCTGATCAGTCATCTGGATAGACTACCTTCTCATGCTCTTAGGCTAGCTTGCCCCCAGTATGACCCTTGAAGTGGTTTTTCCCCTTACTACCGATTTTCGAAGGAAAACCAAGAATGCCTGCATTTGTAGGGATTTGAATCTCGCAGTACTTGCCCCAGTTTGGCTGAACTTTGAAGAGATTTCTCGACGTGATTGGCTCAGATTGGCTACACCTTAAAAAGATGGTTCGACGTGATTGCCCCAGATCGGCTACGTCTTAGCACAACTTGTTGGGAAAGCTCCTGCTCAACAAATTTTCCTGAGGAAGTAACACTGGATGTGGCTGTCCTTTGGGAGTTTCAGGATTCTCAACTCGGCAAGATTAAGCTTCTGGACTGCATTTCCATGTACAGACTTCTTTTGATGTCAAATAAATGTATGCAAGCAGAAAATGTTTTATTCTGAGAATGAAAATTCTAACGCAACACACATGTTAATCTTGAAGTTTTACTGAAAAGATGTCGCAAACCCTTTGTGAGCGGATCACGGGTTAGGATACGACATTAATTTTTGAATGAAAGAATGCAATGCACATGCAATACCAACAAGATCTTTTAGCATTACTCCTGGGAGTCAGGAACACTATCTCTTGGTAGTACACTTTCGAAATAAACCCTGCTTCAATTAGGACTTTTGAGGGTTGTATCGTGGCCTGGTTCACGGTTTTGAGAAAAATGGTTTATGGCTCAAAGTTTATTGGTGCCCACCCACTCTTCGTGATGTTCTCCAGTCCTACGTTCAACTAATTTGACACAAACGCTCATTTCTCAAAAAAATATTTTGTGATCTTTAAGGAATCCATGCATTTGATGGTTTGACACCTAATGAGGCTTTGGAGTAAAAGTCACCCCTTTTGTCTTTTGTTCGTAGTCACACGACTTTGTTCTTGCTCGAGGATTTTCTTTTGTAATCCTTTTGTTTTTCGCTTTTTCATTCTTTTGCTTTTTGATCCCTAATTTTTGCCTGGACTAATTCTTTTGAATCTTTAGATGTTGGAGTCCAGCGGGATGCCCTAACTTTTGCCTAAGTTGCTTGTTTTCAAGTTTCAACTTAGCGGGCTTTTTTCATTTTTTTTATCCATTTTCTTTTTCCTTGAACACGTCGTGTGACACTGGCCTGTCTTGACTTGGTTGGAAGGGTTGTGACTGCCTCACTCTTTGATTGTTGATGGATAACCATTGTGGCTTCACATCTCTTGACCTCTTGATGGTGGAATGGAAGGTAATGGATCCTTAGATGCACACTCCTTTTGAGGTTTGAACGCTCGGTCAAATTAACTGACGTCTACCCTGTCCCTGGGTTAAATGTGAGGGTTTTTTCATACGAAAAAAACTCCTACTTCAAGGCTAAAAGGGGTTAACGAGGGTCTATCTCCCTTATATCTCCAGTGTTTGGGGAGTTGAAACAATGCCTGTACATCCTCAACAGGGTTTTTATTCAAAAGCACACAATTAGAGATTTCGGCGTTTTCAAATCATCATCCTCCCTCAAGAGTTTAAGCACGACAGTTGGTATCGCAATGCACATATGCAAACTTATGAGTGAATACGAATGGATTACTTCAGGAAAAACATGCGCGCATTATTAGGATTAACATAAAAAGAAAGACAGATTTCATGCATGCGTACAAATGCTTTGACAAACGTAAAAGCTACACATAAGAATGCAGTAAAGATGCTAAATGATTGTCCTTGTTGAGGAGGCTTGACTCCGTCTGGACTTGTTGATTCTGAAGATGTTTTTGCAAACTGGGTGCTCAATCTGATGAAGAAAGTTCAATTTATGGGCCACCCGTCTGGTGTGATAACCTTTGAGTCAATCACGTCTTGCACCTTGTCTTTACCTTTACCTCTGAAAGACTTGCAATCGTCAATTAAATGGTCAGGTGCCCCAGAACGGTAGTCGTACCTGGCATTTGGCATTGAAACCCCAAAGGAAGCTTTGTCGAAGATGATCCTGATGCGACTAGCTCAACCAGTTTGAGTTTGAGCAAATGAGGAAACCCGTTGCGCGTACGATATCGGAATAGGATCAAACTTCTTGTCAAGTTATTCTGGCCTTTGCCCATATGCTCTGCCCCTAGGACTCTCTTGGGGAGAGGGAGTTGGAAGCTGACAAGAGATATCTGGAGGAAAGAAATTGATAAATAAGGTTGATAGATAAGGTTGCTCGCAAAGATCTCACACGATCTCCTGCCTACGTATCTCCATTGGCTAATGAAGAATCAGAGCGACGTAGTTCCCCTCACCAGGGATGAGGATTACTTTGTTTCCTTAACACCGCATTCTGGATTTCTGTTAGCGGACCCATCTGAGACTTCACCCGGTTGACTTCTTCTCTCAGCAGTTTCTGACCGCGGGACAACGCTTGAATGTCCACCATAAAATGCCCCACCTGGGCCCTCCTCTCAGTCACTTTTGCTCGGAGTTGTTCCATAACTACCCTCTGATTGTTATGAGTTGAGTGGTGGGAGAAGTCAAGTTGGCCGTTTCTGAAGAGAATACCTGGTCAGAATGAGAAATCTGCTCCAGAACACCTGTTATGCATATGAGTATGAGGACGCCATGCAGAATGCCATGTTCAAATATTTCCAAGGAATCATTATGCTTTGATTCAAAATTTTTTTTTTAGAAAAATATAAGAATACCAGGATGCCAGGCTATCGGCATAATCAGAATACCAGAATAAACAGAAAACCGGCGTGATCAGAATATGGGGATGCCAGAATATCGGCATAATCAGGGTACCAGAATAATTGGAATACCATAATACCAGGCTGATGAGTCCACAATGATAAGAAAGCCAGAATACCAGGTAGGATGAAAGTCAAGGTTACCTCCAAACCTGTAAACAACCCGCCCCTCTCACATGTGGGTACTAGGATGTTCAGTATCCCGGGCTCTCAGGTCGAGAAATGATGATACGTTCACCATTTCTGGTTTGGCATCATCATCAATCGAGGAGGCCTCAACTGATTCTCCAAAACGAAAGGTCCTCAGCTTCTGGCACTGAGGTTGAGAAGCAATAGTACATTTATCCCTCGGGGTACAGTACTATCGCCAATCGAGGAGTGCCTCCACTGATTCTCTTTCAAAAAGGATATCCTATGCAAGTTCCAAAGTGGGCCCTCGGGTGCGAGTGGGTTTGCCACAGAATGTGGTCTGCCACTGTCACCACTAAAGAGAGATGTTTCCACTAAGGCCTCATGATCGGTCACTAGAGTCGATAGCTCTCTAGATCGACATCCTGGAATACGCAAGATGCGTACGCCATGATGGGTCCCAAGATAGCCTCGTCTAGCTGTGAATTTCGTGATTACCCAACGTACACAGATGACACGTAGGTCCCACTACTCTCCACTCTAAATCTAAGTGTATACTCGAGCCTGTGTACTGAGCTCATCTCTCAGAAATCCCATCCCGCCAAACAGAAAACCAGCACAGTCCAGTATAGCATAATATATCATATGAAATGGAAATGCTAAAAATGTGGTAAATACAGTAATGTACAGTAAAGCAGTAAATAACCATACAATAAAATGATAAATACAGCACAACAGAAAACACCCAATGAAAGAAAAACAGACAAGCGCTAGGATTGACTCGCTTAGGATGGACCAGCAATAGGTCAACCTGTCCCCAGCAGAGTCGCCAGCTGTCGCTCCTGGGATTTTCATCCTAGTACAAACGCGAAAGTGGCACTGAACAGAGTCGCCAGCAATGTGTATTTATCCCAAGAGAGGGAAAGGAAACACTGCATAAACCTGAAGGAAGGATAGAGCATGGTCTTGCGACCAAGAGAACTGGATTCGGGAGTCGGTTACGTGAGAGGAAGGTATTAGCACCCCCTCACGCCCATCGTACCCGATGGGATCCACGCTTGCTTGTCTCGATCAAAGGGTGTAAGAAAAGGATACTGGAAAAAGGAACTGAAAGAAAGAAAGGAGAAAGAATGGAAAAGGAAAAAGAAACAAATGTAGGGAAAATAAAAGAAGTGCTCGCATGGGCCCTACCCCACTGCCTACGTATCTCATCGGGAACATGAGAATCAGAGCGACGTAGTTCCCCTCACCTAAGGGAAAGTTGTTTGTGTTTTTTAGTGGAATACGTAAACGTTCGCGTCCTAGCAGTTTAGGCGTTGCAGCTCGCTGTAGGGAGACTTAGGCGTTACCTGTTTGCGGTAGAACGGAAATGACGCATCCTTAAGGAATGAGTGAATGAGATGAGGAGAGGCATTCCCGAAGAAAGACGTTATTGTTTGTTTTTGTCTTTTAGAAGTTTTTTCCATTTGTTTGCATATGATAGTGTATCTGAATCTTAGTTATTGGAATGTGTACATTCTCACATTCCAAGATGGAATGGGTAAGAAAGCACACTAAGGGTGAAGAAGACCCCCACACTTAGTTCCAATTGTTAAGGTTCAAACACACTAGCATATTTGTATTTATTAAGTGTTTTTGTTGATTATGAAATGAAGAAGTGTTTTTCTTTATTTATCTCTTCAACAAGTATTGCATTTAAGTCCCTCATACAAGATCAAATGTTTAACACATTGACCCAAGATGGGGGCATATGCTACACATTCTAAAATTATAAGAGAAGACCCCTTATAATCTTTTCTTTATATGAAAGGCCTAAATGCAGTAAATGCCTACCTTTATTAGATATTTTGAATTTTCTTTGAGATGAGAAGATGAAAGACTCAAGGGTAAGAAAACGAAAGTTAGTTGTTAGTGTGCTCGCCGAGACATCGCATCTCGTGCCTACGTATCCGCAATCTGAAAAGAAAGAGGAATCAGAGCATCCGTAGTTCGTGGTACTACGGGTGAACAGGAAAGAGGATCTCGATCGCATGGGTGCGAGAGAACAAAGGGGAAAGACACACATAAAGTCTAAGGGGGAAACTCGGTCCTACAAGTTAGCATGCAAAGATTGATCCTATGGTTGAGGTAAGAAAGGGAATTCTACCTAATGTTAGCATACATGGATTGCTATCCTAATGTCTCTCCTACCTCCGCCTTAATCCAAAATTAAGTGGAGCGAGGAATCCTACGGGATCATGTCATCAGACAAGTAAACACGGGATAAATCAATCACAAAAAGAACTAAAAGCAATGCAAGAGTAAATAGTGTCAATCAGCAATAGTATCACACAACCAAAGGGAGAAAAGGGAAGCTTTAGCCAAGGGGTCATATCAACCGAGGCAAACAAGCTAGCTGTGGGAAGTAGGTACTCATCCAATGGTATCGAGAACCATGGAGAGCAGAATAAAAAAAGGGAAGATGTGAATCAGATCACATAAGCATCAGCATTGGTCAATGTGAGCTATAGACAAGGCGTGGGGGTTTGATTACTAAACCCTCATTCCACTGACGGACTCGACAACAGGAGTAAGTTATGTTCAAAGCACCAATCATGTAATGAGAGCTAAGAACGACTCAACTAGAATAACGGGGGTCGATTGCGAACCCTACCTTCCGTCAATTGCCTCCTTAGAGGTCTTCAGCACAATATCAAATAAGCACAATCATGACCTCACTTGAGGGCTTTCCATACAATCCTACTTCTCATGGCATAAAAAGGAAAAATGCAGAATTAGTAAAAGAGAGGAGAAGTGATACCGAACGGATATCAATCCGTAGCAACGCAAGCAAACTATAAGCAAATCGGCAAGCTTCTAATAACCTAGCATAAATAAGCAAAAGTGTTAGAAAGTGAAACGGCTCCGTGAAAGGCATGGAACCAAATACTCTTAAAAACAATAAAACAAGGCCATAAGCCATAAACAGCAGCAACAACAGCGCTCCAGCACCTGCATAGCTGTAAAAACTAGCAACAAGTAAAACAGTCTATAACAGCTACTATTTCCAGAACAGGATGGGTGTATATGCAACCAGCCAGGATATCAACATTTTACAGCCCCTTTGTGCACAGCAGCTGTGTATACTACATCAACTCCTACCTTGTAAACAACTTATCAAAACAAGTGAGAATCACTACAAAACAAAATCAACGATTAGTTTAAGTAATCAAATGGAATTGTCAATAGGAAGTAATTGAAATCAATACTAAAATGTAAATAACATTTAGTCAGAAACTAACATGTAACAAGTATTAAAGACTATTAACAAAATTATCAAATGAAACTATTATGAAAACATTAACACTAAAACCTATGTTTAGTCAATGTTAGAGTTAAGGCAAATCAAGCCATATCAATATCAATTGGTTCAAAGTTAATTCTAATGAACAATTAACGGACAAATAGTGGCCAATTAAGCCAAAAACATGTAGTGCGATTAAGCAAAAACAATTAGTGCAATTAATCAAAACAATTAGTAACCACTTAGGCAACAACAATTAATAAGCAATTAAGCTAAAAAATGATTAGTGTCATTAAGCGAAAATCAATTAGTGTCATTAAGCTAAAAAACAATTATCAAGCAATTAAGCTAAAAACGATTATTCAAAAATTAGTACCAAGATATAAACCTAAATCTAATTAGTCAAATTAAAACTAACATTAGTCTAAAAAGCCAATTAGAAACCATGTTAAAATGCTAGTTAAAGTCAAGATTAAGTTCTAATTTGAAACAAATTCTAAGTGGGGAACTAATTCTAAAAACAAACTAGTTCTAAAATCATGAACTAATTCTAATTACCATGGAGAAACATTACAATCAAATTCTCATTATCATGGAAAAATTTACAATTAACCTCTAATTACAATATTAACGCTAATATCTAAATCCAAATTTATTTCCAAAATTCTCTAAATCTAATATTAAAATCTAATCATAAAACTAAGCCACTAACTACTCAAGATTAGCCACAGTCACATGTTAAAAATACTAAAACCTGTTAAATTTGGGAATTGAGGCGTGTAGTGAGGAAATGTGAATGTCCAGGGGGTGCAGAGTGTGAATCCTGTGGTGCCAATAGCAATAGTCTGGCCCAATGGCCTTTGAACCATGTTCCCGAGGGGTGTATAATTGATTGTGAGAGTGTGGATAGAACTTGTATGGATCAGGGAGTGCGAGTAGAGTGTTGTGGCGGTGAGAAAATGGGAATAATATGGGCTGAAACCTGGCCCGTGTTGAGAACACCAAAAGAACCCATTCCAATAACCTTACCAACTCAATTCGTATCATCCTCTCCAACGCGCCGTTGGCCCCTCTTCTTTCCCTCAACCATCATCCTCGATTTCTTTCTCCACCATGGCTATTTCTCATCTCCAATTGTCCTTTTGTTTCAACTCATCCTCAACCTTGCTCAACATCACAACAAATCTATGTTTCTTTGAGCCGAAAGAATAAATATCGCCGGAAATAACCTCCGTCGAGCTAGGGTTCGTGGCCGCCGCCGACGGTGTTCAATCCACCATAAGATTGACGTCACCCTAATCGATTTCTGAAACTCTACTCAAATCTGGATCCAATTTCACCAAAATCTCTTTCAAATGCCCTAATTGAAAATGACGGTGAAGCGGTCGAGACAATTGAAGTTGAAGGAATATTTACCTACTGCGAGGGAGAGCGCTTCTCAGACACGAATTCGCGTTGCTTCAATCCTCTTCTTCCTCGTCTTTGATTCTATTGCAGTGCGCGCGTCATTTCATTTGAGTTTGCGATTTGGTCGAAACGTGAAATTGACAGAAATCAGAAGAATTACGTGAATAAGTTGGTTCGAAGCACTTATCGCATCGGCGTCGGCTTCGCAGGTATTGCTTCTATGCTCCTTCTTTCTTCCTCTTCTTCTTGCTTCGTTCAATTGTTGTTGTTAATGTGTTCACGTGATTCTCTGTGTGTGATGATGGAGATTGACAAAGGTTTTTTTGCAGGTTATGAAAATCGAAGATGATGAATGATGAATTAGGGATGATGAAGATAATTGAAGGTGAAGGTTGTAGAGAATTATGGTGAAGATTCCGGAAATTGAGAGAGGAATGAAAATGGTGATTGAAGGTTGATCCAAGAGTGAAGAGTGATGATGATGCAGATTGTTATCGAATCAATGAAGGTGAAGATGAATCGGATGTTGAAGATGATTTCTACTGGGAACCGAAGGTTGAATGGAGATGCAAGTTGATGGAAGGTTGAAGATCGAAGAAGGAGGATGAGAATAGGAGGAAGAAGACTTGAAAAATGGAGAGAGTTTTCTGTTAGTTTCTTTTGAGTTTTTTTCTGTTCAGTTTGGAATTGTTAGAGTTGGTTTTTGCGGTTAGAATTCAGTTAGATCCGTTAGCAGAAGTTGGTTTTCCGGTGTCAAAAAAATGGTTAGAGTTAGAAGTGGTTTGTGAAAAATTGTTAAGTAGTTTGTGTTAGTGAAAACTGTTATTGGAATTGTTCTGCTGTACTTTAAAAAATTTGCCAAAACACGTTGGCCAAGGGTCATAAGGTGATCGCCAAGCAAGTGATGAAATCCTTCCCAAAAATATATGCTCTCGTAGACCCAATACATTTGGTTCCCTTTGCCCTTTATGCGCATGAAATTCTTCCAGTGCATTTCTCATTTCGAAAACAACTTCTTAGTCATTATCCTGCTTCCTGTCTATGATTTGTAAAGCTTCTCCACGAGTATGGTTTGTGCTTGAGTGATACCACTTGTTCCTCATTATTTTTGCTATAATTTTTGTGGATCAAGTCATGGGCTTTGGATTTGTAGGATTTTTTTTATAATGGCTATATGGACTTGGATGTTTAAATGGATAAAAAAAGTTTATGGATTTTTAAATGGATATTTGGATTAAATTGGATTAAGAATGGTTATTTGGATTAAATTGGATTTAATTGGGAAATGGATAAAGTATATGAAATATGGATAAAATGAAAATTGGATCATAAAAAAATGGATAAGATAAAAGGGTTTAGAAATTGGTTTATGAAGTGGATATGGATTTTGGATATGGTAGAAAAAGAACTAGAAGAAAGAAATGGATATTTAGTGATATTTTGAATATGATGGATAATAGATGGATACTAAAATTGGGGTGGACTTTAGAAAAAACGGATATTGGTGGATAAAAAAGGTTTACAAACTCAATTCAAAGGATGAATGACCAAATGAATCCAAAGCTCATCCTGGACTCTTCAGAAGCACCTGATTAACTGCGCACAACTTCCACTTCCACTAAATAATCTTGCCACCGAAACATCTGAATCAAACATCTCCTGAATCTCTAATCAAATGAATCCTGACTCTCTGAATCCCTGCTCGAGAAATAGTCTACTGACTTGAAGTTACACGCCTTATCCTGAAATCAATGTTCTTGAAATGTTGAGAAAGATTCAAACCCTAATTCACTGTCAATGAACCCCTGACCCAAAGCCTTTGATGAATCCTCTGAATAGAAAAACCTAATAGTAAGAGAATTCCTTGATCCCATGTCTTTATGCAAGATGCAATGCTAAATGCTTGATGTTTTATTTTTCTATGCTTGAATGCAATGCAATGAAATGAAAGCTCATGCTAAATGATATGAAGAAATGAGAGGGCAAATTTTGGGGTATGACAAGGAGGACAGACGTCACCTCCATTAGTAGTGTCTGAACCAGGATCAATATGCACAAAATCATATACTCAACCTGTGTTAGAATACATAGGACCACAAAGTCCTAATTCACCAACACCCCCAGGAGGAAATTCAATGTACCGGCATCTCCCTCCTCCAGGTTTTCCACATCCAGGGTCAAGGAGTCAACCCTATGGTATGCCTACATCAATGATGCAAAATCTGCAGAATGCTTCACCTGTATTTTCAGAGAACGTAGTGTCTTCGCCATTACAAGGATCAGGGGGTCGAAACAATCAGAGTATAGGTGTTGGTTACTCCGTGCAAGCGCCTAGTCTTACAAATACATCCATAAATTGTTTGAGATAGCAGATGGATGAAAGTAACATGCAAATGGTGCATACGTTGTCTCAGACAATGGGAGAAGTTTTTCAACCCTTGATTCAGAATACAACTCAAACTTACCAACAATTGGCTACACAATTGGCACGCATGGCTGATTTCATAGGAGTACCAGCGGTGGATCGAAGAGCAACTGTTGTCGAAGATATCCCAATACGTCATCCACGTCATATACCTGAGGTGAACTTGGAAGATCAAGAGATGATTGATCATTTTAGAGTCGAACCACTAAGAAACCAGATGCCAATCCAGATAGAGGAAGAGCCAGTAGTGATGGTGAACAGGAACCAAAATGCTGATCAATTACTTAGACAGGTTCGACATCGAAATCAAGCAGAAGAAAATAATCTTGCAGCCATGGTTGAAAGGATAATGACCAGAAATGGTGTGAATCTTGGCTTCACAAGGCAAAATTATACGTCGCCTATAGTGGATTATATTCTCCAAGCAGAATTACCCCCTAGGACGAAGGTTCCAAAGTTCAGCAAGTTTTCAGGAGATACTACTAAATCTACTGTCGAACATGTGGCTAGGTATTTGATTGAAGCAGGAGAAATTACAGTTGACGAAAGCCTTAGGATCAAATACTTCCCAAGTTCCCTTACCAAGAATGCCTTCACATGGTTTACTACTTTGCCTCCAAATTCCATATACAATTGGGCCCAACTAGAACGTTTGTTTCATGAACAGTTCTACATGGGGCAAACTAAGATTAGTTTGAAAGAATTGGCTAGCATCAAATGCAAAGTTACTAAGCCAATTGATGATTACCTGAATAGGTTTCGACTTCTTAAAGCCAGGTGCTTTACACAAGTGCCAGAACATGAGTTGGTCGAAATGGCTGCTGGGGGTCTTGATTATTCCATTAGGAAGAAATTAGATACCCAATATCTTAGAGATATGGCCCAGTTGGCTGATAGGGTTCGACAACTAGAAAGGCTAAAAGAAGAAAAGGCTAAATTCAGCAGGGGTAAAAAAGTGGCCTTTGTCGAATGTAGTGAAGATGTGGAGAATTCATATGATGAAACATCTTACTTCGACGAAAATGAGGTTGACGTTGCTGAGTTAAAGCAAGGTCCACCTTATGCCTGCAAATTATTAGCTCCTTCAAATGGAAAAAAACCTGTCGAATCTGACGACAAATTTCCTAAGAAAACATACACTTTCGAAGTTACTAAATGTGATGAAATTTTTGATTTGTTAGTTAAAGATGGGCAAATGATAGTGCCTTCTGGTGCTAAGGTGCCACCTTTAGAACAAAGAAAGAAAAGAGGTTTTTGTAAGTACCATAATTTTTTGGGTCATAAAACTTCTCAATGTTTTCTTTTCAGGGATTTGGTGCAAAATGCTATCCAAGAAGGAAGGCTGAAGTTTGGTGACAAAGGCAAAGCCCAGATGAAAATTGACTCTGACCCATTGCAAGTTGCAGAGGCTAACTACACAGAGCCTCACGAGGTCCAAATGGTCGAAGCCATAGAAGGATTTGATCAGTCAGTCAACATGGTGGAGGTTACTGAGGACTTCGCCACCAATCATGTGATAGTTGAAGGTTTTAGTAAGGCTGCAAATGGCCTGAATGTTGATGGTACTAGTCTAATGTTGGTGACCAAAGAAACTGCTGATAAGTTTGTTGAAATGGATAACGCTGCCAAGGTTTTGGATATGGCAGTGAGTGGATTGAAGATAAATGCCACTGAAGGCATTAACATGGTCGAATTGGTTGAAGAATCTGATTCTAGCTCAGATAGCATCAGCACCAATGAGGCTATGGGCAGAAATGCCCCCAAAGTCCAAGTTGTTAAAGAGTTTGAAGATGACATGCTATTGGTAGGAGAGATGATAGACATGGATGGTTGTTTGATAGAAAACTGGATATGTATGGATGCTGAACAATCCTTCAAGATATCTCCTGATGTTGAAAGAGTCAATGCTGAGGAAATGGTCGAAGCTGAAAAGACTGCTTGGCAGAAAGCTTCCCAAAAAGCTGTAGGAGCAGCAGCAAGTGGCGGGTGTCTGGAAAAGACCACTGAAAGTCTTGAAGCTCATTTCTCCAAGATGCGCTTAAAGGATAAAATTGATGTCAATATGGTCGAAATTACAGATCAAAAACCTGAACAAGTGAGTAAGGCAGATGAATAAGAAGAACGCAACAAAATAGCTTATCCTAAGCAAGAGGAGATAATTGTGAATTTTCTGCACCGTTTCCAGAAGAAAGGTTCTGGAGTAATGCTATGTCCTAGATGCAGTGCCATTTTTGATGAGAAAGCTACCCACAAGTTAGAAGGTGTCAAAAAAGCTGGTGGAAGCTGGGGGCAGAAGGTAAATAAAGGTCCCAGAAGTTTTGACCATAGACGACTTTCGACAGGGTTGAAAAACCAAGTACCAGGAGTTAGGCCAGGTACATTTAAACCAGCTGCGAATGTGCCAACAGGTAGTTGGATCAAGCCTATCAAAGGAAGATGACAGAAGAAGAAGTGGGAGAAATTTGATGTTGAAAAAGGTTCTTCATTTGAGTATAGAAAAGAGAACCATACCACCAACAAGTCAGCATACATTTCTCAAAATTACAAGGGTAAAAATCCCATGTCTAGATCACAATGGCGAAGAGAGCAACATAGGCGAAAGGCTATCAGGGAGGCTCAGGTGCAAGGAGAGTCAAGCATCAATATTGATAATCAAGCTGGGACAATTGAAAAGATGCCCATAAGGCAAATGATGTTCAATGTTCAGCCAGAGAAGGTTGAAGATGATGAGAATATAACTGATAATTTTGACAGTGAGTCAGCAGCTTCTCTAGATATTCTTGTGAATGTGGTATCAGTGATGCCAAAAGAATTTGGTCAAGTTTCAGAGGTCGAAGACTTGGATCAAACTGCTGAATTAGAAATGTTGGCACACAAGCCTGTGTGTTATTACATCATGAACAATGGGTGCGTCGAAGAATAGAATGCTTTTTTTGAACGCCCCACAGAGGCAATGAAGGGTCATCTGAAGCCTCTCTACATTACTGGTAAAGTAGAAAATGTTCTTGTTAACAAAATCTTGGTGGATTGTGGTGTAACTGTTAATTTAATGCCAAGATTTTTGATGAGCAAGATTGGGAAGTTTGAGACTGATACCATACCCCACAACATGGTTCTGTCGAACTATGAAGGAAAAGTTGGTTCCACTCTAGGAGTGATTCAAGTGGATCTTACTGTGGGAACCATTACCAGACCAACAGTGTTTATGGTTGTTGAGATGAAAGCTAACTACAATCTACTCTTGGGTAGGGAGTGGATTCATGGAATAGGAGTTGTACCTTCATCTATGCATCAAAGAATCACCATTTGGAGACCAGATGGGATAGCTGAAAATATTGAAGCTGATCAAGGGTACTTTAAGGTGCCTATTAATCATGTGGATAGTAGACAGTTTGGAAACATTTGGCGAACATTACTCCATGCCCTCCAGCCGACTTTGAGTTTACGCCTGATGAAGAAATGTTTTATTCATTGTATTTACACCCTGTCGAAGGTTTCAGATGGGACAGGGAAGTACCAGGAGGAAGGTTGCCATGCTTAGGCTCACCTCCAATAGAGCCCACAGGATGGGGAAATGAATTCAATGATCATGACTGAGTTCGAAGCTTTAAAAATAATTCTGGCCTATGTGGCTGAAACAAAACTACAAGCGGCTTTGGAAGCTGCCAATGACTATATGGCTGGTGAAGCCATTTCTGAATTTTATCAAGAAGGTCCTGGTAAGGACTTCGACCCAAAACCTCCAGATAAGGCTGAAACTGGAGAGCAAAGCCAGAGGCTCGACGCCATCTATGAAGATGAGCCTTTGGGATTTGAGAAGGATCCGTTGGCGAATAATATCAAAATGCTAGCATAAGATCCTTTAGAAGAAGTTGACCTCAGTGAGGGGACAACCAAAAGGCCTACGTACATCATTGCCAACCTTGATCCCCAGTTGAAGGTTGAAGTGGTTCAGTTGTTGAAAGAGTTCAAGAACTGCTTCGCTTGAGATTATGATGAGATGCCTAGTTTGAGCAGGGAGTTGGTCGAACACAGGTTACCTATGACACCTGGAAAAAAACCAGTCAAGCAAAATCCAAGACGGTTTACACCAGAGATATTGTCAAAGATCAAAGAGGAAGTCAAAAGACTCCTTCGCTGCAAATTCATTCGCACGGCAAGGTATGTCGAATGGTTGGCTAATATAGTACCTGTTATTAAAAAGAATGGGTCTTTGAGAGTTTGCATTGATTTTAGAGATTTAAACTCTGCAACTCCTAAAGATGAATATTCAATGCCAGTAGCAGAAATGTTAATAGATTGTGCAGCAGGACATGAATATCTTTGTATGCTGGACGGATATTCTGGCTACAACCAAATATTCTTTGCTGAGGAAGATGTTCATAAAACTGCTTTTAGATGCCCTAGAGCCTTAGGCACCTATGAATGGGTAGTGATGCCTTTTGGTCTCAAAAATGCTGGTGCCACTTATCAAAGGGTGATGAATTCAATCTTCCATGATTTTATAGACACATTCATGCAAATTTACATTGATGATATTGTTATAAAATCTATTTCTGGGAAAAGTCACATTGACCATCTTCGACAGTCCTTTGAAAGGATGAGAAAATATGGTCTTAAAATGAATCCTCTCAAATGTGCTTTTTGTGTGCAGGCAGGGGATTTCCTAGGCTTTGTGGTCCACAAGAAAGGGATCGAAATAAATCAGAATAAAACCAAAGCCATAATGGAGGCGAAAGCGCCATCAACTAAAAAGGAGTTGCAGTCGTTGCTGGGCAAGATCAACTTCTTAAGAAGGTTTATATCCAACCTGAGTGGCAAAACACAAGCCTTTTCACCATTGCTTCGTTTCAACAAAGATGGTTTTGAGTGGGGGCAGTTACAGCAGGAAGCCTTCGACAAAATCAAGGAGTACCTAAGCCACCCTCCAATTCTTTCACCACCTTGTAGAAACAAGAGTATGAGATTGTATATAGCTGCATCAGATAAAACTCTAGGGAGCATGTTAGCTCAGGAGGATGAAAATGGAGTCGAAAGAGCCATTTATTAGCTTAGTCGAGCTTTAAATGATGCAGAAACTAGGTATATGATGATTGAAAAGTTATGTTTATGCTTGTATTTCTCTTGTACTAAATTGAAGCAATATATAAATCCAGTTGATGTATATGTTTCTTCTCACTTTGATGTTGTAAAACATATGTTATCTAAGCCTATTTTGCATAGTCGAATTGGCAAATGGGAATTAGCATTAACAGAATTTTCTCTAACATATCAACCTTTAAAAGTTGTGAAAGGGAAAATAGTTGCAGACTTTATAGTTGACCATTCCATAAATGAAAATGATTTGAATTATGTTGAATTAAAATCCTGGAAGTTATACTTTGATGGATCAAGTCATAAAAATGGAACAGGAGTAGCAATATACATTATTTCTCCTGAAAAAATTCCAACAAAATTCAAGTATAAGGTCGAAGGACCTTGCTCTAACAATGAGGCTGAATATGAAGCATTAATTGTTGGCCTTGAAATTTTGTTAGAATTGGGGGCAACTAGAGTCGAAATAATGGGAGACTCAGAATTGGTTATAAAACAAATCACAAAGGAATATAAATGTGTTAAAGAAAATCTCATTATGTACTTTGTAATAGCCAATAGATTATTAAAGAAATTTGAGGGAGTGGCCATCCAACACATACCTAGAATAGAGAATCAAGTTGCTAATGACTTGGCTCAAATTGCCTCTGGATACAAAGTGTCAAAGGAAAATCTTCAAGAAGTAATTGAAGCAAGAGGTAAAGTGGTGGTTGTTGGGTTGTGCCCATCAGACTTAGAAACAACTAAGCTTGGATGCATAGATGGCGAAAATTTTGAAATTTTTGCTATAGATAATTTGACAGATGAAGACTGGAGAAAGCCTATAGTTGAATATTTGCAAAATCCAACGGCTTCGACAGAGCAAAAAATCAGGTATCAAGCTTTAAGCTTTGTACTTTTGGGTAATGAATTCTTTAAAAAGACCCCTGAGGGAGTCTTATTGAAATGCCTTAGTGAAGCAGAGGCATATTTGGCTCTTTCGACAGTACATAGTGGGGCATGTGGAGCACACCAAGTTGGCCAGAAGATGAAATGGTTGTTGTTTCGACAAGGCATGTATTGGCCTACTATGCTGAAAGATTGCATAGAATTTGCTAAGGGTTGCCATGAATGTCAAATTCATGCTGGCATACAGCATATCCCTGCAAGTGAATTACATTCCATAGTGAAACCATGGCCTTTTAGAGGATGGGCTTTGGATATAGTGGGAGAGATTCGACCAGCATCTTCGAAGAACCAAAGATATATTTTGGTGGGAATTGATTATTTCACCAAGTGGATTGAAGCAATACCAATGGCGAACATAGGTCAAGAAGATGTTATTGAATTCATTCAAAATCACATTATTTATAGATTTGGTATTCCTGAAACAATCACTACGGATCAAGGATCAGTGTTTACTGGTCGAAAGATGCAGGAGTTTGCCAAAGAAATAGGTTTTAAGTTATTGACTTCTACACCTTATTATGCTCAGGCCAATGGGCAAGTCAAAGCTGCCAATAAGGTAGTGATTGGACTATTTAAGAAGCATGTGGGAAAGAGACCTAGAAATTGGCACAAGACATTAGACCAAGTTCTTTGGGCATGTCAAACATCCCTTAAAGAGGCTACTAATACTACCCCATTTCGACTTACTTTTGGTCATGATGCAGTATTGCCTGTTGAGATTTATTTACAATCTATAAGAGTTCAAAGACATCATGAGATTCCCTCTGAGGATTATTGGGAAATGATGATGAATGAATTAGTGGATTTGGATGAAGAAAGGCTTTGAGCCTTGGAGTTGTTAAGAAGACAAAAGAAAAGGGTCGAAGAATCCTACAACAAAAAGGTTAAGTCTAAATCCTTTGCATGTGGGGATTTAGTTTGGAAAGTGATTTTGCCTATGGATCGAAAGAATAGAGCATTAGGCAAATGGTCTCCTAAGTGGGAAGGTCCATTCCAAGTCATACAAGCTTTCTCTAATGGAGCTTATGAAGTGGAAGAGTTAGACAAAGTTAAAAGAGTCTTGAAAGTAAATGGCAAGTATTTGAAAAAATATAAGCCTATGTTGCAAGAGATTCATATTAAAACGTAAGCTTTATTCAATAAAAAGAAAGCCAAAATAGGCCAACTCAGGCTAATATGGCATACAAAGCAAAGGAGAATCAACATAACATCTTTCAATGATAGGAAGGATTATTCATAATCTCTCCAGTCAATGGATTTGAGGAAATCCATATAATCTGCGTCTGGTTCATCATCAAAGTCATGAGTGTTGGAGCGTCCTTTCTTAGAGATCTTCATTTTAGTTTCTCTCTTCTTGGCTTGAGAGGTTGCTCCAATAGAGGCTTCAGGTTTCTTTGTTTCCCCCATCTTTTTTGTTTCCTCAACTGCCTTTGCCTTTCTAGCCATTTTCTTGGCTGATGATTTCTCGGAATTGTTCATGTTTGCTTCTATGCAAAACTTGGTCATGAGGAAGAGAATTTATAGAGGCGAAGTGTTGATAGGATTGGCCAGTCAAACGGTGGAAACACGTGAGTTATTCTTGGAAGTATGCCTGAGGGCTATGCTATAAATGTTACTTTAAAGCTAGAGGCTTATGCCTTGAAGTTTTAAAACTGAGAAAGTTTTGTTTTCCAAGAAAAAAGGGAGAATGCCTTAATTTCAAATTTGACTTAGATGTGGGGCAATAAATAAAATGCATCATAATTTAATACGAGTCGAAAGCAGTTAATGGTGAAATATTAACGATTGATTAATCAATGCCAAAGGCATAAAACTGTCATTACATAAAGGCCTGAAAAGGCCAAGAAACAAGTGATTGGTTGAGCAAATAAAGGTCTTGAAAGCATCAGAAGGGAAACCTCGACTCCAACTGGGCAAAGGTTTCTATGTGATGTTTGAGGCGAGCATTGCACAAAGATTCATCAAGTTTGGCTGTGGCAAGCTGTTTCTCAAGTTTTTGGGCTGCCTCAATACGATCTATGGCATGTTTCATTTCCCTAGCCATCTCAGTGGTGTCGAAATTCTGCAAATCACGGTTGCATTTTTCAGCATTCTCAATTTTAGCTTGTAACTCAGTGATTTGCTGCTTCCAGGCTTCAATATTCTTCTAATTGGAAGCTATTTCATTTTGTGTATTCTTTTGTTCAGCCTCTATACTTTTGACCTTCTCATATGACTCCTTTGCACTACACCAAGCTGAACTCTCAAGACCAGATGTTTCCTCTATGGTATTCCTGATAGATGGAAGCAACTTTATCTCTGCAGCTATTTGGTTCACCACAGCAGTTAACTCTATCAAAAAACCAGAAACGTCTGGATTAAGAGTGGTGAGCTCAAGCTTTTGAAGGGTATCCTTCAGATAAATGGTTGCAGATTGGTCTGAGGCCAAAACTCTGTGAATGTTCCCCCTGAAGAATTTTTTCTTTATGGCTTGGAGGATTGGTTTGGCGAAATCATCTGATGCTGGAGTCGAAGAGACAGAAGAAGAAGAACCATACTTCTGCCCGAGTATTAATTTGGAATACTCACGTGGGTTCGACTACTTGAGTGCTGTCAGTGAGTCTCCAGGAGGTGGAATGTTAGCCAGGGTTTGCTGGACCACAGGCGAAGGAGTATGGTGGGGATTAGGATCAGTTTGTTCTTCTTCCTCCTCTTCCTCTGATTCTTCTCCTTCTTCATCTTTTTCTTCTTCGACTACCATTTCTTTGTCAGACTCTTCAGCAGTTGGTCTAATATTCTCCTGGTCATCAGCTGGTGTAGGATATGGTTCATTTGTCTCCTCAGGCGCAGCTTGACCAGGATTGTCGTTGTGTGTTTGAACTTCAGGTTCATTTCTTTCTTCTTCAACCAATTGATCAGTATCCATGAAGTTAGCCAGGTCGAAAGGTGGTGGACTTGAAGCATCATCATCATCAGAGTTAGAGCCATCAGCTTGTGCATTTTGAGTAGCAGTTTGAACTGGTGGTGTTGTGCATTCTGCAGCTTGTGGATTAGGTTGATTGATCTCACTCAAACCAGAGCCAATATCAGAAGATGGGTGATAAGTTGGCTCACCTTGGCTGTTGAGGAGCGTGGTGGTGAAGCTTCCTGCAGTCGATTGAGGAGTGGGATTGTTAATTATGTTGGTGGCAAGGTTGCTTGGAGTTGGTTGGGGATCAGGATTATTGATTATGTTTGCCTAAAGAACACAAGTGGAGAAAATGAGATTGAAAGAATTTGGGGGAAAGACGTCAGTATAATGAAAAAATGATGCACATACCTGAGCTTGTACAGCAGCAGGACTTGAGTTATCACTCCCATGGTCACCAAGAGGTGTTCCCAAGGCTACCGTGGAAGGTTCTTTTCCGACACCACTTGTGGTGGGTGCCTTTTCAAGTATTTTGGCCTCCTTCGAAGGAGGTGGGCCAGTAGGTCCAGATACCTTTATTGGTTTTCTTCTTTTTTTTGTAAGAACCTCCTCAGGAGATTCATCTGAGGCATCTGAGGATATAATAACAGCTGGGGTATCCTTTTTACCTTTCTTGGAAGGTGTTGGAGGTTTTCGACCAGTCTGAAGAGGAAATACAAATATAAGAAAGAAATTCATATAATAAAAGCGTAAGCAGGGGATGTGAAATATGCCTGTGTGCTCTCTAGTTCTTTGCCACTTTGTGAGGTAGCAGCCCTAGTTGAAGCAGTTTTCCTAGGCACAGCTGAAAGACAATAAAAATTGTTACAAGTTAATGATTACGTGGTTAGTTATAAAGCCATGGATTAAGGGTTTCGAACCTTCATATATTTCAGATTTGACATGAACGTCCTGAATTCCTATATAAAGGTGTCCTTTAAAACTGTCTAACATATGCTTAGTCAGAACCACTCGTTGGGCTTTTGGATGAGACTGCTGTCGAAGAAGTTTTAAATGCTCCCCACAGACAAACCAATCTGGAAATAGAGGGGCAAGCGCCACTCCAAAATCTACATTAGGCAGTCGAGGGAACTTTGGAGGAAAAAGTTTAAAAGCTACCTCATAACATTTCTCACGAGGGACGTTTGGAGGAATTTTTAGTTGATCCAGCTTTTCTAGAAATTTTCTCTTTAGAGTGACAGCAGCCTCATGAATGGTTCGACTAAGATCATCTGGTCGATAGATAGTTTCAAAGTAGTTTTGAAAAGCCTGTATTTCTTTGATGTGAGTAAACTTACTCTTTTTCGTCTTATCCTGCACATTGAGAAAAGCTTGGTCAAGTAATGAAGAAAATGTAGCCACATCAAGAAAGTGCTCACTATAGTGCTTCGACCACCATTGGTGGAATGATGAAGTGCATAGAAAAGAAGGCTCAAAAAACACAGGAGAGAGGACTTTTCTTTTCTCATTCCGACTGTCGAGTGTAATGGAGACATTTTCCTCGTCGAAGTAGGCAGTGTGAAGAATTACTTGGCCCATTCTCTCATACAAGCATTGAGGAAAGCTCTGGGCCAGCCCAAACTATCGAGAGACAAGGTTTGGTTGATAGGAAATCAGTGCTGATAAACCTCTCCCTAAGTTCAGCCTGTGGATAAAGAATCTGGGAATCAAAAAGGCTTCCCAGATAGCAACAGATTCTTGATCAAGAGTTTGGTGAGGATTTGGAAATGGCTTTTTAAACCACACAGGGCCGTATCTTCTTTGAGCAAAAGGTGCCATGCTAGGAGTGAACTCAAAGCGCTTGGCAAACATCATAATATAACTGGTAAAGGCCCTTTGAAGGGTTTCACCATCATCATTGGGACTGAGTTTGGCCAGACGCGTCCCTTCGACACTCCTTTCCCTGATCTCAGCTGAGGCTTCATCAACTAGGCCTTTTCTGGGGAGGCTAGCCTCAAATGTAGCATTAAGCCACAATTGAAGTAGCCAAAGAGGCCCACTCAAGTGCATAAGACCTTGGGCCTCCACATTTCTAAGTCGAGAAGCCCCTTCGCTGATAGACTCATAAAGGTTCGCCAGGATGAGTTCACTCAAGCAGGTTCCTCTGTTGTTGTGAAGTTGATTCGCCAGGGGTAGGTACTTCTTAGCTACCTGCAAAGATTTTGTACAGAAAACATATCTCGACAGCCAGAATGTGAGAAAAGCAATATGTTCTTCATCAGACACTTTGTCATCTTCTTGTTTAAAGTGGTGTTTGATGAAGATAGTGTATGTAAGTTTAGAGCCTGAAATATTGATGGTGTCTTCAGCATCAACATCAGGGTTATATGTAAGGCCATCTGGGCGAAGCCCTGTAATGGCAGCTACATCGAACAAGGTTGGGGTAACCATTCCACATGGCAGATGGAAGGTATAATGGGTGTTGTCCCAAAAGTATAAGGATGTTGCCAACATGTTCAGACAATATGGTATGCTGGTCTTCGACAGCATAAGAAGGTCATAAATCCCTATATTCTTCCAATGTTCAGCTTTGACCTTCTCCATCTTCGCCATCCATTGGTCAAATTCCTTCAAGGGATTGACAGCTCTCACCAGCCTGGTGCCATCAGTGAGATAGCCAACGTTGATTTTGGGCAAGGGGATTTCTTCAGGAGAGGTTTCAGCAGCAACGTTGATTTTGGGAAAACTCTTTATCTCTAACGGCCTTGTTTTCCGGTAAGAAGGGAGAAACTCACTTAGTTTCTCATTAAAGATGTCAACATCAGCTAGAGGACCAGACAGTGCATAAGGTTTGTCAGAAACGACTAAAGGAATCATTACCTGAGACTTATATATGGCTCGTGTCTCTTCAGTGGTGGGTTCCGGCATGCAACGGCGGTTATCCTCTATTTGGGGGCCTGGGATATTAGCGAATAGAGGAATGGCTTGTTTAAATTGTCCAGCCTTGCCTCTTTGAGTTTTCTTTGGTTGAGGATTGGTTTGAGAAGACGCCATTGTTGAAGAAGACGAAAAGATGGTGTTGTTTTGGGTTTTGCGTAAGAGAAACTGAAGAGAAGAAGATGTTCGCTTGAGAATATGAAAGTGTGGAAAGTTCACCAAATGGTGAGAACGGATATTTATAGGCGTTTGAAAATCCCAAGAGCCTTGGATCTACCGTTGAAGTTGAGGAGTTAGTGGGACGCGTGTTCTTTTCCTGGAGACATGATGAATGGTAGCAGTTATGAACAGACTGCAAATGTCTGTTTTCAAGAAAAGTGTTATGATGAATACGACTGAAGTGACGTTTAAGGATTTGTCATGATGGTATGACGTCATAAGCTTGGTTTAGAGAAACTAAGCAATTCAGCCACTAAGTAATTAGTGGGGTATTCAGTTGAAGCCATGCAAACAAGCGTCGAAATTATTATTATATCAAGAAATGACCTTCCTACCAATTCTGGCGAAAGGACATTCCTTGGGGGCAATTTGTTAACCCTCATTTTCGAAGCTAGAAAAAACAAAGCTATTTTAAGTGAAGCTTGTTTTGGTGAAGCCTGAGTCGAATAGGGGTTTTGGAAGCCTAAAAAAAATGGCTAAGTGTTGGGAAAGGTTTCGACCATGGGAATATTGAAACGCGCGCTGCAGTTGTTATACTAAGGCTGGAGGGAATTTCCAATGTTTGAAATTCAAATAGGAGCAGTTGTGAACGTGGGAACAGTTGAGGCCAAGGAGAAGGCGCCAAAGGGACACGTTTGAAGCAATAACCACCATTTAGTAGTTATTTCTTAGCACTATAAATATGAGTTAGTTCTATGTAATAAGGGTGTTCGTATTTTTGTACAAGTTACTCAAAGAAACTCAATGTACCCGCGTGTAGAGAAACGAGTTCGTGAGAATGTACGCAATGTAACACCACCCTTTATTTCTTCATTAATGCAATTTATCTTCATCATGTTTAAGCTTCAAGCATTTACTTTCCATGTCTTTACGTTTTCCTGAATTTTACTTTTCATGTCAAATTTACTTAAAGTCTTGTTTTTAAACTTTCATTTAAACTTCCTGCATTTATTTTCGACAGCACCTTTACATTTCAGTCTTTATTTTCAAGAACGTGGAGTTCATCTTGATTTCTTATCTTTTATCTTCAAAGTCTTTTATTTTTAAAGCCATTTATCTTTTCGACAGCACCTTTACATTTCAGTGTTTATTTTCAAGAACGTGGAGTTCATTGCATTTTATTTTCAAACGCTTTTACATTACTGCATTTACCTTCAAAGTCATTTATTTTCTTGCCCTTTACTTTCAACAGTCATTTACTCTTTCTGCACCTTTTACATTCAAGAACGTGGTGTTCAACCACTTTTACATTTCTTGTTGTTTACTTTCGGCAGTTATTTATCTTCCTGCACTTTTATTTTCAATGTCATTTACCTTCTTGTCTTTTACATTCGACGCCTTTAAATTCTACATCATTTATTTACAGCCCTTTACATTTCCAAGTCTTTACTTTATTTGCAAGTAGTCGAACGTGGAGTTCATGTAGTTTTCTTTTACTATCGAACGTGGAGTTCAATTTACATTTCTTGCATTTATCATTGTCAGTTAGGTTTTCCCTTAAATTTAGCACATGTCCTAGGATTTGTGTGGTCGATCCTGCAAGTTAGTCAGTTTTATTTAAAATTGATAGACCAGAGGTTGTTAACCAAAATTCACAGTAAACAACAACATCCTCATAACATTATACATCATACACAACATTAATTAATATTACTACAACCAACAACAACATCAACTTCAGCAACTCACATATGCAAACTCATAAACATACAATCTTGTAATAACAATACATAATTCGCACAACTTGATAGTCATGTTCCATACCACATCAATATCACATCCACATCATCAACACATTAACAACATTATCATGACAGCATCAACTTATCAACATCATTATCATATGACACTATCACAACAATGCATTGATTCATCAACCGAACATATAAACAATTCACTCCACAAATATAGTAGATATAGGAATAATATATAAACCTTTCACCTATCACTAGTATGCTATGGATCTGAGAGTTATCTTTCTAACACTCCAAACAGGGCATCATTCGGACTTACGGGTCAAAAGTTATAAGGTAAAACGTCAAAGCATATCATAGTTAAAAATAACATATGAACAATCAAATACAATTATGGTACAGTAGGTACATGGATAATATTTAAACATCTCACCAACCACTACCATGTTATAGCTCTGATTATTGGCTTTCTAACGCTTTGAACGGGGCATCATTTAGACATATAGATCAAAAGTTATGATCAAAACATTAGATGGATTTTCCAAAAGTTCCAATTTTTTAATGTTACGGAATTTTCACCCAAATATCATCTTCAACCTCTAAACCAGTCCCAATTTCATTCAAAATCATCTCTATAAGTTTTTTAACAAGAACAACAAATATATCATGGTAATTAACATCAATCTATCAATTTTTCTCATGATTCAACTACTTAGATTCATGCCCTAATTGACCCAATATTCTATCAATTTTCATGGATTCAATTCATCTCAGGAACGTAACAACAACAACACATCATCACACACAATTTCAATTCATATCATGGCACATGAAAACAGAATTATCATCATAATTGTATCAACAATTCATCATAACACAAATAAGATTTAACCTTAATCTACCCCTCAATCCATACCCCTATTATTGAACCTAATTCCCACCCTTACCTTAGATTTCTTGAAAAAATTCTGAATTGGAACCTTCACTCTCATCCCTTGATCACCTTGCCTCTTGCCTCTTTCACCTTTTGCTCTCTATTTCACGTATGCTGTAAAACTGACTTCCCTATTCTCTAGTTCCTTTTATTATATTATTATTATTATTATTATATTCATCTAATTAAACAATAACAAATAATAGTAATAATACTAATTATTTAATTTAAATAATATTCACCTGTAGCGTGCGATTTTTGTCGGTGACGCGACTACCTTATCGCCATGGGTTTTTCCTCACCGCAATGGTAGGGATTGGGTGCTATTTTCTGATTTCTTATTTATCATGTGAAGCTGGAAAGGAAAGGGAAGCTATCTCAAACTAACCTTGCACGAAAATGTTTTCCTTAACAAATTCTTAAAGAGATTGGGGGGTCCGGGGTCAGGTTATGCAATGGGGAGTTGTCAATTACCCATCCTATATGTGGTTATCCACAGGTTGTTAGCAATTATACTTACTGTTTTCTACTTACTGGTGTTTGTCTGTTGATTGGGAAAGTTTCTCCTTTGGGAGTGTTTGAGAGAGAGAGATTTTTGTTTGATTTCAGGTTTTCCGATGTTTTTGGTAAGGTACTGGACCTAAAGTTTTTGATTGGTGTGCGAAGGTATTGGACCTAAAGTTTTTTGATTAGTGTGCTCGCTAAGATTTTGCAATCTTATGCCTATGTATTCCCATTCAAGAAAACAGGGAAATCAGAGCAATCGTAGTTCCCTCCTATTCTATGGGAGGAAAAGATAATGTTTTGGTGTCTTGTTCAAAGCTGAAGATTGAAGCTGAAAGGAGTAATTGTGTCTTGTTCAAAGCCCAAGATTGTAGCTAAAGATTTGACTAAGAAAGAATTTGTCATCTCTAAAGGGAGATATCTCGTCTGTTTATCACAACTATTGGGTGACTGATTATAAAGGAGAATTACTTTAACTGGGATGTGAGAATCCAGTAATGCCATAATTTCCTTTATAAGGGATTTGTCCTAAAGGAGAAAACTTTAACTCAGTGTTAAGCAATGCCATTTTTCCTTAGGAGTCTTTCATGCTAAGAGAGGGACATTGGCTTGGATGTAAATAATCCAGAGGCTTGCGACTTAGAGGCAATTAGATGAAAGAGGAAGTTTACTAGGATAAAAGATGGACTACAACTTGGATTTTTGAATCAACAACTGTGCCACTTATAGCAGTTATCTGGGATTAAGGTTTGTTTTTCTATTTTGATGAGTGATAATACAGAGAAATGTCCTCCTTTAGAGAGGTTTTTAATTTCCTCTGAGAGGATTTTGGTTTTTGTATGTGTCTTGATCAAAGGCCAAGGTTGAAGCTAAGAGATTGATTGACTCCACTGGGGAGGTCCTTATACAAAGCCTAAGAAGAGGCTGGAAAAGGTTGACTCAATAAGAGAGTGTTTATCTGTCTTGTATAAAGCCCAAGATTGAGGCTAAACAGAGATTAACTCTTTTGGGGAATATCATTATATAAAGCCTAAGAGGAGGCTGGAGGTTGACTTTTTCGGAGAAATATTTTGTCTGTCTTGTACAAAGCCCGAGATTGAGGCTAAAAGAACTTATTGACTCCACTGGGGATATATGTGGGGTATCTTGTACAAAGCCCAAGATTGAGGCTAAAAAAGAGATTGATTCTGCTTAGGGAGATTAATTCACAAATCCTAAAAGAAGGCTGGGAGGAATTGATTCCACCGGAGAGATACTTATACAGAATTTAAGAGAAGGTTTAGAAAAATTTAACTTTACTGGAGAAAGTTTATATGTGTCTTGTATAAAGCCCAAGATTCAGGCTAAAAAGGAATGACTCAGCTGAGGATATTTCAGGTGTCTTGTACAAAGCCCAAGATAGGCTGAAAGAACTTATTGACTCAACAAGAGAGGGTTTTTTATATGACTCAACAAGAGAGTGTTTTTATTAGTCTTGTACAAAGCCCAAGATTGAGGCTAAAAAAGAGATTGACTCAACAAGAAAGTGTTTTAAGAAAGAAGATTGATTCAACAAGAGAGTGCTGAAAAGGTGATTGACCCAACAAGAGAGTGATTTTGTTTGTCTTGTACAAAGCCCAAGATTGAGGCTGAAAAAGGTTAACTCAACAAGAGAGTGCTTTAAGAAAGAAGATTGACTCAATAAGAGAGTGCTGAAAAGGTGATTGACTCAACAAGAGAGTGCCTTTGTTTGTCTTGTACAAAGCCCAAGATTGAGGCTGAAAAAGGTTAACTCATCAAGAGAGTGCTTTAAGAAAGAAGATTGACTCAACAAGAGAGTGCTGAAAAGGTGATAGACTCAACAAGAGAGTGCTTTTGAGGCTAACTCTGCTGAGGAAAATCATTATACAAAGCCTAAGAGGAGGCTGTCTTCTTTTGAGGATTATTAAGATCTAGAGACATATCCAAAGTGGGGAATCAACTCTTGCTGAGGATTACAGAAGAGTTGAGGTATCAGATGCCTTGAGGTTCTGATTTGGGATAGTGTTATACTGATGATAAGCTGACCCTAGCTGGGGAAATTTAGGATGAAAGATGTGAGTTTTTGGAACCTATGGAGGTTTTAACTCAGCAGGAGATTGATTAAATGACCAGGGTTTCTCTTGTGTTTGTGACTAACTTGATAATGTCTTTGAGATCCAAGAGGAGATTAGACTGTCCAAGTCTACTGGTATGGAAGGTTTATCTTTGTATGATGCCCAAGAGGAGTCTGGTGCTTTAAGGGATGAGAATTAACCCTAAATTGGTCTAAGGTTTTGACTCTTTGGAAAGAATACTCTAACAAAGGATGACTAAGTTCTGTCCTATACCTTTAAGAGGTCTCGGGTACTTGTACTAAGCCCAAGAGGAGGCATGAGAACTTCTAAGAAGCCGAAGGGTCCTTGTACAAAGCCCAAGAGGAGGCTGGGATGCTTTTAAGAAGCCTGTGGGTCCAAACCTAAGGAAAGTTCATGAAAGGATTCACCGGGAATTAATCATTTAGAGACCAGTTCTAGGGTTTGAAGAAATTCAGGAAAGGTTTCACTGGGAATTAATCCTCTCTGGGGAAATGAATTTCTTTGATAATTTTCTAATAGTGACAGTCTGAGAAAAGTTTCACCCGGAATACTGCCTTTCTCTTTGTTCCATATTGTATTAGCCCAAGAGGAGGCAAGACTGTATCTAGAATTCCTATGGGGAACTAGTTTTGATTGTGTTAAAAGAGTGACCACTGGCTTTATCTAATCCTATACCTAATTGTCGGGGAAAACTATAAGCAGATATATACAAGCACATATATATATATATATATATATAGACAAGTATGTAAAAGAGGGTTGGAGGACTTACAGGTGAGCAAGCATCCAGCACAAACAAATATATATATATATATATATATATATATATATATATATATATATATATATATATATATATGTGTGTGTGTGTGTGTGTGTGTGTGCAAGTATGTAAAAGAAAGTTGTTTAAAACTTACAAACGAGCAAGCTTCCAGTGTAACAGCGGTATGGTTAGTGGTTCAAGAAATTAAAAGAAAGCTTTGATAACAACTATGAATTTGAACCTAAATCAAAAGGGAAAGTTGTTTTGAAAAGATGATTGGGGCTTATTGTTGCGGTGAGAATCGGATAACAAGCTATTAATTAACTTGCATCGCAAAACTTTGAAGTTCACCACCGACTTTGATTTATCCAAAGGAAAGGTTCAAGATCGAGAAAACCTAAAGGGGGATCTAAGGTTCGGGGGTTGATTATACTAAGGGAAGGTATTAACACTGTAAGTATCTGTAGTTTTCTACAGGAACCTCTTGTTTGTATTTGTGTTATGCTATGTTTGCTTGCTAAGATATCTGCTAAGGGTAAAGACCTAAAGGTATATACACTAAGTTTGCTCGCCAAGACATCCCATCTTGTGCCTACGTACTTGACTAAAGAATCAGAGCAACTGTAGCTCACCTAACTAAGGGTGAAAGAGGAACCATTGACTATGGCCAAAGTTCTAAAGGGAAATGAGTATGAGCTCATTTAGAGTTTAAGAAACTCTTTAGGTCTAAGTTATAGGGGAGAAAGTGAGTACTCAACATGGTGAGTATCACATAGAGTCCAAGAACTCTAACTTAATATTGAGTGGCTATGAGGCCAAGGGAAAAAACCCTATGACTATGAGGTCAAGGGAAAAAGTTACTAACGACTATGAGGTCAGAGGTTAATAGATGGCTCTATCACTATGAGGTCAAGAGGGGATCCTATGACTATGAGGTCAAAGGATGAAGAGATAATGAGCTATTTATGACTTTGAGGTCAATAGAGAGGCTATCCTTTGGAAGGAAGGGGAAGATAGCAATTTCTTATTAGCAAGAAAATTACAAGGGAATTAAGATTCAAATGAAAAATATAAGTTCAAGAATTCAAGGAGAATATACAACAATTAAGCATAATTTAACTCAAAAGCATGATTTAAACATCAATGTATGGCAATAGACAATGAGGTTGTTCACAACAAAATATAAACAAATGATTCACATACATGTTATTTTCCAGTTTGAAATCAAAGGAAAAAATACCCAAGTTAAGAGACTTAGCAAAAGGTACAAACAAAACCTTAATGGAAAACCTTATCCCAGGTAAAAGAACCTCTCAAATAACTCTCTTATGCCAAAGGAAATTCTCACAAAATCTCAAGAAACAAGTGGTTTTTTCAAAAAGATATTCAAGACTTAATGAAAAGTTTATTTGTGTTTTTTTTTTGGTAATTTTAGAAATTAATACAAAAAATAAAATAAAAGTGAAAATAAAAATTAAGGAAAATCAAATTAAACATTGAAAAGTGTTTATGAATTTTTTGGAATTTTTAAGTGAAAGAAAATATTTTTAATTAATTAAAATTGAAGGCAAAATAAAAAGAAATAAAAATATGATGGTAGAACAAAGGGAGGTGTGTAAGCAATTGTGATGAACTAAGGCTTGTGTTTGGCAGCGCATGGGCCCTTGGTGGAGGGTGTTAATAGCGAATGAGCACGACCCAAGTCCTAGTGGGAAATCATTCAGCAAAGGAAAAGAAAAAAAGGTGACCGAGTACAAATGTTATGTGAACATCCCTGTCAATTGGTCACTTAAGTTTTAAACACTAAATGACAAAAAATAGTCGACTGGCCTACCGTACCCTGTCACGTTCTCTTCATCTTCATGCAAGCATGCAAAATAAACCTAAACTATCGTGAAATCAGACTCGGCCATGGTAAATCATCATCTTGTTCGCTTATTTTCAAATTCGTTTCTCAACAAAAAACAATGAAATAAAGCAACAGGTTGTCGTGCTCAAAGGTTTGAACAATGCTAAACCCTAAACGAATTCAAACAGGAACTAAACAAAAAGATAATCATCATGGAAAGGGAGCACACAAACTGAAATCAAACCAAATTCATGATGATGTATGCTTGAGATTTCAGACCAATATGCTATCATTTCAGGTCCATACGAATGAAACGTGCAGATACATGGTATCATTTAAAAAATAAGTATGAACATTGAATATGAAAGCATGATAAGAACTTACCAAGTGGAGACAAGTCCACTACTTCTTTACCTAAGAGCTTTGGAATCCAACCAGCCTCGCCTTCTTCTCTCAAAGATGATGGTCTGCAAGCCACTGGTGAAACGTTCCACTCCTGCTCCCCTTGATTCTCACGAGTTTTCTCTCTTGTGGTATGTTAGAAGTGAAGTGGATATTCCGTGTATATTGTGATGATTCTCGTGTGTTATTGCTCTGATATTGATGGATATTGTTGGTGTGAAAAGAAGAACTCACGAGCTTCTTTCTTTGGGCAGTGGTGGTGATGTTCTGGAACTTTCGCGTGTGTCTCTTGTTCTCGCGTTTTTTGTTGGTGTGTTGTATTCTGATGGTGTGTTGAGGTTGTACAAAGAGAGAACACGTCTATGGTGTTTTGTGGAGTGTAGTTTGGTATTCTTGTTCAGATGCTTGGTCTTGTTGTTGGTGGTGGATTGTTCGTGTCCCTTTACAAAGGAGGGTGGAGTCTTTTATAGGCAAGAGAGCTGGTTAACTCGTTTTGAAATCACCAAGGATATTGGTTTTGTCCAACAGAGAAATGAAGGTAGAGTATGCGCATAGATGTTCCTGCTTTTCTTGAGCCAATTGCAAGTGGTAGCTTTCTCTCTAAAACTCAATGAACAAAGGTCTTGGTCAAGAGAGAAAAAAACGTGAGGAAGATCCTCCGCATGGTATGTTCTGAGTTTTTTCCTTGAGCCACGTGAGAGTGTATTGCTTGCTTGTTTCCAGCCTTGAGTCAGAAAAAAAGATCTCAAACCAACATGCCATGGTGTGACACGATGGTTTCTTGTCTATGGCTTGTGAATGTCAATTTGCAAGTACAAAAAGGTGGTGTACTTGGATAACTTTGCACGGGTTTTGTGGTAGCAAAGGAGTGTTGGAACTGATGGAAGAAGTCAGTAGAATGGTACTTGGGGGATATGGTTCAGATTGTATTTCAAGTGGTAACTCAATTGGAAACATAGTTAGGGCAAAGAAACCAAATCGTGCACTCCACTTTGGTGCATGATATTTACTTTTCCAATGAACCAAATGAGATGGCTCCTTTTCCTCTTAGAAGATCGGAGACAATAGAATAACTTTGGTGTTGGGAATTACTTGAAATTCAGCCCTCAAATGTGTGAAAAATCGTGGACAAGATTGATGTATCAAGGAGTTGAAAAATCTGAGGTTGTACACATTTCAACATACCAACTTCATGGCACCATAACTTGATAACTACTCCACCAATTCTTGAGATTTTTGATCCTATGTAAAGTAGGCATTTGATAGCTCAATTTTCATGTGGAATGTAGCTTGAGATGGAGCTTGTAACAAGGAGAAAAAATGCCATAAAGTCATGCACATGCGCTGTCCAAAAAGACTTAGAAAATTTTCTAAGTTATGGAAATTTCACAACTTGAAACACCTAACTTTAGAACACCATAACTTGAGATTGGTTAATCCAAATGTGGAGTTCTACACATGCTTGGAAAGCTTGAAGAACAAAGAACAACTTTCATGTCCAAAGATTTTTGATTTGAGGCTTGGAACTATATGAAAAATTGAGTCAAATTTGGATGAAAATTAGGGTGAAAATGACCAAAATTTCACTAAGTTAAAAAGGTGTCTTATCTTCCAAGTCTCATAACTTAAAAACCATTCCTTTTTTGAAGAGAGGTCCTCTAATACACTTTGAAGTTCATGGAAAGAGCTTCCATTTGAGCCTTGAGTCACTCAATTTGAATGTGTGGTTTGAAAGTTATGACCTTCCCAATTTTGCACAAGAAGTGAATTTTCCATACTTAGAAAGTTTCAAGGACTAAACATTGCCCTCCTTGCAAGAAACCTCTCAAAACTTGATTTCTCATGTCCTAGCTCAACAATTAGACATGCCATGATGGAGAAAAACTTGAATGCTTCACTTTGGGGATCAAAGTCTTACAAATCACAAAACCTCAGGCAAAACCCTAATCTGGGGTCAGATGAACTTGTGGCTCAAGGTATCATTCTCACTCAGTTAGTGAACACCTATGATGATTGTTTGGAACCAAAGAGTGTCTTAGGAGACCTTGAACAATGTGAGAACTTGGCTTAGGAGACTTTGTGCAAACCCTGCTTTTCACATAAAAGAATAAACTAACAAGACATGGTGATTAGATAATAATGCACAGATGATTGAATCAAAATGCAAATGCAAGATGTTATGACATCTAAGAGGGTAAAATTTGGGGTACAACACTTATACTCAAGGAGAGGCCCAGATGAAAAACAGTAATCGTACCGTTAATCTGAAGATTGTATCGGGACTTATACAATGACTGAGGCCCAAAAAGGTTTATTTACAAAGAGGGTTAGGTCTTACACTCTTTCAAGAGGCTCAAAGTTTATTTTTAAAAGAAAGATGGGACTTACAACACAAGGGTAGACCCAGATGATTTTGTTTTGAAATGGCGATCGCACCGAGATTTCTGAAAACGTGTCGGGACTTACACAATGACTGAGGCCCAAAAAGGTTTGTATTTACAAAGTGGATGGGTCTTACACTCTATTAGAGGCCCAAAGTGTTTTAAAGAGAGAAGATTTAGAGAAAACTCTAACTTTGAATTTAAGAGATATAATTTTCAAAGGAATTTCATTTAAAAATGTTTTAAAATAATTAAAACGAAATTAATTATAAAAATTTTAACTATATTAAATAAACAATATAAGTTAGATTTTTTTTGTAAAATAAAATAATTTAATATTTTTATGAATTTTGAGAAAAAGAATCAATTCAAAAACTCAAATATTCAGAGAGAAATTAATTTTTGAATCAATTAACAAAAATATCAAAATATTCAAAAAATTCATATTTTGAAAAAGGGCGCCAACGGTCAAGGAAGAACAAGCGCACACGCTGTTTCTGCAGATTTACGTTTTCTCACTTTTCTCCATGATTATTCAATGGTTTTGCACGATTCAAGTATCAACCTTGTTCGTTTTTGAACAAGGATCACAACCATTTAGATTAATTGCATTTATATTAAGTATGGAGGAAGAAATCAATGGAAAACCTCAAGAACCCTAATTTCAGCATAAACACAATGAAATTCTATACACGATCGATTCATGGCAATTGATTGAGGGTTATCACTCTACATACATGCATAAACAAGATGGTAACTCAAAAATTCATTCATGATGCATGGATCATAGAGTTTGAAGGGTTCAGGCTTACCTCTTGCAGCTGGTGATCGAGTTTGATGATGGAGGTGTTGTAGATAGGTTCCAATGATCTGGACAACTTCCTTAGGTGCCAAGGAGTGTGTTTGAATGCTTAGAGTGGATGGAAATGAGCTGGAACTGGTTGTGGTACCTCAACTGCAACTCTGTCAAGAACTTGAGCAATTGGATGGTGATTTGATGAATTTGATGTTCTAGATGTTATGTTAGTGTTTAGATCACTCACATATGATGTTTATGAGGTGTGTGTGTGTGTGATTGGTTTGGTTGGAATCACTCTCAATCTCAAAACCTGATAGTGACTTGAGTTAGAAGGCAAAATTGGAGTGAAAGGGAGATTTTGTGTAAAGCATCAGTTTGGGTGCTTTGGTGTACTTAAACTGATCACAAATGACCTCTATTTATAGTAGAGCAAGTTTGTTTTGGCTGTAATAGTGAATGACAACTGCACCAGGTCTGTGGTAAATGTTGATCCAATGGAACCTCAAGTCTCCTCTAGCCATTTACTTGAGGTTAGAGCACAGACTATGAGTCCTCTGTGGCAGGGATAAGGCTTGACTGAACTTGGATAACATTATCTTGATGAATGCCACATCTATGCATCAGTTAAATGCTTAGAAACAAAATTGACCATTTGAAGCATCTTGAATTTTAGGGATGTCATGCCTAAACATAGATCCATGGACTTGCAAGGCTTGTGAATCAGTGTTTGTCCCTTGGTTGTTCCCCCTTGAGGTGTGCAGATGGATAACCATGCTTGAACTTGTCTAATTTTTCCCATTCGAGCAAAATTGCCAAATTCTGTCTTGCATAAGACAATTGGAAATGGTTGTTTTTAGGGGATCATATATCCTTGTTCCAATGGAGTTATGGAAAGCTCTTGTGCTTTTTAGAAAGCCCTCATATGGTACAATCCATGTGTGATCATAGTTGGTCTTGAAACTATCTAAATCCAACTGAAAAAACCTCATGAACTTTGATGTATAAGGCTGGTAACTTAGGCAGATTTTCACTAAGTGTTGAAGTGTCATTTTCTTCATTTTTGTCATTTTGATCACTCCATAACTTAAAATCCATGAAGAATTGGAATTTTATGTAGTTGAAGGTTTTGTATAATGTAGGAAGACCTACAAATCAAGCTTTGGATCACTCAAAATGGCTGCTTGGATCACAAGTTATGATCCTTGGAAGTTGGTACCAAAATCATTCAAATTTAGTACCAAAAAAGTTATCTTGGTTTCTTGATCAATTCTTGTTCAAATGACATTATAAGTCATATTTTATGAAAATATGAGTCATAAGGATCATTTTTGCCAAAAAAGTCATGTTTTGACCTTTGGCTCCGGAGCGGTTCGGCGCGGAAAAACCCTAATTCTCGACTTTTGGGGAATGCATCTTCTTAGGGTAATTTAGCTTTTCAAATGGATTCCTAGGGTTATTTTGAGCATATTGAGTCACATGTTGAAGTCTTGGCTCATCCTCTTGTGAAAATCTCACTCTGGAGGTCCTAGTAATCCAAAACCCTAATTTGGCAACATCGGGTATTTCGAGGCTCAAAACACTTGGAATGTGGCACCTTTTGTGCTTGATTTTTAATGTGAGGGTCCTCTTGATCCTTTGTGGATGTTTTAAGAGGTTAGACAAGTTGAAGATCATGTCATTTCTTGATTGATCTTTTGTCTAAATGTTCGGGGAGGGGTTAAAACTCTAATTCTCGATTGTGGTGGATGCTCAACAATCCTTGAGGAAATTGATGAGGCATGATGGTACATCCATATTGTGGTAATGATCCTCACAATGATGGGAAATCTCGGTGGTCAAAATTTGGGGTATGACAGATGCCCCTATTTAATCTTATTCGACCCGAAGGTGTGAATGGCGAAGGTATTCGGACATTCAGGGTACAAGAGGATTAAATATCGGAATACCCGAAATTTTGACGGTGGTTATGAATGGCAGTTTGCTCATCCATCTTTGTTTGCTAAGCAATGATACTTAGAAAAGGTAAAACTCCCCTTCGATCTGGGTCTTTAGCCAAGGAATTGGTCTCAGTTTCTTGATAAACTTCCCCTCGATCCTAGTCTTCAACCAAGGAACTGGTCTCAGTTTTCTTTGAAATAAACTTCCCCCTAATCCTGGTCTTCAGCCAAGGAAGTGGTCTTATTTTCTTTTGAAATAAACTTCCCCTCGATCCTGGTTTTCAGCCACGGAACTGGTATCAGTTCCTTCTTGTCGAGTTTCTTCCTTGACAAGGGACGCTATGTGTAGCGGTCTTCATCAAACTTCTCGCTGAGTTTTACTGGGGAGATGCCATTTGATGGAAAAAGTTTTGATGTCAGACTTGCTGGGGGTACCCATTCGTCTGAGTTGTAGAGGTGTGCAAACTTCTTTGTTATAGATGCCATTTGTTGACTCTACTGGGGAAAACGAGCCTCTTGAAAGACCGTTTTCTGCTTGGGAGATATTTCATCATACTTTTCTTTGAGATCTTCTCGGAGAAATTCCATGTGATGTAATCCAATTTTGAGGTGTTGATGACTTCATTAACATTGACTCTCTTGGGAGAAAAACCAATGTATTGTTGAGAGTCTTTAATTGAGAGGCTATCTCTGGGGATTTTCCTTAATCCGAGAAAGCGTAAATATCATCTTCAATGGTGAAGAGTGACGTTTGTCGAATGTCTCCCAGCTTTTCAAAGGTTCAAGTTATTAAAGGGGTCGAGGACCAGCTCCAATCCAGAAATAAACTGGGGAGAAATTGTTTAAGCGGCACTTTTCCTGTCTAGGAAAGAACTGACAACTCGATTGACAACAGGGTTTTATCACTTGGGGAATTGAGTATGACCAGAGTGATATTAATGCAATATGAATATGAATATGAATTAATTAAGCATGATGTATGTATGTTTATGCTGACAAAACTAACGCGACATACAGAGTAGTGAATGAACACGAAGGTATACTCGGCCACTGCGGGGGATAGAAAGTATCATTGGTCCAGGATAAAAAATCTTTTCTTGCTTTGGAGAAATAATCCCTGTGGGAGAACACGTTCATCGGTCTTAAGAGGTAAGCACCCTGCCGGGGATGTCAGATAAAATATGGTATCTCACACAGTTGATCCTTCATTCAGGCGTACTGATTTAGGAGTACTTTGATTCTGCACTTTGAGGTTCAATCACCTTCGAAGAAACTATCGATGTTCTTTTTGAAGTTCATCAGTCAAAAAGAATTGCCATCTTTATTTAAAGAGCAGAAAATTTTTGACAAGTAAATTCATTTTTGTTTTATTTTAAGAATCGTTAATCATGTTAAAAATGTCATTCTGTAAAGCTAAGACAAAAAATAATTGCAAACAAAAGTACTAGGGCTCAAATTTTATTGATAGGATGGAAATCAGCCAAGCGCGTGATTCCATAGAGCATTTACAAAGTTTAGAAAATGGTAATTTATAGGAAAATGGGCTACATTGAAACATAACGACCATTATCCTTCTACCAACTTTGAATTCTAGACATCCCGAGCTTCTGTCGAAGATGACCTTGACTGGAAGTTTTTTGACGAATAGTGTTACCATTGGGGACTTTCACCTTGTCGGGCGTAGTTAGTTGCCATTAATCCCTAACTTTTGCCTGGATTGCATTTTGAGATTTCCAATCCATCGGGATGATTTTTTTTGCTTATGTCTCTAATTTTTACGTGGACCGCCCTTTCGTGTTTTCAATCCACCGAGACATTTTTTTATTTAGGCGAAGTATTTCTTGACTACGTCAACATTCGTGGGGTAGTTAAATTCCTCTCCATCCATGGTTGTGAGTCTCAAGGCACCGCCTGAAAAGGCTTTCTTGACCACATAGGGGCCATCATAATTCGGAGTCCATTTGCCCCGGGAATCAGTGAGAAATGATTTTATCTTCTTGAGCATAAGGTCTCCTTTTCTGAAGATGCGAGGTCGGACCTTTTTGTCGAACGCTTTCTTCATTCTTTACTGATACAACTGACCATGGCATAGAGCCGTTATTTGCTTCTCTTCGATCAGATTCAGTTCATCGTGTCGACTTTGACACCATTCAACTTCTGTTAACTTAGCTTCCATCAATACCTGGATTGATGGGATCTCTACTTCTATGGGAAACACTGCCTCCATTCCATATACTAGAGAGAAAGGGGTTGCCCCTGTTGAAGTGCGAACAGACGTACGATAACCGTGAAGAGCAAAAGGCAGCATCTCATGCCAGTCTTTATAGGTTACAACCATCTTTTGAACAATCTTCTTGATGTTCTTATTAGCCGCTTATACCACTCCGTTCATCTTAGGTCGGTAGGGAGATGAGTTATGGTGTTCGATTTTGAATTCAGCGCACAACTCTTTCATCATTTTGTTGTTCAAGTTGGATCCATTATCAATAATGATCTGTCTTGGAACACCATAACGATAGATGAGATTGTTTTTTATGAAACGGACTACCACTTGTCGGGTTACATTGGCGTATGACGCTGCTTCGACCCATTTGGTGAAGTAGTCAATGGCTACTAGGATGAACCAATGTCCGTTTGAAGCATTGGGTTTGATCATGTCAATCATGTTGATTCCCCATATGGAAAAAGGTAATGGGGAAGAGAGAACTTTGAGATGTGTTGGCGGTACATGGATTTTATCTGAGTATATCTGACACTTGTGACATCTCCTCATATTCTTATAGCAATCGGATTCCATGGTCAACCAATAGTATCTTGCTCTCATAATTTTTCTTGCCATTGTGTGTCCGTTGGCATGAGCGCCCAAGGATCCTTTGTGAATTTATTTCATCAGCATGTTTGCTTCTGGTCTGTCTACGCATCGGAGTAAGACCATGTCAAAGTTTCTCTTATAGAGTGTATCACCACTCAGAAAGAAGTTACCTGCCAGCCTTCTGAGGGTTTTCCTGTCTTTTCTCGATGCCCCAGGTGGGTACTCTTGTTTCTGAAGGAAGCATTTGATATCATGATACCAAGCTTGTCGTCTATAACTAGTTCGATCGTGAAGATGTAGGCGGGCCTTTCAAGGCACATTATGTCAATTTTAGGTACGTCGTTCCATTGACGTACACTAATCATGGAGGATAGGGTGGCTAGTTCATCAACCATGTGATTTTCTTCACGTGAAATATGGTGAAACTCGATTCTGTTGAAGAATGGCAACAACCTTCTCATGTAATCTTTGTAAGAAATCAGCCCTGATTGGTAGGTGTTTCAATCTCATTTGATCTGATTGATAACCAGGACTGAGTCTCCATGTAGCTCATGATTTTTGTCGGTGATGCGACCACCTTATCACGGAATTTGGGTTTTCTCCTCAATGAAGAGGAAGGGGGTGCTACTTTCCAATTTCTTATTTATCCCATTAAGCTGGAAAGGAAAGGGGAGCTATCTAAAACTAACCTTGCACGCGAATGTTTAACTGAACAAACGCTTAAAGAGATTTGGGGAGTCGGGGTCAGGTTATACAATGGGGAGTTGTCAATTACCTATCCTATATGTGTTTATCCACACGATGTTAGCTTTAGGTTTCTCTTTGTACTTGATGGTGTTTTTTCTTTAATGGGTTAGGAAAGTTTCTTGGGAAATATTAGAGAGTGAGTGAGTTTTTATTGATGTTCGGGTTTTTCCGATGTTTTTGGTAAGGTACTGGACCTAATGTTTGATTGATATGTGAAGGTATTGGACCTAGAGTTTTTTATTAGTATGCTCGCTAAGATTTCGCAATCTTATGCCTACGTATTCCCGTTTAAATGAAACAGGGAAACAGAGCAATCGTAGTTCCTCCTATTCTAAGGGAGGAAAAGATGTTTTGGTGTCTTGTTCAAAGCCCAAGATTAAAGCTAAATGGAGTATTTGTGTTTTGTTCAAAGCCCAAGATTAAAGCTAAAAGGTTTGACTGAGAGAGAATTTGTCATCTCCAAAGGGAGACATCTCGTCTGTTTATCACAACTGTTGGGTGACTGTTTATAAAGGGGGATTACTTTAACAGGGATTTACGAATCCAACAATGCCATAATTTCCTTTGTGAGGGATTTGTCTTGAAGGAGAAAACTTTAACTCAGTGTTGAGCAATGCCATTTTTCCTTAGGAATTTCTTATGCTAAGAGAGGGACAGTGGCATAGATGTAAATAATCTAGAGGCTTTCCACTTACAGCAATTAGATGAAAGAAAGGGTTTACCAGGATAAAAGATGGACGACAGCTTGGATATTTGAATCAACAAGTGTGCCACTTATAGCAGTTATATTGGATTAGGGTTTGCTTTGAACGTCTGTTTTGATTTGTGATAAACAGAGAAGTGACTTCCTACAGAGAGATTTTGATTTCCTCTGAGGGGATGTTGATTTTAGTGTGCCTTAATCAAAGCCCAAGGTTGAAGCTAAGAGGTTGATTGACTCCACTAGGGAAGTCCTTATACAAAGCCTAAGAGGAGGCTGAAAATGACCGACTCAACAGGAGAGTGTTTTTATCTGTCTCGTACAAAGCCCGAGATTGAGGCTAAAAAAGAGACTAACTTTTTTGGGGGATATAATTATACAAAGCCTAAGAGGAGGCTAAAAGTTTGACTTTTCCGGGGAAAATATTTTGCATGTCTTGTACAAATCCCAAGATTGAGGCTAAAAGGGATTTTAACTTCGCTGGGGAGGGTTTGTATGTGTCTTGTACAAAGCCCAGGATTGAGGCTGAAAATAAACTGATTCAGTGGGAAAGAAATCTTTATCTGTCTTGTACAAAGCCCAAAATTGAGGCTAAAATGAGACTTTACTGACTCGGTTAAGGAAATTTTAGGTATCTTGTACAAAGTCCAAGATAGAGGTAGAAATGAGTTTGACTCTACGGGAGAGTATTATCTGTCTTGTACAAAGCCCAAGATTGAGACTGAAAAGAGTTTGAATCTATAGGGAGAGTATTACCTGTCTTGTACAAACCCTCAAGATTGAGGCAGAAAAGAGTTTGACTCTGCTTAGGTAATTATTTCTCATAGCCTAAAGGAATGCTGAGAGGAAATGACTCCGTTGGGGAAGATATTTGTCCCAAGCTTAAGAGAAAGTTTATGAAGATTTATGTCTTGTACAAAGCCCTAGATTGAGGCTAAAAAGGGTTTGACTCAACAAGAGAGTGCTTTTATCTGTCCTGTACGAGGCCCAGGATTGTGGCTGAACTAGCTGGAGAAATCATTATACCAAACTTAAGAGGAAGCTGACTTCTGCTAGGGGAAATCCTTATACCGAGCCTAAAAGAAGACTGGAAAAGATTGACTCAACAAGAGAGTATTTTTATCTGTCTCGTACAAGAGAGTCTGAAAGTTGATTGACTCAACAGGAGAGTCTGAAAAGTTTAGCTCCACTGGGGAGAATCATTGTACAAAGCCCAAGAGGAGGCTGGCTATGCTGAGGAAAGATCATTATACAAAGCCTAAGAGGAGGTTATCTTCTGCTGGGAATTATTGAGATCCCGAGGCAGGTTCAAATTGGGAATCAAGTCTTGCTGAGGGTTATAGAAGAGTTGAGATATCAGAGACCTTGAGGTTCTGATTTGGGATAGTATTACGTTGATGATAAACTGACCCTGGCTGGGGGAATTTTAGGATAAAGACTGGGTTTTAGAACCCATGGGTTTTAACTCTGCTGGAGATTGATTAAATGACTGGGGTTTCTTCTATGTTTGTAGGGAACTTGAGAATGTCTTTGAGACTTAAGAGGAGATTTAGACTGTCCAATTCTACTGGTATGGAAGAGTTTTTCTTTGTATGATGCCCAAGAGGAGGCAAGCGTTTTTAAGGGATGAGAATCAACCCTAAATTGGTCTGAGATTTGACACTGGAAAAACTGCTCTAGCAAAGTGTCATACCCCAAATTTTGACCACCAAGATTCCCCATCATTGTGTAAATCATCATCACAATATGGATGAACCATCATGCGTCATCGGTCTCCCCAAAGATGGGTGAGCATTTACCACAAACAAGAATTATTGTTTCAAGCCCTCATAGAGCACTTAGACAAAGGGTCAATCAAAGAATTGGCATGATCTTTAACTTGTATAACCTCTCAAACCTCCATCAAGGATCAAGAGGACTCCCACATTAATAACCAAGCACAAAGTTGCTACATTCCAAGTGGATTAAGCCTCAAGATCGCCAGTGTCACCAAATTAGGGTTTTGGTCTACCAGGGCCTCCAGATGGGAATTTTCCTCTGGACATGAGCCAATGCTTCAAAGCATAACCAAAGATACTCCATGGGACCTCATGAACCTAATCATCAAGTCAATTTAGCCTCAGGGGATGCATTCACAAAAAATCAGGAATTAGGGTTTCTTGACCTAATTCACCCCTAAGTTGACTTTTGGGGCAAAACATGAGCCAAGAGCTTAAGACATGGTTTGAGGGCCTCAAATACACCATATTGATCCATTTACAACAATGGATTGATCCAAGAAATTTGATTCACAAGTTCCAATTTCATCTGAACCACAATTAGGGTTTTGAAGAAAAAGTCAACTGTATCTTTGACTTTTGACCAGGACATGCTGCCAAACCTTGGGACATGATTCAATACACCCTATATCACCTATGGAATCCATCTATTAAGTTTTATTTAGGTCAAGGACTTAATTTCATAGGGGATCGCGCAGTTAAGATTTCATCTGCTAAAAAAGTCAACTGTACAAAAAGTCAAAGTTTGACTTTTTGATTTTTTGGTCAACCAAGGTTCCTTAACCCTAAAATGATGTTAATGTGTGATTGGAATCATCATTCATCAAGAAAAAACAAAGAAAGTGAGATAACTTGTTAAAGGGGTAACCATAAAAAACTTAGAATTTTTCGAAGTTATGAAACAAAATGGCTAGGGTACTAACTTCCAAGGATCATAACTTGAGATTCAAGCAACCATTTTCGATGGTCCAAAGATGGATTTGTAGCTCTCATGGCATACTTTAAAAGTGTCAATTAAATCTCATTCCAATTCTTCATGGATTCTTAGTTATGGAGTGATCAAAATGGCTGAAAACATGAAAATCACATCTTTCCAACACTTAGTGAAATTTTCACTAAGTCAAAATCTGCCTTACTTTTCCAAAATGTAGGGACATTTTTCACCTTGATCCAAGTCAAACCAAGTCTTGGGTTGGACATCAAAGTTGAAGTATGTCATGAGGGTGTTCTAAATAGTACCAGATCATCTCTAAATTCCATTTAAGCAAGGAGATACAACCCTTGAAACATGGCATCATGAACTGATTTTTTCAAGACAGATTTGGCAGGTTTGATGTATTTTGCTCAATTTGATCAAATCTGAAAAATCCAAGCCTTGTCATCATTTTGGACACATCTGAGGATTAAATCTAAGGGGGATGATCTGATCTCCAAGCCTCCAAAGTCCAAGAATCTACAAGTAGCATGCCAAACCTAAAAAGCTACAAAGATGCCAAATATCCAATTTTGTTTTCAAGAATTCAATGGATGCATCAAGGTGGCATGAACTGAGCCTATTCCAACTTGTTATTTCTTTGATTTTGTGGTTGGCATTTATTTTGCTAAAACTATTCTAGGAGCAAGATGTTGAAACAAGATGTTTTATTTTTCTGCATTCAACATGTCGAATAAAGATGTCCCATACTGGCCCTTAGGACATCGCGTATGATTTTGTGGTTAAAAGGAAGATTCTGTTTCTGTTAATTGTTACTGAATATTCTGTGAATATTTAGTTATCCTATGTGGCATCCAAAGTATTTTTGGGTTGAGTTTTGTGTTGGTTTTCGGATTCTCAGCGCTTTCTAAATATGGAGACATATTAGGAAACTTTAGATTGAAGACCTATTTTCTTGGAGTTAATTTTACAGATTTGTGAGCAGTCTCTTAGGTGTGGAACTTACGTGTGTTTTTGTTAGGGTTTTCATGTGTAATTTGTGAGCCTAACTGGTATCATTCTGATAACAGTATAAGGACTGGTTTTTGTGTTGTAAGTTTTGTCAGTTACTCATAAGCTTTTAAGCATTGAGTTTCTTGTGTGTCAATTCTCATAAGCATTGAAGTATTGAGAATTGTGTGTTTTGAAAGTGTGACTTTCGTTTTGTTACTTGTGTTGAAAGGAACCAATCACGGGTTGTGATTGTAGAGGGATTTGAGGAGGGCCTCATACCTAGGTGAGTCTTAGGTAGAAGTCATAGGAAGGGTAGTGATTAAGTGAGCAGATTGTAACCTGGTGTGGTTGTTGTATGATCTGTGAATTGATACTATCGTATATTGGTTTCGTCCCTGGCTTGGTAGCCCCCAGAGTAGGATTGTTGATCCGAACTGGGTAAACATATTATTGTGTTCTTTACTTTCTGCATTGTTATTATTATTGTTGTCTTGTTCATTGTGGTGGATATCAGTGTCTCAACATCTGTATAGGACATCTGATATCTGTGCCAGAATTTCAATTGGTATCAAAGCTTGCACCCTTGTTTGGTTCTGGGTGAGATTCAGGGAAGGTACTTTCTGGTACAATGGACAAGGATGGAGGATTTTTGAACAAACCACCTCTACTTGATGGTTCCAACTATGACTATTGGAAACCAAGGATGATAACATTCATCAAATCCATGGATGATTAAGCATGGAAAGCTGTTATCAAAGGATGGGAACCCCCAAAAGTTAAAGATGGAAAAGGTAATCCTACTGATGTGGTGAAGGAAGAGGAAGACTGGGATGATGCAGACTACAAAGGGTCCGTGGGAAATTCCAAAGCCATGAATGCATTGTTTAATGGTGTTAATAAGAATATCTTCAGGTTAATTGAACATTGCACCATTGCAAAAGAGGTGTGGGAGGTCTTGAAAGTTTCTCATGAAGGGACTTCAAAGGTGAAGATGTCAAAACTTCAGCTTCTCACTACCAAGTTTGAGAGTTTGAAGATGACGGAAGATGAGAGAATTCATGATTTTCACATGAACATTATTGAGATAGCGAATGCTTTAAGTGCCCTAGGTGAAAAGATGTCTGATAGCAAACTGGTCAGAAAAATCCTCAGAGCTCTACCTAAGAGATTTGACATGAAAGTGACTGCTATAAAGGAAGCTCAGGACATAGATAAGATGAAATTGGACGAACTTGTGGGATCTCTTCAAACATTTGAATTGGGGATCAGTGAAAAGTCTGAAAAGAAGAAGAGCATAGCTTTTGTGTCAAATGCTGGTGATTCAGACGATGAAGGTGACCTGGTCAGAGATGAAGGGGTGTCTAAAGATCTGGTATTGCTGGGAAAACAATTTAACAAAGTGTTGAAAAGGATTGACTAGAAGTCAAGAGCAAATGTTCAGAACAAGTCACTCGACATCAGTAAAAACCAGGATGGAGGCAGAAGGCCCAGAACTGAAGAAGACTCCAATCAAGGGAAGAGAGTTCAGTGTTTTGAATGTGAGGGATTTGGGCACATAAAAACTGAGTGTCCCACGTATCTCAAAAGGCAGAAGAAGGGCTTATCTGTGTCTTGGTCAGAAGGAGAGTCTGAGAGTGATCTTGAAGAAGAATCAGCAAAATTGGTGACAGCCTTGACCAGAATATGTAAGGCTGATGGAGAAACGACTTGTGAGTCTGATTCTGACAAAGAATCTTATATTGGAGAACTCACTAAGCAAGAAGTTTTCACCGGGTTCTCAGAGTTGTTTATCAAGAATGAAGAGAGGTGCCAGATAATATTAGAACAGAAGGTTCTGATAGCTCAACTAGAAGCTGAGAAGGATGAACATCTATCAATCATTACTGATCTTAAAGAGGAGGTTGTATGGCAAAAGTCAAAACTTGACAATATTACCAAATCTATAAGAATGTTGAACAATGGTACCACGCAGCTGGATGAGATTCTTCAGACTGGGAAAAATGCTGGAAATGTACAAGGTCTTGGTTTTAACAATCAAGTAGAGAACTACAAGAAGCCTGTATTAAAGTTTGTTCCTCAGAAAATAAAGCAAGAGGAGGGGATGTCAAATCACATGTTTCAACATCAGATGAAGCATCAGAAAAGAGTATGTAGTTCAAAGTATAAACCATGGAGATGTCATTACTGTGGAAAGATTTGTCACTTAAAGTCCTTTTGCTACAAGCTGCGCGATTATCCCAAAACTGCTCATCAACAAAATAAAGGACAGAGTTGGGCTAAAGTAAAGAAAAGATGGACTCCTAGAAATATGATGGATGGTCTCATAGCACATACCTCTCTCATAGCATCTTCAAGTGAAGAAATTCTTGTCAAATATCAAGCCTCACTCCACCAATTATGTCACTTTTGGTGATGGATCAAAAGGTGAAATAAAAGGTGTTGGAAAGCTGGACTACACAGGACAACCAAATCTGGATCGTGTTCTATTTGTCAAAGGGCTGACCGCAAATTTGATCAGTATAAGTCAGCTGTGTAATCTAGGACTCAAAGTAAATTTCACAAAATCTGAATGTCTAGTAACCAATGAGAAATATGAAGTTGTTATGAAGGGAACCAGGTCTAAGGATAACTGCTATATATGGAATCCTCAAGAATCGGAAAGTTTGTCTACCTGTTTGATGTCAAAGGAAGATGAAACCAAATTGTGGCATCAGAAATTAGGTCACTTACATTTGAAAGGGATGCAGAAAGTTATGCCAAGTGAAGCTGTTAGAGGAATTCCCAAGCTGAAGATTGATGAGGATAGAATATGTGGTGAATGTCAAGTTGGAAAGCAAACAAGGGTGTCACACAAACGGCTTCAACATCTTACCACAACTTCTAGAGTTCTGGAACTGCTTCACATGGACTTAATGGGACCTATGCAGGTTGAAAGTCTTGGTGGGAAGAAGTATGCCTATGTTGTCGTTGATGATTACTCCAGATTCACCTGGATAAGCTTTATCATAGAAAAGTCTGAAGTATTTGCAGCCTTCAAAGAGTTGTGTCAAAGGATTCAACGGGAAAAGGATTGTGGTGTTGTTCGAATTAGAAGTAACCATGGGAAAGAATTCGAAAATAGCAGGTTTGAAGAGTTTTGTTTATCTGAAGGAATCACTCATGAATTCTCATCACCGATCACTCCTCAGCAGAATGGTGTGGTGGAACGCAAGACTAGGACTATACAAGAGTGTGCAAGGGTCATGATTCATGCCAAAAAGCTTCCATATCATTTTTGGGCTGAAGCCATGAATACCGCTTGCTATATACACAATAGGGTGACTATCAGATCAGGTACTTCTGTTACTCTTTATGAGCTATGGAAAGGTAGAAAGCCAAATGTGAAGTATTTCCATGTGTTTGGGAGTAAGTGCTATATTTTGGCGGATCGCGAGCAGAGGCGAAAGATGGATCCTAAGAGTGAGGAAGGGATATTTTTGGGATGCTCTACAAACAGTAAAGCATATAGGGTATTTAATTCCAGAACTAAGGTGATGATGGAATCCATAAATGTGGTGGTTGATGACTCTGGGAAAGACGAAGATGTCCCAGATGATGTTGGAGCATGCTTTCCCATGAACAATGAAATCTCACAAGACATTGAGTCTGTAGAAGATAATGCTCAAGAAACTGACACTAGACCTGAGAATGAAGAGGTAGAGGATGCTAACAGGGGACCCTCTATAAGGATTCAGAAGGATCACCCCAAGGAGTTGATTATTGGAAATCTGAATGAAGGTGTATGAACCAGAACGAGGGAGGCTGTGTCAAATGCATGGTTTGTTTCAAAGCTTGAACCAAAGAATGTCAAAGAGGCATTGACAGATGAGTTCTGGATAAGTGTTATGCAGGATGAGCTTTGTTAATTCAAGAGAAATGAAGTCTGGGAACTGGTACGACAACCAGCAGGAACAAATGTGATTGGAACAAAGTGGGTTTATAAGAATAAGTCTGATGAACAAGGAGTTGTTACCTGAAACAAAGCCAGATTAGTTGCTCAAGGATACACACAAATTGAAGGAGTAGACTTCGATGAAACATTTGCTTCTGTGGCTCGATTGGAATCCATCAGATTGTTGCTAGGAGTGGCATGTTTGTTGAAATTCAAATTGTTTCAAATGGATGTCAAGAGTGCCTTTCTGAATGGCTATCTTAATGAGGAAGTTTATGTTGAGCATCCTAAAGGGTTTGTGGATCCAAATTTTCCTGATCATGTTTTCAAGCTAAAGAAGGCTTTGTATGGGTTGAAACAAGCTCCATGAGCTTGGTATGAAAGGCTGACTGAGTTCTTAGTCAACCATGGATACATAAAGGGTGGTATTGATAAAACACTTTTTGTCAAGGAGAAGGATGGGAAACTAATGATTGCTCAGATTTATGTAGATGATATTGTGTTTGGTGGGATGTCGGATGAAATGGTCCAACATTTTGTCAACCAAATGCAGTCTGAATTTGAAATGAGCTTGGTAGGTGAATTGACTTACTTCCTTGGGTTACAAGTCAAGCAGATGGAAGATTCCATTTTTATTTGTCAGAGCAAATATGCGAGGAACATTATGAAGAAGTTTGGACTGGATAATGCCAAGCATAAGAGAACTCCTGCTCCTACTCACTTGAAGTTATCCAAAGATGAAAAGGGAGTGAATGTTGAACAAAGTTTATACAGAAGCATGATTGGCAGTCTGTTGTATCTTACAGCAAGTAGGCCAGACATAACCTTTGGTGTTGGTGTATGTGCAAGATACCAAGCAGAACCCAAGGTCAGTCACATCAATCAAGTTAAGAGAATTCTTAAGTATGTGAGTGGTACATGTGATTATGGGTTGTTGTACTCCCATGACTCAAGTTCCATTTTAGTAGGATACTGTGATGCTGATTGGGTTGGAAGTGCTGATGATAGGAAGAGTACCTCTGGAGGTTGTTTCTTTTTGGGAAATAATCTTATTTCATGGTTTAGTAAGAAGCAAAATTATGTATCTCTTTCTACTGCTGAAGCTGAGTACATAGCAGCTGGAAGTAGTTGTGCTCAACTGGTGTGGATGAAGCAAATGTTATTTGAGTATAATGTCACACAAGATGTCATGACATTATTTTGTGACAACCTGAGTGCTATTAATATTTCTAAAAATCCTATTCAACATAGCAGGACTAAGCATATTGATATCAGGCATCACATCACCAGAGAACTTGTGGAGGACAAAGTCATAACTCTTGAGCATGTGAGCACAGAAAATCAGCTTGCTGACATATTTACCAAGGCTCTGGATGTAGTTTAGTTTGAAAACCTGAGGAGCAGACTTGGGGTTTGCATTCATGAAGAACTATAGCAATTAATGTTCCTTCTGGCTACCAGATTGAAAAGATTAAAGGAGGTTCTGGTAGTGCAGTGTGTGCATGTGGTTATGAAGGGGAAGATATTGAAGTTTGTGCATGACACTTGGTCATGTGATGTGGTGTGCATCTACTCTCTGATGCTGTTTATTCTGGTTTATGACTTGATCATTTCTTAGAAATTAATTTCTGTTCTGCTTGCCTTTGTCATATTTCTGGCTAAAAAGGGGGAGTAGTATGCTTGTGCGTGTTGTGCTTGTGCTGGTGCTGCAGCTGAGGGGGAGAATGTTGAATGTTGTTGAATGTTGTTGTGTTGCTGCAGTTGAGGGGGAGAATGTTGAATGTTGTTGAATGTTGTTGTGTTGCTGCAGTTGAGGGGGAGTTTTCTTTGTTGTTATGTTGTGTTGTGTGTTGGTATTATTGTGTGTTTCTCACTGCTGTCTCTGATATGGATTTCTTTTGCTTGTGTTATCTTTGCAAGACTTGTTTGGTGTGTAGTTTTAGCCAAAATAAGCCAAAGGGGAGATTGTTATTTCTTTGATTTTTTGGTTGGCATTTATTTTGCTAAAACTATTCTAGTAGCAAGATGTTGAAACAAAATGTTCTATTTTTCTGCATTCAACATGTCGAGTAAAGATGTCCCATACTGGCCCTTAGGACATCGCGTCTGATTTTGTGGTTAAAAGGAAGATTCTGTTTCTGTTAATTGTTACTGAATATTCTGTGAATATTTAGTTATCCTATGTGGCATCCAAAGTATTTTTGGGTTGAGTTTTGTGTTCATTTTCGGATTCTCAGCGCTTTCTAAATATGGAGACATATTAGGAAACTTTAGATTGAAGACCTATTTTCTTGGAGTAAATTTTGTAGATTTGTGAGCAGTCTCTTTGCTGCATTTTTGAAGCTTAATACAGTCCAGATTTAATGCTATATATTGACTGGTGTAAACCTAGTTTAGGTGTGGAACTTACGTGTGTTTTTGTTAGGGTTTTCGTGTGTAATTTGTGAGCCTAACTGGTATCATTCTGATAACAGTATAAGGACTGGTTTTTATGTTGTAAGTTCTGTCAGTTACTCATAAGCTTTTAAGGATTGAGTTTCTTGTGTGTCAATTCTCATAAGCTTTGAAGTATTGAGAATTGTGTGTTTTGAAAGTGTGACTTTCATTTTGTTACTTGTGTTGAAAGGAACCAATCACGGGTTGTGATTGTAGAGGGATTTGAGGAGGGCCTCATACCTAGGTGAGTCTTAGGTAGAAGTCATAGAAAGGGTAGTGATCCGAACTGGGTAAACATATCGCTGTGTTCTTTACTTTCTGCACTGTTATTATTATTGTTGTCTTGTTCATTGTGGTGGATTTTTAGTGTCTTAACATCTGTATAGGACATCTGATATCTGTGCCAGAATTTCACAACTGAATTCAGTCAAGACTTATCTCTGAACCAAAGCTACAAAGCCTGTGCTCTAACCTCTAGTCAATGGCTAGAGGAGACTTAATATTCCAAAGTGATCCAATTTGCTAAAGGCCTGATGTAGTTCCCACACACTATTGTTTGTAAAACAAACTTGCTCTACTATAAAAAGAGCTCAATTGTGATCAGTTTGAGTACACCAAAGCAACCAAATTGTTGCTTTCCTCAAAATCCCTTTCTCTAGGCCAAAATGCCTTCTTTTGCAAGGTAACTTTGATTTTTTGAGTTAGAGGGCATTTCCACCACAACTCATGATCCAAACACATCCAATATGTCATATCTAAGCTGTCCAAACTCTCACATGTGACCTGTAACGCCAAAATCTCAAAGTCCCCTCTCAAAACCTCAAAATTGGACTTTTTTTCATTTTTCAAGCCATGTCTTGATTCAGTCACTTTCAAAACCAAATAAAACCTCAAACACACTCCAAATATCATCCTTGAACTGTCCCAAATGGTTCCCCACATCTGGAACACCATTTGAGAGAGTTGCCCTATTGGTCACTTTTGCCTTTTTTGCAAGAAAGAGCTCAAACTTGTTCCTGAGGATTCCAGCTGGTTCCAACCATTCTAAAAGCTTCTAAAGGATCAATTGAGAGTGTCTAAAGCATCAAATTACTTGTGGCACAAGAAACTTGGCAGATATCTCAAAAAGCTCCTAAAGAGGTAAGCATCACATCTTGAACTCTTTGAAATATGCATTGCTTTGAAGTCCAGTGATCATGCACATCTCATACATGTTATATATGTTGTGTTTGAACCAACTCATCATGTAATTCATGACTGTAACAAGAGGTAGCATAGAAAATGCAAATATAGGCCTCATGTATTCATGGGGTGGTTTTGATATTTTCGTAAATAAATTCATTTTTATTGTTTTTAAACCTTTTAAAAATGGATATTCACCTTAAAAAAACAAAACCAAATGAGTTCTAAATCATCTTGTGACTAAAACTTCATTTTTCAAACCTTAACCAAAAATCACAAGTAGTTTATTTAGACTTATTTGGTATTTTTGTCATTTTATTCATTTTATTAAAAGGATTACCTTTTAAAAAATGATGAAATTAGGGTTTCTTTGATTTTCACCCTAACAAACTTTTTTCAAACACTCATGGGCCTCTAATAGAGTGTAAGACCCAATCCCTCTTTGAAACCAAAATATTTTGGATCTCAGTCATTGTATAAGTCCCAACACACTTTCAAAAATCTCGGCGCGATCGCCAGTTTAAAATAAAACCACGTGGGCCTCTCCTTGAGTTGTAAGCCCCATTCTTTTTCTTTAAAACATCCTTGGGGCTCTAATAGAGTGTAATACCCATTCCTTGTAAATAAGATACCTTGTTGGGCCTCAAACATTGTATAAGACCCACTGTATTTTCAAAAACCTCGGCGCGATCACCGTTTTCAAACAAACCATCTGGGCCTACCCTCGTGTTGTAAGTCCCATCGTTCTTTTTCAAAATAATATTTGGGCCTCTACTAGAGTGTAAGGCCCAATCCCTTTTTAACGAAAACCTTTGGGCCTCAGACGTTGTATAAGTCCCAATACAATCTTTTCAAAACAATTTCCCTTTTGATTTAGATTCAAGTATACAGTTGTTATCCAAAATTTCTTTAATTTCTTTGAACAACTAACAATACAACATGGAAGCTTGCTCGCCTGTAAGTTTTATCCGCTTTCATTTACTCGCTTTAATATATATAACTGTATTGTGGGAAGCTGCGCATGGTTAGTCTTCTTTCATTCTTTTAAATACATGTCAAATATATATAATTGTATTGTGGGAAGCTGCGCATGGTTAGTCTTCTTTCGTACTCCTTTACATACTTGTCATATATCAACTGTATATATACTAGTATAGTTATATAGAGTTTTCCCCGGCAACTAGGTCTAGAACTAAGTAAAGCCCGTCTGGTCACTCTTAAATACAAACAAAACTAGATCCCCATAGGATTTCCATATACAGTCTTACCTTCTCTTGGGGTTAAACAATATGGAACAAAGAGAAAGGCAGTATTCTCGGTGAACCTTTTCTCAGACTGTCACCCCTAGAAATTGTCAAAGGAATTCTACTCCCCAGAGTTGATCTATTCTCTGTGAATAGCATCTCATGAGTTTCTTCAAACCTTAGAACTTTCACTAAATGATCTATTCTCAGTGAATAGCATTTCTTGAACTTTTCTTGGTTTGGGACCTACAGGCTTCCTAAAAGCATCCCCGCCTCCTCTTGGGCTTTGTACAAGGACCCGTCGGCTTCTTAAAAGTTTGCATGCCTTCTCTTGGGCTTCATACAAGGACCCTCACGACCTCTTAGAGGTTTAGGACAGAACTCATTCATCATTTGCTAGAGCTGTCTTTCTTAAAAGAGTCACAAAAGCCCTCAGACCAATTTTAGGGTTGAAACTCATCCCTTAAACGAGTCGGCCTCCTCTTGGGCATTGTACAAAGATAGACCATACTAATAGACTTGGATAGTCTAAATCCCCTCTTGAGTCTCAAAGTCATTCTCAAGTTCCCTACAAACATAGGGAGAACCCCAGGATTCTGGATTAATCTCCAGCAAGAGTTAAAACTTGTGGGTTCTAAAACCCCGTCTCTCTCCTAAAATCCCCAAGCCAGGGTCAGTCTATCACTAGTATAACACTATCTCCAATTAGAACCTCAAGACATCTGATACCTCAACTCTTCTATAACCAGAGTTGATTCCCCACTTGGACCTGCCTCGGGATCTCAATAATTCCCATCAGAAGCTAGCCTCCTCTTAGGCTTTGTATAATGATCCATTCCTCAGGAAAGTCAGCCTCCTATTGGGCTTTGTACAATGATTCTCCCTAACGGAGCTAACCTTTTCAGACTCTCTTGTTGAGTCAACCACCTTTTCGGACTCTCTTGTTGAGTCAACCACTTTTCAGACTCTGTTGTTGAGTCAATTACTTTTCAGACTCTCTTGTTGAGTCGATCACCTTTTGTCAGACTCTCTTTGTTGAGTCAGTCACTCTCATAGACTCTCTTGTTGAGTCCATCACCTTTTTGTACTCTCTTGTTGAGTCAATCATTTCTAGCCTCAATCTCGGGCTTCGTACGAGAAAGATAAGATCACTCTCTTGTTGAGTCAAACTCTTTTAGCCTTAATCTTGGGCTTTGTACAAGACAGATAGAACATTTTCCCCTAAAAAGTCAAACTTATAGCCTCCTCTTAGGCTTCATTTAAGGATATCCCCAAAGTGTCAGTCTCTTTTAGCCTCCGTCTTGGGATTTGTACAAGACACCAATATATCCACTCTCTTGTTGAGTCGGTCTCATACGTCCTCCTCTTAGGCTTTGTATAAGGACTTCCCCAGTGGAGTCAATCAACCTCTTAGCTTCAACCTTGGGCTTTGATCAAGGCACACAAAAATCAACAATCCCTCTTTAGAGATGACAAATTCTCTTTCAGTCAACCTTTTAGCTTCAATCTTGGGCTTTGAACAAGATACAAATACTCCTTTTAGCCTCTTTCTTGGGCTTTGAACAAGACACCAAAACATCTTTTTCCTCCCTTAGAATAGGAGGAACTACGATTGCTCTGATTGCCCTGTTTCATTTAAACGGGAATACGTAGGCATAAGATTATGAAATCTTAGCGAGCATACCAATCAAAAACTCTAGGTCCAGTACCTTCATACATCAATCAAAACTTAGGTCTAGTACCTTACCAAAAACATACAAAAAAACCCGAAAATCAACAAAAAACTCACTCTCCCCGTCTCATTTCCCAAGAAATTTTCCCAAACCCATTAACAGATAAACACCATCAAGTACAAAGCAAAACCTAAAGCTAATATCCTGTGGATAACCACATATAGGATGGGTAATTGGCAACTACCCATTGTATAACCTGACCCCGGACCCCCCAATCTCTTTAAGTCTTTGTCCTGTTAGACATTCGCGTGCAAGGTTAGTTTTAGATACCTTCCCTTTCCCTTCCAGCTTCATGGGATAAATAAGAAATGAGAAAGTAGCACCCCCTCCTACCATTGCGGTGAGGAAAACCCAGTGATAAGGTGATCGCGTCACCGACAAAAATCGCTCGCTACACAAAGGATGACTAACTTCTATCTTATACCTTTAAGAGGTCTTCAGGGTCCTTGTATTAACCCCAGGAGAAGGCATGATAACTTCTAAGAAGCCGGCGGGCCCTTGTACAAAGCCCAAGAGGAGGCGGGGATGCTTTTAGGAAGCCTTGGGTCCAAACTTAAGAAGAGTGCAAGAAAAGTTTCACCGGGAATAATCTTTTCTTTAGTGAACAATTCTAGGGTTTGAAGAAATTCAAGAGAAGTTTCACCGGGAATTAATCCTCTCTGGGGAAACTGAATTTCTTTGACAAGTTCTAATAGTGACAGTCTGAGAAAAGGTTCACCGAGAATACTTCCTTTCTCTTTGTTCCATATTGTTTAAGCCTAAGAGATGGCAAGACTGTATCTGGAAATCCTATGGGGATCTAGTTTTGATTGTATTTAAGAGTGACCAACTGGATTTACTTAGTTCTAGACCTAGTTGTCGGGGAAAACTCTAAATAGGTATACTAGTACATATACAGTTGATATATGACAAGTATTTAAAAGGGTATGAAAGAAGAACTTACAGAAGAGCAACTTCCCACAATACAGTTATATATATTAAAGCATGTAAATGAAAGCTGATAAAACTTACAGGCGAGCAAGCTTCCATGCTGTATTATTAGTTGTTCAGAGAAAATAAAGAAGTTTTGATAACAACTGTATATTTGAACCTAAATCAAAAGAGATGTTGTTTCTGAAAGATTGTTGGGGCTTATACTCAAAGAGAGGCCCAAGGTTTAACAGTGATCGCGCTGTTGTTTTAAAGATCATACCGGGACTCATACAACGACTGAGGCCCAAAAATGATTTTGGCTAAAAAGGGATTGGGTCTTACACTCTATTAGAGGCCCAAAAGATGTTTTTAAAAAAATAAAGATGGGACTTACAACACGAGGGGAGGCCCAATGAAAGACAGTGATTGCACCGTCGTTTTGAGAATCGCAGAGGGACTTATACAATGACTGAGGCCCAAAATTATTTTTGTATTTACAAAGGAATAGGTCTTACACTCTATCAGAGGCCCAAAGTGTTTGAAAAAGGTTTGTTAGGGTGAAAATCAACAAAACCCTAATTTCATCATTTTTTTAAAGTAATTATTCAAAGAAAACTAATTAAAGTGATAATAACACCAAATAAGTTTCAATAAACAACTTGTGATTTTTCGTTGAGGTTTGAAAAATGATGTTTTAATCACAAGATGAATTAAAATTCATTTGGTTTTGATTTCCAAGATGAAAATTCATTTTTTGAAATGTTTAAAATAATAAAAAATGAATTTATTTGCAAAAATATCAACTATATTAAAGAAATAATATAAATTTGATTTTTTGTGGAATAAAATATTTTAACATTTTTGTGATTTTTTGCAAAAAGAACCAATAAAAAATAATTAAAATTGAGAGAGAAATTAATTTTTCAAATCATTTAAGAAATTAATATGAAAATATAAAAAATGGAAAAAAAAAGTGATAAAAAGGGTCTGGGGCGAGGGGGATTCGAACCCCAGACCTCCAAGCCAAACACATGAGCATGCAACCACTGGGGTGGTGATACATCCGTGATTCAAAACCACCCCATAAATATATAAGGGGTGCCTTGTTTTAGGCCTGGGCAAGGCAAGGCAATGCCAGCTTTTGGACCATTTACGTGAAGCCTCTAACTTTCTCATTTCTCCATGGATTGGGACAAAATTTATATGCATCTGGCCTAGAATTTCCCAAAGAATACTATGGTGGTCATGGTTTTTTCAGATGAGGTCCCTATTTTAAAACCCGGCAGTGGTTTTGAAATAGGCCTATATTTTCATTTTCTATGCTACCTCATGGTACAGGCAAGAATTACATGATGAATTGGTTCAAACACAACATATACAACATGTATGAGATGTTTATGATCAGTGGACTTCAAAGCAATGCATAATTTAGAAAGTTCAAGTGATGATGCACTTACCTCTTGGAGCTTTTTGGGCTATCTGCCAAGTTCCTTGTGCCAAAAGTAATTTGATGCTTTGGACACTCTCAATTGATCCCTTAGAAGCTTTTAGAATGGTTAGAACCAGCTGGAATCCTCAGGAACAAGTTTGAGCTCTTTCTTGCAAAAGGGGCAAAAGTGACCAATATGACAACTCTCTCAAATGGTGTTCCAGATGGGGGGAACCATTTGGGACAGTTTAAGGATGATATTTGGAGTGTTTTTGAGGTTTTATCTGGTTTTTAAAGTGACTGAATCAAGACATGGCTTGAAAAATGCAAAAAAGGTCCAATTTTGAGGTTTTGGAAGTGGACTTTATGATTTTGGTGTTACAGGTCACATGAGAGAGTTTGAACAGCTTAGATACAACATATCAGAGGTGTTTGGATCATGAGCTATGATGGAATTGCTCTCTAACTCAAAAAGTCAGAGGTACCTTGCAAAAGAAGGCATTTTGGCCTAGAGAAAGGGATTTTGAGGAAAGCAAGTGTTGTAGTGCTTTGGTGTACTCAAACTGAGCACAAATGAGCTCTATTTATAATAGAGCAAGTTTGTTTTGCAAGCAATAGTGAATGGCAGCTGCAGCAAGCCTTTGGCAAATGTTATGCTAAAGGAATCTCAAGTTTCCTCTAACCATTGACTTGAGATTTGGGCACATGCTTTGTAGCTTTGGTTCAGAGATAAGTCTTGATTGGATTCAGTTGGAATAGGCTCAGTTCATGCCACCTTGGTGTATCCATTGAATGCTTGGAAACAAAATTGGAGTCTTGGCGTCTTTGTAACCTTTTTAGGGATGACAAGCCTAATGTAGATTCTTGGACTTGTGAGGCTTGGAGATCAGATAATCCCCCTTGGATTTGATCCTATGATGTGTCCAAATTGATGACAAGGCTTGGAGTTATCATATTTGGACAAATCGAGCAAATGTACACAATTCTGCCTTGTAAAACCAGTTCATGATGCCATGTTTCAAGGGTTGTATCTCCCTGCTCAAATTGAATTTGGAGATGATCTGGTACTTGTTGCAAAGCCCTTATGGCATAATTTAACTTTGATGTTCACCCCTGGACCTGGTTTGACTTGGATCAAGGTGAAAAATTTCCCTACATTTTGAAAAAAGTAAGGCAGATTCTGACTTAGTGAAAATTTCACTAAGTGTGGGAAAAATGTCATTTTCATGTTTTTAGCCATTTTGATCACTCCATAACTTAAAATCCATGAGGAATTGGAGTTTGATGTAGTTGAAGCTTTTGTAGAGTGTAGCAAGACCTACAAATCCAGCTTTGGATCATCCAAAATGGTTGCTTGGATCTCAAGTTATGCTCCTTGGAAGTTGGTACCTTAACCACATTGTTCCATAACTTAGAAAAATTCTAAGTTTTTTATGGTTACCTCTTTTGCAAGTTAACTCATTTTCTTTGGTTTTTCTTGATGAATGACGATTCAAATCACACATTAAAATTGTTTTATGGTTAAGGAACCTTGGTTGACAAAAAAATCCAAAAAGTTAAACTTTGGATTTTTGTACAGTTGACTTTTTATCGGATGAAATCCAAACTGTGCGATCCTTTGTGAAATCAAGTCCTTGACCTAAATCAAACCTAATGGATGGATTCCATAGGTGTTATAGGGTGTATTAAATTATGTCCCAAGGTTTGGGAGCATGTCCTGGTCAAAAGTCAAAGGCACAGTTGACTTTTTTCCTCGAAACCCTAACTGTGGTCCTGATGAAATAGAAACTTGTGAATCAAGCTTCCTGGGTCAATCCATTGTTGCAAATGGGTCAAGGTAGTATTTTGGAGGCCCTCAAATCATGTCTTGAGGTCTTGGATCATGCTTTGTCCCAAAAGTCAACTTAGGGGTGAATTAGGTCAAGGAACCCAAATTCCTGATTTTTGGTAAATGCATCACCTGGGATTAAATTGAATTGATGATTGGGTCCATGAGGTCCCTTAGAGTATCTTGGGTTGTGCTTTGAAGCATTGGCTCATGCCCAGATGAAAATTTCCATCTGGAGGCCTCAGTCGACCAAAACCCTAATTTGGTGATACTGGCGATCTTGAGGCTTAATCCACTTAGAATGTTTTAACCTTGTGCTTGATTCTTGATGTTGGAGTCCTCTTGATCCCTTATAGGTGTTTGAGAGGCTAGACAGGTTGAAGATCATGTCATTTCTTGATTAATCATGTTGTCTAAGTGCTCTGAGAGGGCCAAAAACCCTAATCTTTGATTGTAGTGAATGCTCAACCATCTTCGAGGAGATTGATGAGGCATGAGGGTTCATCCATATTGTGATGATGATTTTCAGAATGATGGGGAATCTTGGTGGTCAAAATTTGGGGTATGACAGATGCCCCTATTTAATCTTCTTGGACCCGAAGGTGTGAAGAGGAATAAATATCAGAATACTCGAAATTTAGATGGTGGTTATGAATGGCAGCTTACTCATCCATCTTCTTTTGCTAAGCAATGATGCTTAGAAAAGGGTAAACTTCCCCTCGATCCTGGTTTTCATCCACGGAACTGGTCTAAGTTTTCTTTTGTCTATAAACTTCCCCTCGATCCTGGTTTTTAGCCACGGAACTAGTCTCAGTTTCTGATATAAACTTCCCCTCGATTCTAGTTTTTAGCCACAGAACTGGTCTTAGTTTATGATATAAACTTCCCCTCGATCCTGGTTTTTAGCCACAGAACTGGTCTTAGTTTCTTTTGTCAATAAACTTATTGACAAGGGACATTATTTGTAGCAGTTTTCCTCAAACTTCTCGCCGAATTTTCCTGGGGAGACGCCATTTGATGGGAAAAAGTTTTGATGTCAGACTTGCTGGAGAACCCATTCATCAGAGCCATAGAGGTGTGAAAACTTCTCTGTTGGAGATGCCATTTGTTGACTCTACTGGGGTAAACGAGTCTCTTGAGAGACTGCTTCCTGCTTGGGGATATTACATCATACTTTTCTTCGAGATCTTCTCGGAGAAATTCCATGTGATGTGATCCAATTTTGAGGTGTTGATGACTTCATTATCATTGAATCTCTTGGGGAGAAAAATCAATGTGTTGCTGAGAGTCTTTAGTTGTGAGGGTTTCTCTGGGGATTTTCCTTAATCTGGGAAAGCGAAGATATCATCTTCAATGGTGAAGAGTGACATTTGTTGAATGCCTTCTTGCTTTTCAGAGGTTCAAGTTATCAAAGTGGTCGAGGACTGTCTCCAATCCAGAAATAAACTAGGAGAGAGAGATTGTTCAGACAAAACATTTCCTAATGAGCAAACAACTGACAACTCGATTGATAGGACTTTTATCACTTGGGGATAAGACTGACCAGAGTGATAGGGATGCAATATGAATATGTAAATGAATTAATAATGCATGATGTATCTATGTTTATACTGACAAAACTGACACGACATACAGACTAGTGGATGAACATGACTGGATACTCGGCCGCTGCAGGGGATGAAAAGTATCACTGGTTCAAGATAGCAATTCTGCCTTGCTTAGGAAAAAGTAGTTCCCGCGGGGAAAAACGTTGGTCGGACTTAGGAGATAAGAACTCAGCCGGGGATATCAGATGGGAAAATCACATCTGATACAGTTGATCCTTCGTTCAGGCGTACTGGTTTAGAAGGAGTACTTTGATTCTGCACTTTGAGGTTCAATTACTTCCGAAGAAGCGATCGATGTTCTTTCGATGTTCAACAGTCAAAAGAATTGCCATCTTTATTTTAAAAGCAGAAAAATTTGACAAGTAAATTCATTTTTGTTTTATTTCAAGAATCGTTAATCATGTTAAAATGTCGTTCTGTAAAGCTAAACCAACTCAGAATAGCAAACAAAAGCACTAAGCCTCAAATTTTATTGATTGGATGGAAATCAGCCAAACGCGTGATTCCAAGGAGTATTTACAAAGTTTAGAAAATGGTAACACTACTACAAAACGCGCAAACAACAACGCCAGGCTTATAACGGCTTGCCTATACACCATTGTAATAGATTCACGCGTTTTTTTTATGACGGTTAATATTCAAACCGTGGTGAAATGTGAGGCTTTTCACAACGGGTATTTAAAGAACCGTCATTATAGGTAGCGTTTGGTCATGGGTTCAATTCCCAGCATCCACATTTATTGTTTTTTACACATTTTTTCAAAATTCCCACAGCCTTTCACCACGGGTATGTTTTCAACCGTCATTATAACCTATAGTTTAGTTTTAGGTCTTGCTCTTCAAAAAATCAGTTTTAGGGAAAATCGTCTCCTTTTTAAGATCTGTTTTGTGCATCTGAAGCAGAAAAATGGTACGGTAATTAGTCCTGAACTCTAGAAGAGTTACGGGATTTCACCCTCAAAACCTCAAATTCATCTTTTTTTCTATTTTTAATGAATTTTTTACTGTTTTCACAGTCTCAAAAAATTCCAAAAAAATTCTCAAAATTCTTATTTTACCTAATTAGATTAAATTTCGTGTTTTTAGATTTTTCTGAATTTATTTTAATCATGTTACTTCTTTCCTATTTTTTCAAAATGCTGACACACTTTTAACCACGGGTATTTAAACCAACTGTCATTATAGGTAGCGTTTTTTACTTATTTTTTCAAAATGTTTACAGACCTTTCACCACGGGTAATTTAAAATAACAGTCATTATAGGTTGCGTCTTGTCATGGGTTCAAGTCCCAGCACCAGCATTTTTGGTTTTTTTACTTATTTTTTCAAGTCTCATTACCAACATTATAGGTGGCGCGCATATTGTGTTTGTGCACTATCCTTAAATAAATCTTGGCCGTCCATTTAGTGATTATCAACTCCTAAGACATTATTATTAGTGATCTGCGTGAAACCTAAAACTTAGACATCTTCTACCTCCAAACATCATCTTTCATTTACGATACTCTATTTCTCCACTAAACCAAATTTCAGAACAAATTTCAGAACTCCAGTTAGCAATGTTAGTTGTTGGTGTTCTTTTTTAATTATTGTTGTTCTTGTTGTTCTTTTTTATTATTATTATTCTTGTTGTTCTTTTTTATTAATGTTGTTCATGTTGTTATTATTGTTATTATTGTTATTATTGTTGTTGTTGTTGTTGTTCTTGTTCTTGTTCTTTTTCTTGTTCTTGTTCTTGTTCTTGTTCTTGTTCTTGTTCTTGTTCTTGTTCTTGTTCTTGTTCTTGTTCTTGTTCTTGTTCTTGTTCTTCTTCTTGTTGTTATTATTGTTGTTGTTGTTGTTGTTGTTGTTATTATTATTGTTGTTGTTTTTGTTATTGTTGTTGTTGTTGTTGTTGTTATTCTTATTGTTATTCTTGATGTTCTTGTTGTTCTTGCCGTTGTTCTTGTTCTTGCTGTTATTTTTGTTCTAATGCTGCAATTTTTATTTATTAAAAGACATACAACAACGGTTATTTTAAATAACCGTCATTATAGGTAGCGTGTTTTCCAGAATACAACAACGGTCCCATGTCCGTCATAATAGGTAGCGTACTTACGACAACACTCTACTTAACAACACCCTGATCTGCGTCATTGTATGTAGTTTCCAACCGTTGTTAAATGGGTTTTTTATAGTAGTGTAATTTAAGGGAAAAGGGCTACATCGAAACAGAACGACTGTATTCCTTCTACCAACTTTGAATTCTGGACATCCTGAGCTTTTGTCGAAGATGACCTTGACTGGAGTTTTCCTGATGGATGGCACGACTGTTACTGGGGGATTTGCCCCTTTGTTGGACGTAGTTACTTGCCATTAATCCCTAATTTTTGCCTGGATTGTACTTTGAGATTTCCAATCCATCGGGATGATTTTTGATTATGTCTCTAATTTTTTCCTGGACCGCCCTTTCGGGTTTTCAATCCACCAAGACGTTTTTTTCTTTTATTTAGGCGAAGTATTTCTTGACTACGTCAACATTCGTGGGGTAGGAAAATTCCTCTCCATCCATGGTTGTGAGTCTTAAGGCGCCTCCTGAGAAGGCTTTCTTGACCACATAGGGGCCGTCATAATTCGGAGTCCATTTGCCCCAGGAATCAGTGAGAAATGATTGTATCCTTTTGAGCATGAGATCTCCTTTCCTGAAGACACGAGGTCTGTTTCCATGACATGTACTAGAGAGAAAGGGGTTGCCCCTGTTGTAGTGTGGGCAGATGTGCGATAACTGTGAAGAGAAAAGGGTAGCATCTCGTGCCAGTCTTTGTAGGTTACAACCATCTTTTGAACGATCTTCTTGATATTCTTGTTAGCCGCTTCTACTGCTCCGTTCATCTTCAAGAAAAGCCAAAAAAGACAGAGAAAGGCACATCTGAAAAAACATCAGATGGCAAAAGAAACTAGACATCCAATAATGGATTTGAATGAAAGGTACAAATCACAATATCTAATAATGGCTTTAGATAAAAGTGAACAAAGCAGGGATCCAAGAAGGCATTGGATAAAAAGAAAAACAATCATCCAATAATAGCTTTGAATGAAAGGTACAATCACAATATCTGAGAATGGCATCAGATGAAAGTGAGCAAACAAGGGTAATCCAAGAAGGCATTGGAAGAAAAGCAACCAGTTATCCAATAATAGCTTTGAATGAAAGGTACAAATCATAATATCTGAAGGCATCAGATGAAAGTGAACAAACAGGGATCCAAGACAACATTGGATGCAAAGAAACCAGTCATCCAATTATGGATTTGAATGAAAGGTACAAATCACAATATCTGAGAAGGCGTCAGATAAACGTGAGAAAGGTAGAGATCCAAGAAAGCATTGGATAAAAGGACACCAGACATTCAATAATGGCTTTGAATAAAGGGTACAAATCACAATATGTAATAATGGCTTTAGATAAAAGTGAACAACAGGGATCCAAGACAACATTGGATGCAAAGAAACCGATCATCCAATAATGGCTTTGAATGAAAGGTAAACTCATAATATCTGAGAAGGCATCAGATGCAAATGAGACAAAAGGTGAAATCCAAGAAGGCATTGGATAAAAAGAAACCACAATGTCCAAGAAAGCATTGAACGAATATGAACAATCAGATACCCAAGAAACATTGGATAAAAGGAATCACAATATCCAAGAAAGCATTGGATGAATGTGAACAAAGGTGAAATCCAAGAAAGCATTGGATAAAAGGAATCACAGTATCCAAGACAACATTGAATGACTATGAACTTTCAAGAATGGCACTGAAAGTAAAGACAAACCGCTATATTCAGGAATGGTATCGAATGATAGTGAGAAAGATATCCAATAATGGCTTTGAATGCACAGGAGAAAACTCATCTAGGAATCGCACTGAATGAACAGATAAGACTTTTAGGAATGGCACTGAAAGATATCCAAGCAAATTTGATGAGGGATACAGAAGAGAGGCAAAACTTCCAGGAATAGCACTGGGAGAAACAAGAGACGAACATCTAGGAATGGCACTGGAGTGAGAGAATATAAAGATCCAGGAATAACACTGGAATGAGAGAAGACAAATATCCAACAACAGGACTAGATGCTCAAGGAAACGACAACATTCAGGAATGGCACTGAATGAGAGGACGTATAACGTTTTGGTAAGGTAAAACGTGGATAACGACACGACCTCGGGGGAAATGAAAATGAGGATGAAACACTCATGATATGCATATGTATATGAATTATGCCATGCAAATGCAGAAGTTGACGAAACAGCTCGACTCTTTTGGTGAGAAGATAAGATTGGAAGACTGATTTCTCAACACGGAGATCACTGTCATTCTTCTTGGGGACTAGAGATGCTACTGAACACAACTCTGCCACACTGGTAAACTGTATCAAGTGATGATCCTTGTAGGAAGTATGAAGAGTTGCTTGGGGATTCTTCAAATAAACTAACCTAGATTAGCTGTCTTGTTGTAGATGAGCTGATCATTGCTCCAACTTGTCTGATTCTGAAATGAGTGTTTTACGGTGCTCTTTGGAAAGCTTGCCCCTGTATGAGCCTTGAAAAATCTTCTAGATAAACCAATTCTGAGAAGGACTTGCCCCTAAACAACAACCCTTGATTTGATTCTTCAACAGGATTCGGAAAGAACTTGCCCCTGATAGGATCACCGACCAAGTTTCTTAATTGTTTGAAAATTCCTTGAGAGGAGAGCCAGTTTGCAAACAAAAGTATTTGTACAAACATGGTAATTGCAGAGTTCATGCAACTTTTGAAATCAAAATTATTTTTGGAAGATGCAAAACCAAACGAGTCACTGGTCTGAACACAGGCGTTCAAGACATTTAAAAGTGAAAGGTATGATGCCAACGCAGATGATTTGCAAAGATCTTTTGGAGTCAGTTTACGCAACCTTGCTGCAGTATGCTTTCAAAATAACCTTGCTTCAATTAGGTCTTTTGAGGGTTGTAACGTGGTCTGGTTCATGGTCTAAGAAACAAAGGATAAAGGCTCAAAGTTTGTTTGTACCCACCCCATCTTCGTGATGAACTTCCAATCCTAAGCTTAGTTAAAACATGATATACATTCAGATTCCCATCGGCTAGGAATTGCACTGGTTATGATAATGATGATGGTCCCAAATTCAGTGGGCTTGAGACGACAGTCAGTGCTTCCTCACCAATGTTTTCCATTGAGGACTTTCAGGACAGAAATTTAAAGGTTTCCTCTTTTTGGGTTGTCATACAAACTTTTCTTTCTTATTCTCTTTTTCCTCTCTTTTTTTTATTTTTTTTATTTTTTTTTTAATTTTTATAAGGCAAGGTCATGAGCTTCCCATCTTTCTTAGCTTTTGCCTTGAAATGGACTCCGCTCATTCTTTGGGTAAGGAAAGTGACAAACAACTTAATGATTTCGGTGAACCATCATTGGTATTTGACTTGAGGGACATCTTTGACACTTGCTTGCTGTGTGCGGAGGAAAATTTGTGAATGCAACCATTATATGAAAGGTATTTTGTATGGACACACAACCAAGTTAACTGAGAACTACCTTTACCCAGGTTAAGATTGCGGGTTTTTTGTAAAGAAAGAAAATTCCTACTTCTAGGCTCGAAGGGGTTAACGAGGGATTTTCTTCCTTATTTCTCCAGTGTTTGGGAATTGAAACAATGCCTTACATCGTCAGCAAAGCTTTGATTCGAAAGCATACCAACAGTTTTTATGAGTATTATGTATCATCATCCTTCCTCCAATCTTTGCATAATCAAAAAGAAAATGGAAAAGAGATAAAATATTTTGCAAAAGAAAGCATAAATATGTAAATAGCAGACAAAATGAATTGAATCAAAAGTTGCAATGCTCGTTTCATTAATTTTGAAAGTACAAACATAATTGAAAGCAAACAATCATTACAAAATAAGGAAAATGCAAACAACCAGAAACAAGGCCTAGTGACTAGTTAAACACAAGGATGAGATGTTCTATCTTTAAGAAGTAGTTGAGCTGAAGTCGACTGAAGCTTCATATGGTGTGCCCTGGTAGAGGATTGCTCTGAACATTGGGTTTGTCCTTAAAGGAGAGGATTTTGTTTCTCATAAGCTCTTATACTTTAGCCTTCAATGCAAAGTAACCTTCCAAGTTTTGGCCCGCACCACCTTGATGGTATTCACAATGAAGATCAACCCTATAGCCGGGTGGAAGAGGATTTGGAGGATGAGGCAAAAACCTTGTTGAACCATACCAGGATAAAGCTCGGTGTATGTCATGGGAATAGGATCAAATTGATTCCTATTACGGTACTGGTTCTGTCCTGCAGTCAGACGTTGGGAAGCTTGAGCTGGTCGTGGAGTAGTAACCACGGGAGTAACAACAGCAATAGTAGGGTGAACAACATACTGAGGTTGGGGACGAGGTCTTCTCACTTCAACCATTACAGCGTTAGTCTGATCTTCTCTCTTCTTCTGGAAGTTTCCATAGGATTTCCTCACAGTATTGGAAGATTCAACAGCCTTTGACACTTTTCCATTCTTAAGCCCTTCCTCGAGCCTCTGGTCAATAGTAACCAAATCAGTGAAATTGGAGGAAACACTTCCAATAATCTTTTCCCAATAGAATGGGGACAGGGTATCCATGAACATTCCAGTCAACTCTTTCTGGGCCAAAGGAGGTTCAACTTGGGAAGCTAACTCCCTCAAACGCTGAGCATACTCCTTAAAAGATTCCTTCTCATGTTGAGTTATATTTTGCAGCTGGCAGCGATCAGGGGCCATGTCAAGGTTATACTTATACTCCTTCATGAACGCATTTACAAGATCTTGGAAGCAGTGATTGGAGTTTTTCTCGAGACCCATATACCATTTGAGTGATGCTCCACTCAAGCTATCCTGAAAATAGTGGATAAGCAGCTTCTAATTTTTGGTATAAGTAGCCATCTTGCGACAATACATGACCAAATGAGCCCTTGTACTTCACAAATTCTAGAGTTTTAAACTTAGCAGGCATAACAAGGTCAGACACTAAGCACATGTTGTCTGTATCTACATTGAAAAAGTCAATACCCTCCACGGCTTTAAGTCTTTTATCTATGATCTGAAACTGCTCACGGACAACTTCGGGTTCAACAAAGTCCTCACAGTCTTCACCCTGAGCACTGGCAGCGTTGTACTCAAAGAGGGGATTCTCAAAGGGAGCTCGAACAGTTTGTGTAACAGCATGGACCACAGGTCTGGGTTCAGGAAAGATAGGAGCTTGAAATACAGGCATATAAGTCTGACCAACCATACCAATAGATACAATCGGTGGAGAATAATTGTGTGGTAAACCAAAATCTGGCCAAGTTGAAGGTGGCATTTGAGCTGGTGGAGGTTCAGCACTTGAAACTTCCTGGATGACAGTTCATAGGGGAGGCTCTCCTCTAGCAATCAAAACTTGAAGCATCTCAGTTAGTTTAGTCATGCTCGACTTAAGGTCATCGATCTCCATTAGAACCCCAGCATTGTGTGCCTCTTGCTCTGACATCTTGCATCTGTAGTTAGCTCTAGTTCGGTATCGGTGTCGAGGAATCAGCTTGACGACTCACAGGTGACACTGGAAGATAGAGACAGATGGAGATGAGCCACTGGACAAACAGACACATGCAATGAAACATGCAAAGATGCAAATGATATGCAATGCAATACAAACAGGATGCAAAACATATGCAACAGGATCAAGGGTTCGAGATCACAGCATGGAGTCTGGGTAAAGAACCAACCATAGGGTGTGTATTAGGGTTCTTGTATCCATAAAACAGTGTTCTAAAAGTTCTCAGAGTCAACGTAAATCTTTCGGATATTATCAGCCTACCTGACTACTCACGCGGGTTAATAATATTCTCAAGATAAACTCGTCTAAGTGTAGTTCACGTATCAACCACTTGGGACTACTCCCTCATAGCCATCGTACTACGCATTAAAAAGGCCAAGTGGGGTGAAGGTAACTACGGTCCTCAGAATCATGGGCTCTCAAATCGGGAAAAGTGAAATCAATGCGACTACTCACATCAGACATCAACAATCCCAAAGGGCCTCAATTGAGCGTGGTCATCATATGCCCAAAATTGTTAGGACTACTCCCAACAACCGACTATTGATAACACCACAATCCTATCATAAGTGTATGCTCAAGTCCTGGTTAAGACTTATCTCACCATTCAAAGTAACCACCTTGCCAAACAGAAAAAACCCAAGCACAATAGGTATATATACAGATATGAATATACAAATGTACAAGCAAGCAAACACGTAATATAACACAAATACAAACAAGGTGGGCTTAACTCTCTTAAGGGAAGTCCCCAGTGAAGTCGCCATTTTTGTTGCGGTGAGAATCGAATACTAAGCTATTAATTAACTTGAATCAAAAAACATGAAATTCAGCACCTAGCTTTGATTTATCCAAAGGAAAGGGTAAAAAACGAAAACCTTAATAAGAGAATCTAGGTTCGGGGGTTGGTTATACCTAGGGAAGGTGTTAGAATCCTAAGTATTTGTAGTACTCTACAGGAACCTCTTATTAGTATTTGTGTTATGTTAAAGTTTACTTGCTAAGGAATGTGCTAAGGATAAAGGTAAAGACCTATGGGTATGTACTAAGTATGCTCGCCAAGACATTGCATCTCGTGCGTATGTATCCTGACGGGAATAGAATCAGAGCATTCGTAGTTCCCCGCAATAGGGCGAGGAATTCTTGACTGTGGTTAAGGTTCCAAGGGAAAGCAGGGTGAAAAGCCTGAAAACAAAGCTTGTGAGGATTGATTGTTTAAGAGAAGAGATTAATGGCTATCTCTTGGGAAAGGATTGTGAAGGGTTAGACCTCGTGAAGGAGAAGAGATTAATGGCTATCTCTTGTGAAGGTTAAAGAAAGGTTTAAGAGTTATAAGAGATTAATGGCTATCTCTTGGGAAGGCTAGGTTAAAAGGGAATGAAGTGTTCACGGGAAAGTAGGGTCTGAAAGCAAGACGCCTACGTGGAGTGCGGCGACTCCAAACCTAAGGCTAGTTTAAAAGGGGTAATGAGCTATCTATGACCTTGCAGTAAATAAAGAGACTTTCCTTTGGAAGGAGAGGGAGATAATAACTTGTAAACAAGAGTTGAAGGAGATTGAAAATAAGTGAACGATACGAGTACGACAAGGATAACATTCTCAAAGTTTTGAAATCAGAGACATGCTAAAGCTATGAAACTTAACAACAAAATCCAGACATACAAACAATAGAGATGACTTTATCCAAAGCTCAAGAACAAACCTTAAGCGAATATATCATATACCACAAAATACTCAAAGAAAGTCTTCAAAAAGTTTTCAGGAACCAGTTGGTGATTTTTCATAAAAAAGAGTCCGAGAACCAAATATAAAGTTAAGCATATTTTTTTTGGTTTTGAAATTTTAGAAAGAAATGAAGTTAATACGGGAAGTGAAATGAAATAAAACAAACCAAAACATAATGTGACAGTCGCCACCAAAATGCCTCATAAAGTGCCATGAAACAAATCATGGCAGGTGCCACAATAAGGTGGCAAGCGCCACCCCTCATGAATGTGTGGTAAGAGCCACAATAAGCATGCCAGGCACCATGTGTGCTTGGGGATGGTGGCAGGCGCCACATGCCTCTCCCCTTTTATTATTTTTTTTGTTTTCTTTTAAACAATATTTATAAATCCAGTTCTTAATAAAATCAAAACAAGTTCATGCAATTTTAATTGGATATTAACAAGATAACAAACTATGACAATGGTATGATAAAAAATGAAATAAGAAAAACAACAGAGTGAGTGTTACCTAGTGGAGACAGTCCACTGCTTCTTCACTGATCTCGGTTTTGAAAAAAATAAATGACGAGCTTCTCTCCTTCAAAATGCCAATAAACTTATAAGAATAATTTGAGGGAGAAAAAGAGAGTATTCAGCCTATTTTTGGGGTGAATCTGGTGTGTTTTGATACTGAAGATGAATGTCCTATTTATAGGAGAAAGTGAGGAGCTTGAGGTATGGCCTGATTTTACATATTGTCAAAAACCCCCCTTTTTCATAATTTCTCTTGCAAGCTGGCGTGGTTGAAAAAGTCTTCATTTCAGAATAGGCTAGGTGGTGTTTGTGTGCTGAGGAGACGTAGAGCCATGCTTTACTGAAAAGCTTCTTTTATTTCATGATGAATTTCAATCCACTTGCCTTTGCATTAGTTAAAATAAAACACATTATTTTTTTCCTTTTTGAAATGCAGAAGTAATGGCAGGCGCCATGCTTCTTTTGTGGCGAGTTCCACCATTCATCTACATGGCAGGCGCCACCTTTCTTCATGGTGGTGGGCGCCATGTATCCTTTTTCTTTTTTTTTTCTTTTTTTTTTCTTTTTTTTTCTTTTCTTTCTTTTTTCTTTTTTTTTATTTCTTTCTTTTTTTTTCTTCAAATAAATTCAAATAAAATTCACAGATGCCTTGGTGGTTTCTCAGTCAATGGTCAAGCATAACTTGAATACTTCATTTCGGTCCAATAACATCAAAGTCAGAAGCTCGACTTCTTTCGGCCAAAACCCTAATTTCCTTAGGAATTCCAATGGATGATCTTTGAGGATTTTGCTTCTTCACTCTCTTTCAAGGTCCATAGATGGCCTCTAGGGATGTCCAGTATCATGTAGAATCAAGTTCTAAAGCTTGGGAATATGTCCTGATCAAAATAAGAGGCAATGGTTGACTGTCGCTGAGAAGACCCTAGTTTGAGGCATGGTGAATCCTATGACTCAAGGCACTTGTAATAGGAACCAAACACTTGATTTCTTGTTGAATAAGACCTCTTGAAAGTATGTGAGCTTAGATTGTTAATGAACCCTTTAAGATACTGTCTGATCACAACAAAATTTTTCAATGAATCTTCAAGTTAAGGCTTTTGTTCTCTTTCCTGTACAAACCCTGGCTTTCAAAAGAAAAAAACTAGCAAGATAAGGTGGTTAGTTAACAATGCACCGATGAATGAACCCTAAATGTAAATGCAAGATGTTATGTCATCTAAGGGGTAAAATTTGGGGTACAACAATAGGACCAAGGTTTAACAGTAATCTTACTGTTGTTTGTAAACTTTAATGGGTCTTATACAATGACTGAGGCCCAAAGAGGTTTTTTGTACAAATGGATGTGCCTTACAACTCAAGGAGAGGCCCAAGGATGTTTTTGAAAAAGAAAGATGGGACTTACAAAACGAGGGGAGGCCCAGATGATTTTGTTTTAAAAGGCAACGACCGCGCCTTGATTTTTGAAAATGCAGTGGGGCTTATACAATGTCTGAGGCCAAAAGAGATTTTGGTTAAAAAGGGATTGGGTCTTACACTCTATTAGAGGCCCAAAGATTTATTTTTGTACAAGTGATGGGGCTTACAACTCAAGGAGAGGCCCAAGGTAAAACAGTGATCGCACCGCTGTTTTGAAAATTGTACTGGGACTGATACAACGACTGAGGCCCAAAAGGTTTGGTTTTCAAAAGGGGTTGGGTCTTACACCCTATTTGAGGCCCAAAGATGTTTGAAATTTTAAAATCGAGAGGAAACCCTGATTTTAAATTAAAATGTCATTTTTCAAAGGTAATTTAAATAATAAATGATAAAATATCAATTATATTAAAAAACAAGTTGTACACTTTGGAAAATATTTTGAAAAATCATGTTTAATCATATGAAAGCTTAAAATTCAATTGATTTTGAAAGATCAAAGTGGGAATTTCATTTTAAAAATGTTTAAAACAATAAAAATGAAATTAATTACAAAAATTCTAACTATATTAAATAAATAATATAAATTGGATTTTTTTTGTAAAATAAAATATTTAAACATTTTAGTTAATTTTGAGAAAAAGAATCAATTCAAAAACATAAATAATCAGAGAGAAATTAATTTTTGAATCAAGGGTTAATACCTATTTTCAGCCCTGCCATATGGGCGTGTTTTGAAAAACCCCCTACGAAAAAAAAAGTTGCAAGATTGGCCTTAACAAATTTCAAAAGTTACCATTTAGACCTTCATCAGGCCACATCATCAAAAATAATGATGTGGCGGTCATTTTTTTAATTTTTTAATGAAAAGAAATTCCACATCTTTAATAGGCTTTGTGAACTGACTCTTATACCCCCACATTTTAATTTTTTTTTATTTAGTTTTTCTTTTATTTAATTTTTTTAGATTTTATTTAATTTATAATTTTTTTATTTATTTAATTTTTTCTTTAGTTAGTTTTCGTATTAATTTTATTTATTTAAATTTTTATTTTAAATTATCAAAATATTAAACTTGGGCCTAAGCCCATTTTTATTTTAATACAAACACACATACTCCAAGACTCTTTTCAATTCATTAATGTATATTATTGATTGGTATATATACACTTGTTTTGCTTCCATACCAACCAATGTGGGACTTGTTCTCACCTTAGCAACACTGTTACCATTAACCTTCAAACCAAAACCTTCAATCACACAATACTGTTACAATTTCAATCACAACCCAATTAACAAACCACAAAACACATACACACACATTTGCAGAGAATTTTATCCCTTCGAAACATCATCCCATTATAAACTACCATTGAAAAATAATATTCAAACTGCATGAACTGATATAAACAATTTCTTTAATTATTCATAGAGAATAGGTGTATATGATTTTTGGATTATTTAATTATTCATGTTACATTGTGGCGAATGGCGAAGTGGCAGCATTGTTTTCAAAACATGTACTGAGTTTAATTCCAAGCATAGTGTTTCTTTGTTTGTTTGTTATTTTTGGGAGCAAAGTTTTACAGTGGAAATTCAAAATATACTCCTATAGATTCTGGTCTTGGAACATATACTGCCTAACGCTGAAACCACTGCAATGATTAGTAGTGTGTATGGAAAAAACATATACTTTGATAGTGCTCTGATCACATTAACACGGGTGCAACCTTGTAGGATTTTTTTATGAGGTATACACTTTCTCAAAAGTCATTATTAAATATTTTTGGCGTGATTTAATTTGGCTTTGAAGGTAGTGGCATGCTGTTTGAAGTTGGTTTGTGTTAAGGATTGTTGCGGGTTTGTGTTAAGGATTGTTATGGTAAGCTTTGCTTTATCTCTCTCTCTTTCTCTCCATTTCATTTTTCTTATAGCTCTCTATTTCACCTCTCTCTGATTTGAATCTCAGTTTCAGTTTTGTTTTTGATTTTAAGGTTTTAGTGTAGGAGTGTTTGAGTGTGTTAAGAATGTAGAGAGAGTTTTGGTTTTATAGCAGAGGTAATGTGAACTTCGTTTCTGTCATTTTGAGAATTTTCCTATGGTTTTCCATTGCATATTGTTGTGCAGTTTTTTCCGTTTTGAGTGTTTGAGTGTGCAGTTTTTATAGCAGAGTGTTCTAAAATTTTGCAGGTTTTAGAAGATGGTGGACGGTTCGATTTTGTAGCGTTATTGTAGGTTTGTCAATATACTTTATTGCAGGTTTTAGAAGATGTTGCACTACATACTTTATTTGTTAGTTCTTCATGCACTCTTCTTCACAGTAAGGAAACAAATAAGTCCCACATCGAAAGTATTGAACATACTAGTAGTGTTTATATATCAAACACACACAGTCTAATTTGAAATGAAAATAAACCAAAAAGGGTTAAATAGAAATGTCAAATGCTTTGTATTGAAATAAAAATAGGCTTAGGCCCAAGTTTAATATTTTGATAATTTAAAATAATAATTTAAATAAATAAAATTAATACGAAAATTAACTAAAGAAAAAATTAAATAAATAAAAAAATTATAAATTAAATAAAATCTAAAAAAATTAAATAAAAGAAAAACTAAATAAATAAAAAAATTAAAAAGTGGGGGTATAAGAGTCATTTCACGAAGCCTTTTAATGATGTGGAATTTCTTTTCATTAAAAAATTAAAAAAATGACTGCCACATCATTATTTTTGATGATGTGGCCTGATGAAGGTCTAAATGGTAACTTTTGAAATTTGTTAAGGCCAATCTTGCAACTTTTTTTTTTTCGTAGGGCGGTTTTTCAAAACACGCTCATATGGCAGGGGTGAAAATAGGTATTAACCCTTGAATCAATTAACAAAAATAACTAAAATTCAAAAATTTGAATTATGGCGCCAAGAACACTTGGGTCTTGCCCGCGCCCTCTGTTTTTCCAGATTTGCGTTTTCTCTCTTTTCTCCATGATTTCTCAATGGTTTTGCATGATTCAAGTATCAATCTTGTTCGTTTTTGAACAAGGATCACAACCATATAGATTAATTGCATTTATATTAAGTATCGAGTGAGAAATCAGAAGAAAACCTCAAGAACCCTAATTTCAGCATGAACACAATGAAATTCCATACACGATTGATTCATTGCAATTGATTGAGGGTTATCACTCTATATACATGCAGGAATAAGATGGTAAATCACAAATTCCTTTATGATGCATGGAACTTAGAGTTTGAAAGGTTCATGCTTACCTCTTGCAGCTGGTGATCGAGTTTGCTGATGGAGGTGTTACAACTAGGTTCCAATGATCTGGATAGCTTCCTTATGTGCCAAGGAGTGTGTTTGAATGCTTGGAATGGATGGAAATGATCTGGAACTGGTTGTGGTACCTCAATTGCAAATCTGTCAAGAACTTGAGCAATTGGCTGGTGATTTTGAGAATCTGATGTTCCAGATGTGTTTTTGTGTTATGGATCACTCACATATGATGTTTATGAGGTGTGTGTGTGTGATTGGTTTGGTTGGAATTGCTCTCAAACTCAAAATCTGATAATGACTTGAGTTAGAAGGCAAAATTGGAGTAAAATGGAGATTTTGTGGAAAACATCAGTTTGGGTGCTTTGGTGTACGCAAACTGATCACAATTGAGGCCTATTTATAGTGTGTCAAGTTTGTTTTGCAAGCAACAGTGTGTGGTAACTGCAGCAGGCCTTTGGCCAATTGTGATCAAGTGGAATCTCAAGTCTCCTCTAGCCATTTACTTGAGGTTAGAGCACAGGCCTAAGGTTCTTTGGTTCAGGGATAAGTCTTGACTAAACTTGGATAACATTGTCTTGATAAATGCCACCTCTATGCATCAGTTAAATGCTTTAAGACAAAATTGAATATTTGAAGCATCTTGAATTTTAGGGATGACATGCCTAAACATAGATTCTTGAACTTGTGAGGCTGATGAATTAGTGTTTGTCCCTTGGTTTTTCCCCCTTGAGGTGTACAGATGAATAACCATGTTTGAATTTGCCCAAATTGATCAATTTGAGCACTAAGGCACAAATCTGCCTTGCAAAAACAGTTTGCAGCAAGGCATGTTGCAGCTGTCATAACCTCGAGCTCAGGTGGAGTTTTCTCATGTTCTTGGGCTCATTAGAAAGCCCTCATATGATACAGCACATGTGTGATCATAGTTTATCTTGAAACTATTTGGATCCAATTGAAAAAACCTCATGAACATTGATGTTCAAGGCTGGTAACTTAGGCAGATTTTCACTAAGTGTTGGAAAATTGTCATTTTCATGTTTTCAGCCACTTTGATCACTCCATAACTAAAACCCATGAATAATTGGAATTTGATGCAGTTGAAGCTTTTGTAGAGTGTAGCAAGACCTACAAATCCATCTGTGGATCACCCAAAATGGTTACTTGGATCTCAAGTTATGGTCCTTGGAAGTTGGTACCCTAGCCACTTTGTTCCAAAACTTAGAAAAATTCTAAGTTTTTTATGGTTACCCCTTTAACAAGTTAACTCACTTTCTTTGATTTTTCTTGATGAATGATGATTCAAATCACATGTTAACATTGTTTTAGGGTTAAGGAACCTTGGTTGACCAAAAATTCAAAAAGTCAAACTTGGACTTTTGTACAGTTGACTTTTTTCATCAGATGAAATTTTGACTTTGTGATCCTTTTGTGAAATCAAATCAAACTTCATGGATGGACTCAAAGGGTATTTAGGAAGGTTTTGGACCCCTCCCCAAGGTTTGAGATCAAGGGTAGGTCAACAGTCAAAGATAGGGTTGACTTATTTCATCAGAACCCCTAATTTGTGATCAGATGGTTTTGAGTTCTTGTCGCTTATGATTTGAGCTCTTTGAGCTAATAAAATCTTGTAAACATGTCAATATGATGTATTTGAGGCCTTTGAAGTTCATTTTGGAACCTCAAGCCATACCTCACTTCACAAGTTGACTCAAGGGTTGAATTAGGTCAAAACCCTAATTCCTGATTTTTTTAATAGATGGGCCTTCAAGGTGATTTTGCCATTGTGGGTGGGCTCTTGAGATCCTTTTGAGCTTATAGGACCACACATTGAGGCATGGGCTCATGTCCAGATGGAAATTTTCATCTGGAGGCCTCAGTCGACCAAAACCCTAATTTGGTGCACAGGCGATCTTGAGGCTTGATCCACTTGGAATGCTGCAACCTTGTGCTTGATTCTTGATGTGGGAGTCCTCTTGATCTTTTGTGGATGTTTGAGAGGTTAGAAAAGTGTAAGATCATGTCATTTCTTGATTGATCCTTGTCTAAATGCTCTAAGAGGGCTCAAAAACCCTAATCTTTGATTGTAGTGAATGCTCAACCATCTTTGAGGAGATTGATGAGGCATGATGGTTCATCCATATTGTGATGATGATTTGCACAATGATGGGAAATCTTAGTGGTCAAAATTTGGGGTATGACAGTGGGCAGAGAGAAACTCTGCAAAATTCATCTTCTTCTTCCCCAATTTTCATCAAACCCTAATCTTCTTTCTTATTCAATTTTCTTTCTTCTTCCATTAAAAATTGTTGCGCAGAATCATTCTTGCAATCAAGGTGTGATTGATTTACTCAAGTGAAGAGTGAAGAACAAGGGATTTTGATCGGTTGATTGAATCTTTTTCATCAAGATTGATTCGAAATTCTCAAAGTTTTGGGTTAATTCCAACAAATAGAATTTGTCACTGGTCGTTAAGCAGCTATAATTTAAACAACATTTAAAATCAGTTATGATAATCAACAACAACTTTAAATATATAGTAAAAGGAATAAAAAAGAGTAAAATGAATAATTATAAATTACTAAGCGATATAAAACATTTACTTACTAGTTTTTCGATATCCCCATCTTCATGATCACGACGAATAGCATGCACATCATTTGAATCATTTTCTTCAGACGATTAACGTACATGTGTTGCTAAACAAGGGTTCTCAAGGTTAAAATCTTGATTTTCATCAGTACTATTAGGATGATCTTTTCCTTGAAGAACAATTGATCATCTAGTGCTAGTAGGATCAGTGACATAAAAAACTTGTTTTGCTTGGATTGAGATGATGAATGTCTCGTTCCTATAAGTTGCATTTTGAAGATCAACTCATGTGAATCCTAATTCATTAATTTTTAAACCAGTGTTACTGTCAATCCACTTGCACTTAAATAAAGGTACATTAAAGACACTTAAATAAATCCATATTTTGACAATTGATTATTGGAGAACAACAGATCTTTACTAGTTATGCTTGGAGAACAACAATTCTTTGCTATTATCCAGATTTTGTTGTAAACCCTTTTTGCGCATTCTTTTCAAGTTCAATGGATTACATCCATCAAATTTCTGATAAGTTATATGGTCCAAACATGGGAAATTTTTATCTCCACTTGCAATCCATCCTAGAGATTTGTTCAAAGATTTCATTATCTTGAGAAAATATTTTCATTGCAAATTCTTTCACAAGAAAGAGAATAAGATATATAGTGGTGGATGTAAAAAGTTTCTTGTGGATTGATGTGTTAACAATATCTTGATCTTTGTTAAAATAAGGACTTTCCTCTCTGTTTTATAAAAAATCGAGGTGATATATTACTTGCAAAAAAATCGTGAATGATTAAAAAATTAAAAGTAACATGTCTTGTTTCCTTTTCAATTTTTTACCGCTCACCATTTTTTAGTACTGCAATTGCTTGCATTTTATAGCATGTTTAGGAATAAATTTCTCAATATTGTCAACCGAGGAAATCAATAAATTGTGGAGTATTTTCTTTGATTGACAATATTGGAAGGTTATTCCAAAAAACAACAACATCAACAACACCATTATGTTTGAATGGATTGCAAGAGCGGAAAAAATATTTTGTTCAAAACAGAAGAACATAGAATTTTTTTTTGTCTTGCAATTCATACCAAGGAATGATACTACAAGTTTAGAGCGGCTACATATAAGATATGTTTAGGATAAAATATGATTATCTAATCCCTTATTTATTAAAGAAAACCGAAGGAAAATATCATTAATTTAAAAATAAAAAATAAAATGAAAAGGAAAGACATCACTTTTAAAGAAATAAAAACATAAACTACATTTTCTGAAATTCGAAACATGTCATGAATTATTTTTCCCCGCGATTATATTTAGAAATTGATGAAATATATGATATTTTTTTAAAAAATAAATAAAATATGGCACGCCTTGGTATTATAACTCGGTTTTTTGTTGGGTGAGGTGAAAAATTTGTCATGAAATATATTATTTATAGTAGTGTAGGTACGATAGGCAGTAGTGTCCAGAATACATTGAGGTTTTTTGGGACTGGTAGGGTAGAAAATGGGTTTTTTCCATGGGGTACAAATGCAGGTTTGTCCGGAGATTCACCTCCTAATTTGACTGCATTGTTTTTGGAGATACATCTCCAGATTGGACTCAGGCAAAAAAAATTTGTTAATTTTGTGGAATTTGTGAATTTCTCCTAACATGCTGTTTATATCTATCTTTGTTTTTAACGCAAGTGCAATGGCTGAAAACAACACTGGTCAAATTAGCCTCGAGCGTGTGTCTCAAACTGCATCGGTACGACGTGAGAGTGTCGCGTCGAGGACCACGGGGCCACGAGTTGTTGATAACTCGTTTGATGGTGCATCTACTTTGCAGCCCTGAGATTTCCACCTATTTTGTTCTCGTAGCTGACTCTCTTAAGCATATGATGCAGCAGATCCTAAAGTTCCTAAAGCCTCTAAAGCCCAAGAGGAAGCCATTGTAAATGTTGATACCCCATTAGAGAGTTATCCAGGAGGCCCATTTAACACCTCATTACTTTATCTTTATGCAGACCATGATACTAGGCATGTCTTGCATGGAGAGGTATATTTTTTCTTTTCCAATACATATGTTGTCAACTAATTAAATCCATACCGATGGTTATATTTTTTTTACAAGAGTGTGATTGTTTAAAATTGATTAACCACAACAAGAAGATTTTGGAGCTAGCACAACCCACTATTGCTTGGTTCATTGATGTTATTTGTTATTCCGGGCTAGCTAGTTAATATTCTTCCACTTACATGACCATAAACCATGGCATGCAGAAGACTTTTGCTGAGAGATGGAATTTAGAGACGTCATCTTTCCAGCTACATATAGGCGACATGATGTTCGAACTGCAGTAAAGTGGCAAGAAGCAAAAATTTAGTTTTGGAAGGATTCCCTTAGGGATTTATATCGTCTCCACAGTGATCGGTGTGATGGAAAGAATGTCGTTCAACAACTTCTACGTTTCTAAGCTTATGGTTACAAAATGGTTGAAAGATTCAAGGTACGACAGATAAAAGCGATAAATATAAAGGCGGAAAATATAAAGTAAATACTTAAAATAAATGGAGCCTTGTTGGGATTAGATCTCATCAATTAATAACACATGCATTCGTCTAACTAGTTAAACACAAATCAATCATTCACCTGATACCCTCACGTATCACCTGTTAAGTGCAAATTTTGACTTAAAATGAACCATCTTTCTTGGAACTTTTCAACTATATTCTCATGTTTTCATAGAGTTAATTCTTGTTCTTGTGTGATTCTTCAATTATATTATAAATACCTTTGGATTCTTTGATGTGCGTGTTATTGTGCAGAAATTAGGCATAAAACATCAATGAGTAAGACACAAAAGATTTGACAAGGAAGCCAAAGAAAATATAAAGATTCTGCAATGTTCGCTGGGCGAACAGCAACAAGCAGCCAGCGAATATTCGTTGGGCAAAGTAGCAGCGAGGTCCCAACGAGGAGGAAACCTTGGATGGCTGTAGGAAAAGGGCCTAAAATTCGCTGGGCGAAGTTGAAGCGAAGAGGTTCGCTAGGCAACGAATAATTTACACGGCAAACTCATATATTTTTCAAGGGCGGTTTAACTGTTCCTGAGGCACTTCAAGTTCCAAAAAGGGGTCTTCACTGGGCGAATAGGGTGTTCACTAGGCAAACATGACAGATTTTATAAATACTATATAAGTACTTTTCTCACTTTTTAGAAACATATATTATATTTTTCATATCAAAACTTTATCTCTCTTCATTCCAAGCATATTCTTGAGAGAGAAGCACAAACCCTAAGAGGGAGAAGGTAAGAGCTTCGATTTCTTGTTGGGTTTGGATGTAATCTTTTGATACCTTATGTATTTCATCTAATGTATGGTTGTGAATTAGTTTTGATTCAATATTGATGTTGTCTTTGATTTCCTATTTGTTGGTCTTGACAAAACCTTTTCAAATCTTAGATCTTAGATACTTATCTATCAATGAGCAAACTTTTGACATACTCTTGTAAGTTAATATTCACTAGTATCACTTTTATTTTATTGTGTTGATTAGTAGCATGAGTAGGATTAATAAGGTAAAGACCACGATAACGTTTTTGAAGCGAACGGTATTGTGAGGATGCGTGATAATAGTGATGAAGAACTATGTTCACATTCATTTGGCAAATTAGGTGAATGCATGTAATAAGGGTTAAGCATTTGTACGTGTCCTAATCATGGCGTTTTATATGAATTAATCATGAATCTGATATGGATGTCATCATTGTTTACATGTTTATCTTTGATTTGAACCATTATAGAAATATACTCTTCATATCTGGATCTAGGATGATTATCTGATAGGTTCTAGACTCTAAACATAGATTTAGGCTTAACATTTGCTTGAGTATCAGTTCTTAATGCTCTGTGTTGTTGAGTTGTGTGAGACATCACCAATGAGGCAATACGGTTATTCTCTCGACTTTGCATTACACATAACCTCGGTTGTGGGTGATACGTGAGGATATCAGACGAATGATTGATTTGTGTTTAACTTGGTTAGAAGAATGCATGTGTTATCAATTAATGAGATCCAATCCCAACAAGGCTCCGTTTATATTTAAGTCTTTACTTTATATTTTCCGCTTTTATCTATTGCACCTTGAATCTCTTTTAACCTAAATTTTGTAACAACAAGCTTGGAAATGTAGAGATTGTTGAGCGTCATTCTTTCCCTCGCACCGATCCCTGTGGAGACGATATAAATCTTGGAGGGAATCCTTCTAAATCTAAATTTTTGCTTTAACTTCACCCATCGAACATCACCCACAACCGAGGTTATGTCTAACGCAAAGTTGAGAGAACAACCGTATTATCTCATTAGTAATGTCTCATGCAACTCAACAACACAGAGCATTAAGAACTGATACTCATGAAAATGCTAAGCCTAAATCTATGTCTAGAGTCTAGAACCTAACATGTATCCAAAGATGACACCCATATCAAATTTATGATTGATTCACATAAAACGCCATGATCAGGTTACGTACATACGCTTAACCCTTTTTACATGTATTCAACTAATTTTGCCAAATGTATGTAAATATAATTCTTCATCTCTATTATCACGCATCATCACAATACCGTTCGCGTCAAAAACGTTATCGTGGTCTTTACCGTATTGATCCTACTCATGCTACTAATCAACACAATAGAATAAAAGTGATCCTAGTGAATATCAACTTACAAGACAATGTCAAAAGTTTCCTCATTGATAGATGAATATCTAAGATCCAAGATTTGAAAAGAGTTTTGTCAAGACCCACAAATAAGAAATCATATACAACATCAATATTGAATCAAAACTAGTTCACAAAACATATATTAGATGAAATACATAAGGTATCAAAAGATTACATCCAAACCCAACAAGAGATTGAAGATCTTACCTTATCCCCCTTAGGGTTTGTGTTTCTCTTTCTAAAATATACTTGGAATGAAGAGAGATAAAGTTCTATTCTGAAAATTATCTAACTCTTAGAAGTTATCAAAAAGTTTTTTTCTAAAAAGTGAGAAAAGTACATATATAATAAAACTAAAATCTGTCATGTTCGCCTAGCGAACACCCTATTCGACAAGTGAATACTACTTTTGGGCACTTCAAGTGCCTCAGGAACAATTAAACTACGCTTGGAAAATATTTGAGTTCGCTGTACGAAAAATTCTTTGCACAGCATACCTCTTCACTTTAACTTCGCCCAGTCAACTTTGGACCCTTTTTCTACTGCCTCTAATCTGGGCTGGTTCGCTGGGGCTTTTCCAGGACATCGCACAATAAGCATTCGCCTTCATCTCGCTGATGTTCGCACAACGAACATACTGATTATTCTTCACTTCTTTGGCTTCCTTGTCATATCCTTTGTGTCTTAATTATTGATGTTTTATGCCTAAATCCTGCACAATAACGCACATCAAAGAATCCAAAGGTATTTGCAATATATTGAAGAATAAAAAAAGAACAAGAAATAAATCTATTAAAACATGAGAATTGAGTTGAAAAATGGCAAGAAAGATAGTTCATTTTAAGTCAAAATTTGTACTTAACACATGACCATCACATTGGATGACGTCTCATGCCTTTTGCATCTTCCCATAAAGGGGAGATTATTGGACCACGGGAGGATCAAGCGAGAGGAAGTGATCGACATGATGGTAACCCATTTAGGTGCTAACCCTAGTAACTTTATATAAGGATTAACTTATTAAGGATTAACTTCACGTAAGCCAAACATGACTATATCTCATCCTATCTCAAGTGCACTTAAGTCCGGGTATATGACTTATCTTACCGCTAAGAGATCACCAAGCACCAGAGAAACAAAACAGCAAACAACAGATATAATACAAACACGGATAAACAAGATAGGCTCAACCCACTAGGGACTACTTCCTAGTAGAGTCGCCACTTTTCTGTAGCGGGAAAATTTAAGATTAAGCTAATGATTAACTTAACTTATAAAGCAAAAGTCGCTGCCGCACTTTTATTTTTCCAAAGGAATGGGGAAAAGAACGAACAAAAACCACATAAGTTTTAAAAGCAAAAATAATAAAAAAGAGACAAGGGTAAGGGGGTTAGTTATGCAATGGGAATGTGTTAGCAACCAAAACATCTATAGTACTCTATAGGAACCTCTTGAAAATATATGTTTGGCTTAAAAAGGGTTGTTTGAAAAAGATTGAGGAGATGAGAAGAGAAATTATTTTTAGGGTTTTTGGTGTTTGACAAGACTTCCTGAGCCTTGTGCCTACGTACCCAAAAAGTGCAATGGAGGATCAAAACCTCGTAGTTCGTGGTAAAAATAACAAAAGAAGATTTTTTGTAATTGATTTTAAATGGAAGGATAAGTTGTCATTTTAAGGAAAAAACTCAACTAGTCACCCACAAGTGTATGAAAATGGACCTTTGCATCACTATTGAGAAGGGCTCCAACTTGAATAGAGATAAACAAGTATGCCACTAACTCTCTCAAGTGGAAAAGAATCAATATCAAGCATCACTAAGGGGATAGGAGAATTACATCTCAACTATGAAAATGACTTATGTCTAATCCTTAAGAAAAATTTTAAAAAGGAAAAGTGCACAAAGGGCACAAAATGATTTGGATGGGTTATGTATTTTTTAAGTCTTATGAAAATGTCTTGATATGTTTAAGATGGATTAGCGTTTATTCAAGAAAAAGAGTTTGAAAATCACTTGACATAGTCAAGGTTTATTGAGAAAGTGGTTCAAGTTAAAAAAAACAAGAAGGTTTTGAAAAAGGGAGAAGATTTTGAAAATTGAAGAAGGGGAAGGAGATGAAGAGGCTACCCTAATGCACAAAATAAAAGCTAAGGAAGGAAAGATCTAACCAAAAGCAAGCCTTTGACACAAGTCAGGCCAAAACTCTCATCCTTTGGATTAAGCAACAAGCAATCAAATAAGCAGAGAAATAACCAAGCATCAAATAAAGAAGAACTTAAGCCAAGGACAAAGATGAGGTAACAGAGCCAAGTCTTCCAAAAGTCAACCCAAGGTCAAGGTACCAGATGAACTCCAAGGTCTCAAGCCACAACTCCAAAGCATATGATCAAGAACCTAATTCTAAGTCCAATAAGTCCAACATCCAAGCATGGGATAGTAACCAATAGTCCAATGGAAACATTAAGTCTTTTAATGGTTTAGCCTTTATTAGTGTCTTAAAAGAGAAAAAGAAAGGTCCAATTAGACAAAGGAAAAAGGCATAAACATAAATAATAGCAATATAATATGTAATAATAAAAATAAAGCAATATATAAGGAGCAAGAAAGTAAATGACATAAAAATAAAGGTGCATAAAAGTAAATGGCATAAAGATAAATGTTAGCACAATTATATGGTTAGTACAAGTGTTAAAATTAATTATCTGATTCGGGACAAATTTAGCGCTATGTTGAGCAATCGTAACACAATCTATAAGGAAGATTATACTATGGGAGGTCGTCAATAGCAATTTATGTGCCATACATGTTAGAGATATGATAGAGATCATACTCCTAAAACATGTAGCACAAGTTAAAACCAAGGAGGGATCAAGCACTAAGGCAAGGAGATTGGTCCATTACCTCAATCAATCCTTCATGACACTTAGGACAAACTTATGCATAAATCCAAAGTACCTCCAATGATCAATGATCAATCAAATGATAGATATGAAATGATGAAAGTTCATCAAGCATCAATCCAAACCTCATAAACAAGATGGACAACACATCATCCAATTGATAAAGAGAAAAAGAAAAAGAAAAAGAAAAGAAGAAGAAAGAAAGATGAAGAGAGGACCAAATTTAATCAATACTCAAGATCACTTCATCATCAATTTCAATCACCTTTCTTGATGGATTAAGGCACTAAACCTATCATCAACATAAAGCACCAAAAATGAATCAAAGGATTCATTTAATGATAGATTTGTATTGATAAAGGTTCATCCAACCTCATCAACACCCAAAGTCCATTGAAATTGAGGAGAAACTTGATCAACAAGTAATGATCCAAAGCTACAACCAGCAAACCAATCACAAAACAATAAAATGCAAACAAAATGCTTAAAATGATTTTTAAATGGATTTTAAAATGAAAATAATAGATAAAATGAGAAAGAGGTATCTAAACTAAGATCAAATGATTAAGAAAAATACTACAAGTCAAAAACAACTCAAGAATCATATAAAAAAAATTGGAGAATTTTAAAATCCATAAAAGTAATTTTAAACTATTTAAAATGCATGAAAAATTAAGAAAATAATGAAACATAGAAAATGATGAAACAAAAATATGGAAAATAGCTCAGAAAATAGAAAATACTTTTATAAAACTATGAAAAAAATTGGAGTGAAAAATGTTAATGGATGTATTTTTAATGAATTTTTGAAGTTAAATGAGAAAAAGAAAATAGAAAAAATAAAAAAAGAAGGAAAAAACCACATTCATTGGATCTGCGCTGACTAATCAAAGTATGCGCAATAGAACATCCAGATCTGTAGCGTATGGTGGACTTTAAGTAAAAAACACACGTTGGATCATTAAAATACGTGGATCATTAGATCTATATGGACTGGCTAAAGTAAACGCGTCTGAGGGTCCAGATCAAAGGCACACGGTAGAAATTAAGTGAAACAACACACGTGGTCCATTTTAAACTTAAAACAAACTTCGGCCACCTTCTATTCTCCGGTCATCTTCTCAGTTTACTCCTCACCGGAGTTTTGGCAAATGGTAACATTATAGAATGAAACCACCACCATTTTGACTGTTATCTCATCACGAATTCAACCATATGCTTCACTTTCATTTATTGAAAGTGAGCATGGATAATTTCATAGAAATGCAGTGAAATGAAAAAACACAAAAACAAAAATTAAATGATCAATATGAAGTATCAACACAAGGTAGGTTAGGGGAAGCGATAAGAAGGAAAAATGCTACATTGTGGTAACTTGTTTGAGTGAAAATGAAGCATGAAACTACCTTGTCCAATTGTGATCAGAGGAGCTTGTAAGGTGGATATGGTCAGCATGATTCAAGAAGTCTTAGAGCTTGATTCTTGTTGTAGAAGCTTCAGAGAAGTACAATGGAGCTAATGGAATCAAGAAATAAGGTTGAAATAGCTCAGAAGTTGAGAACGAAATCACAAATTTTCAGAGAAAAATGTGAGCTCGAGCAGGGGTTTTAGGGGCTTTCTAAGCTTGGTTTTTAGTGCAAATGAGCCTTCTATTTATAGCGGAAGAGAATGGGACTCATACGTGTGAGAATCAGCTTGGATTCATGTGGAATCATGAGCAAGCAAAGTGTGACAATCCTTGATCATGAAGTCACTCAAAATGCAGTGAAATGCTTAAAATTTTGAGTCATTTTTGCTCATTGTGCATCACTTAACATCACCAGGTCCTAATCACGTGCACACATTGACTTAAAAATGAGATTTCAGTGAATTTGAAAATTTGAGCATGGACCATAACTCAGTTTTAAGTAGCCATGTTCATGGTGAGGCCAAATACAATCTACTCGCGAATTCTATTGATTTTCTTTGAGCCAAATGATCTATTCATGGAGTATAACACAATGCAAAAAGAACCAATCCAAAAGGATGCTTGAGGTGAAAATGGTATGAAGTGAAAGTTAGGGTCGTGGCCCTGAAAATCAGGTCAAGCATTAGGTCAAACAGGTCATGACCTAGTTTTGTGCATAAGTGGCCTTACATATTTGAGGTCCTTAGAACATGAATTGATGTTTGACCTCTAAAGCAAAGTTGTAGAGGACATCAAGAGGGATATTTGGCAAAAAGAAGCGCCCATAAAAGTTGAATATTAAAGGAGTTATGATCTTTGCAAGTTAGGCATGCCAAGCTTGAACTTAGGCCAAAATTTTCTAAGTCCACAAGATGACCTATAATGTCTTCAAACTTTTGATGGTCTTCCAAGCACAATTGGATCTTGACTTGTGAAGGGAAGTTGGATAGGATGTCAAGATGAGTCATTTTCCCAAAGAAGCACTCAAAAATGTTGAAGTATGAAGGAGTTGCCAGGTCTTGAACTTAGGCTTAAAATGTTGACTTGTTGGTCAAACTTCCTTGAACAAACGTGTAACCTTTTGACTTTACTTGCACTTCAAGGATCATTGATGATCATATAAGCTCAAAATAATGTATCATTGATTGTCCTTTGATGAAGCATGCCATGGCTTGATGAAACTTGTTGATCAAGGCATGGAAATAAACACAAGAACCTTTGAAAATTCCTTGAGAAACAAGCCATCCAACTTGAAATGTCTTTCATAAAAATGGAATTGAATGATGCTTGAGACCTTATGACTTTGGATTAAAGGTCATGCTTTGATGATTTGCCTTTAAAAGATCAAAGGTTGACCACACTTTGACCTGAGGAATCCAAACCCTAGCTGAGGATGTATTAACTTGATACTCTTGATTATAAACCCTACCTTGCAAAAGAAACAAAAGGAGACAAAGCATATTTTTGTATTTTGATCAGAGGTTAGTAAAATATAAAGCATATAAGTACAAAAAGAAAGAAGCACAAAGAGGTGCTTGGTGATCTCTCCAAAGGCAAATCCAAAGGTGGGAGAGTTAGGAGACAACCAAGTTTGTGATCTTGATGCATTGTGAAGATGCAAATGCGGTTGGATCTTAGGGGGGAAAATTAAGGTGTGACATTATGCAGAAATCTAACCTCAGAATCCGTCATAGATAGATTTAAACTTGTCTCTCCAGATTTTAGACAAATTTGCCTCTGAACTTATGATAAATCCCTACTGAACAAGTAATTCTAAAAGAACTTGTCCAAAAGGAATGAAGAAAATTTTTCCCTTGTGAAAGGAAAAAAGAGTATTCTTTAAATAGTCAAATATAACTTCAGGAAGATCAATCTGCAAGTCTGAATTGAGAACTAGAAGCAGATATTTTTCAATATGGTCCAAAAGGTCTAAATCCTTATCCTTAGGAAGTAAGTTTGAATTCATAATCTGATTACAAACAACAGCATCAGGACAAAGATTTGAGACCATTGATGTATTAGATGGATCTACAAAGATAGGCCAAGTAGGAAGATAGTGTTCCCAAACAAGAGTTCTTGGGATTTATCTATTTTCCTCACAATTGATCACATTAGCAATCACTTTAGAGGTTACTATTATAGAAACACCAGTTACTTTAGATAGAATAGCACACTCATAATTTAACTCAACAATGGAAGCCTTAATCCAAAACTCTTTAATAAGATCTGGATAAGTGAAACCACATAGCATCTCAAAGTATTCATTCCATCTTTGTTCACACACAGTCTTCCATAAGTTAAAGCCTAACTTAAGCAACTCATCAAAATCCACAAACTTTTCATTGATGACTACTAGTTGATTGAAAGAAGAATCGAATAGGAAACTCATCTCAAGTTTGGCTTGATCAACACATAACCACAGAGAAAATAAAAAGAAAAAAACTGAACAAGATTCCTACAAGAATAAGAATCTTGTCAGAAGAAGGACAAAATAATGTTTCACAAGACATGGGATGGGGAAATAAGTATCCAAAAGAAAAATTCATTACCCAAAGGTTCTTATCCAGCAGATTTCTTGAATCCACGAGATGAATTTCACCTTTATGAAAATTTAAGTATTATAAAAGTCTTTGTGAACCTTTTACTTAAATTGATTTATCAAAAGTAAAGAATCCCCTTCCGAATCACAGAATCTGACAACTTTCAGAAGCTATCATTCATTAGAGTCTAGTAGAACTAGACAGAGAGAGAGAGAGAGAGAGATCTTTTGTCAGTCATAAGTCTCCAAGATTCTATTCAGAACCAACATTTCCTCTTGAAACAAGAGTCGTGAGTGATAGATGAATATTGAACAGTTTCCTTTGACAGCTAACAAACAGTAGTGACATCACTAAAAGTGAGGCAACTATTTCCATAAATATGATAATCATCTAGCTTAATGAAATATTCAGTTAGATAAATACAACAGAGTTTCTTCTTAATGATTTCTGGAGATCCTTTCAAAAGAGTTTCTCTAGAAATCTAACATAAATATCTCATTGAATCAAAAGATAAGCTAGAAAAGAACAAGCATACCCTTTTTTTGTTATTTTCTCGGTCAGACTCGTATCACTATTCAGACTTGACCATAGAGTCTGAACAGCACTTTGAGTGCATTCTGATTCAATGGCTATTAAACCAATGACTCCACTACTCTCACCAAACTCAGTACCTCTAGCACTTGAGTCTGGGTTGTGGGCTCTTCTTCCATCAAATGTTGTAAACAACCTTTGATAAATTCCATGGAAGATGCCTCTACTCTATTCTTTGATATATGCAGCAAAAACATTTAAATCATGACACTCATATTTTTATGAGACTATACATAAATGTTCAGACAGGGTTTCCTTCGCCTTATGCCACATTCTGACAGCAGTACCATGGTTCATTCTAGAGTATCAGTCTAGAATAAAAAATACTATGAACAATATCTTGTTCTTAGCAGAATCATTAATTTCATTGTCTTGACTCAAGACTTTGAGATCTTTGATAAGTAAAGAACCAAATGATGTTAGCTATCAAGGAATGGCATAGAACAAATTATAGCACCGTCATCTAATTGCCTGCAGAACACAAAAAAAACTTGAAGGTTTCTCATAGACTTTGTCGCTCCCGGGACTTTCATCCAAGTACAAACGCGAAAGTGGCACGGAAACAGAGTCGCCATCAATGTGTATTTAAGAGAGGGAAAGGAAACACTACGTAAACCTGAGGGAAAGGAAAGAGCATGGTCTCGCGACCAAGAGAAACGGGTAAGGGAGTTGGTTACGCGAGGGGAAGGTATTAGCACCCCCACGCGTCCATCGTACTCGTTGGGATCCATGCTTGTTGTCTCGATCAAAGGGTGTCGTCATCTGGAGCTCCACTGCTACTGGAAAGAAGAATAAACGGGAAAGGAAAAGAGCGAAGAAACGAAGAAGAAAAGAAAAAGAAGTGACTCGATAGGACATCGCCGTCCTAGGCCTACGTATTCCCTCGTGCAATGGGAAAGTCAGAGTCAACGTAGTTCGTACACGAACTAAGGGGGGAGGTTGCTCGCCAAGAGATCGCCGTCTCGTGCCTACGTATCCTCTATCTAACCAGAAGGAGGAAATCAGAGCAGTCGTAGTTCGACCTAACGAGGTCTTAGTGTTTTTTATGAGCGACGTTAAGTTCGCGTCCGACAGTTAGGGTCGATGCCTGTTTGCGACGAGACGGAAAATAACGTGCCCTTTTCTGAAAATGAGTTTGAAACTTAACAATCCTGAAGGATAAAAAAGGTTTGAGTTTGTTTTGTGTTTTTTGGACAGGAAGTGAATTGAAGCTAGTTTGTAACTTGCATTGCACCCAAGTCTACAACATAGGAACGAATACGTCGCGTATCGTCCCCAACAGGACGTACACTAAGTACCCTAGAAGCATGAAGATCCCCCATACCTCACTTCCCATATATAAGGCTCATGCGCAATACACGTTATCCTTTATTACGTGTTTTAGAATGGTTATGAGATGAGAAGAGAAGACTCAAAGGAGAAGAAAACACTAAGGGGAAACTAAATTGTTCCTAATGTTATCATGCAAAAGATGGCCCTAAGGTCAAGGTTTAAGAACAACCTAAGTCTAAAGAGAAGAGAGGGATAGCACTACCTAATGCTTATCCTACCTCACCTTAATCAAAAATTAAGGATGAGCTAGGATCCCAAAGGGTGTGAGAATGTTGTACCCAAAGCATTATATCATGCTATTCAGAAAAGGAAAAGACAAGTAAGATAGATGAGAGATGAAAGAAGAGATGAACATGGATAGCCATCCACATGTTCAAGCACCTTACCTCTGCCCCTACATAAAAGGTTAGCAAAATAGTCACAACACTACTACGAAAAACCCATTTAGCAACGGTTGGGAATGACATATAATGACGTGGGCGAAGGCGTTGTTATGTAGATTGTTGTTGTAAGTTCGCCGTTTCTACAACGGTCTGGAAACCGTTGTTGTATTCTGGAAGCGCGCGATATATTGTAACGGTTAGGTATTTCAACTGTTGTAATATATATTAACTATCAAAACGGTTATCAGTATTGTAGCGAGCGATTTTGGACGCGGTTCTTAAGCGCTGGTCGCTCTCTGCGGTTGAGCTTAAAACTACAAGTCGATTCATTTTTTATCCTATTGTGAGCTGATGAAGGAAGGGAAATAGATGTCTCCAATTAACCCTGCTTTGCATACTGAGTTTAAACAGCGGTCTGTTAGGTTACGAATGCTATCAATATGGGGGGGCCTTTCTTGTGCTATTTAACAGAATGACAGGTTTTTGGTGGGGAACAAGGATTAGGATGTTAGGGCTGATGCTTTTGAATTACTGCTTTTGATATGGGATTTTGGGTTTTTGTTTAGTGTGCTCACTAAGATTTTTCTTTCAATCTTATGCCTAAGTATTCCCGTTTATCCAAAACAGGGAAATCAGAGCGTTCGTAGTTCCTCCTATTCTATGGGAGGAAATGATTGTTTTTGGTGTCTTGTTCAAAGCCCAAGACGTGAAGCGAAAGGTAGTTTGTATCTTGTTCAAAGCCCAAGATGTGAAGCTAAAGGGTTTTTTCTTTAGGGAGAATTTGTCATCTCTAAAGAGAGAGTTGTATGTCACAACTGTTTATAAAGGAGAATTACTTTAACCGGGATACGCGGATCCTAGTAATGCCATAATTTCCTTTATAGGGGGTTTTAACCTGAAGGGGAAGACTTTAACTCAGTGTAGAGCAATGCTATCTTTCTTTAGGAATTTCTCATGCTAAAAGAGGGACAGTGGCATGGATGTAGATGATCCAGAGGCTTGCCGCTTACAGCGATTAGATGAAGGGAGTTGTTTGATGTTTGTTTACTGTGAACGAGGCACAGTTTTGATGCTAAAAGGTTAATTGGATTAACCAGTGATTTTCTTATACAATGCCTAAGAGGAGGCTGATATGTGTCTCGTACAAAGCCCGAGAGAGAGGCTAAAAGGTTTTGACTCAACGATGGAATCTTTTGGTATCTCGTATAAAGCCCGAAATAGAGGCTATTGTTTATTTGGCTCAATAAGAACCTTTTTGTATCTCGTATAAAGCCCAAGATGGAGGCAAAAGGGGTAATTGACTTAGCAAGGGAGTCTCTTATGTGTCTCGTACAAAGCCCGAGAGAGAGGCTAAACGTCACGGGAGAAGGATCATTATACAAAGCCTAAGAGGAGGCTGTGGCGACTGTTCAGTTAAGTGACAGGTCCAGTATACTGATTTTGAAAGAGAAAATCAGTTCTTATATGAGCAACACTGTACTCAGGGATTTGATTCAAGGATCTGGGTTATTCTTGTTCTTTAAGGAAGCGGGAAATCCAAAGGATATTGAGACTATCTGAGTCTGCGGGTTTCCTTCCTATTTTTGAAGGGGTCACTTGAGAATGTCTTTGAGACTCAAGGAGATTAGACTGTCCATGTCTAGAGTTTCATCTTTTGTACTATGCTTTGAGAAACAGTAGTAGACTCTACGAAAGGACTGTTCTATGAAGATGATTAAGTTCTGTTCCTATACCTCTAGGAGGTCGTCGGGACAATTTGTACGAAGCCCAAGACGAGGCTGGAATCTTTTAAGAAGCCGACGGGTCCTTGTACTAAGCCCAAGAGGAGGCTATCATTCTCGGAGGAAGAGATCATTATACGAAGCCTAAGAGGAGGCTGTGAATACTTCTAAGAAGCCGTAGGGTCCTTGTACTAAGCCCAAGAGTAGGCGGGGTTGCTTTTAGGAAGCCTGTGGGTCCTTTTACGATGCCCAAGAGGAGGCCGATGCTTTTAAGAAGCCCGTGGGTCCCCAAACCCCGAGAAATTCAAGGCAATGCTATTCACCGAGAATAGATCAAAGTCAGGAAAATTCGAGAATTTGGAAGAAACTCAAAGATGCCATTCATGGAGAATACATTCATCTCTGGGAGTAGAGTTTCTTGACAATTCCTAATGAGGACAGCCGAAGAGAAGACTGTATCTGGTGATCCTATTGGGGATCTAGTTGTCTATTTCTACGAATAAACGAAACGGCATCACCTAGTTCTAGACGTAGTTGCTGGGGAAACTCTAAATATCTATACTATTATTACACAGTTGATATGAGTTTATGAAAGAAGACTTACAGTGAAACAGCCCCACAATACAGTTATATGTATATGAAAGCGGTAAATGAAAGCAATAATCACTTACTCGGTTTTAGAGCTTCCATGCTGTTTGGTTAGTTGTTCAACAAAGAAACATTGAAAACAACAGTATATTCAAAATCAAAGGAGAAAGTGCTTTGAAAAAGAAAGATTTGGGGCTTACAGCTCAAGGAGAGGCCCAGGGTTTTATCAATGAGCGCACTGTTGAATTTGTACAGAGGGACTTATACAAGTGACTGAGGCCCAAAATATTTTCTGTACAAAGGGATGGGTCTTACACTCTCTCAAGATGCCTAAAGGGTTTAAAGAAAAAGAGTGGGGCTTATAACACGAGGGTAGGCCCAGTTGACTTTTCGTTTAAAAAGTGGCGATTGCGCCGAGGTTTTCTTTTAACGCAGAGGGACTTATACAATAAGTGAGGCCCAAAAAGATTTTGGTTAAAAGGGGATTGGATCTTACACTCTAATAGAGGCCCAAAATGTTTTGAATGGGTCTTATAGCTCAAGGAGAGGCCCAATTGATTCTTTGAATAGGCGACGATCACACCGTTTGTTTTTGACGGTATCGGGACTTATACAATACACTGAGGCCCAAAATGTTTTGGTCAAGAAAGGATTGGGTCTTACACTCTATTAGAGGCCCAAAATGTTTTGAAAATGATTTATGAGGGTTGAATTAATCCAAAACCCTAATTTGTTTTCAAAAATGTATTTAATTGAATAAAAATTCAATTAAAAATGATCAAAATTGTTTAACATATGAAAAACAAATTGTGATCTTGGATTAATGCTTCAAAAATTAAGTATTGACCTACAAAATAATTAGAAAGCATTAAAAGTTGCAAAATCAATGTAGAAAAAATATTTAATATGTCAAAAACAATTAAAATATTAATTCTTTGCAAAAATATCAATTATATGAAATAAATAATATTTTTGATATTTTTTGATAAAATAAAATATTTTAACATTTTTGTGAATTATTAAAAAAAGAATCAACTCAAAATCATTAAAACTCAGAGAGAAATTAATTTTTGAATCAATTAAATAAAATCACAAAATTCAAATATTTGAATTATTCAAAAATGGCGCCAAGAACACACCAAGAACACACGCGTGTTCTGGGTTTGGCTGATTTGCATTTTCTCCTCAATCTCACTGAATACTTAATTATATCATGCAATCCACATATCATTATGCTCGTCTCAACCTCACGATCATGTCTATAACACTTAATTTCATTTAAATTAAACATAAAACATGAAATCACGAAGAAACCTCAAGAACCCTAATTTTTGCATGAAAGCTAGGATTTTTGATACACGATTTAAACAATGCAATTAATTGAGGGAAAATATTCCATGCATGATTATGAACACATGGCCAAATTATTGTGCGAGGAAATATGCATAGATTGAGAGATGACCAAGTATATGCTTACCTCTAACCCGTGACAGCAAGTGCAATGTGATTTTTGATTTGGAGGTGTTACAGATGAGTGGTGATGATCTGAACAGCTTCCCTACACCCTATGGAGTGTGTTTGAATGGTTGGACTTGATTGAAATTGGCTGGATCAATTTGTGGTACCTCAGCTGCAACTTGATTGAAAATTTGAGCAACCAGCTGGTGATTTTGTGAAATTGGTGTTTCAGAAGTGATCTAAGTGTTTGATCAGCTCATATGTGATGTATGTGAGGTGTGTGAGTGATTGGTTTGATTGGAATTGTTCTCAAACTCAAAACCCGATAGTGACTTGCCTTAGAAGGCAAAATTGGAGTGAAAGAAGAGATTTTGAGGAAAGCATCTGTTTGATGGCTTTGGTGTACTCAAACTGATCATAATTGAGCTCTATTTATAGTAGAGCAAGTTTGTTTTGCAAGGAATAGTGAATGGCAGCTGGTAAGTAGGTTTGGCCAATGTTGTCCAATGGAAATGCAACTCTCCTCTAGCCATTGACTAGAGGTTAGGGCACAGAGCTTTGGTTCCCTTGGTCTTGGATAAGTCTTGACTGATTTCAGATGAGAATGGCTCAGTCCATGCCACCTTGATGCTTCCATTGAATGCTTCACTCCAAATTTGGAGTCTTGTCCCTATTTTGGCCATTCTAGGTTCAACATGCTATTTCTTGTTCCATGGACTTTGGAGGCTTGGCTCAGTGATAGTCCCCTTTAGATTCAACCTTCAGATGTGTCCAAGTGGATAGGAGCATTTGAATTTGGCTGATTTTGGCAAATCGAGCCAAAATGCAAAATCTGCCTTGCCTTTGACAGATTTCAGCAAGGCAACTTGACAATGTCATATCTCATGGGGTAAGTTGAATTTGGCAATGTTCTTGGCCATTTTGGAAAGCCCTTACATGATACAACAACTGTTTGAACAAGTTTGGTTTTGATCTATTTTGATTCCAAGTGAAAAATCCCTCTACATTTGGCAAAAAGTGAAGCAAAATCTGACTTAGTGAAATTTTCACTAAGTGTTGGAACAAAGTGTGATTTCTTGATTTTGATCACTCCATAACTCAAAATCCTTAATGAATTGGACTTAGGTCTAGTTGAAGTTTTTGTAGAGGGTAATTAGGGCTACAAATCCATCTTTGGATGAGAAAAAATGGCCATGTGGTTTAGGAGTTATGATCCTCCAAAGTTAGTGTATTAGTGGTACTTTTTCCATAACTTAGAAAAATTTCTAAGTTTTATGGTTACCCCTTTTACAAGTTATCCCACTTTCTTTGATTTTTCTTGATGAATGATGATTCAAATCATACATTAACATCATTTTAGGGTTAAAAATCCATTTTGGTGAAAAATCTCAACAAGTCAAAGTTGACTTTTGTGCACAGTTGACTTTTTATCAGATGAATTCCAAACTGTGCAATTCTTCAGGAAATCATGTCCTTGACCTAAATCAAACTTGATGGACATGTTCCATGGGTGTCATAAGGTATATTGGGGCATGTCCTAGGGTTTGGGAGCATGTCCTGGTCAAAAGTCAAAGTTACAGTTGACTTTCCTCGCGAAACCCTAATTGTGGTGCAGATGAAAATGAGACTTGTTGCTCAAGCTTCTTGGATTAATCCATTGTTCCAAATGGATCAATATAGTTCATTAGAGACCCTCAAATCATGTCTTGAGGTCTTGGCTCTTGATTTGTCCCAAAAGTCAACTTAGGGGTGAATTAGGTCAAGAAACCCTAATTCCTGATTTTTGATGTATGCATCCCCTGAGGCAAAATTGACCTGATGATTGGGTCCATGAGGTTCCATGGAGTACATTAGGTTGTGTTTTGGATCTTTGGCTTATGCCCAGATGAAACTTCCCATCTAGAGGCCCTGGTCGACCAAAACCCTAATTTGGTGATACTGGAGATCTTGAGACTTGATCCACCTAGAAGGGAGCAACCTTGTGCTTAATCCTTGAAGTGGGAGTCCTTTTTTATCCATTGTGGATGTTTGAGAGGTTAGACAAGTTGAAAATCATGTCATTCCTTGATTGATCCTTTGTCTAAGGCTCTGAGAGGGCTTAAACCCCTAATTTTGATTGTAGTGAATGCTCAACAACCCTTGAGGCATTTGGTGAGGCATGATGATTCATCCATATTGTGATGATGATTTCCACAATGATGGGAAATCTTAGTGGTCAAAATTTGGGATATGACAGATGCCCCTATTTAATCTTCTTGGACCCGAAGGTGTGAATGACGAAGGTATTCGGGCATTCGGGGTGCAAGAGGATTAAATATCGGAATACCCAAAATTTTGATGGTGGTTATGAATGGCGGATCGCATCCATCTTCTTTTGCTGAGCAATGATGCTTAGAAAAGGTAAACTTACCCTCAATCCCGGTCTTCAGCCAAGGAACTGGTCTCAGTTTTCTTTTGTTAACCTCCCCCCCGTTCCTGGTTTCCTACCAAGGAACTGGTCTCAGTTTCTGATTTAAACTTCCCCTCGATCCTGGTTTCCTACCAAGGAACTGGTCTTAGTTTCTGATTTAAACTTCCCCTCGATCCTGGTTTCCTACCAAGGAACTGGTCTTAGTTTCTTTTGTCAATAAACTTTACTGACAAGGGACGCTATTCGTAGCGACTTTCCTTCAAACTTCTCGCCGAATTTTCCTGGGGAGATACCATCTGAGTGGAAAAAGTTTTGATGTCAGACCTGCTGGGGAACCCAGTCGTCTGAGTTGTAGAGTTGCACAAACTTCTCTGTTGGAGATGCCATTTGTTTCTACTAGGGAAAGCGGGTCTCTTGAGAGACTGCTTTCGCTTGAGATCTTACATCATACTTTTCTCGGGATCTTCCCAGAGAAATGCCATATGATGGGGTCCAATTTTGAGGTGCCGATGACCTTTTCATCAGCGGATTTTCGGAGAAATACTGATGCACTGCCGAACCCTTGCTTAAGAGGCTTTCTCTGGGGATTTTCTTTAATCTGGGAAAGCAAGGATAGCATCTTCAATGGCGAAGAGTGACATCTGTTGAAGATTCTCTGGCTCTTCAGAGGTTCAAGTTATCAAAGTGGTCGAGTGCTGACTCTGATCTAAAGATACACTGGTGGCGAGATTGTTCAGACACAACATTTCCTGACGAGGAAAGAACTGACAACTCGATTGAGAGAACTCCTATCAGTAAGGGACAAGACTAGCTAGAGTGATAGCGATGCAATATGAAATGTGAATGCAAATCAATAATGCAATGATGCATGTATGTATATGCTGACAAAACTGACGCGACACACAAACTCAAAAATGAACATGACTGGATACTCGGCCATCGCGGGGCGTATAGAGATATCGCTGGTTCAAGATAGCAATTCCACCTTGCTTAGGAGAGATAATCCCTACGGGGAATACCGTTGATCGGGCTTAGGAGGTAAGAACTCTGTCGTGGATGTCAGACGAAACAAGGTCTCTGACACAGTTGATCCCTTTATTCAGGCGTACTGGTCTAAAAGGAGTACTTTGATTCTGCACTTTGAGGTTCGAACACCTTTGGAGACGCGATTGATGTTCTTTCGATGTTTAACAGTCAAAAGAAATTGCCATCTTTATTTTAAAAGCAGAAAAAGTTTTAACAAGTAAATTCATTTTTGTTTTATTTCAAGAATCGTTAATCATGTTAACAACGTCGTTCTGTAAAGCTAAAACAAGCAAGAATTACAAACAAAAGCACAAGGCTCAAATTTTATTGATAAGATGGAGATCAGCCAAACGCGTGATTCCATTGAGTATTTACAAAGTTTAAAAATGGTAATTTACAGGGAAAAGGGCTACGTTGAAACATAACGACCACTATCCTTCTACCAACTTTGAATTCAGGGCATCCTGAGCTTCTGTCGAAGATGACCTTAACCGGAGTTTTCTTCCGATGATGTAACTACTGCTGCTGAGGGACTTGCCTCTGTTGAACATAGTTACTTGCCATTATCCCTAATTTTTTCCTGGATTGTACTATGATGTTTCCAATCCACCGGGATGATTTTTTTTATTTTGTCTCTAACTTTTGCCTGGACCGCCCTTTCGGGTTTTCAATCCACCGAGACGTTTTTTTTTTTTAGGAGAAGTATTTCTTGACTACATCAACATTCGTGGGATAGGAAAATTCCTCTCCGTCCATGGTTGTAAGCCTCAAGGCGCCGCCTGAGAAAGCTTTCGTGACCACATAGGGGCCATCATAATTTGGAGTCCATTTGCCCCGAGAATCAGTGAGAAAAGATTGTATCTTCTTGAGCACGAGGTCTCCTTTCCTGAAGACACGAGGTCGGACCTTTTTGTCGAACGCCCTCTTCATTCTCTGTTGATACAACTGACCGTGGCATAGTGCCGTTATTCTCTTTTCTTCGATCAGATTCAGTTCGTCATGTCGACTTTGACACCATTCAGCTTCGGTGAGCTTAGCTTCCACCAATACCCTGATTGACGGGATCTCTACTTCTATGGGGAGAACTGCCTCCATGCCATATACTAGAGAGAAAGGGGTTGCCCCTGTTGAAGTACGGACAGATGTGCGATAACCATGAAGAGCAAAGGGTAGCATCTCGTGCCAGTCTTTGTGGGTTACAACCATCTTTTGAACGATCTTCTTGATGTTCTTGTTAGCCGCTTCTACCGCTCCATTCATCTTGGGTCGGTAGGGAGATGAGTTATGGTGTTCGATCTTGAACTCAGCGCATAACTCCTTCATCATCTTGTTGTTCAAGTTAGATCCATTGTCAGTAATGATCTCGCTTGGAACACCATAACGGCAGATGATATTGTTTTTGATAAATCGGACCACCACTTGTTGGGTTAGATTAGCGAATGACGCTGCTTCGACCCACTTGGTGAAGTAGTCAATGGCTACAAGGATGAACCGATGTCCGTTCGAAGCCTTGGGTTCAATCAAGCCAATCATGTCGATTCCCCATATGGAGAAAGGCCACGGGGAAGAAAGAACTTTGAGATGTGATGGCGGTACATGAATTTTGTCGGAATATATCTGACACTTGTGACACCTCCTCATGTACTTGTAGTAGTCGGATTCCATTGTCAACCAATAGTACCTTGCTCTTAGAATTTTTCTCGCCATTGTGTGTCCGTTGGCATGAGTGCCAAAGGATCCTTCATGAATTTCTTTCATAAGCATGTCTGCTTCTGGTCTGTCTACGCATCGGATCAAGACCATGTCAAAATTTCTCTTATAGAGAGTGTCACCGCTTAGGAAGAAGTTTCCAGCCAATCTTCTGAGGGTTTTCCTGTCTTTTCTGAGTGCCCCAGGTGGATACTCTTGTTTCTGAAGGAAGCATTTGATATCGTGATACCAAGGTTTATCGTCTATGACTGCTTCGATCGTGAAGATGTAAGCGTGCCGTTCAAGGCGCATTATGTCGATCATAGGTATGTCATTCCATTGACCTACACTAATCATGGAAGAGATAGTGGCTAATACATCAGCCATGTGATTCTCATCACGAGGGATGTGATGAAACTCAACTCTGTTGAAGAAAGGTAACAACCTTCTTGCATAGTCTTTGTAAGGAATCAATCCTGATTGGTATGTGTTCCAATCTCCTTTTATCTGATTGATAACCAAAGCTGAGTCACCATATACGTCCAAGTTTTTGATCCTTAAATCAATCGCTTCCTCGAGACCCATGATACAAGCTTCGTATTCGGCCTCATTGTTCGTACATTTGAACGTAAGTCTAACAGTGAAAGGAATGTGGGTGCCCTAAGGGGTAAAAATGATTTCCCCAATTCCGTTTCCATAATGATTAACTGCTCCGTCAAAGATAAGTCCCCATTGGGAACCTGGTTCTGGCCCTTCACTAGGTAGTGGTTCATCGCAGTCTTTCATTTTTAAATACATGACATCTTCGTCTGGGAAGTCAAACCCGATTGATTCTTGATCGTCAATCGGTTGATGATCCAAATGATCGGCTAAAATACTTCCCTTAACGGATTTCTGAGCATGGTACTCTATGTCATATTCTGATAACAACATCTGCCAACGGGCAATTCTTCCCGTAAGAGCAGGTTTTTCGAAGACATACTTGATTGGATCCATTTCTGAGATCAACCAAGTAGTGTGCCGAATCATGTACTGGCGAAGACGTTTGGCTGCCCAAGCCAAAGCGCAACAAGTTTTCTCAAGCATCGTGTACCGAGTCTCGCAGTCGGTGAATTTCTTGCTCAAATAGTAGATGGAAGACTCTTTTCATTTAGTTTCATCTTGTTGGCCAAGTACACATCCCATTGAGTCCTCTAGGACTGTGAGGTAAATGATCAGTGGTCTTCCTTCCACTGGAGGTGATAGAATCGGAGGATTCAGCAGATAATCCTTAATACTGTCGAAGGCAGTTTGGCAGTCTTCTGACCAAACGCAATCCTGGTTCTTTTTGAGTAATTTAAAAATCGGCGCACATGTGGCGGTCATAAGGAATATGAATCTGGAGATGTAGTTCAAACGTCCCAAGAATCCTCTGACTTGTTTTTCAGTTTTCGGAGAAGGCATTTCTTGAATGGCCTTGACCTTGTCAGGATCAACCTCAATTCCTTTCTGGCTGACGATGAACCCTAGTAGTTTCCCTGAAAGGACACCGAAGGTACACTTGTTGGGATTCAAACGGAGCTTGAATTTTCTCAAACGTTCGAACAATTTTGACAGATGTTCAATGTGCTCACTCTCTGTTTTTGATTTTGCAATCATATCATCGACATATACCTCGATTTCCTTATGTATCATGTCATGAAACAGAGTAGTCATGACCCTTTGATAGGTTGCCCCGGCGTTCTTCAAACCGAACGGCATTACCTTGTAACAAAAGGTACCCCATGGGGTAATGAACGAAATTTTCTCCATGTCTTTCGGCGCCATTTTGATCTGGTTATAGCCCGAGAATCCATCCATGAAGGAGAATACTTTGAACTTTGTTGTGCTGTCAACCAACATGTCAATGTGTGGTAAAGGAAAGTCGTCCTTTGGACTTGCCTTGTTCAGACCTCTATAATCAACACACATTCTGACCTTTCCGTCCTTTTTGGGAACGGGTACGATGTTGGCTAACCATTGAGGATATTCAGCTGTAGCGAGGAAACCCGTGTCAATCTGCTTTTGTACCTCCTCTTTGATTTTGATGGCCATGTCCGGGTGAGTGCGTCTCAACCTTTACTTTACTGGAGGACATTCCGATCTTAACGGTAAGTGATGTTCCATGATGCTGGTATCCAACCCTGGCATATCCTGATAAGACCAAGCGAATACATCGGGAATTTCTCTGAGAAGCTTTATCAAACTCTCTTTGGCAGTTGGACTGAGCAGTGCCCCAATCCTGATTTCTTTTCTCTCTTGCTCTGAACCCAAGTTTACCGTTTCCAACGGTTCTTTGTGAGGTTCAATGGACCTTTCCTCTTGTCTGAGTAGTCGAGAGATCTCTTGCAGAATTTTGTCGTCATTTTCTTCTTCAGCCTCGAATACCGGGAACTCAAAGTTGGGAGAAGGCATCGGATCGTATGTTTCAACTAGGTTTAAAACAAGCAATCTGCATGACGTGATGATTCATGTTTAGAAGAGGTAGAGAAAAATGCAATTGTGTGCAATGTTTTATTTTACTGCTTGTTTTTTATAGTTTTGTTTTTTAGGATTACCATTTTCTTTGAAAAAGCAAAAAGAGAAAACAACAATTAATGCGGAAATTACAGAACGACGTTGTTTTATTAATGAACAAGTCGAATCTTGAAACTACAGCCCTATAAAACAAAACTTTGTCGCTTTGGGCAAAGCGAAGAGGGAAATTTACAGAAAGCGAGCCCTATCAAAACATCTGTTTCACCTGGGCAGGGTGAAAGGTTAAAGATGGCAATTACTTTGACTGATGAACGACCTTCGGAACCTCGACAGCAACCCATTGGCGGCGAACTCTTCGGGGAATCACAAAGTCTGGCACCTTCCTTGATTTGTCTTCAGAAATGACGCTGATTTCTGGTGGAGCGGGATCATTGGAATCTGTCTCCCAGGTAGAATTGTCGTAGGAGAATTCCTCTGTTGCATTTTGCATAGCATATGTGCTCTCAAGTACATCTCCCCATCCAGTTGCCTGGATATCCTCGAGCCTGATACGAGAGCTTTCGAGAGTGGTGTACTTGACCGTATAGTCAAATTTTCCACTTGGTTCTCCCAGAGTGTCCCAAACTTCTTTGGAACTGGAGGAGTCATCTCTCTCAATGACGTTGACCTCGGGAAAAGCATAGTTGATGAACTCAAGTCCTGCAAACGTTACGAATTCATCTTCATGTTGAGTAGTTTCTGAATGACCTGAGTGTTGATCCCATGGCATGGTGGGGACACAGGTATTCCGTTCAATGACGGTCAGCTGATTTTCATTGTTCGGCTGACTTTCTTGCCCCAAGTTTCCTGGGTAAGGTTGCCACATTGGCAGACCATCCATTGGGCCATAGTAGGTGTAGTCAAAATTATCTTTCATCGGAGTGTCTTCCTCTAATGAATTTGATGGAGCGCGGCATCCTTCCGGATCACAATCCCCGTAGATCATTTCGACATCTGATCTTGGTATAAATCTCGGACTTTATGTAGGAAAGCAAAAAGGCATAGGCACCTCTTCCTGAGACATATAACTGTCCTTGTTAAGGTAGGACTTCCATTCTTCATCTGTGTCAGAGGGATCTTCCTCATTGATAGCATGAACTGTCTTAGACACTGGGTGAAGAAAACCTCCACTGTGGAATAAGTTTTGAAGGGGATGAAGACTTTCATCGTTGGCAGCTGTCCGGGTACAGGTTGCAGAAAAACCAAGACCCTTCTTTGTTTTATTGTCAATGGGAATGACAAGCTGCCCCCATCCTGTCGTATCGGTACTCTCGACCGCTTTAATAACATCTTTGTATGAGGAAATCGAGGTTCCTCCTCTGAACTGATTGTTCTCGCTTACCGACAGTGCTTGGAACTGAGTTCCAATAACCTCCTCGGGTTCTATTCCAGTAGATGATGACAAGTTACTCACAAGCAAGGCTTGTTCCCCACAAACCGTGACAAGTTGATCGTTCTTGACGAATTTTAGCTTTTGGTGGAGGGTCGAAGTGATCGCTCCAGCCTGGTGTATCCAGGGTCTTCCTAACAAACAACTGTATGTTGCCCGGAAGTCCATGACCAGGAAAGTGACTTGGAAAGTGTGAGGACCAATAGTTATGGGAAGATCAACTTCGCCGATAACTATTTTTCTGGATCCGTTGAATGCTTTGACGACAACCTCGCTAACCCTCATCGGAGGTCCTTTGAATGATAATTGCATCAAAGTGGACTTCGACATAACATTCAGGGCTGACCCTGTGTCTACCAGTACGCTGGCTAAAGCATCGTCCTGGCAGTTAACTGTGATATTGAGCGCCATGTTATGACGACGACCCTCTTCAGGTAATTCTTCATCACTAAATCCCAAATTGTTGCAGGAAGTGATGTTAGAGACAATGCTATCGAACTGTTTGATTGTTACATCCTGTTCCACAAAGGCTTGCTCCAAGACTTTCTGTAGAGCCTCCCTATGGGCTTCTGAGCTGAGTAACAGTGATAACACCGAGATCTTTGAAGGAGTTTGTAATAGCTGATCTACAATGTTATATTCACTCCTTTGGATGAGCTTCAGCATCTCATCATTATTTTTCGAAAGGTCGGAATTACTGGATTGACCGACTGGGGGATCGGGAGCTTCTGTCTGAAGTTCCTTTTCCTTGTTAAGTTCCCCAACCCCTCGGTTGAAGATTCTACCACTCCGTGTTACTCGACTGATGTCTGCAATGTTCACAACGGAGGGTAATGGAATTTCCTTTCCATTTTCTATTATTGTTGCACCGTATTTGTAAGGGATCGCCTTAGCTGATTCATACGGTAGCGGTCCTGGTAGATAGATGACTACAGGAGCCTTCTGATTTTTCTGACCATTATAAGTAATCTCGATTCGTTCCCGGTTGGGAACTTTAGATTCGTCAAGTAGAGGGATAATGGCGAAAACATCCCTGGTCCTGTGATGACCAGAGATCGTGACAACATCCCCAACTTGCTCGGCAAGGTAGTTCGGCAACTAGTTGATGGGTCCAGAACCCGAATAGGGACGAATTTCTCCACGATCGACCTGACCCTGAAGAGCTGCTCTCACAAGGTAACACCCTCGGTTACTTTCTGAACAGACCCTACAACTGTCATAGTTTTGTGGTGGCACCTAGCCACGCCCACTTTGAATACAATGTAACCTCGCTAGGTTAGCTTCCACTGATCGGACATCCTGACTTTGACGCCGAGTGGGGTTTCTATTACTGATACTAATCTGCTGAGTATCTTCATCCATGTAGATTGGCATCCACCAATGATTTAACAAGTGCTGAAGTGCCTCCTGGACAAGGGTACAACCTCGATCGTTTTCGCAACCCGCTTTACAGCTTTAATAGTCATGTGACATTAAGAATCCGAGTCGGATCCGCTCAGCATGTAACTCTACTAGGTTGGTATTCATTACGCGAATATCGAAGATCTGAACCATGTTGATTTGATAGGAGTTCCTATCATGGTAGTCTTGGATCCATCCAAGATCCATCTGATGCTGGAGGGCCTCTTGTATGAAAGAACATCCCTGTTTGTTTATCGAATAAATCAGACAAGAACTGTAATCGTGCCGCGACAGATTATGATATTGGCTTTACCTTGAGTGCATCGCCACCAAGTTGACATTCATTGCACGGATGTCGTGGTTCTGAATGACGTTAGAATTCGTGTAGACCATGTTAACTCCACGAACTCGGTGCTCCTGGATCCATCCGAGATCCATTTGTTCCTGTAGAGCTGCTTGCACTACCGAACATCTTTGATTGTCTTTAGAGCAGATATCACACTGATGATAATTATGAGGTGGCACATGGCCATATCCACTCTGTCTACAATGCATCTTAACCAGATTGGTTTTCAACAAGAGTGCATCGTAAATTTGATAGACATTGTTAGTCTCTCCTTCTATCAAATTGACTGCAGCCTTCTCGTGTTGAGGTAGTGGATTCATGAGAACATTAGGATTTGTATCCTTGAAGGATAAGACCCCGCTCCTAACAAGTTTTTGCACGTCAAACTTGAAATTGAGACAAGTCTCTATGTTATGCCTTGAACCTCCTTGATGATAAGGGAAAGTTTGATCCACCTTAAACCAAAAAGGCGGATTTTCCGGTACTGTAAGAGGAGATTTAGTCTGAATGTGCCCCTTAGCCAGTAGTAATGGAAACAGTTCTACGTACGATACGGGTATAGAATCAAACCCTGGCGGCTGTGTTGTACGGTTGTTGTTATATGGAGGACGAGCCTGCTGAAGAGGTTGTTGTGTCCTTTGCTGGTCAGGTTGGATCTGCGCAATCTGAGGTTGATACGTAGGAATAGACGCAGGGTTGATAGCAGGAGTCACAGCTGCTACCGGTTGATAACGTCGTCTTTGCTTTCCGAGAGAGATATTCCCAATATCTTGCTCTTTTTTCTTAGGGAGAGAACTACCATATTTTTTAGTTCCGCTCGTCGATCTAGTGTCTTTTACTAAACGTCCTTCTTGGACGGCTTCCTCAAGACGTACACCCATGCCGACCATTTCGGTGAAATCACTGGGCGCACTGGCAACCATTCGGTCATAGTAAAATGAGCTTAAGGTCTTTAAGAAGATCTTTGTCATCTCTTTTTCCTCAAGAGGTGAACAAATTTGAGCGGAAATTTCACGCCACCTTTGAGCATACTCCTTAAAGGTTTCCTTGTCCTTTTGCGACATCAATCTGAGTTGATCTCTGTCGGGTGCCATGTCCAAATTGTATTTGTATTGTTGGACGAAGGCAGTACCAAGATCTCTGAATATGCTAATCGTAGCACGGTTTAAAACCATGTACCATTTGAGTGCGGCACCGGTTAAACTATCCTGAAAGTAGTGAATCAGTAGGTCCTGATTCTCCGTCTGGGCTGACATCCGCCGAGCATACATCACCAGATGGCTTTGAGGGCAAGAGTTACCCTTATATTTTTCAAAGTCGGGCACTTGGAACTTGTGCGGGACTTTCACATTTGGGACCAAGCAGAGATCTGCGGCGTCCTTTCCAAATAAATCCTGACCGCGAATGGCCTGCAGTTCCTTCTGCATTTCCAAGAACTGTTCCTGGAATTCATCCATTATGTCAAACATAGTTTCCTTTTTACCAGAAGGTGTTGGTGGAATCTGTCCTTCCGGGACAGTGTGCACCACAGGGGGTCGTATCGTGACTACGGCAGTGAGACTTGGCGTTTCCCGAAGTTTGTAACCTTCAGAAGTCTTCAGTATGCCCCTGGCATCTTCGCTTTCCTGAAGTTTGTAACCTTCAGGCCCAACGGCTTCTGTTGTGATTCCCTGATCTTCAGTGATCGGCGGAACATATCCTTCCGGGATATAGTTAACAGGCATGCCCCAAGGACGATCTTTCGGCATCTGATACCTAGGATCATACCTCTCCACTACGGGCGTTGAGGTGATCTCTGAGATCACAGTTCTTTGTAGCTGAGCTTCTGCCATGGCTTGCATGTCGTTACGAAGCTTTCTCATATCCTCTCTCAGAGCGTCGATCTCTTCTTTCAACTCTCTATTTTCTTCCTCAAGGTCATCCATCCTTTTCTGACGATTGGTCCGAGTATTATACGAATGAGACAGTTTGACTCTAGAATCGAGACACAAACATGAGATTCGTAGGGAAGAAGAATACGCGATGTGAGAATGATGAATGCAATGATTTATATTAATTGTTTTTTTTGGTTTAATAAAAATAAACTTCGACAATTAGATTGCAAATATTAAACGGTGGGGAAACCCCTTTTTTATTGAAATTCAAAAGATTACAGAAGTGGAAATACAGTAGATTACAAAGTGCAGAAACAGAAACCTAAACTAATGGGTCCTGAGTCCTCTTTGAAGAGAAATCAGGTGTTGATTCTGGTATCTTCCTTTTCTTTGACCGGGGCTCTTGGGCCGTTGTCGGGTTGTCATTCCTTTGCCAAGTGAAAGGAGCGAGCAAATTCCTTTGGTCATCTTGATTATCTACAGCATGTTGCTCCAAAATTTCAATCAGAGCATCTTTTTCTTTCAGTAATTGCTGTATTTTGATGCACTCTATGTCGAGGGTGCGGTACTTGTTCTTCCAAGACCTTCTCTCTTTTTGAATTTTGTTAAGAGTAACCTGAAGCTTTTCAGTTCCCGTCATGAAGTACATGACAGATTCCCTCGGCGGAAGAATTCCGTAACGAGGATAAGGCATCTTTATCTTTAGAGCTCTAGTTTGTACCCAATGGAGATAAGGCTCCACCGAGACACAGTCCGGTTTTCCCAGAGACTCTCGTCCTTTCTTATGAACATGCTTCCAAGCGTGCACTATTTCCATCTTTAGTGCTCTGTCGTTTTCTCCTTCTTTGAAGAAAAGACCTTCCAGATGAACTCCCAGTGGGATGTGTCTCATCGGGTATCCAAATTGACGGTGAACCAATACCGGATGGTAGTTGATTCCTCCTTTACTTCCTATAAGGGGTACGTTGGGGAAGTTTCCACAACTGTCAATGATCCTGATTCCCTCTTAAATCCTATTACACCAATCTATATCAGAGTTGGTAAGAGACATGATCTTCTGCGACCAACGTAAGGCACTCTTGCAATCCCAAAAAGCAGCAGACTTGGGCAAGTGAGAGATAAACCATTTGTAAAGCAAAGGTACACAGCATGTGATCTCCCCTCCGCTGTATAAATTTCCCCGGTGTATAGAATGATACGCATCTGCGAGCAAAGTCGGCATAGGATTTCCAATGAGAAAAACCTTAATGGAGTTAATATCGACGAAGTTATTGATGTTAGGAAACAAAAATAACCCGTAGGTGAGCAAGACAAAGATGCTTTCAAAAGCAGTCACGTTTCCTATACTGGCGAAGTACAGGGCTTTCTTTGTCAAGAACTGGGCTGGCAAACCTTGGATTCCACCCTTAGCGGTCATGTGAGCCCTGACCTCAGACTCGTCCAAATGAATTACTCTTGCAATAGTCTGATTCTTTGGAATTTCTTCCAGTCCAGAAAATGGAGCTCGAACCGTAATGTGTAGATCGATCAGGTGAGAATACTCCTCCAACGTTGGTGCAAGCTGGTAATCCGGGAATGTGAAACAGTGATAAATCGGATCATAAAACTGAATGAGCGCATCCATGATTCCCTCAATCACATGGACTCTTAATAGTGGTAGCAAACCTCCGTGCTTGGCTCTGAAAGCCTCTGGGTTAGTGATCATCCTCGCTAACCTTCTCAAATCCTCTAGTTTTGGAACCTTGAAGGTATACTGGTGAGTTCTCCTTCTACCGAAATCCATTAGTGCAATCCTTTTCTCTGATATTTGCAATCACGGTCTTAGTTTATTTTGAAAGAACAGAGAGACTAGAAGAGAATATTTTTTGAATGTTTTAATGTTTTTTAAATGAATGCATGAATGCAGCACACAAAAACATAGAAAAAACATGGGGTCAAAGGGTCGTTGTCATGAAGTCAAGGCTCTACCCATCCCCAAAGGTTTATACTAGGGTGATTTTTGTACCTGTACTCATTATCATTAGCTCCTCCCAGGAAAGCAAAACAATAAGCGGATCGCCAGTGAGTTGTAGAGCAATCTTAGAGTAAGTGCCATTCACCGAGAATAGATCACCAGCCTCAAATGAGGGTAGTATCGCGTAACAAATATTTTCGATAGTTTCCGCACTACGAAAGGGTTTGGCTCCTCAGTTTCTCAGACTTAACAACCGGCCCATTGTCTAGGTGAGAGAATGGGTTGTGTTGGTCAACCTCCATTGAGGTTGATGGTCGACCCCGTCGCCATCACTTATCTTAGGTGTATACTCATTCTTTCCACATACGGCATCACCCGCATTCCCATTAGCAGAAAAATAAACATGTATAGCAATTAGGAAAAGCAGTATATATATTTGTCCTAATCATCCTAGACGTATGAAGCTAAGAATCCTAAGTTCCTGACAGAAAATGGGTTCCCCGGCGGAAGCCCCAATCTGTGGTATTCACACAAGAGGTGAAAAGGAAGACCGTGCCTAGACCTAACTTTGAAGTGCCCCACAGTGGGTGCCAATTTTCTGTAGCGAGCGATTTTGGACGCGGTTCTTAAGCGCTGGTCGCTCTCTGCGGTTGAGCTTAAAACTACAGGTCGATTCATTTTTAATCTTATTGTGAGCTAATGAAGGAAGGGAAATAGATGTCTCCAATTAACCCTGCTTTGCATACTGAGTTTAAACAGCGGTCTGTTAGGTTACGAATGCTATCAATATGGGGGGGCCTTTCTTGTGCTATTTAACAGAATGACAGGTTTCTGGCGGGGAACAAGCATTAGGATGTTAGGCCTGATGCTTTTGAATTACTGCTTTTGATATGGGATTTTGGGTTTTTGTTTAGTGTGCTCGCTAAGATTTTTATTTCAATCTTATGCCTACGTATTCACGTTTATCTAAAAAAGGGAAATCAGAGCGTTCGTAGTTCCTCCTATTCTATGGGAGGAAATGATTGTTTTTGGTGTCTTATTCAAAGCCCAAGACGTGAAGCGAAAGGTAGTTTGTATCTTGTTCAAAGCCCAAGATGTGAAGCTAAAGGGTTTTTTCTTTAGAGAGAATTTTTCATCTCTAAAGAGAGAGTTGTATGTCACAACTGTTTATAAAGGAGAATTACTTTAACCGGGATACGCGAATCCTAGCAATGCCATAATTTCCTTTATAGGGGGTTTTAACCTGAAGGGGAAGACTTTAACTCAGTGTAGAGCAATGCTATCTTTCTTTAGGAATTTCTCATGCTAAAAGAGTGACAGTGGCATGGATGTAGATGATCCAGAGGCTTGCCGCTTACAGCGATTAGATGAAGGGAGTTGTTTGATGTTTGTTTACTGTGAACGAGGCACAGTTTTGATGCTAAAAGGTTAATTGGATTAACCAGTGATTTTCTTATACAAAGCCTAAGAGGAGGCTGATATGTGTCTCGTACAAAGCCCGAGAGAGAGGCTAAAAGGTTTTGACTCCACGATGGAATCTTTTGGTATCTCGTATAAAGCCCGAAATGGAGGCTATTGTTTATTTGGCTCAATAAGAACCTTTTTGTATCTCGTTATAAAGCCCGAGATGGAGGCAAAAGGGGTAATTGACTTAGCAAGGGAGTCTCTTATATGTCTCGTATAAATCCCGAGAGTGAGGCTAAACGTCACGGGAGAAGGATCATTATACAAAGCCTAAGAGGAGGCTGTGGCGACTGTTCAGTTAAGTGACAGGTCCAGTATACTGATTTTGAAAGAGAAAATCAGTTCTTATATGAGCAACACTGTACTCAGGGATTTGATTCAAGGATCTGGGTTATTCCTGTTCTTTAAGGAAGCGGGAAATCCAAAGGATATTGAGACTATCTGAGTCTGCGGGTTTCCTTCCTATTTTTGAAGGGGTCACTTGAGAATGTCTTTGAGACTCAAGGAGATTAGACTGTCCATGTCTAGAGTTTCATCTTTTGTACTATGCTTTGAGAAATAGTAGTAGACTCTACGAAAGGACTGTTCTATGCAGATGATTAAGTTTTGTTCCTATACCTCTAGGTGGTCGTCGGGACAATTTGTACGAAGCCCAAGAGGAGGCTGGAATCTTTTAAGAAGCCGACGGGTCCTTGTACTAAGCCCAAGAGGAGGCTATCATTCCCGGAGGAAGAGATCATTATACGAAGCCTAAGAGGAGGCTGTGAATACTTCTAAGAAGCCGTAGGGTCCTTGTACTAAGCCCAAGAGTAGGCGGGGTTGCTTTTAGGAAGCCTGTGGGTCCTTGTACGATGCCCAAGAGGAGGCCGATGCTTTTAAGAAGCCCGTGGGTCCCCAAACCCCGAGAAATTCAAGGCAATGCTATTCACCGAGAATAGATCGAAGTCAGGAAAATTCGAGAATTTGGAAGAAACTCAAAGATGCCATTCACGGAGAATACATTCATCTCTGGGAGTAGAGTTTCTTGACAATTCCTAATGAGGACCGCCGAAGAGAAGACTGTATCTGGTGATCCTATTGGGGATCTAGTTGTCTATTTCTACGAATAAACGAAACGGCGTCACCTAGTTCTAGACGTAGTTGCCGGGGAAACTCTAAATATCTATACTATTATTACACAGTTGATATGGGTTTATGAAAGAAGACTTACAGTGAAACAACCCCATAATACAGTTATATGTATATGAAAGCGGTAAATGAAAGCAATAACCACTTACTCGGTTGTAGAGCTTCCATGCTGTTTGGTTAGTTGTTCAACAAAGAAAGATTGAAAACAACAGTATATTCAAAATCAAAGGAGAAAGTGCTTTGAAAAAGAAAGATTTGGGGCTTACAGCTCAAGGAGAGGCCCAGGGTTTTATCAATGAGCGCACTGTTGAATTTGTACAGAGGGACTTATACAAGTGACTGAGGCCCAAAATGTTTTCTGTACAAAGGGATGGGTCTTACACTCTCTCAAGAGGCCCAAAGGGTTTAAAGAAAAAGAGTGGGGCTTAAAACACGAGGGTAGGCCCAGTTGACTTTTCGTTTAAAAAGTGGAGATTGCGCCGAGGTTTTCTTTTAACGCAGAGGGACTTATACAATAAGTGAGGCCCAAAAAGATTTTGGTTAAAAGGGGATTGGGTCTTACACTCTAATAGAGGCCCAAAATGTTTTGAATGGGTCTTATAGCTCAAGGAGAGGCCCAATTGATTCTTTGAATAGGCGACGATCGCACCGTTTGTTTTTGACGGTATCGGGACTTATACAATACACTGAGGCCCAAAATGTTTTGGTCAAGAAAGGATTGGGTCTTACACTCTATTAGAGGCCCAAAATGTTTTGAAAATGATTTATGAGGGTTGAATTAATCCAAAACCCTAATTTGTTTTCAAAAATGTATTTAATTGAATAAAAATTCAATTAAAAATGATCAAAATTGTTTAACATATGAAAAACAAATTGTGATCTTGGATTAATGCTTCAAAAATTAAGTATTGACCTACAAAATAATTAGAAAGCATTAAAAGTTGCAAAATCAATGTAGAAAAAATATTTAATATGTCAAAAACAATTAAAATATTAATTCTTTGCAAAAATATCAATTATATGAAATAAATAATATTTTTGGGATTTTTTGATAAAATAAAATAGTTTAACATTTTTGTGAATTATTAAAAAAAGAATCAACTCAAAATCATTAAAACTCAGAGAGAAATTAATTTTTGAATCAATTAAATAAAATCACAAAATTCAAATATTTGAATTATTCAAAAATGGCGCCAAGAACACACCAAGAACACGCGCGTGTTCTGGGTTTGGCTGATTTGCATTTTCTCCTCAATCTCACTGAATACTTGATTATATCATGCAATCCACATATCATTATGCTCGTCTCAACCTCACGATCATGTCTATAACACTTAATTTCATTTAAATTAAACATAAAACATGAAATCACGAAGAAACCTCAAGAACCCTAATTTTTGCATGAAGGCTAGGATTTTTGATACACGATTCAAACAATGCAATTAATTGAGGGAAAACATTCCATGCATGATTATGAACATATGGCCAAATTATTGTGCGAGGAAATATGCATAAATTGAGAGATTACCAAGTATATGCTTACCTCTAAGCCGTGACAGCAAGTGCAATGTGATTTTTGATTTGGAGGTGTGACAGATGACTGGTGATGATCTGAACAGCTTCCCTACACCCTATGGAGTGTGTTTGAATGGTTGGACTTGATTGAAATTGGCTGGATCAATTTGTGGTACCTAAGCTGCAACTTGATTGAAAATTTGAGCAACCAGCTGGTGATATTGTGAAATTGGTGTTTCAGAAGTAATCTAAGTGTTTGATCAGCTCATATGTGATGTATGTGAGGTGTGTGAGTGATTGGTTTGATTGGAATTGCTCTCAAACTCAAAACCCGATAGTGACTTGCCTTAGAAGGCAAAATTGGAGTGAAAGAAGAGATTTTGAGGAAAGCATCTGTTTGATGGCTTTGGTGTACTCAAACTGATCACAATTGAGCTCTATTTATAGTAGAGCAAGTTTGTTTTGCAAGGAATAGTGAATGGCAGCTGGTAAGTAGGTTTGGCCAATGTTGTCCAATGGAAATGCAAGTCTCCTCTAGCCATTGACTAGAGGTTAGGGCACAGAGCTTTGGTTCCCTTGGTCTTGGATAAGTCTTGACTGATTTCAGATGAGAATAGCTCAGTCCATGCCACATTGATGCTTCCATTGAATGCTTCAATCCAAATTTGGAGTCTTGTCCCTATTTTGGCCATTCTAGGTTCAACATGCTATTTCTTGTTCCATGGACTTTGGAGGCTTGGCTCAGTGATTGTCCCCTTTAGATTCAATCCTCAGATGTGTCCAAGTGGATAGGAGCATTTGAATTTGGCTGATTTTGGCAAATCGAGCCAAAATGCAAAATCTGCCTTGCCTTTGACAGATTTCAGCAAGGCAACTTGACAATGTCATATCTCATGGGGTAAGTTGAATTTGGCAATGTTCTTGACCATTTTGGAAAGCCCTTACATGATACAACAACTGTTTGAACAAGTTTGGTTTTGATCTCTTTTGATTCCAAGTGAAAAATCCCTCTACATTTGGCAAAAAGTGAAGCAAAATCTGACTTAGTGAAATTTTCACTAAGTGTTGGAACAAAGTGTGATTTCTTGATTTTGATCACTCCATAACTCAAAATCCTTAATGAATTGGACTTAGGTCTAGTTGAAGTTTTTGTAGAGGGTAATGAGGGCTACAAATCCATCTTTGGATGAGAAAAAATGGCCATGTGGTTTAGGAGTTATGATCCTCCAAAGTTAGTGTATTAGTGGTACTTTTTCCATAACTTAGAAAAATTTCTAAGTTTTATGGTTACCCCTTTTACAAGTTATCCCACTTTCTTTGATTTTTCTTGATGAATGATGATTCAAATCATACATTAACATCATTTTAGGGTTAAATTCCATTTTGGTGAAAAATCTCAAAAAGTCAAAGTTGACTTTTGTGCACAATTGACTTTTTATCAGATGAATTCCAAACTGTACAATTCTTCAGGAAATCATATCCCTGACCTAAATCAAACTTGATGGACATGTTCCATGGGTGGCATAAGGTATATTGGGGCATGTCCTAGGGTTTGGGAGCATCTCCTGGTCAAAAGTCAAAGTTACAGTTGACTTTCCTCGCGAAACCCTAATTTTGGTGCAGATGAAAATGAGACTTGTTGCTCAAGCTTCTTGGATTAATCCATTGTTTCAAATGGTCAATATAGTTCATTAGAGACCCTCAAATCATGTCTTGAGGTCTTGACTCTTGATTTGTCCCAAAAGTCAACCTAGGGGTGAATTAGGTCAAGAAACCCTAATTCCTGATTTTTGATGTATGCATCCCCTAAGGCAAAATTGACTTGATGATTGGGTCCATGAGGTTCCATGGAGTACATTAGGTTGTGTTTTGGATCTTTGGCTTATGCCCAGATGAAACTTCCCATCTAGAGGCCCTGGTCGACCAAAACCCTAATTTGGTGATACTGGAGATCTTGAGACTTGATCCACCTAGAAGGGAGCAACCTTGTGCTTAATCCTTGAAGTGGGAGTCCTTTTTGATCCATTGTGGATGTTTGAGAGGTTAGACAAGTTGAAAATCATGTCATTCCTTGATTGATCCTTTGTCTAAGGCTCTGAGAGGGCTTAAAACCCTAATTTTGATTGTAGTGAATGCTCAATAACCCTTGAGGCATTTGGTGAGGCATGATGATTCATCCATATTGTGATGATGATTTGCACAATGATGGGAAATCTTAGTGGTCAAAATTTGGGGTATGACAAGTATGAACCGTTGTCATATATGTTAACTATCACAATGGTTATTTGTCTCAACCGTTGTGGAATGTATCCTTAGTTTATTAAATACAAATGTATATTGCTTGTTTTACCATCCACCTTATTAAAGAAATATAACCATTAAAATTGGTAAAGAACTATATAATCTGAAAATTAATCTGTTCTTGAAAACCAACTTAAACACACCACTGTTTTCCAAATTGCATCCATTTCATTCCGCACATTTTATGTTCCTTAACATAAAATTTATGGTTCGATGGTCAGTTTCCTTCAATCCATCGATATCTTTTGTTATAGTTTACCTCATCATCGCCAAAAATCGCCACGATTTTATCATCATAAAAATGATCATGATCTTAATAACCACGACGATTAGTGACGACGATGGGGTAAATTATAATAAAAGATATCGATGGATTGAAGGAAACCGACCACCGAACCATAAATTTTATGTTAAGGAACATAAAATGTGTGGAATGAAATGGATGCAATTCGGAAAACATTGACATGATAAAGGTTGGTTTTCAAATACAACCTAATTTTTAGATTATAATGTTTTATAGCAATTTAACTGATTGCATTTTCAATAAAAGGATAGTGAAACAAACGATATACATAGTATATAATAAACTAAATTTCATATACAATATCAGAATGAATTCATATATATGTACCTTATCAGAATGAATTCATATATAGGTACCACCATCATCATCACCATGTGAAACAAATCCTAAGAAGTGGGAAGCAATGATGAAAATTAGTTAGTATTAAATTTAACTATATACAATATACATAGTATATATATAATAAACTAATGTTCTATATCAATTTAACTGATTGCATTTTCAATAAAAGGATAGTAAAACAAACAATGTACATAGTATATAATAAACTAAATTTCATATACAATATAAGAATGAATTCATATATATGTACCTTATCAGAATGAATTCATATATATATGTACCACCATCATCATCACCATGTGAAACAAACCCTAAGAAGTGGGACAAATGAAGAAAATTAGTTAGTATTCAAAACAAAACAACTAAAAGTTGAAACAAAACCCTAAGAAGTGAGACTGTACCATTACAATGAAGTTCACCTTGCTTGTGAAGCATTGAAGTCGAATCTGCACAAAATGAGAACAATCAACAAAAACAACATGAAGCAAACGAGATAATGGGAACTATTTAACAAAAAGATTGAAGTAGAAGACTACCTTATTTTCCATAAACAATATGTACATTACGCTTGCTACCGCCAGCATCATCACCATGTTCATCTAGTTTTAGATTCTGCAGGAAGAATTACAAGGAGGAAGAAGCTTAAATCAAAAGCTTCATACTTCTTGTATTTCTTCTCGCAGATTCTAAAAAAAGATGAAGTTTGGGTGCTAGGGTTTCGCTGTGAAGGAAATGGCGTGACTGTCAAAAAGGGAAAGTTAATTCCCTTATATAGGTAAATGTTTCACAACGGTCTTCTTAAATAACCGTTATGATAGATTATATATTAATTTAATAAAATCACAACGGTTAGTTATAATAACCGTAGCGATACCCCTTATACGTGGTACAAGGTTCGACACCAGGCAACAACATTTTCCTAAAATTACGCCTGGATTATAAGTGATATCGCTACGGTCATTACTTATAACCGTCGTTGCACTTCCCAACATATGAACGATTTACAAGAAAATATAGTTCCAGAATATGAACGGTTTACAAGTTAATTATCATCATTACAAGCATTAAACTATTAGTCTTTTCATCTTTAACCTCATCTATAAATAGACAATTTTACATATCTAAATAATATATTCTTCGTAACAATGAGTTCAACAAATGAGAATCCTAGAAACCTCAATGAGGAACGTCAGGCACCAATCCAGGAGGTTGTCCAACCATCAACTGCCAACTTCAGGGATGCCTTAAGGGTAAGGAAGGATAAGAAGAAGAAGAAGAAGAAGAAGAAGAAGCCGAAGAAGAAGAAGATAAAGAAGAAAAGAAGGCCTGTATATTATGATTCCGATGAGGGGAGTGAGTAGAGATGTCTAGATTATGAAGATGCATTTTATGCTATGGGCTCTGACAATGATCTTGATATGTAATATGTTTATCAATGTACTCTCAATGGAATATTAAAATAAAATTATGTCTATATATGTTCATCTCTTACAGTTTTATTTTTAAAGTTATATATATACTCTATTGCACTTAAAAATACTAAAGAATACATTGTTGTGAATCGAAGCGTGATACATGTAGTACAACGGTCTTCTAATACAAGCGTGTTAAAATGTAAAAATATGGAAAAAAATATAGAGCTGGGAATCGAAGCTTGTTACACAGCTTGTATTACAACGGTTATGTAATACAACCGTCGTTAAATATGGCGTTATAAATTTTTAATCCTGTTACAATGGTGGGATACAAAACTGTGGTAAAGCTGGCGTCGTTAAATGGGGTTTTTGTAGTAGTGCAAGAAATGAATATAAGTGCTAAAAAGTAAACCAAACAAAACTCCTTGTCTTAAGAAGACAACTTAAGAAGCAACCAAAGGTTAAACCAAAAAGGAAGGGTCCTACGGGTTAAGGAAGATCCAAGGTCATTAGGTATAGGTAAAGGTGTCCTACTAAGGTTAACATGCCAAATGAAAACAAATAAAGTCAAACTATGCCCTAAAAATCAGACAAAAGCAAATTATGCACTAACTATGCAAGATGAATGCATGTGAATCATAAACATGAATGAATGCACATATAAACATCAAAGTCAGAAGTGAATAACATTTAAGAACACATGGATATGTCATTAAGATGGCATATGATTCATGAATGCAATCATTGATCAAGTAGGAGGAAGTGGTAGCAAGCATCATCCAAGCTCATACGATGATGCATACTTGTAATGCAAGTAAAGAATGAAGATGCAAGATGAATATACTTGGGAATGGATGCAAGTCAGTAGCACAAGACATTTAAGATGACATTTAGAAGTCAATAATGCACATACAAAATCCACACAAGTGTCATGTTGAAGCACATAAAAAGATTAGAAGCAAACATGGTTCAAACAAGTTCAAACAAACATGCAAAGGTTTATAGACTTAAAAACATGCAAGATGCAATTAGAGGTCATGCTATATGGTTAAGAATGATCACAAACAGAAGTGGAATCATGTCTTCATGAGTGTTTAAGATCATGCAAGTGTTGATGCAAACAATTGATCAAAGAAGAACAAGTAAGGATGCACAAGTTCACAAAACATTTTAGGTTCAAATAAGTGCATACAAGTCAATCCAAAATGAATAAGAAATGAACTATAATATGAGAAAGAGGACCTATAATGTTCATACAACATGTGCCAAGAGGTCTCATCAATTGCCAAAGAGAAATGCATACAATGCACACCAAACCCTATCAAATGATCTCTAACATTACCACAACAAAGGTGCATTTACCAATTCACAAAGAACATGTTAAGAGGCCATGAAAATTGGAAGAAGTCAAGTGAATTAAAGTGCAAATAACAAGTAAACATATCTCAAAAGAATGGATCAAAACTCATTAAAGATAATGCTAAAACATGCTTCACAAGTTCACCTAAGTGACACAAACATTAAGCACAAATAGGACATTCAAACATAAAAAAAAAAATGATCCCAAAAATCCACAAAAATTACAAAAAGTGCTTTAAGATGTCCTACAAGCATGTACCAATTTGCATGTGAAAATTCAGATCATAGGTGTGTTAAACAATTCAAGAATAAAGTATGTGTCATGAATAGATGTACAAATATGAGAAATTAAATGGAAATTCATGAAAAAATAGTAAAATACTCCAAAATCAGAAAATAAAATATAAAAAAATTATTTAAATGTCTAAGAATGCATCATGAATTTTTTGGGAATTTTATTGTAACGCCCCAGTTTTGTGTGAGTTTTATTTAATTGAGTCGTTTGATTATTTTATTATTATATTATTTTATTTTCAACTTTTATTTGGAAATATGTTATTTTTCAATGTTGTGATATTTTATCGGGTTTTGGGAACGTTTGCGAGATATTTGAGTGTGGGGGTATTTTGGTCATTTCATAATATTTTCATTAAGTAGAAAAATACAAAATAGAAAGAGAGAAAAATAGAGAGAAAGAAAGGGAGAAAAAAGAAAAAGAGGAGAAAAGAGAAGAAGAAGAGAAATAGTAAGAAAACTTGGAAAATTCAAGATAACAACTTCTAGAATCGATTTAATCGGGTAAGGGTGCGAAACTCAATTATTGTATGCTTGTATATGATTATGTATGTGTGTTTGTGGTTGTTATTGGATTGAATTGGAAAAATTTAGTAAAACCTATATTATGTAAAAATTGATTAGAAATCGATTAAATGTGGTAGAAATCATGTTTTTAGTGTTCATTATTGTTGTTACATGATAAATACACGTTGTTATGCATTGTATTGGTAATTTTCTGGGTGTAGGTGAAAAATTGGATGAATTTGGTTGAGAAAACGCAGAACTTTGTTCTGCAGAAATTTTTCTGGTCTTTCCAGGTCATACGCGTATGGGGCATGTTCATACGCGTATGGACCTTGGCAATATGCGTAACGTGGGCGTGTTTTGGGCTAATACGCGTATGGGATGTCATTTTACTCTGCCATCTGCCCATTTGCGTATGGTTCGCGTAGCATTTTAGGGCAATACGCGTATGGTGTTGGGCATTACGCGTACGGACTTTTACACGTGAATTTTGGGAAAAATGAGTCTCTGCCCATACGCGTATGGCTCAGGGCAATACGCGTATGGCCAGGAGAATGGTAAAATGGGACTTTTCAAAATATCGTTTTCGTTTTTCTTTCGTAACTTGGGTTCCGTTTATCCGATTTTTACATTATTGGTATCGTTGGAAAGCTATTGAGCTGTACTTTCTTATTATGATGATTTGGAAATTGTTGGCCGATTTAATTATGTCGGAATTTGGAATAGTGTCGGTTTGTCGACTTTTGTCATTTTAATTGTGCGTAATTGATAGGTATTATGCAAGGTGCTATTGTATGATGTAAATGCATGTGTTTAAATGGTGTTGTGATGATTGGTAGCCGTATGGTAATTAAATGCATTGTTTTGGGCATAAGTGCAAAGTGTGATTTTGTTAATGTAGAGAAATACAGTTATGTGTGCATTGTAAATGTCATGAGTCATTGTATGCCAAGCATCATGATATGCATTGTTGTGACGTCCTGAGTGACAGATTGATTCCAAGAGGGAATCTGCTATAACATCGTGAGCCTTAAAAATAAGAGGACCGAAAGCGATTTGATATTCGTGCGCCTTAAAAATAAGAGGACCGAAAGCGATGGTTATAGACGATCGTATGCCCATGTGGGGTGTGAGCGATCGGATCGTGAGGCTTATACAAAGAGGACCGAAAGCGATCCATAAACGTCGTGAGCCTTATACAAAGAGGATCGAAAGCGACGGGGAACATCGTATGCCCGACGGGGAGTTACACTAAGTAACGAGCGATGGTTCCAATAGTTCCTGAGTGAACTAGTGATGAGAAACATTGGGAGTCGGTACCACATGGCATGTGCATAGAGTCGTTGTGTCGGTCTCTGTGCATTTGCATAAATCATAAATATGATTGACTATGTGTGCGGATTGTGAATGGATTAATCATGTGTGGAATTGATGAATTGATATTCTTGGTGATAATTGCATTGTGTACGATTGATATGCATTGGTGTTAGACAAATGAAACATGTATGATGTTGTGTGGTATTTGAATTCTGTCGTATGTTTGTGGTGGGAAATCTATATGTGCATTTCTGTGTTAATATATAATTATATGTAATTATATTATGATTGTTTTTCTCACCCTTCTGCTGTTTTATAATGCTCCATGAGGCATTGCAGATTAGAGTTACTGGAGGTATTTTTGTGAAGATTTGCGTCTTCATTCTTTTGTCGGTCGGCTCTGATATGTGACAACGGGTAGTTAGGGAGGCCTTTTGTGATTATTGTGTATTATGTATATATATATCCTTTGACTTGTGCATGTATAACTTGATGTATGATACACTTCTCATGTGATATATATATATATATATATATATATATATATATATATATATATATATATATATGTTATTCAGTTTTAGATTTTCCGCTTTTATTCTAAAATCTGAAATGTGGGTGTAAGGAACTGAGTTCCTCTGTTGATTGCTACCCCGCTGTTGCATATCTTTATGAGCAGGTGTTGTATGATTTGTTTCAATATAACGCGATCCTCCCAGTCTATGCCATGATAATTTAGATATACTCTGATGAAATTTTGAATTTTCAATTACTGGTTTAATTGATTGGGGGTATAGATTGGGGGTGTCACATTAAGTGGTATCAGAGCCAGTTCGTGTCAGTTGTGTCAGTCCTTGTTGGTCGTTGTGTTTGGGCGAGCTGTTTGTTTAACCATAAGTGCTGTTATTGGAAACGAACAGAATATGGCTGGAAGGAATGATGCTGCTTTGGCTGCTGCTATGCAAGCTATGGCTCGGGCTGTGCAGGGTGCACCTAATGCTGGAGAGAATGATGAGTTTAGAAAGAATAGACCGTCTGTCTTCAAAGGGAGACATAATCCTGATGGTGCACAGATTTGGCTGAAAGAGATTGAGAGAATTTTCAGAGTTATGGATTGTGCTGAGGACAGTAAGGTGAGACTGGGAACTCACATGTTACAGGAAGAAGCGGATGACTGGTGGGTTAATACTCGTCTTGTGTTAGAAGCTGGTGATGAAGAGGTAACTTGGGAATTGTTTAGTCAGGAGTTTCTGAGGAAGTATTTTCCTGAAGATATAAGAGGGAAGAAGGAAATTGAGTTCTTGGAATTGAAACAAGGTAATATGTCTGTTGTTGATTATACTGCTAATTTTGTGGAACTTGTGCAGTTTTATCCTCATTATGCTGAAGCGACCACAAAATTTTCTAAGTGTGTGAAGTTTGAAAGCGGATTGCGTCCTGAGATTAAACAGGCAATTGGTTATCAAAGGATTTGGAGGTTTTCTGATTTGGTGGATTGTTGTAGGATTTATGAAGAGGATAGTAAGGCTCGTTCTACTCATTACAAGAGTGTAAGTGACAGGAAAGGGAAGCAACAGTTTCGTGGTGGTCCGTATGTGACACCAGCTGATAAAGGTAAGCAAAGGGGTACTTTTGATCGAAGGCCAGGTGGGGGAGGAATGTCTGGTCCTCTGCGGTGTTTTAGATGTGGTGATGTGGGACATCGTCAGTCCGTATGTAAGAAAGATTTAAGGAAGTGTTCTAATTGTGGAGGTGTAGGACATGTTGCAGCTGATTGTGCCAGGAAGAATGTGGTTAAGTGTTTCAACTGTGGTGAACCTGGTCATATTAGTACAAAGTGTCAGAAACCGAAGCAAGCTCCAGCTAGTGGGAAGGTATTTTCTTTGGCAGGAACTCAGACTTCAAGTGCAGATCATCTGATAAGAGGTACTTGTTTTATTAATAGTATGCCTTTAGTTGCTATTATTGATACTGGAGCGACTCATTCGTTTATTTCGTCTGAGTGTGCGACGCGTTTGAATCTTGTATTGTCTTTGATGGTTGGTGAGATGGTTATTGATACTCCAGCAATGGGATCAGTAACTACTTCTTTGGTTTGTCTAAGTTGTCCTTTGACCATTTATGGTAAAGACTTTGAGATGGATTTGGTGTGTTTACCGTTTGAGGGTTTAGATGTGGTTCTGGGAATGAATTGGTTGCAATTCAATCGGGTTCACATTGATTGTTATCATAAACTGGTAAGGTTTCCTTCTCTTGAGGAAGACGAAGACTCGAGTTTCTTATCCACCAAAGAGTTGAAGAGAATTTTGGCGGAGGAAGCTCAGTTGTTTGGATTGTTTGCATCTTTGACTGTGGATAGTCAAGTTTCACTTGATGTGTTTCCTGTTGTGTGTGAATTTTCGGAAGTGTTTCCTGAGGATATTTCAGATTTGCCGCCAGAGAGAGAGGTGGAGTTTTCCATAGATCTAGTTCCTGGTACTAGACCTGTTTCTATGGAACCTTATCGTATGTCAGCATCTGAGTTGGTTGAGTTAAAGAAGCAATTGAATGAGTTGTTGGAGAAGAGGTTTGTGAGACCAAGTGTTTCTCCTTGGGGTGCTCCAGTTTTATTGGTGACAAAGAAAGATGGAAGTATACGATTGTATATTGATTATCGCCAGTTGAATAAGGTGACGATTAAGAATAAATATCCTCTTCCAAGGATTGATGATCTGATGGATCAGTTGGTTGGTGCGTGTGTGTTCAGTAAGATTAATTTGAGATCAGGGTATCATCAGATTAGGGTGAAGGAGGAAGATATTCAGAAGACGGCTTTTAGGACACGTTACGGTCATTATGAATATTCTGTGATGCCGTTCGGGGTTTGTAATGCGCCAGGTGTGTTTATGGAATACATGAATCGTATTTTTCACGAGCATTTGGATCGATTTGTCGTTGTGTTTATTGATGACATTTTGATTTATTCTAAGTCTTGGGAAGAGCATGCGGAGCATTTGCGTATTGTTTTGTAGGTTTTGAAGGAAAGGAAGCTTTTTGCTAAATTGTCCAAGTGTGAATTCTGGTTGTCGGAAGTGAGTTTTCTTGGGCACGTAATTTCAGGTAATGGTATTTCTGTGGATCCATCTAAAGTAGAAGCAGTTCTACAATGGGAGGCTCCAAGACCTGTTACTGAAATTCGAAGCTTTTTGGGTTTGGCCGGATATTATCGAAGGTTTATTGAAGGTTTTTCTAAGCTAGCACTTCCTTTGACCCAGTTGACTTGTAAAGGGAAAGCGTTCATTTGGGATATTCGGTGTGAGGAAAGTTTTAATGAGCTGAAGAGAAGATTAACGACAGCTCCGATTTTGATTTTGCCGAATCCTAATGAACCATTTGTGGTTTATTGTGATGCTTCTTTGATTGGTCTAGGTGGTGTTCTGATGCAGGAAGGTAAGGTGGTGGCTTATGCTTCAAGGCAGTTAAGAGTTCATGAGAAAAATTATCCTACTCGTGATCTTGAATTAGCGGCTGTGGTTTTTGTGTTGAAGATCTGGAGGCATTATCTCTATGGTGCAAGGTTTGAAGTCTTTAGTGATCATAAAAGTTTGAAATATTTGTTTGATCAAAAAGAGCTAAATATGAGGCAGCGTAGATGGTTGGAATTTTTGAAGGACTACGACTTTGGCTTGAATTACCATCCTGGTAAAGCTAATGTGGTAGCCGATGCATTGAGCCGGAAATCGTTACATATGTCCGCTTTAATGGTTAAGGAGTGGGAACTTTTGGAATCGTTTAGAGATTTGAGTTTGGTTTGTGAAGTGACGTCGGATAGCGTGAGGCTTGGAATGTTGAAGGTTACTAATGATTTTCTGATGACTATTAGTGAGAAACAGAAGTTGGATGTGAAATTTGTGGATTTGATGTTGGTTGGAGAAAAAGATGCGAATAGTGATTTTCAAGTGGATGTTTATGGTGTTTTGAGATTCCGAGGTAGAATTTGTATTCCTGATGATGCGGAGTTGAAAAAGATGATTTTGGAGGAAGGACACCGGAGTAATTTGAGTATACATCCGGGAGCGAATAAGATGTATCAAGATTTAAAGAAGATTTTCTGGTGGTCTGGATTGAAAAGAGATGTGGCTCAGTTTGTTTATGCATGTTTGACTTGTCAGAAATCGAAGGTGGAACATCTGAGGCCTAGTGGTTAGTTGCAACCGTTGGATATTCCTGAGTGGAAGTGGGATAGCATTTCCATGGACTTTGTAACAGGGTTGTCGAATACTCAGCGAGGGCATAATGCTATTTGGGTGATTATGGATAAATTGACTAAATTGGCTCATTTCATTCCGATTGACATCAGTTTTTCTTTGGAACGGTTAGCTGAGATTTACATCAGTGTGATTGTGAAGTTGCATGGAGTTCGATTGAGTATTGTTTCGGAACGAGATCCAAGGTTTACCTCGAGATTTTGGGAAAGTTTACAGAAGGCGTTGGGTTCTAAATTGAGATTGAGTTCGGTTTATCATCTGCAGATGGATGGTCAGATGGAGAGGACGATTCAGTCGTTGGAAGATTTGTTGCGAGCTTGTGTTCTTGAACAAGGTGGTGCGTGGGATAGTTATCTTGCATTGATTGAATTTACGTATAATAACAGTTTCCATTCTAGTATTGGAATGGCACCGTTTGAAGCACTATATGGACGAAGATGTTGAACACCATTGTGTTGGCACGAATCTGGTGAGAGAGCGGTGGTTGGACTAGAGTTGGTGCAACAGACGACGGAAAAAGTGAAGCTTATTCGAGAGAAAATGAAGGCTTCTCAGAGTAGGCAAAAGAGTTATCATGATCGGAGACGGAAAGATCTTGATTTCCAAGAGGGCGATCATGTGTTTCTAAGGGTTACACCGGTAACGGGTTTGGGTCGTGCATTGAAATCAAAGAAACTTACTTCTCGGTTTATTGGTCCTTACCAGATATCCGCGATAGTGGGTGTTGTGGCTTATAGGGTGGCGTTGCCGCCGAATCTGTCGAATTTGCACGATGTGTTTCATGTTTCACAGCTTCGGAAGTATGTTCCGGATCCATCACATGTAATTCCGATGGATGAGGTTGAGGTAAGGGAGAACCTTACGGTCGAGGCATTACCAGTTAGGGTTTTGGATCGCGAGGTGAAGCGGTTGAGGGGCAAGGATATTGCACTTGTGAAGGTGGCGTGGGGAGGCGCTGCTGAGGGCAATTTGACTTGGGAGTTGGAGAGTCGGATGCGGGAGTCTTATCCAGAGTTGTTCGTCTCAGGTATATTTTCGAGGACGAAAATTTCTAAGTCGGGGAGAGTTGTAACACCCCAATTTTGTGTGAGTTTCATTTAATTGAGTCGTTTGATTATTTTATTATTATATTATTTTATTTTCGACTTTTATTTGGAAATATGTTATTTTTCAATGTTGTGATATTTTATCGGGTTTTGGGAACGTTTGCGAGATATTTGAGTGTGGGGGTATTTTGGTCATTTCATAATATTTTCATTAAGTAGAAAAATACAAAATAGAAAGAGAGAAAAATAGAGAGAAAGAAAGGGAGAAGAAAGAAAAAGAGGAGAAAAGAGAAGAAGAAGAGAAATAGTAAGAAAACTTGGAAAATTCAAGAAAACAACTTCTAGAATCGATTTAATCGGGTAAGGGTGCGAAACTCAATTATTGTATGCTTGTATATGATTATGTATGTGTGTTTGTGGTTGTTATTGGATTGAATTGGAAAAATTTAGTAAAACCTATATTATCTAAAAATTGATTAGAAATCGATTAAACGTGGTGGAAATCATGTTTTTAGTGTTCATTATTGTTGTTACATGAGAGATACACGTTTTTATGCATTGTATTGGTAATTTTCTGGGTGTAGGTGAAAAATTGGATGAATTTGGTTGAGAAAACACAGAACTTTGTTCTGCAGAAATTTTTCTGGTTTTTCCAGGTTATACACGTATGGGGCATGTTCATACGCGTATGGACCTTGGCAATACGCGTAACGTGGGCGTGTTTTGGGCCAATACGCGTATGGGATGTCATTTTACTCGGCCATCTGCCCATTTACGTATGGTACGCGTAGCATTTTAGGGCAATACGCGTATGGTGTTGGGCATTACGCGTACGGACTTTTACACGTGAATTTTGGGAAAAATGAGTCTCTGCCCATACGCGTATGGCTCAGGGCAATACGTGTATGGCCAGGAGAATGGTAAAATGGGACTTTTCAAAATATCGTTTTCGTTTTTCTTTCGTAACTTGGGTTCCGTTTATCCGATTTTTACATTCTTGGTATCGTTGGAAAGCTATTGAGCTGTACTTTCTTATTATGATGATTTGGAAATTGTTGGTCGATTTAATTATGTCGGAATTTGGAATAGTGTCAGTTTGTCGACTTTTGTCGTTTTAATTGTGTGTAATTGATAGGTATTATGCAAGGTGCTATTGTACGATGTAAATGCATGTGTTTAAATGGTGTTGTGATGATTGGTAGCCGTATGGTAATTAAATGCATTATTTTGGGCATAAGTACAAAGTGTGATTTTGTTAATGTAGAGAAATGCAGTTATGTGTGCGTAGTAAATGTCATGAGTCATTGTATGCCAAGCATCATGATATGCATTGTTGTGACATCCTGAGTGACAGATTGATTCCAAGAGGGAATCTGCTATAACATCGTGAGCCTTAAAAATAAGATGACCAAAATTGATTTGATATATCGTGCGACTTAAAAATAAGAGGACCGAAAGCGATGGTTATAGACGATCGTGTGCCCATGTGGGGTGTGAGCGATCGGATCGTGAGGCTTATACAAAGAGGACCGAAAGCGATCCATAAACGTCGTGAGCCTTATACAAAGAGGATCGAAAGCGACGGGGAACATCGTATGCCCGACGGGGAGTTACACTAAGTAACGAGCGATGGTTCCAATAGTTCCTAAGTGAACTAGTGATGAGAAACATTGGGAGTCGGTACTGCATGGCATGTGCATAGAGTCGTTGTGTCGGTCTATGTGCATTTGCATAAATCATAAATATGATTGACTATGTATGCGGATTGTGAATGGATTAATCGTGTGTGGAATTGATGAATTGATATTCTTGGTGATAATTGCATTGTGTACGATTAATATGCATTGGTGTTAGACAAATGAAACATGTATGATGTTGTGTGGTATTTGAATTCTGTCGTATGTTTGTGGTGAGAAATCTATATGTGCATTTCTGTGTTAATATATAATTATAATGCTCTATGAGGCATTGCAGATTAGAGTTGCTGGAGGTATTTTTGTGAAGATTTGCGTCTTCATTCTTTTGTCATTCGGCTCTGATATGTGACACCGGGTAGTTAGGGAGGCCGTTTGTGATTATTGTGTATTATGTGTATATATATATATATATATATATATATATATATATATATCCTTTGACTTGTGCATGTATAACTTGATGTATGATACACTTCTCATGTGATATATATATATATATATATATATATATATATATATATATGTTATTCAGTTTTAGATTTTCCGCTTTTATTCTAAAATCTGAAATGTGGGTGTAAGGAACTGAGTTCCTCTGTTGATTGCTACCCCACTGTTGCATATCTTTATGAGCAGGTGTTGTATGATTTGTTTCAATATAATGTGATCCTCCCAGTCTATGCCATGATAATTTAGATATACTCTGATGAAATTTTGAATTTTCTTTTACTGCTTTAATTGATTAGGGGTATAGATTGGGGGTGTCACATTTATCATGCCTAAAAGTATTTTTAAAAATAAAATACGAAATAATTATGAAAAGAAAAATAAAAAAACAAAGAAATAGGCCAGGGGGTGAAATGAAAGCAAACATCCAGTTTAAATACACGTTGGGTTCATAAACAAGGGGTGTGAATATAAAAAATGTAAGGCCCAACGCACTTGCCAGCCTGCAGCGCATAACATGTTCTCAGTCAAAATCTTGACTCAAGGAGAACAATTGGATTCAGTAAAATATGATGATCAGGCAAGGTAAACACATCATGTGGCTAATGATGAAATCACATGTTAAGCTATGATGCAATAAACACACGTGAGCAAATAATCCAAATAAAATTTAGAAAAAGAGGCACGTGCATGGGAGCGTATTCATTAATGCGCTGGCACATTCATGTCCATTGGATCTGGAGAATCAAACGGTTGGGATTTAAACTGAGGAAACCTAGGGTTTATGCAAGGTTCATGAATTCAGGTGGCCGGAGAAGACTCTGGTCATCTTCTCCGGCGAGCAACCACCGTGCTCAGCCTCACATCTCACCAGAAATGCACAAAATGCACATCAAAATGCTCCTCATGCTACGTAGATCACGGATCCATGCTAAAAAATCACAAACAATTCACGCACAGAAAGAATCGAAGAGAAACATTTTGCCCTAAAAATTTCAACTAAGCACCTAAGGTGCCTATCAACTAGCCGGATGTTCACATTGCTCCTATTGAGCTCCAAAATAATCAAAAACAATATGGGTGTATCATTATGCCTCATTAGTCTCCCCAATGATGGGTGAACACTTACTGCAGTCAAAATTAGGGTTTCAAGCCCTCTCTGAGCTCTTAGACAAAGGATCAATCAAGGAATGACATGATCTTCAACTTGTCTAAACCTCTCAAACATCCACAATGGATCAAAAGGACTCCCACTTCAAGGATTAAGCACAAGGTTGCTCCCTTCTAGGTGGATCAAGCCTCGAGATCGCCAATGTCACCAAATTAGGGTTTTGGTCGACCAGGGCCTCCAGATGGAAATTTTCCTCTAGGCATGAGCCAATACTTCAAAACATAACCTAATATGATCCATGGAACCTCATGACCCCAATCATCAATTCAATTTTGCCTCAGGGGATGCAGTCATAAAAACATCAGGAATTAGGGTTTCTTGACCTAATTCACCCCTAAGTTGACTTTTGGGACGAATCATGAGCCAAGGCCTCAAGAGAAGATTTTAGGGTCTCTAATGCACCACATTGATCCATTTGCAATAATGGATTGATCCAAGAAGCTTGATTCACATGTTTCAATTTCATCTGAGCCACAATTAGGGTTTCGCGAGAAAGTCAACTGTATCTTTGACTTTTGACCAGGACATGCTCCAAAGCCCTAAGGCATGATTCAATATACCCTATAACACCCATGGAACATGTGCATCAAGTTTGATTTAGGTCAAGGACATGATTTCCTAAAGGATTGCACAGTTTGGAATTCATCTGATAAAAAGTCAACTGTGCACAAAAGTCAACTTTAACTTTTTGAGATTTTTCACAATTATGGATGTTTAACCCTAAAATGATGTTAATGTATGATTTGAATCATCATTCATCAAGAAAAATCAAAGAAAGTGGGATAACTTGTAAAAAGGGTAACCACAAAAAAACTTAGAAAATTTTCTAAGTTATGAACAAAGTGGCAAGGGTACCAACTTTGGAGGATCATAACTCCTAAACCACAAAGCCATTTTTCCCCATCCAATGCTTGATTTCTAGATCTCATGGCCCTCTACGAAAACTTAAACTAGACCTCATTCCAATTCTTCATGGATTTTGAGTTATGGATTGATCAAAATCACAAAAAGTGAAAATGTCACTTTTTTCCAACACTTAGTGAAATTTTCACTAAGTCAGAATCTGCCTTCACTTTTTTCCAAATGTAGGGACATTTTTCACTTGGATCCAAAATGTATCAAAACCAAATATGATCAAACAGTTGTTGTATCATATAAGGGCTTTCCAAAATGGCCAAGAACATCACCAAATTCAATTTGAGCTAAGAGTTATGGTAGTGGCAAAATGCCTTGCTGAAAACTGCCAAGGTAAGGCAGAATTTTGCATTTTTGGTCGATTTGCCAATATTAGCCAATTTCAAGCCTTGTCATCATCTTGGACACATCTGAGGATCAAATCTAAAGGGGACAATCAGTGAGCCAAGCCTCCAAAGTCCTTGGAACAAGAAGTAGCATGCCAAACCTAGAATTGCCTAAAAGAGGGACAAGACTCCAATTTTGGATTGGAGCATTTAATAGAAGCTTAGAGGTGGCATGGACTGACATATTTGCAACTGAATTCAGTCAAGATTCCTCTAACAAGTAGGGAACCAAAGCTCTGTAATCTAACCTCTAGTCAATGGCTAGAGGAGACTTGGATTTTCATTGGCCAACAATGGCCAAACCTCTGCTGCAGTTGCCATTCACTATTGATCCCAAAACAAACTTGCTCTACTATAAATAAAGCTCATTTGTGCTCAGTTTGAGTACACCAAAGCCATCAAACAGATGCTTTCCTCAAAATCCCTTTTTCTTGGCAAAAATGCCTTCTTTAGTAAGGTAACTCTGATTTTTCGAGTTTGAGAGCTTTTCCAATCAAACCAATCACACGCACACCTCATAAACATCATATGTAGGTGATCCAAACTCTCACAAGTGACCTGTAATCATAAAATCACAAAGTCACCCCTCAAAACCTCAAAATAGGCTCTTTGTGCATTTTTCAAGCCATGTCTTGATTCAGTCACTTTCCAAACCAGATAAAACCTCAAACACACTCCAAATAACATCCTTGAACTATCCCAAATGGTTCCCCCATCTGGAACACCATTTGAGAGAGTTGCTATTTTGGTCGCTTTTAACCCCTTTTGCAAGAAAGGGCCAGTTTGTGTTTTTGCAGGTACCAGCTAATTCCAATCATCCTAAAAGCTTCTAAGAGATCATTTGAGTGTGTCTAAAGCATCAAATCATTTCTGGAACAAGTGGCTTGACAGATTGCACAAAAACTCCAAAAAGCTCAAAAAAGGGTAAGCCTCATGACTTGAAATTTCCAAAATATGCAATGCTTTGAAGTCCACTGATCATGCACACCTCATACATGTTAAATATGTTGTGTTTGAACTAATTAATCATGCAATTCATGCCTGTATCAAAGTGTAGCATAGAAAATGCAATTATAGGCCTTTTTCAAAACCACTATCGGGTTTTGAGGAGGGAGTGTGATCTGAAAAAACTACCACCACCATTGGATTCCTTATGAAATTCTGGTCCAGATGCATATAAATTTTGTCTCAAACCATTAAGAATTGAGAAAGTTATCACCTTCACGTTTCTGAGCCAAAACTTGCCTTGCCTTGCCTTGGGCCAGGCCTAAAACCAAGGCATGACTTGTATATTTGTGATTTCACTTCGAACAATGGATGTATCACCACCCTAGTGGTAAGGCGCACGTCTTGTGACCTTGAGGTCGTGGGTTCAAACCCCACCCATGCCATTTTGTGTTTTTCATATTTTGCCATTTTTTTGAATATTTTATGTTTTATTAATTAATTGGAAAATTAATAACTCACTCAATTTTAATTATTTTTTATTGGTTCTTTTTGTAAAAAATCACAAAAATGTTGAAATATTTTCTTTTTTACAAAAATATTAAGTTTATATTATTTATTTAATATAATTAGTATTTTTGTGAATAATTTCATTTTTATTTATTTTAAACATTTTTAAAATGAACATTCATCTTGAAAAATCAAGACCAAATGAGTTTTAATATCTCTTGTGATTAAAACTTCATTTTTCAAACCTTAAACAAAAAATACAAGTGGTTTATTCAAATTCATTTGGTATTTTTCCTTGATTTTCTTTTAATATTACTTTTAAAAGAATAACAAATTAGGGTTTCTTTGATTTTCACCCTCATCAATCATTTTCAAACACTCATGGGCCTCTGATAGAGTGTAAGACCGAATCCCCTTTTAACCAAAACAATTTTGAGTCTCAAATATTGTATAAGTCCCTCTGCGTTAAAAGAAAATCTCGGCGCAATCGCCAGTTCAAAAATCAAAACCTTGGGCCTCTCCTCGAGCTATAAGACCCATTCAAACCTTTGGGCCTCTAATAGAGTGTAAGACCCAATCCTTTGTAAATACAAAACCTTTTTTTGGCCTCACTTATTGTATAAGTCCCGTTGTATTTTCAAAAGTTCGACGCATCATCGTCCGTTGAAAAACAAACCTTGGGCCTCTCCTCGAGCTATAAGACTCATTCAAAACTTTTGGGCCTCTATTAGAGTGTAAGACCCAACCCTTTTTAAAAACCAAATTATCTTGGGCCTCCGTCATTGTATAAGACCCACTGCGATTTCAAAATCTCGGCGCGATCGCTATTTCAAACGAAAAATCATCTGGGCCTACCCTCGTGTTATAAGCCCTACTCTTTTTATTTAAAACCTTTTGGGCCTCTTGAGAGAGTGTAAGACCCACCCTTTTGTACAGAAAACCTTTTTGGCCTCAGTCACTTGTATAAGCCCCTATGTACAAAGCGATAGTGCGATCATTGGTAAAAACCCTGGGCCTCCCCTTGAGCTGTAAGCCACAATTCTTCTTTTCAAAGCACTTCCTCCTTTGATTTTCAATATACTGTTGTTTTCAATCTTTCTTTGTTGAACAACTAACAAAACAGCATGGAAGCTCTACAACTGAGTAAGTGTTTATACGCTTTCTTTTACCGCTTTCAGATGTATATAACTGTATTGTGGGGCTGTTTCACTGTAAGTCTTCTTTCACAAACTCATATCAACTGTGTAATAATAGTATAGCTATTTAGAGTTTCCCCGACAACTACGTCTAGCACTAAGCCCTGTTGATCACTCTTAAATAGACTAAACTAGATCCCCATAGGATTACCAGATACAGTCTTCTCTTCGGCTGTCCTCCTAGGAATTGTCAAGAAACTCTACTCCCCAGAGATGATCTTTTCTCCGTGAATGGTATCTCTTGAGTTTCTTCCAAATTCTCGAACTTTCCTGGCTTGATCTATTCTCTGTGAATAGCCTGTCTTGAACTTCTCAGGGTTTGGGGACCCACAGGCTTCTTAAAAGCACCCCCGTCGGCTTTTTAGAAGTATTCACAGCTTCCTCTTAGGCTTTATATAAATGATTTCTTCCTCCGGGAATGATAGCCTCCTCTTGGGCTTCGTACAAATTGTCCCTCAGCTTCTTAAAAGATTCCAGCCTCCTCTTGGGCTTCGTATAAATTATCCCGACGACCTCCTAGAGGTATAGGAATAGAAATTAGTCATCTTAATAGAACCGTTTTTTCAAAGAGTCTAGATCCTACTACTGCTGTTTCTTAAACGTAATACAAAAGACAAAACTCTAGACTTGGACAGTCTAATTTCCTTGAGTCTCAAAGACATTCTTAAGTTCCTTTCAAAACTAGGAGATGAAACCCGTAGACTCGGACAGTCCCAATACCCTTTGGATTTCCCATTTCCTTAAAGAATAGGAAATATTCCTGATCCTCGAATAAAAATCCCTGAGTGCAAACATTACTCATATAAGAACTGATTTTCTCTTTAAATCAGCATATTGGACTTGTCACTCAACTGAAACAATAACCATAGCCTCCATCTCGGGCTTCGTACGAGATACAAAAAGACTCTCTTGTTGAGTCAAACCTTTTAGCCTCCATCTCGGGCTTCGTACGAGATACAAAAAGACTCTCCTGTTGAGTCAAACCTTTTAGCCTCTATCTCGGGCTTTGTACGAGATACAAAACACTCTCTAGTTGAGTATAAAATGACTCTCTTGTTGAGTCAAACCCCTTTTTCCTCCATCTCGGGCGTCATACGAGATACAAAGCACTCTCTTATTGAGTCAACCCTTTTAGCCTCTCTCTCAGGCTTCATACGAGACACATAAAAACACCCTCTTGTTGGGTCAATAGCCTCCTCTTAGGCTTCATATAAGGAAACCCCAGTTGAGTCAATTAACCTTTTAGCATCAAAAATGTGCCTCGTTCTCAGGATACAAACATCAACAACTCTCTTCATCTAATTGCAGTAAGCGGCAAGCCTCTGGATTATTTACATCCACGCCACTGTCCATCTTTTAGCATGGGAAATTCCTAAGGAAAGATAGCATTGCTCTACACTGAGTTAAAGTCTTCTCCTTCAGGTTAAAACCCTCTATAAAGGAAATTATGGCATTACTAGGATTCGCATATCCCGGTTAAAGTAATCCTCCTTTATAGTCAGTCACCCAACAGTCATGACAAATATCCCCCTTTAGAGATAACAAGTTCTCTCTAAAGTCAACACCCTTTTAGCTTCACATCTTGGGCTTTGAATAAGATACAAATCACCTTTCGCTTCACGTCTTGGGCTTTGAACAAGACACCAAAACACCATTTCCTCCCATAGAATAGGAGGAACTACGATCGCTCTGATTTCCCTATTTCGGAAAACGGGAATACGTAGGCATAAGATTGAAAGAAAAATCTTAGCGAGCACACTAAACAAAAATTCAAAATCCCATACCCTCAGTCCTAAACATCCTACCCATGAATCATCCAATGTTTTCAATCTCGGAATAAAAAGTAAGAAGAAAAAGGCCCCATTACCATATAGCATCCGTAACCTAACAGACCGCTGTTTAAACTCAGTATGCAAGCAGGGTTAATTGGAGACATCTATTTCCCTTCCTTAGTCAGCTCAATAGGATAAAAAATGAATCAACCTGTAGTAACCCTAAAGAGCGACAGTGCTTAAGAAACACGTCCAGTTTCGCTCGCTACAGAAAAATGGCGCCCACCGTGTGGCACTTATTTCTTTCTTTCAATTTCAGGTGAAAACCTTGGACAAGTAATTTTCATGGCGGTGGCCACCATAGAAAAGTGGCGCCCACCGTGTGGCACTTCTTTCTTTCTTTCAATTTCAGGTGAAAACCTTGGATAAGTAATTTTCATGGCGGTCGCCACCACAGAAAAGTGGCGCCCACCGTGGGGCCATTCTTTCTTTCTTTCTTTCTTTCTTGGGGATTTCACGGGGATAGGACTTTTTTGACTTCACTAGGATCTTAGGTCAAAACCTTTAAAGTTGGGAAGGAACCACAGCATGGCGACTCCGTTGGGGAACCATTTTCTGTCAGGAACATAGGATTCATAGCTCTTAAAAGTCTAGGACATTAGGACGAATATATATACTGCTTTTCCTAATTGATATATGTGTTTATTTTTCTGCTAATGGGAATGCGTGTGATGCCGCATGTGGAAAGATTGAGTATACACTTAAGAAAAACCCCTTTAGTGGTGCGGAAGCTATCGGAAATGGTTGTCACGCGATACCACCCTCTTTTGAGGACTCTTCGAAAAAACACCACCTAGCACGGTTCCCGGCCCGCTGGTGTTTTTCTCGACAAGAGTTTATGATGTTGAGAGACAAGTACAAAAATCACTAGTATAAACCTTTGGGACAGGTAGAGCCTTGACTCCATGACACCGACCCTTTGACCCTATGTTTTTTCTATGTTTTTGTGTGCTGCATTCATGCATTAATTTAAATAAAAAAAACATTAAAACAAAAGAAATCTTCTCTTCTAGTCTCTCTTTTTCAAATTAAACTAAGACAATGATTGCAAATGTCAGAGAAAAAGATTGCGCTTATGGATTTCGGTAGAAGGAGAACTCATAAGTATACCTTCAAGGTTCCAAAACTAGAGGATTTGAGAGGTTTGGCGAGAATGATCATAAACCAAGAGTCTTTCAGAGCCAAGTATGGAGCTTTGCTATCTCTATTAAGGGTTCAAGTAATTGAAATAATCATGGATGCACTCGTTCAGTTTTACGATCCGGTCTATCACTGTTTCACATTCCCGGATTATCAGCTCGGCCCAACGCTGCAGGAATATTCTCATCTAATTGATTTACACATCACTGATCGAGCTCCTTTTTCTGGACTGGAAGAAATTCCAAAGGATCAGACCATTGCAAGAGCAATTTATTTGGACGAGTCAGAGGTCAGGACTCACATGACCACTAAGGGTGGCATACAAGGTTTGCCAGCCTAGTTCTTGACAAAGAAGGCCCTGTATTTTGCTAGTATAGGGAACGTGACTTCCTTTGAAAGCATCTTTATTTTACTCACCTACGGGTTATTTTTGTTTTCCAACATCAATAACTTCGTCGATATCAACTCCATTAAGGTTTTTCTCATCGGAAACCCTGTGCCAACTTTGCTCGCAGATGCATATCATTCTGTACACTTAGGGAATTTGTACAGCGGAGGGGAGATCACATGTTGTGTGCCTCTACTATACAAATGGTTTATCTCCCATTTTCCTAAGTCTGCTGCTTTTTGGGATCAAAAGAATACTTTACGTTGGTCGCAGAGAATCATGTCTCTTACCAACTCTGACATAGATTGGTGCAATAGGATTTATGAGGGAATCAGGATCATTGACCGTTGTGGAAACTTCCCCAACGTACCCCTCATAGGAACTAAAGGAGGAATCAATTACCATCCAGTGTTGGTTCGTCGTCAATTTGGATACCCGATGAGGCATGTCCTGCGGAATGCTCATCTGTAAGGTCTTTTCTTCAAAGAAGGAGAAAATGACAGAGCACTAAAGATGGAAATAGTGCACGCTTGGAAACATGTTCATAAGAAAGGACGAGAGTCTCTAGGAAAACCGGATTGTGTCTCGGTGGAGCCTTACCTCCACTGGGTACAAACTAGAGCTCTCAAGCTAAAGATACCTTATCCTCGTCACGAAGTTCTTCCGCCAAGGGAGTCCGTCATGTACTTCATGACTGAAACAGAAAAACTCCAGGGTACTCTCAACAAAGTTCAGCGGGAGAGAAGGTCTTGGAAGAAAAAATATTGCATTCTCAATGTGGAGTGTATGAAAATACAACAATTACTGAAGGATAAAGATGCTCTGATTGAGATTTTGGAGCAGCATGTTGTAGAGAATCAGGATGACCAAAGGAACTTGCTCACTCCTTTCACCTGGCAAAGGAATGACAACCCGACAACAGCCCAAGAGCCCTTGTCCAAGAAAAGGAAAGTACCAGAATCAGCACCTGATTTCTCTTCAGAGAGGGCTCAGGACCCATTAGCTTAGGTTTCTGTTTCCGCACCTTATAGTCTACTGTATTTTCATTTCCGCAATCCTTTGAATTCAATAAAACGGGGTTTCCCCACTGTTTGATATTTGCAATCTAATTGTCGAAGTTTATTTTGATTAAAACAAAAAAACACTTAATCATTGCATTCATCATTCTCACATCACATATTCTCCTTACCTACGAGTCTCACGTTTGTGTCTCGATTCTAGAGTCAAACTGTCTCATTCGTACAATACTCGGGTCAATCGTCAAAAAAATATGGATGATCTTGAGTAAGAAAACAGAGAGTTGAAAGAAGAGATTGACGCTCTGAGAGAGGATATGAGAAAGCTTCGTAACGACATGCAAGCCATGGTAGAAGCTCAGCTACAAAGAACTGTGATTTCAAAGATCACCTCAACGCCCATAGTGGAGAAGTATGATCCTAGGTACAAAATGCTGAAAGATCGTCCCTGGGGCATGCCTGTTAACTATATCCCGGAAGGATATGTTCCGCCGATCACTGGAGATCCGGAAACTTCAGCAGAAGCTACAGGGGCTGAAGGTTACAAACTTTGGGAAAACGAGGATGCCAGAGGCATATTAAGGACTCCTGAAGGTTACAAAAATCTGGAAACGCCAAGATTCACTGCCATAGTAACGGTACCACCCCCTGTGGTGCACACTGTCCCGGAAGGATAGATTCCGTAGATACCTTCTGGTAGAAAGGAAACTATGTTCGACAGAATGGACGAGTTCCAGGAATAGTTCCTGGAAATGTAAAAGGAACTGCAAGCCATCTGCGGTCAGGATTTATTTGGAAAGGACGCCACAGACCTTTGATTGGTCCCCAATGTGAATGTTCCGTCCAAGTTACAAGTTCCCGACTTTGAAAAGTACAAGGGTAATTCTTGCCCTCAGAATCACTTAGTGATGTACGCTCGACGAATGTCAGCTCAGACAGAGAATCAGGATCTACTGATTCACTACTTTCAGGATAGTTTAACCAGTGCTGCATTAAAATGGTACATGGGTTTAAACCGTGCTACGATCAGCACTTTCAGAGATCTTGGCACTACCTTCGTCCAACAATACAAATACAATTTGGACATGGCACCAGACAGAGATCAACTCATATCGATGTCACAAAAGTACAAGGAAACTTTTAAGGAGTACGCTCAGAGATGGCGTGAAATTGCCGCCCAAATTTGTCCACCTCTTGAGGAAAAAGAGATGACAAAAATCTTCTTAAAGACCTTAAGCTCATTTTACTATGACAGAATGGTTGCCAGTGCGCCCAGTGACTTCACCGAAATGGTCGGTATGGGGGCACGTCTCGAGGAAGCTGTTCGAGAAGGACGTCTAGTAAAAGACGTTGAATCATCAAGTAGTACAAAGGGATACTGTAGTGCTCTCCCTAAGAAAAAAGAGCAAGATATTGGGAATATCTCTCTCGGAAAGCAAAGGCGACATTATCAGCCAGTAGCGGCTGTGACTCCTGCTATCAATCCTGCGCCTATTTCTACGTATCAACCTCAGGTTGCGCAGAGCCAACCTAATCAGCAAAGGACACAACAGCCTCTTCAGCAGGCTCGTCCTCCATACAATAACAACCGTACAACGCGGCCACCAGGATTTGATCCTATACCCGTACCATACGCAGAACTATTTTCGTTACTACTAGCCAAGGGGCGTATCCAGACTAAATCCCCTCTTGCAGTACCGGAAAATCCGCCTTTTTGGTTTAAGGTGGACCAGGCATGCCCTTACCATCAAGGAGGACCAGGGCATAACATAGAGAACTGTCTCAATTTCAAATTCGACGTGCAAAAGCTTGTTAGGAGCGGGGTCTTATCTTTCAAGGATACAAATCCCAATGTTCTCACGAACCCGCTGCCTCAACATGAGAAAGCCGTAGTCATTCTGATAGAGGGAGAGTCTAACAACACCTATCAAATTCACAATGTACTCTTATTGAGGGCCAACTTGGTCAAGATGCATTGTAGACAGAGTGGATATGGCCATGTGCCACCTCATAATTATCATTAGTGTGATATTTGCTATAAAAGAAATCAAGGATGTTTCGTGGTGCAATCAGCTCTACAGGAACAGATGGATCTCGGATGGACCCAAGAGCACCGAGTTCGTGGAGTTAACATGGTTTACACGAATTCTAACATCATTCAGAGCCACGATATCCGTGTAATGAATGTCAACTTGGTGGCGATGCATTCTAGGCAAAGCCAGTATCATAATCTGCCACGACACGATTATAGTTCTTGTTTGACTTGCTCGGTAAACAAACAGGGATTCTCTTTTGTACAAGAGGCCCTCCAGCGTCAGATGAATCTTGGATGGATCCAGGACTACCATGATAGGAATCCCTATCAGGTCAACATGGTTCAAATCTTCGACATTCATTTCATGAATACCAACCTGGTAGAGTACAAGCTAGGCAGGTCCATCTCGGATTCCTGGTATCACATGATTACCAGAGCTATAAAGCGGGTTGCGAAAATGATCAAGGTTATGCCCTTGTCCTGGAGGCACTTCAGCATTTGTTAAATCACTGGTGGATGCCAATCTATATGGATGAAGATACTCAGCAAATTAGTATCAATAACAGGAACCCTAATCGGCGTCAAAGTTAGGATGTCCGATCTGTGGAAGCTAACCTAGTGAGGTTACACTGTATTCAAAGTGGACATGGTCAGGTACCACTACACAACTATGAGCGGTGTGGAGTTTGTTCAGTAAATAACCAAGGATGCTACCTCGTGCAAGTAGCCCTTCAAAGTCAGTTGGACCGCAAAGAGGCTCAACCATGCTCAAGTTCTGGATCAGTCAACTACCTTGCTGATCAAATCAAGGATTTGTCATAATCTCTGATCATCAGAGGACTAGGGATGTTTGTGCCATCATCCCCCTACTTGACGAATCGAGAGTTCCCAACCAGGAACGGATCGAAATTGCTTACGATGGTCAAAAAAATCAGAAGGCTCCCATAGTCATCTATCTACCGGGACCATTACCGTATGAATCAACTAAGGTTATCCCTTACAAATACGGTGCAACAACAATTGAGAACGGAAAGGAAATTCCGTTACCCTCCGTCGTGAATATTGCAGACATCAGTCGAGTAACACGGAGTGGTAGAATCTTCAACCGAGGAGTTGGAGAATCCAACAAAGAAAAGGAACTTCAGATGGAACTTCCCAATCCACCAGTCGGTCAATCCAGTAATCCCGACCTTTAAAAAAACAATGATGAGATGCTGAAGCTCATCCAAAGGAGTGAATACAACATTGTTGATCAACTGTTACAAACTCCTTCAAAGATTTCGGTATTATCACTTTTGCTCAGAAGCGCACAGGGAGGCTCTACAGAAAGTCTTGGAGCAAGCCTTTGTGGAACAGGATGTAACAATCAGACAGTTCAATAGTATTGTCTCTAACATCACTTCCTGCAATAACTTGGGATTTAGTGATGAGGAATTACCTGAAGAAGGTCGCCGTCATAACATGGCGCTCAATATCACGGTCAGGTGCCAGGGCGATGCTTTAGCCAGCGTATTGGTAGACACAGGGTCAGCCCTGAATGTTATGCCGAAGTCCACTTTGATGCAATTATCCTTCAAAGGACCCCCGATGAGAACCAGCAAGGTCGTCGTCAAAGCATTTGACGGATCTAGAAAAACGGTTATCGGCGAAGTCGACCTTCCCATAACTATCGGTCCTCACACTTTCAAAGTCACTTTCCAGGTCATGGACATCCGGGCAACGTACAGTTGTTTATTAGGAAGACCTTGGATACATCAGCCTGGGGCGGTCACCTCGACCCTCCACCAAAAGTTAAAGTTCGTTCAGAACAACCAGCTCGTCACGGTCTGTGGAGAACAAGCCTTGCTCATGAGTAACTTATCATCATCTACTTGTGTAGAACCCGAGGAGATTGTTGGGACTTAGTTCCAAGCGCTTTCGGTGAGCAAGGACAATCGATCCGAAGAGGGAACTTCCATTTCCTCATACAAAGATTCTATCAAAGCGGTTGAGAGTACCAATACAACAGGGTGGGGACAGCTAGTCGTTCCTACTGACAATAAAACAAAGAAGGGTCTTGGTTTTTCTGCAACCTGCACCCAGACAGCTACTACCAGCGATGAAAGTCTTCATCCCGTTCGAAACTTCTTTCACAGTGGAGGTTTCCTTCAACCGGTGACCCAAGAAGTACACACTATCAATAAGGAGGATCCCTCCGACACAGATGAGGAATGGAAGTCCTATCTTAACGATGACGGTTATATGTCTCAGGATGAAACGCAGACTCCATTTTGTTTTCCTGCACAGGGTCCGAGATTTATACCCAGGTCAGACGTCAAAATGCTATATGGAGATTGTGATCCGGAAGGATGCCATGCTCCACCAAACTCATTAGAGGAGGACACTCCGATGAAAGACAACTTTGACCACAACTATTATGGTCCGATGGATGGCCTACCAATGTGGCAGCCATATCCGGGAGACTTGGGGCAAGAGAATCAGCCGAACAATGAAAATCAGCTGAGCATCGTTGAAAAGAATACTTGTGTCCCCACCATGTCATGGGATCAACACCCAGGGTATCCTGAAGATACTCCACAGGACGATGAATTCGCAATGTTCGCAGGATTAGAGTTCATCAACTATGCTCTTCCTGAGGTCAACGTCATCGAAAAGGATGACTCCTCCAGTTCCAAAGAAGTGTGGGACACAATCCGACAATCGAGTGGAAAATAGGACTTCATGGTCAAGTACACCGCTCCTGAAAGCTCTCGTATCAGGCTCGAAGACATCCAACCAACTAGATGGGTAGATCTACCTAAGATCACAAATACTATGCAAGATGCAACAGAGGAATCCTCCTACGACAATTCTGTCTGGGTCCACCAAAAATCAGTGTTATTTCTGAAGACAAATCAAGGAAGGTACCAGACTTTGTGATTCACCGAGGAGTTCGCCACCAATGGGTTGCTATCGATATTCTGAAAGTTGTTCAAAAGTCAAAGTAATTGCCATTTCTAACCTTTCACCCTGCCCAGGTGAAACGGATGTTTTGATAGGGCTTACTTTCTGTAAATTTCCATCTTCGCTTTGCCCAAAGCGACAGAGTTTTGTTTTATAGGGCTGTAGTTTCACGAATCGACTTGTTCAAAAATAAATAAACGTCGTTCTGTAATTTCCGCATTAATTGTTGTTTTCTCTTTTCTTTTTTCAGAAAATGGTAATCCTAAAAAACAATTCAAATAATAAAAACAAGCAGTAAAAAAAATACACTGCACACACTCTTGCATTTTCTCTATCTCTTCTAAACACGAATCATACCGTCATGCAGATTACATGTTTTAAACCCCGTTGAAACATACGATCCGATGCCTTCTCCTAACTTTGAGTTCTTGGTATTTGGGGCTGAAGAAGAGAATGACGACGAAATTCCAGAAGAGATCTCCCGATTACTCAAACAAGAGGAAATGTCCATTGAACCTCACAAAGAGTTGCTGGAAACAGTCAACTTGGGCTCAGAAGAAGAGAGAAAAGAAGTAAAGATTAGGGCGCTACTCGGTCCAATTGCCAAAGAGAATTTGATAAAGCTTCTCAAATAGTTTCCTGATGTATTCGCTTGGTCCTACCAGGATATGCCAGGGTTGGATACCAGCATCGTGGAACATCATTTACCATTGAGATCGGAATATCCGCCAGTAAAACAGAGGTTGAGACGAACCCATCCAGACATGGCCATCAAAATCAAAGAGGAGGTACAGAAACAGATTGACACAGGTTTCCTCGCCACTTCAGAATATCCTCAATGGTTAGCCAACATCGTACCTGTTCCCAAAAATGACGAAAAGGTCAGAATGTGTGTCGACTACAGAGATCTAAACAAGGCTAGTCCAAAGGACGACTTTCCTTTACCACACATTGACATGCTGGTAGACAGTACAGCAAAGTTCAAAGTTTTCTCCTTCATGGATGGATTCTCGGGCTATAACCAGATTAAGATGGCGCCGAAAGACATGGAGAAAACTTCGTTCATTACCCCGTGGGGTACCTTTTGTTACAAGGTAATGCCATTCGGTTTGAAGAACGCCGAGGAAACCTATCAAAGGGCCATAACTACTCTGTTTCATGACATGATACACAAAGAAATCGAGGTATATGTCGATGATATGATTGCAAAATCTAAAACAGAGAAGGAGCATGTGACCCACCTGTCAAAGCTATTCGAGGGGTTGACAAAGTACATAATCCGCTTGAATCCCAACAAGTGCACCTTCGGTGTCCGTTCATGGAAACTCTTAGGGTTCATCGTCAACCAGAAAGGAATTGAGGTTGATCCTAACAAGGTCAAGGCCATTCAAGAAATGCCTTCTCCGAAGACTGAAAAAAAAGTCAGAGGATTCCTGGGACATTTGAACTACATCTCCAGATTCATATTCCTCATGACCGCGACATGTGCGCCGATTTTAAAATTACTGAAAAAGAACCAGGACTGTATTTGGACAGAAGACTGCCAAACCGCCTTCGACAGTATTAAGGAATACCTGTTGAACCCTCCGATTCTATCACCTCTAGTGGAAGGAAGACCACTGATTATCTACCTCATAATCCTAGAGGACTCAATGGGATGTGTACTTGGCCAACAAGACGAAACCAAAAGGAAAGAGTCTGCCATCTACTATCTGAGCAAGAAATTCACCGACTGCGAGACTCGGTACACTATGCTTAACAAAACTTGTTGTGCTTTGGCTTAGGCAGCCAAACGTTTGCGCCAGTACACGATTCGTCACACTACTTGGTTGGTCTCCGAGATGGATCCAATCAAGTATGTCTTTGAAAAGCCTGCTCTCACGGGAAGGATTGCCCGTTGGCAGATGTTATTATCAGAATATGACATAGAGTACCACGCTCAAAAAGCCGTTAAGGGGAGTGTTTTAGCCGATCATTTGTCTCATCAACCGATTGACGATCAAGAATCAATCGGATTGACTTCCCAGACGAAGATGTCATGTATCTAAAAATGAAAGACTGCGATGAACCGCTACCCAGTGAAGGGCCAGAACCAGGTTCCCAATGGGGACTTATCTTAGACGGAGCAGTTAATCATTACGGAAATGGAATTGGGGAAATCATTGTTACACCTCAGGGTTCCCACATTCCTTTCACCACCATACTTACATTCAAGTGTACAAACAACGAGGCCGAATACGAAGCTTATATCATGGGTCTCGAGGAAGCAATTGATTTGAGGATCAAAAACTTGGACGTATACGGCGACTCAGCCCTAGTTATCAATCAGATCAAAGGAGATTGGAATACATACCAATCAGGATTGATTCCTTACAAAGATTACGCGAGAAGGTTGCTACCCTTCTTCAACAGAATTGAGTTTCATCACATACCCTCGTGGGGAGAATCATATGGCTGGTTCATTAGCCATTCTCTCTTCCATGATTAGTGTAGGTCAATGGAACGAATTACCTAAGATCGACATAATGCGCCTTGAACGGCCCGCTTACATCTTCACGATCGAAGTAGTCATATACGACAAACCTTGGTATTACGATATCAAACGCTTCCTTCGGAAACAGGAATACCCACATGGGGCATCCAGGAAAGACAGACAAACCCTCAGAAGATTGGCTAGAGACTTCTTTCTGAGCGGTGATACACTTTATAAGCGGAATTTTGACATGGTCTTGCTCCGATGGGTCAACAGACCAGAAGCAGACATGCTGATAAAAGAAATTCACGAAGGATCCTTTGGCACTCATGCCAACGGACATACAATGGCGAGAAAAATTCTAAGAGCAGGGTACTATTGGTTAACAATGGAATCCGATTGCTACAAGTACATCAGGAAGTGTCACAAGTGTCAGATATACTCCGACAAAATTCATGTACCGTCAAGGCATCTCAAAGTTCTTTCTTTCCCATGGCCTTTTTCCATATGAGGAATCGACAAGATTGGCTTGATTGAACCTAAGGCTTCGAACGGACATCGGTTCATCCTGGTAGCCATTGATTACTTCACCAAGTGGGTCGAAGCAGCGTCGTACGCTAATGTAACCCGACAAGTGGTGGTCCGATTAATCAAAAACAATATCATCTACCGTTATGGTGTTCCCGGCTAGATCATTATTGATAATGGATCTAACTTGAATAATAAGATGATGAAGGAGTTATGCGTTGAGTTCAAGATCGAACACCATATCTCATCTCCCTACCGACCAAAGATGAACGGCGCGGTAGAAGCGGTTAACAAGAACATCAAGAAGACTGTTCAAAAGATGGTTGTAACCTACAAAGACTGGCACAAGATGTTACCTTTTGCTCTTCACAGTTATCACACATCTGTCCGCACTTCAACAGGGGCAACCCCTTTCTCTCTAGTATATGGCATGGAAGCAGTGCTCCCCATAGAAGTAGAGATCCCATCAATCTGGGTATTGATGGAAGCTAAGCTTACAGAAGCTGAATGGTGTCAAAGTCGACACGACGAGCTGAATCTGATCGAAGAAAAGCGAATCACGGCACTATACCACGGTCAGTTGTATCAGCAAAGAATAAAGAAGGCGTTTGACAAAAAGGTCCGACCTCGCGTCTTCAGGAAAGGAGACCTCGTGCTCAAGAAGATACAATCATTTCTCACTGACTCTCGGGGCAAGTGGACCCCGAATTATGACGGCCCCTATGTGGTCAAGAAAGCTTTCTCAGACGACGCCTTGAGACTTGCAACCATGGACGGAGAAGAATTTGCCTACCCCACGAATGTTGATGTAGTCAAGAAATACTTCGCCTAAAAAAAACGTCTCGGTGGATTGAAAACCCGAAAGGGCAGTCCAGGAAAAAATTAGAGACATGAAAAAAATCATCCCGTTGGATTGGAAACCTCAAAGTACAATCCAGGCAAAAATTAGGGATAATGGCAAGTAACTACGTTCAACGAAGGGGCAAATCCCTCAGCAGCAGTTACGTCGTCCATCAGAAAAATGCCAGTCACGGTCATCTTCAATAGAAGCTCAGGATGCCCCGAATTCAAAGTTGGTAGAATGATAGTGGTCGTTATGTTTTGATGTAGCCCTTTTCCCTTAAATTACCATTTACTAACTTTGTAAATACTCTTTGGAATCACGCGCTTGGGTGATTTCCATCCTATCAATAAAATTTGGCCCTTGTGCTTTTGTTTGTAATTCTTATTTGTTTTAGCTTTATAGAACGACGTTTTTAACATGATCAACGATTCTTGAAATGAAACAAAAAATGAATTTACTTGTAAACTTTTTCTGCTTAAAATAAAGATGGCAATTTCTTTTGACTTTTGAACATTGAAAGAACATCGCTCGCTTCTCCAGAAGTAATCGAACTTCAAAGTGCAGAATCAAAGTACTCCTTCTAAGCCAATGCGCCTGAATGAAGGATCAGCTGTATCAGATGCGGTTTTCCCATCTGATACCCTCGGCCAAGTTCTCATCTCCTAAGCCTGACCAGCGTCGCTCCCAATAGGGACCGTTTCTCCTAAGCAAGGCGGAATTGCTATCTTGAACCATCGGTACTTCTTCGCCCCGCGATGGTCGAGTATCCCGTCATGTTCATCTTTTAGTCTGTATGTTGCGTCGGTTTTGTCAGCATATACATACATACATCATGCATTATTGATTTGCATTCACATTTATATTGCATCACTATCACTTTAGTCGCCCTTGTCCCCTAGTGATAAAAGTCTTCACAATCGAGTTGTCAGTTCTTTCCTAGTCAGGAGAGGTTGCGTCTGAACAATCTCTCTCCTCCAGTTTATTTCTGGATCAGAATTAGCCCTTGATCACTTTGATAACTTGAACCTCTGAAAGGCCAGAGAACCTTCGACAAATGTAACTCTTCGCCATTGAAGACGACATTCTTGCTTTCCTGGATTAAGGAAAATCCCCTGAGAAAGCCTCTTAATCAAGAAATTCGGCGGTACAGCAGTTTTTCTCTGGAAAAAGCCGCTGATGAAAAGGTCATCGGCACCTCAAGATTGGATCCCATCATATGGTGTTTCTCCGAGAAGATCCCGAGAAAAGTATGATATAAGACTCCAAGCGGAAGCAGTCTCTCAAGAAACTCACTTTCCCCAGTAGAAACAAATGGCATCTCCAATAGAGAAGTTTGTGTACCTCTACAACTCAGACGACTGGGTCCCCCAGCAACTCCGACATCTAAACTTTTTCTATCAAATGGCATCTCCCCAGGAAACTTTGGCGAGAAGTTTGAGGAAAACCGCTACGTATAGCGTCCCTTGTCAAGAAAGTTTATTGACAAAAGAAACTGAGACCAGTTCCTTGGTAGGAAACCAGGATCGAGGGAAAGTTTATTTCAGAAACTAAGACCAGTTCCTTGGTAGGAAACCAGGATCGAGGGGAAGTTTACATCAGAAACTGAGACCAGTTCCTTGGTAGGAAACTAGGATCGGGGGGAAGTTTATTCTAGAAACTAAGACCAGTTCCTTGGTAGGAAACCAGGATCGAGGGGAAGTTTACCTTTTCTAAGCATCATTGCTTAGCAAAAGAAGAAGGATGCGCAAGCTGCCATTCTTAACCACCATCAAAATTTTGGGTATTCCGATATTTAATCCTCTTGCACCCCGAATGCTCGAACACTTTCGTCATTCGCACCTTCGGGTCCAAGAAGATTAAATAGGGACATCTGTCATACCCCAAATTTTGACCACTAAGATTCCCATCATTGCTCAAATCATCATCACAATATGGGTCTATCATTATGCCTCATTAGTCTCCCTAAACATGGGTGAACACTTACTACAGTCAAAATTAGGGTTTCAAGCCCTCTCTGAGCTCTTAGACAAAGGATCAATCAAGGAATGACATGATCTTTAACTTGTCTAAACCTCTCAAACATCCACAATGGATCAAAAGGACTCCCACTTCAAGGATTAAGCACAAGGTTGCTCCCTTCTAGGTGGATCAAGCGTCGAGATTGCAGTGTCACCAAATTAGGGTTTTGGTCGACTAGGGCCTCCAGATGGAAATTTTCCTCTGGGCATGAGCCAGTACTTCAAAACATAACCTAATATGCTCCATGGAACCTCATGACCCCAATTATCAAGTCAATTTTTCCTCAGGGGATGCAGTCATAAAAAAATCAGGAATTCGGGTTTCTTGACCTAATTTACCCCTAAGTTGACTTTTGGGACAAATCATGAGCCAAGACCTCAAGAGAAGATTTGAGGGTCTCTAATACACCACATTGATCCATTTTCAACAATGGATTGATCCAAGAAGCATGATTCACAAGTTTCAATTTCATCTGAGCCACAATTAGGGTTTCGCGAGAAAAGTCAACTGTAACTTTGACTTTTGACCAGGACATGCTCCCAAGCCCTAAGGCATGATTCAATATACCCATAACACCCATGGAAGATGTCCATCAATTTTGATTTAGGTCAAGGACATGATTTCCTAAAGGATTGCACAGTTTGGAATTCACCTGATAAAAAGTCAACTGTGCACAAAAGTCAACTTTGACTTGTTGAGATTTTTTACAATTATGGATGTTTAACCCTAAAATGATGTTAATGTATGATTTGAATCATCATTCATCAATAAAAATCAAATAAAGTGGGATAACTTGTAAAAGGGGTAACCATAAAAAAACTTAGAAAATTTTCTAAGTTATGAACAAAGTGCCAAGGGTACCAACTTTGGAGGATCATAACTCCTAAACCACAAAGCCATTTTTCCCCATCCAATGCTTGATTTCTAGATCTCATGGCCCTCTACAAAAACTTCAACTAGACCTCATTCCAATTCTTCATGGATTTTGAGTTATGGATTGATCAAAATCACAAAAAGTGAAAATGTCACTTTTTTCCAACACTTAGTGAAATTTTCACTAAGTCAGAATCTGCCTTCACTTTTTTCCAAATGTAGGGACATTTTTCACTTGGATCCAAAAAGTATCAAAATCAAATATGATCAAACAGTTGTTGTATCATATAAGGGCTTTCCAAAATGGCCAAGAACATCATCAAATTCAATTTGAGCTAAGAGTTATGGTAGTGGCAAAATGCCTTGCTGAAAACTGCCAAGGCAAGGCAGAATTTTGCATTTTTGATCGATTTGCCAAAATCAGCCAATTTCAAGCCTTGTCATCATCTTGGACACATCTGAGGATCAAATCTAAAGGGGACAATCACTGAGCCAAGCCTCCAAAGTCCTTGGAACAAGAAGTAGCATGCCAAACCAAGAATTGCCTAAAAGAGGGACAAGACTCCAATTTTGGATTGGAGCATTTAATAGATGCTTAGAGGTGGCATAGACTGACACATTTGCTACTGAATTCAGTCAAGATACCTCCAACAAGTAGGGAACCAAAGCTCTATGCTCTAAACTCTAGTCAATGGCTAGAGGAGACTTGGATTTTCATTTGCCAACATTGGCCAAACCTCAGCTGCAGTTGCCATTCACTATTGATCCCAAAACAAACTTGCTCTACTATAAATAGAGCTAATTTGTGCTCAGTTTGAGTACACCAAAGCCATCAAACAGATGCTTCCCTCAAAATCCCTTTTTCTTGGCAAAAATGCCTTCTTTAGCAAGGTAACTCTGAGTTTTTGAGTTTGAGAGCTTTTCCAATCAAACCAATCACACACACGGCTCATAAACATCATATGTAGGTGATCCAATCTCTCACAAGTGATCTGTAATCACAAATTCACAAAGTCACCTCTCAAAACCTCAAAGTAGGCTCTTTGTGCATTTTCAAGCCATGTCTTGAGTCAGTCACTTTCCAAACCAGATAAAACCTCAAACACACTCCAAATAACGTCCTTGAGCTGTCCCAAATGATTCCCCCCATCTGGAACACCATTTGAGAGAGTTGTTATTTTGGTCACTTTTAACCCCTTTTGCAAGAAAGGGTCAGTTTGTGTTTTTGCAGGTACCATCTGATTCCAATCATCTTAAAAGCTTCTAAGAGATCATTCGAGTCTGACTAAAGCATCAAATCATTTCTGGAACAAGAGGCTTGACAGATTGCACAAAAACTCCAAAAAGCTCAAAAAAGGGTAAGCCTCATGACTTGAACTTTCCAAAATATGCAATGCTTTGAAGTCCACTGATCATGCACACCTCATACATGTTAAATATGTTGTGTTTGATTCAATTGATCATGTAATTCATGCCTGTATCAAAGTGTAGCATAGAAAATGCAATTATAGGCCTTTTTCAAAACCACTATCGGGTTTTGAGGAGGGAGTGTGATCTGAAAAAACTACCACCACCATTGGATTCCTTGTGAAATTCTGGTCCAGATGCATATAAATTTTGTCTCAAACCATTAAGAATTGAGAAAGTTATGACCTTCACGTTTCTGAGCCAAAACTTGCCTTGCCTTGCCTTGGGCCAGGCCTAAAACCAAGGCATGACTTGTATATTTGTGATTTCACTTCAAACAATGGATGTATCACCACCCCAGTGGTAAGGCGCGCGCCTTGTGACCTTGAGGTTGTGGGTTCAAACCCCACCCATGCCATTTTGTGTTTTTCATATTTTGCCATTTTTTTCAATATTTTATGTTTTATTAATTAATTGGAAAATTAATAACTCACTCAATTTTAATTATTATTTATTGGTTCTTTTTGCAAAAAATCACAAAGAAAATTGAAATATTTATTCCACAAAAAAATTAAGTTTATATTATTTATTTAATATAATTAGTATTTTTGTGAATAATTTCAATTTTATTTGTTTTAAACATTTTTAAAATGAACATTCATCTTGAAAAATCAAGACCAAATGAGTTTTAATATCTCTTGTGATTAAAACTTCATTTTTCAAACCTTAAACAAAAAATCACAAGTGGTTTATTCAAATTCATTTGGTATTTTTCCTTTATTTTCTTTTAATATTTACTTTTAAAAGAATAACAAATTAGAGTTTCTTTGATTTTCACCCTCATCAATCATTTTCAAACACTCATGGGCCTCTGATAGAATGTAAGACCCAATCCCCTTTTAACCAAAACAATTTTGGGCCTCAGATATTGTATAAGTCCCTCTGCGTTAAAAGAAAATCTCGGCGCAATCGCCAGTTCAAAAATCAAAACCTTGGGCCTCTCCTCGAGCTATAAGACCCATTCAAACCTCTTGGGCCTCTAATAGAGTGTAAGACCCAATCCTTTGTAAATACAAAACCTATTTTGGGCCTCACTGATGTATAAGTCCCGTTGTATTTCAAAAAGTTCGACGCATCATCGTCCGTTGAAAAACAAACCTTGGGCCTCTCCTCGAGCTATAAGACCCATTCAAAACTTTTGGGCCTCTATTAGAGTGTAAGACCCAACCTTTTTTAAAAACCAAATTATCTTGGGCCTCAATCATTGTATAAGACCCACTGCGTTTTCAAAATCTCGGCGCAATCGCTATTTCAAACGAAAAATCATCTGGGCCTACCCTCGTGTTATAAGCCCCACTCTTTTTCTTTAAAACCTTTTTGGGCCTCTTGAGAGAGTGTAAGACCCACCCCTTTGTACAGAAAACCTTTTTGGCCTCAGTCACTTGTATAAGCCCCTCTGTACAAAGCGATAGTGCGATCATTGGTAAAAACCCTGGGCCTCCCCTTGAGTTGTAAGCCCCAATTCTTCTTTTCAAAGCACTTTCTCCTTTCATTTTCAATATACTGTTGTTTTCAATATTTCTTTGTTGAACAACTAACAAAACAGCATGGAAGCTCTACAACCGAGTAAGTGTTTATACGCTTTCATTTACCACTTTCATATGTATATAACTGTATTATGGGGCTGTTTCACTGTAAGTCTTCTTTCATAAACTCATATCAACTGTGTAATAATAGTATAGCTATTTAGAGTTTCCCCGGCAACTACGTCTAGCACTAAGCCCTGTTGATCACTCTTAAATAGACTAAACTAGATCCCCATAGGATTACCAGATACAGTCTTCTCTTCGGCTGTCCTCCTAGGAATTCTCAAGAAACTCTACTCCCCAGAGATGATAATTTCTCCGTGAATGGCATCTCTTGAGTTTCTTCCAAATTCTTGAACTTTCCTGGCTTGATCTATTCTCTGTGAATAGCCTGTCTTGAACTTCTCGGGGTTTGGGGACCCACAGGCTTCTTAAAAGCACCCCTGCCTCCTATTGGACGTTGTACAAGGGCCCGTCGGCTTCTTAGAAGTATTCACAACTTCCTCTTAGGCTTCGTATAAATGATTTCTTCCTCCGGGAATGATAGCCTCCTCTTGGGCTTCGTACAAATTGTCCCTCGGTTTCTTAAAAGATTCCAGCCTCCTCTTGGGCTTCGTCCAAATTGTCCCGATGACCTCCTAGAGGTATAGGAACAGATATTAGTCATCTTAATAGAACAGTTTTTTCAAAGAGCCTAGATCGTGCTACTGCTATTTCTTAAACGTAATACAAAAGACGAAACTCTAGACTTGGACAGTCTAATTTCCTTGAGTCTCAAAGACATTCTCAGGTTCCTTTCAAAACTAGGAGATGAAACCCGTAGACTCGAACAGTCCCAATACCCTTGGGATTTCCCATTTCCTTAAAGAACAGGAAATATTCCTGATCCTCGAATAAAAATCCCTGAGTGCAAACATTAATCATATAAGAACTGATTTTCTCTTTAAATCAGCATATTGGACTTGTCACTCAACTGAAACAATAACCATAGCCTCCATTTCGGGCTTCGTACGAGATACCAAAAGACTCTCCTATTGAGTCAAACCCTTTAGCCTCCATCTCGGGCTTCGTACGAGGTACAAAAAGACTCTCCTGTTGACTCAAACCTTTTAGCCTTCATCTCGGGCTTTGTACGAGATACAAAAAACTCTATTCTTGAGTATAAAAAGACTCTCTTGTTGAGTCAAACCCCTTTTGCCTCCATCTCGGGCGTCATACGAGATACAAAGCACTCTCTTGTTGAGTCAACCCTTTTAGCCTCTCTCTCGGGCTTCATACGAGACACATAAAAACACCCTCTTGTTGGGTCAATAGCCTCCTCTTAGGCTTCGTATAAGGAAACCCCAGTTGATTCAATCAACCTTATAGCATCAAAACTATGCCTCGTTCACAGGATACAAACATCAACAACTCTCTTCATCTAATTGCTGTAAGTGGAAAGCCTCTGGATTATTTACATCCACCCCACTGTCCTTCTTTTAGCATGAGAAATTCCTAAGGAAAGATAGCATTGCTCTACACTGAGTTAAAGTCTTCTCCTTCAGGTTAAAACCCCCTATAAAGGAAATTATGGCATTACTAGGATTCGCATATCCCGGTTAAAGTAATCCTCCTTTATAGTCAGTCACCCAAGTGTCATGACAAATATCCCCCTTTAGAGATGACAAGTTCTCTCTAAAGTCAACACCTTTTTAGCTTCACATCTTGGGCTTTGAACAAGATACAAATCACCTTTCGCTTCACGTCTTGGGCTTTGAACAAGACACCAAAACACCATTTCCTCCCATAGAATAGGAGGAACTACGATCGCTCTGATTTCCCTGTTTCGGAAAACGGGAATACGTAGGCATAAGATTGAAAGAAAAATCTTAGCGAGCACACTAAACAAAAATTCAAAATCCCATACCCTTAGTCATAAACATCCTACCCATGAACCGTCCAATGTTTTCAATCTCGGAAAAAAAAGTAAGAAGAAAAATGGCTCATTACCATTTAGCATCCGTAACCTAACAGACCGCTGTTTAAACTCAGTATGCAAGTAGGGTTAATTGGAGACATCTATTTCCCTTCCTTAGTCAGCTCAATAGGATAAAAAATGAATCGACCTGTAGTAACCCCAAAGAGCGACAGTGCTTAAGAAACACGTCCAGTTTCGCTCGCTACAGAAAAATGGCGCCCGCCGTGGGGCACTTCTTTCTTTCTTTCAATTTCAGGTGAAAACCTTGGACAAGTAATTTTCATGGCGGTGGCCACCACAGAAAAGTGGCGCCCACCGTGGGGCCATTCTTTCTTTCTTTCATTCTTTCTTGGGGATTTCACGGGGATAGGACTTTTTTGACTTCACTAGGATCTTAGGTCAAAACCTTTAAAGTTGGGAAGGAACCATAGAATGGCGACTCCGTCGGGGAGCCATTTTCTGTCAGGAACATAGGATTCATAGCCCTTAAAAGTCTAGGACATTAGGACGAATATATATACTGCTTTTCCTAATTGATATATGTGTTTATTTTTCTGCTAATGGGAATGCGTGTGATGCCGCATGTGGAAAGATTGAGTATACACTTAAGAAAAACCCCTTTAGTGGTGCGGAAGCTATCGGAAATGGTTGTCACGCGATACCACCCTCTTTTGAGGACTCTTCGAAAAAACACCACCTAGCACGGTTCCCGGCCCGCTGGTGTTTTTCTCGACAAGAGTTGATGATGTTGAGAGACAGGTACAAAAATCACTAGTATAAACCTATGGGACGGGTAGAGCCTTGACTCCATGACACCGACCCTTTGACCCTATGTTTTTTCTATGTTTTTGTGTGCTGCATTCATGCATTCATTTAAATAAATAAAAACATTAAAACAAAAGAAATCTTCTCTTCTAGTCTCTCTATTTCAAATTAAACTAAGACAATGATTGCAAATGTTAGAGAAAAAGATTGCGCTCATGGATTTCGGTAGAAGGAGAACTCATAAGTATACCTTCAAGGTTCTAAAACTAGAGGATTTGAGAGGTTTGGCGAGAATGATCACAAACCAAGAGGATTTCAGAGCCAAGTATGGAGCTTTGCTATCTCTATTAAGGGTTCAAGTAATTGAAAGAATCATGGATGCACTCGTTCAGTTTTACGATCTGGTCTATCACTGTTTCACATTCCCGGATTATCAGCTCGGCCCAACGCTAGAGGAATATTCTCATCTGATTGATTTACACATCACTGATCGAGCTCCTTTTTCTGGACTGGAAGAAATTCTAAAGGATCAGACCATTGCAAGAGCAATTTATTTGGACGAGTCAGAGGTCAGGACTCACATGACCACTAAGGGTGGCATACAAGGTTTGCCGGCCCAGTTCTTGACAAAGAAGGCCCTGTATTTCGCTAGTATAGGGAACGTGACTGCTTTTGAAAGCATCTTTATTTTACTCACCTACGGGTTATTTTTGTTTCCCAACATCAATAACTTTGTCGATATCAACTCCATTAAGATTTTTCTCATTGGAAACCATGTGCCAACTTTGCTCGCAGACGCATATCATTCTGTACACTTAGGGAATTTGTACAGCGGAGGGGAGATCACATGTTGTGTGCCTCTGTTGTACAAATGTTTTATCTCCCATTTGCCTAAGTCTACTGCATTTTGGGATCAAAAGAATACTTTACGTTGGTCGCAGAGAATCATGTCTCTTACCAACTCTGACATAGATTGGTGCAATAGGATTTATGAGGGAATCAGGATCATTGACCGTTGTGAAAACTTCCCCAACGTACCCCTCATAGGAACTAAGGGAGGAATCAATTACCATCCAGTGTTGGTTCATCGTCAATTTGGATACCCGATGAGGCATGTCCCGTGGAATGCTCATCTGGAAGGTCTTTTCTTCAAAGAAGGAGAAAATGACAGAGCACTAAAGATGGAAATAGTGCACGCTTGGAAACATGTTCATAAGAAAGTACGAGAGTCTCTAGGAAAATCGGACTGTGTCTCGGTGGAGCCTTACCTCCACTAGGTACAAACTAGAGCTCTCAAGCTAAAGATGCCTTATCCTCGTCACGAAGTTCTTCCGCCAAGGGAGTCCGTCATGTACTTCATGACTGAAACAGAAAAACTCCAAGTTACTCTCTACAAAGTTCAGCGGGAGAGAAGGTCTTGGAAGAACAAATACCACATTCTCAATGTGGAGTGTATCAAAATACAACAATTACTGAAGGATAAAGATGCTCTGATTGAGATTTTGGAGCAGCATGCTGTAGAGAATCAGGATGACCAAAGGAACTTGCTCACTCCTTTCACCTGGCAAAGGAATGACAACCCGACAACGGCCCAAGAGCCCCTGTCCAAGAAAAGGAAAGTACCAGAATCAATACCCGATTTCTCTTCAGAGAGGGCTCAGGACCCATTAGCTTAGGTTTCTGTTTCCACACCTTGTAATCTACTGTATTTTCATTTCCGCAATCCTTTGAATTCAATAAAATGGGGTTTCCCCACTGTTTGATATTTGCAATCTAATTGTCGAAGTTTATTTTGATTAAAACAAAAAAACACTTAATCATTGCATTCATCATTCTCACATCACGTATTCTCCTTACCTACGAGTCTCACGTTTGTGTCTCGTTTCTAGAGTCAAACTGTCTCATTCGTACAATACTCGGGCCAATCGTCAGAAAAAGATGGATGATCTTGAGGAAGAAAATAGAGAGTTGAAAGAAGAGATCGACGCTCTAAGAGAGGATATGAGAAAGCTTCGCAACGACATGCAAGCCATGGCAGAAGCTCAGCTACAAAGAATTATGATCTCAGAGATCACCTCAATGCCCATAGTGGAGAAATATGATCCTAGGAACAAAATGCCAAAAGATCTTCCCTAGGGCATGCCTGTTAACTATATCCCGGAAGGATATATTCCGCCGATCACTGGAGGTCCGGAAACTTCAGCAGAAGCCGCTGGGCCTGAAGGTTACAAACTTCGGGAAAGCGAGGATGCCAGAGGCATATTAAGGACTCCTGAAGGTTACAAACTTCGGGAAACACCAAGATTCACTGCCGTAGTAACGGTACCACCGCCTGTGGTGCACACTGTCCCAGAAGGATAGATTCTGTAAATACCTTCTAGTAGAAAGGAAACTATGTTCGACAGAATGGACGAGTTCCAGGAACAGTTCCTGGAAATGCAAAAGGAACTGCAAGCCATCTGCGGTCAGGATTTATTTGGAAAGGATGCCGAAGACCTTTGTCTGGTCCCCAATGTGAATGTTCCGCACAAGTTCCAAGTTCCCGACTTTGAAAAGTACAAGGGTAATTCTTGCCCTCAGAGTCACTTAGTGATGTACGCTCGACGAATGTCAGCTCAGACAGAGAATCAGGATCTACTGATTCACTACTTTTAGGATAGTTTAACCGATGCCGGATTAAAATGGTACATGGGTTTAAACCGTGCTATGATCAGTACTTTCAAAGATCTTGGCACTGCCTTCGTCCAACAATACAAATACAATTTGGACATGGAACTAGACAAAGATCAGCTCAGATCGATGTCACAAAAGGACAAGTAAACTTTTAAGGAGTACGCTCAGAGATGGCGTGAAATTGCCGCCAAAATTTGTCCACCTCTTGAGGAAAAAGAGATGACAAAAATCTTCTTAAAGACCTTAAGCTCATTTTACTACGACAGAATGGTTACCAGTGCGCCCAGTGACTTCACCGAAATGGTCGGTATGGGAGTACGTCTCGAGGAAGCTGTTCGAGAAGGACGTCTAATAAAAGATGCTGGATCATCAAGTAGTACAAAGCGATACGGTAGTGCTCTCCCTAAGAAAAAAGAGCAAGATATTGGGAATATCTCTCTCGGAAAGCAAAGGCGACGTTATCAGCCAGTAGCGGCTGTGACTCCTGCTATCAATCCTGCGCCTATTTCTACGTATCAACCTCAGGTTGCGCAGAGCCAACCTAATCAGCAAAGGACATAACAGCCTCTTCAGCAGGCTCGTCCTCCATACAATAACAACCGTACAACGCGGCCACCAGGATTTAATCCTATACCCGTATCATACGCATAACTATTTTCGTTACTACTAGCCAAGGGGCGCATCCAGACTAAATCCCCTCTTGCAGTACCGGAAAATCCGCCTTTTTAGTTTAAGGTGGACCAGACATGCCCTTACCATCAAGGAGGACTAGGGCATAACATAGAGAACTGTCTCAATTTCAAATCCGACGTGCAAAAGCTTGTTAGGAGCGGGGTCTTATCTTTCAAGGATACAAATCCCAATGTTCTCACGAACTCGCTGCCTCAACATGAGAAAGCCGCAGTCAATCTGATAGAGGGGGAGTCTAACAACACCTATCAAATTCACGATGTACTCTTATTGAGGGCCAACTTGGTCAAGATGCATTGTAGACAGAGTGGATATGGCCATGTGCCACCTCATAATTATCATCAGTGTGATATCTGCTCTAAAAGCAATCAAGGATGTTCTGTGGTGCAATCAGCTCTACAGGAACAGATGGATCTTGGATGGATACAAGAGCACCGAGTTCGTGGAGTTAACCTGGTTTACACGAATTCTAACATCATTCAGAACCACGACATTCATGCAATGAATGTCAACTTGGTGGCAATGCATTCTAGGAAAATCCAGTATCATAATCTGCCACGGCACGATTATAGTTCTTGTCTGACTTGCTCGGTAAACAAACAGGGATGCTCTTTTATACAAGAGGTCCTCCAGCGTCAGATGGATCTTGGATGGATCTAGGACTACCATGATATAAATCCCTATCAGGTCAACATGGTTCAAATCTTCGACATTCGGTTAATGAATACCAACCTGGTAGAGTTACATGCTGAGCAGGTCCGCCTCGGATTCCTGGTATCACATGATTACCAGAGCTGTAAAGCGGGTTGCGAAAACGATCAAGGTTGTGCCCTTGTCCAGGAGGCACTTCAGCACTTGTTAAATCACTGGTGGATGCCAATCTATATGGATGAAGATACTCAGCAAATTAGTATCAATAACAGGAACCCTAATCAGCATCAAAGTCAGTATGTCCGATCTGTGGAAGCTAACCTAGTGAGGTTACACTGTATTCAAAGAGGATGTGGTCAGGTACCACTACACAACTATGAGCTGTGTGGAGTTTGTTCAGTAAATAACCAAGGATGCTACCTCGTGCGAGCAACCCTTCAAAGTCAGTTGGACCGCAAAGAGGCTCAACCATGCTCAAGTTCTGGATCAGTCAACTACCTAGCTGATCAAATCGAGGATGTTGTCATAATCTCCGATCATCAGAGGGCTAGGGATGTTTGTGCCATCATCCCCCTACTTGACGAATCGAGAGTTCCCAACCAGGAACGGATCGAAATTGCTTACGATGGTCAGAAAAATCAGAAGGCTCCGATAGTCATCTATCTACCGGGACCATTACCGTATGAATCAACTAAGGCTATCCCTTACAAATACGATGCAACAACAATTGAGAACGGAAAGGAAATTCCGTTACCCTCCGTCGTGAATATTGCAGACATCAGTCGAGTAACACGGAGTGGTAGAATCTTCAACCGAGGAGTTGGAGAATCCAACAAAGAAAAGGAACTTCAGACGGAACTTCCCAATCCACTAGTCGGTGAATCCAGTAATCTTGACCTTTCAAAAAACAATTATGAGATGCTGAAGCTCATCTAAAGGAGTGAATACAACATTGTTGATCAACTGTTACAAACTCCTTCAAAGATTTCGGTATTATCACTTTTGCTCAGAAGCGCACAGGGAGGCTCTACAGAAAGTCTTGGAGCAAGCCTTTGTGGAACAGGATATAACAATCAGACAGTTCGATAGTATTGTCTCTAACATCACTTCCTGCAATAACTTGGGATTTAGTGATGAGGAATTACCTGAAGAAGGTCGCCGTCATAACATGGCGCTCAATATCACGGTCAGCTGCCAGGGCGATGCTTTAGCCAGCGTACTGGTAGACACAGGGTCAGCCCTGAATGTTATGCTGAAGTCCACTTTGAGGCAATTATCCTTCAAAGGACCCCCAATGAGAACCAGCGAGGTCGTCGTCAAAGCATTTGATGGATCCTGAAAAACGGTTATCGGCGAAGTCGACCTTCCCATAACTATCGGTCCTCACACTTTCAAAGTCACTTTCCAGGTCATGGACATCCTGGTAACGTACAGTTGTTTATTAAGAAGACCTTGGATACATCAGGCTGGGGCGGTCACCTCGACCCTCCACCAAAAGTTAAAGTTCGTTCAGAACAACCAGCTCGTCACGGTCTGTGGAGAACAAGCCTTGCTCGTGAGTAACTTATCATCATCTACTTGTGTAGAACCCGAGGAGATTATTGGGACTCAGTTCCAAGCGCTTTCGGTGAGCAAGGACAATCGATCCAAAGAGGGAACTTCCATTTCCTCATACAAAGATTCTATCAAAGCGGTTGAGAGTACCAATACAACAGGGTGGGGACAGCTAGTCATTCCTACTGACAATAAAATAAAGAAGGGGCTTGGTTTTTCTGTAACCTGTACCCAGATAGCTACTACCAGCGATGAAAGTCTTCATCTCGTTCGAAACTTCTTTCACAGTGGAGGTTTCCTTCAACCGGTGACCCAATAAGTACACACTATCAATAAGGAGGATCCCTCCGACACAGATGAGGAATGGAAGTCCTATCTTAATGAGGACGGTTATATATCTCAGGATGAAACGCAGACTCCATTTTGTTTTCTTGCACAGGGTCCGAGATTTATACCCAGGTCAGACGTCGAAATGCTATATGGAGATTGTGATCCAGAAGGATGTCGTGCTCCACCAAACTCATTATAAGAGGACACTCTGATGAAAGACAACTTTGACCACAACTATTATGGTCTGATGGATGGCCTGCCAATGTGGCAGCCGTATCCGGGAGACTTGGGGCAAGAGAATCAGCCGAACAATGAAAATCAGCTGAGCATCATTGAAAAGAATACTTGTGTCCCCACCATGTCATGGGATCAACACCCATGGTATCTTGAAGATACCTCACACGACGATGAATTCGCAATGTTCGCAGGATTAGAGTTCATCAACTATGCTCTTCCCGAGGTCAACGTCATTGAAAGGGATGGCTCCTCCAGTTCCAAAGAAGTGTGGGACACCTTGGGACCACCGAGTGGAAAATACGACTTCATGGTCAAGTACACCTCTCCTGAAAGCTCACGTATTAGGCTTGAAGACATCCAACCAACTGGATGGGGAGATATACCTGAGAGCATAAATCCTATGCAAGATGCAATAGAGGAATCCTCCTACGATAAATTTTGCCTGGGAGACAGATTCCAATGATCCAGCTCCACCAGAAATCAGTGTTATTTCTGAAGACAAATCAAGGAAGGTACCAGACTTTGTGATTCACCGAGGAGTTCGCAACCAATGGGTTGTTGTCGATATTCCGAAATTTGTTCAAAAGTCAGAGTAATTGCCGTTTCTAACCCTTCACCCTGCCCAGGTGAAACAGATGTTTTGATAGGGTTTACTTTCTGTAAATTTCCCTCTTCGCTTTGCCCAAAGCGACAGAGTTTTGTTTTATAGGGCTGTAGTTTCACGAATCGACTTGTTCATAAATAAATAAACGTCGTTCTGTAATTTCTGCATTAATTGCTGTTTTCTCTTTTCTTTTTTAGAAAATGGTAATCCTAAACAACAATTCAAATAATAAAAACAAGCAGTAAAAAAAATACACTGCACACACTCTTGCATTTTCTCTATCTCTTCTAAACACGAATCATACCGTCATACAGATTGCTTGTTTTAAACCCCGTTGAAACATACGATCCGATGCCTTCTCCCAACTTTGAGTTCCCGGTATTTGGGGCTGAAGAAGAGAATGACGACGAAATTCCAGAAGAGATCTCCCGATTACTCAAACAAGAGGAAAGGTCCATTGAGCCTCACAAAGAGTTGCTGGAAACAGTCAACTTGGGCTCAAAAGAAGAGAGAAAAGAAGTAAAGATTGGGGCGCTACTTAGTCCAATTGCCAAAGAGAATTTGATAAAGCTTCTCAAAGAGTTTCCCGATGTATTCGCTTGGTCCTACCAGGATATGCCAGGGTTGGATACCAGCATCGTGGAACATCATTTACCATTGAGATCGAAATGTCCGCCAGCAAAATAGAGGTTGAGACGAACCCATCCGGACATGGCCATCAAAATCAAAGAGGAGGTATAGAAACAGATTGAAGCAGGTTTCCTCGCCACATCAAAATATCCTCAATGGTTAGCCAACATCGTACCTGTTCCCAAAAATGACGAAAAGGTCAGAATGTGTGTCGACTACAGAGATCTAAACAAGGCTAGTCCAAAGGACGACTTTCCTTTACCACACATTGACATGCTGGTAGACAGTACAACAAAGTTCAAAGTTTTCTCCTTCATGGATGGATTCTCGGGCTATAAACAGATTAATATGGTGCCGAAAGATATGGAGAAAACTTCGTTCATTACCCTGTGGGGTACCTTTTGTTACAAGGTAATGCCATTCGGTTTGAAGAACGCCGGGGAAACCTATCAAAGGGCCATGACTACTCTGTTTCATGATATGATACACAAAGAAATCGAGGTATATGTTGATGATATGATTACAAAATCTAAGATAGAGGAGGAGCATGTGACCCACCTGTCAAAGCTATTCGAGGGGTTGAGAAAGTACAGACTCCGCTTGAATCCCAACAAGTGCACCTTCGGTGTCCGTTCAGGGAAACTCTTAGGGTTCATCGTCAGCTAGAAAGGAATTGAGGTTGATCCTGACAAGGTCAAGGCCATTCAAGAAATGCCTTCTCCGAAGACTGAAAAACAAGTCAGAGGATTCCTGGGACGTTTGAACTACATCTCCAGATTCATATTCCTCATGACCTCGACATGTGCGCCGATTTTCAAATTAATGAAAAAGAACCAGGACTGCGTTTGGATAGAAGACTGCTAAACCGCCTTCGACAGTATTAAGGAATACCTGTTGAACCCTCCGATTCTATCACCTCCAGTGGAAGGAAGACCACTGATTATCTACCTCACAGTCCTAGAGGACTCAATGAGATGTGTACTTGGCCAACAAGACGAAACCAAAAGGAAAGAGTCTGAGATGGATCCAATCAAGTATGTCTTTAAAAAGCCTACTCTCATGGGAAGGATTGCCCGTTGGTAGATGTTGTTATCAGAATATGACATAGAGTACCACGCTCAGAAAGCCGTTAAGGGGAGTGTTTTAGCCGATCATTTGGCTCATCAACCGATTGACGATCGAGAATCAATCATATTTGACTTCCCAGACGAAGATGTCATGTCTCTAAAAATGAAAGATTGCGACGAACCGCTACCCAGTGAAAGGCCATAACCAGGTTCCCAATGGGGACTTATCTTAGACGGAGCAGTTAATCATTACGGAAACGGAATTGGGGCAATCATTGTTACACCTCAGGGTATCCATATTCCTTTCACCGCCATACTTACATTCAAGTGTACAAACAACGAGGCCGAATGCGAAGCTTGTATCATGGGTCTCGAGGAAGCAATTGATTTGAGGATCAAAAACATGTACGTATACGACGACTCAGCCTTAGTTATCAATCAGATCAAAGGAGATTGGAACACATACCAATCAGGATTGATTCCTTACAAAGATTACGCGAGAAGGTTGCTACGCTTCTTCAACAGAATTGAGTTTCATCACATCCCTTGTGAGGAGAATCACATGGCTGATGCATTAGCCACTCTCTCTTCCATGATTAGTGTAGGTCAATGGAACGACTTACCTAAGATCGACATAATGCGCCTTGAACGGCCCGCTTACATCTTCACGATTGAAGCAGTCATATACGACAAACCTTGGTATTACGATATCAAACGCTTCCTTCGGAAATAGGAATACCCACATGGGGCATCTAGGAAAGACAGAAAAACCCTCAGAAGATTGGCTAGAAACTTCTTTCTGAGCGGTGATACACTTTATAAGCGGAATTTTGACATGGTCTTGCTCCGATACGTCGAAAGACCAGAAGCAGACATGCTGAAAAAAGAAATTCACGAAGGATCCTTTGGCACTCATGCCAACGGACATACAATGGCGAGAAAAATTCTAAGAGCAGGGTACTATTGGTTAACAATGGAATCCGATTGCTATAAGTACATGAGGAAGTGTCACAAGTGTCAGATATACTCCGACAAAATTCATGTACCGTCAAGGCATCTCAAAGTTCTTTCTTTCCCATGGCCTTTTTCCATATGAGGAATCGACATGATTGACTTGATTGAACCTAAGGCTTCGAACAGACATCGGTTCATCCTGGTAGCCACTGATTACTTCACCAAGTGGGTCGAAGCAGCGTCGTATGCTAATGTAACCCGATAAGTGGTGGTCCGATTTATCAAAAACAATATCATCTGCCGTTATGGTGTTCTCGGCCAGATCATTACTGATAATGGATCTAACTTGAATAATAAGATGATGAAGGAGTTGTGCGCAGAGTTCAAAATCGAACACCATATCTCATCTCCCTACCGACCAAAGATGAACGGCGCGGTAGAAGCGGCTAACAAGAACATCAAGAAGATTGTTCAAAAGATGGTTGTAACCTATAAAGACTGGCACGAGATGTTACCTTTTGCTCTTCACGATTATCGCACATCTGTCCGCACTTCAACAGGGGCAACCCCTTTCTCTCTAGTATATGGCATAGAAGCAGTGCTCCCCATAGAAGTAGAGATACCATCAATCCGGGTATTGATGGAAGCTAAGCTTACAGAAGCTGAATGGTGTCAAAGTCGACACGACGAGCTGAATCAGATCAAAGAAAAGTGAATCACGGCACTATGCCATGGTCAGTTGTATCAGCAAAGAATGAAGAAGGCATTTAACAAAAAGGTCCGACCTCGCGTCTTCAGGAAAGGAGACCTCGTGCTCAAGAAGATACAATCATTTCTCACTGACTCTCGGGGCAAGTGGACCCTGAATTATGACGGCCCCTATGTGGTCAAGAAAGCTTTCTCAGGCGGCGCCTTGAGACTTGCAACCATGGACAGAGAGGAATTTGCCTACCCCATGAATGTTGATGTAGTCAAGAAATACTTCGCCTTAAAAAACGTCTCGGTGGATTGAAAACCCGAAAGGGAGGTCCAGGCAAAAATTAGAGACATGAAAAAAATCATCCCGTTGGATTGGAAACCTCAAAGTACAATCCAGGCAAAAATTAGGGATAATGGCAAGTAACTACGTTCAACAAAGGGGCAAATCCCTCAGCAGCAGTTACGTCGCCCATCAGAAAAATGCCAGTCACGGTCATCTTCGACAGAAGCTCAGGATGCCCCGAATTCAAAGTTAGTAGAATGATAGTGGTCGTTATGTTTCAATGTAGCCCTTTTCCCTTAAATTACCATTTACTAACTTTGTAAATACTCTTTGGAATCACGCGCTTGGCTGATTTCCATCCTATCAATAAAATTTAAGCCCTTGTGCTTTTATTTGTAATTCTTATTTGTTTTAGCTTTATAGAACGACGTTTTTAACATGATCAATGATTCTTGAAATGAAACAAAAAATGAATTTACTTGTAAAAATTTTCTGCATAAAATAAAGATGGCAATTTCTTTTGACTGTTGAACATCGAAAGAACATCGTTCGCTTCTCCAGAAGTAATCGTACTTCAAAGTGCATAATCAAAGTACTCATTCTAAGCCAGTGCGCCTGAATGAAGGATCAGTTGTATCGGATGCGGTTTTCCCATCTGATACCCTCGGCCGAGTTCTCATCTCCTAAGCTCGACCAGCGTCGCTCCCAACATGGACCGTTTCTCCTAAGCAAGGCAGAATTGCTATCTTGAACCAGCGGTACTTCTTCGCCCCGCGATGGTCGAGTATCCCGTTATGTTCATCTTTTAGTGTGTATGTTGCGTCGGTTTTGTCAGGATATACATACATACATCATGCATTATTGATTTGCATTCACATTTATATTGCATCACTATCACTTTAGTCAGCCTTGTCCCCTAGTGATAAAAGTCTTCACAATCGAGTTGTCAGTTCTTTCCTAGTCAGGAAAGGTTGCGTCTGAACAATCTCTCTCCTCCAATTTATTTCTGGATCAGAATTAGCCCTTGATCACTTTGATAACTTGAACCTCTGAAAGGCCAGAGAACCTTCGACAAATGTCACTCTTCGCCATTGAAGACGACATACTTGCTTTCCTGGATTAAGGAAAATCCCCAGAGAAAGCCTCTTAATCAAGAAATTCGGTGGTACGGCAGTTTTTCTCCGAAAAAAGCCGCTGATGAAAAGGTCATCGGCACCTCAAGATTGGATCCCATCATATGGCGTTTCTCCGGGAAGATCCCGAGAAAAGTATGATATAAGACTCCAAGCGAAAGCAGTCTCTCAAGAAACTCACTTTCCACAGTAGAAACAAATGGCGTCTCCAATAAAGAAGTTTGTGTACCTATACAACTCAGACGACTGGGTCCCCCAGCAACTCCGACATCGAAACTTTTTCTATCAAATGGCATCTCCCCAGGAAAATTCAGCGAGAAGTTTGAGGAAAACTGCTACGTATAGCGTCCCTTGTCAAGAAAGTTTATTGACAAAAGAAACTGAGACCAGTTCCTTGGTAGGAAACCAGGATCGAGGGGAAGTTTATTTTAGAAACTAAGACCAGTTCCTTGGTAGGAAACCAGGATCGAGGGGAAGTTTACATCAGAAACTGAGACCAGTTCCTTGGTAGGAAACCAGGATCGGGGGGAAGTTTATTCCAGAAACTAAGACCAGTTCCTTGGTAGGAAACCAGGATCGAGGGGAAGTTTACCTTTTCAAAGCATCATTGCTTAGCAAAAGAAGAAGGATGCGCAAGCTGCCATTCTTAACCACCATCAAAATTTTGGGTATTCCGATATTTAATCCTCTTGCACCCCGAATGCCCGAACACCTTCGTCATTTGCACCTTCGGGTCCAAGAAGATTAAATAGGGGCATCTGTCATACCCCAAATTTTAACCACTAAGATTCCTATCATTGTGCAAATCATCATCACAATATGGGTGTATCATTATGCCTCATTAATCTTCCCAAACATGGGTGAACACTTACTACAGTCAAAATTAGGGTTTCAAGCCCTCTCTGAGCTCTTAGACAAAGGATCAATCAAGGAATGACATGATCTTCAACTTGTCTAAACCTCTCAAACATCAACAATGGATCAAAAGGACTCCCACTTCAAGGATTAAGCACATGGTTGCTCCCTTCTAGGTGGATCAAGCCTCGAGATCGCCAGTGTCACCAAATTAGGGTTTTGGTAGACCAGGGCCTCCAGATGGAAATTTTCCTCTGGGCATGAGCCAATACTTCAAAACTAAACCTAATATGCTCCATGGAACCTCATGACCCCAATCATCAAGTCAATTTTGCCTCAGGGGATGCAGTTATAAAAAAATTAGGAATTAGGGTTTCTTGACCTAATTCACCCCTAAGTTGACTTTTGGGACAAATCATGAGCCAAGACCTCAAGAGAAGATTTGAGGGTCTCTATGCACAACATTGATCCATTTACAACAATGGATTGATCCAAGACGCTTGATTCACAAGTTTCAATTTCATCGTAGCCACAATTAGGGTTTCGCGAGAAAAGTCAACTGTAACTTTGACTTTTGACCAGGACATGCTCCCAAGCCCTAAGGCATGATTCAATATACCCTATAACACCCATGGAACATGTCCATCAAGTTTGATTTAGGTCAAGGACATGATTTCCTAAAGGATTGCACAGTTTGGAATTCATCTGATAAAAAGTCAACTGTGCACAAAAGTCAACTTTGACTTTTTGAGATTTTTCACAATTATGGATGTTTAACCCTAAAATGATGTTAATGTATGATTTGAATCATCGTTCATCAAGAAAAATCAAAGAAAGTTGGATAACTTGTAAAAGGGGTAACCATAAAAAAACTTAGAAAATTTTCTATGTTATGAACAAAGTGCCAAGGGTACCAACTTTGGAGGATCATAACTCCTAAACCACAAAGCCATTTTTCCCCATCCAATGCTTGATTTCTAGATCTCATGGCCCTCTACGAAAACTTAAACTAGACCTCATTCCAATTCTTCATGGATTTTGAGTTATGGATTGATCAAAATCACAAAAAGTGAAAATGTCACTTTTTTCCAACACTTAGTGAAATTTTCACTAAGTCAGAATTTGCCTTCGCTTTTTTCCAAATGTAGGGATATTTTTCACTTGGATCCAAAAAGTATCAAAACCAAATATGATCAAACAGTTGTTGTATCATATAAGGGCTTTCCAAAATGGCCAAGAACATCACCAAATTCAATTTGAGCTAAGAGTTATGGTAGTGGCAAAATGCCTTGCTGAAAACTGCCAAGGCAAGGCAGAATTTTGCATTTTTGGTCGATTTTCCAAAATTAGCCAATTTCAAGCCTTGTCATTATCTTGGACGCATCTGAGGATCAAATCTAAAGAGGACAATCACTGAACCAAGCCTCCAAAGTCCTTGGAACAAGAAGTAGCATGCCAAACCAAGAATTGCCTAAAAGAGGGACAAGACTCCAATTTTGGATTGGAGCATTTAATAGATGCTTAGAGGTGGCATAGAGTGACACATTTGCAACTGAATTCAGTCAAGATACCTCCAACAAGTAGAGAACCAAAGCTTTGTGCTCTAAACTCTAGTCAATGGCTAGAGGAGACTTGGATTTTCATTTGCCAACTTTGGCCAAACCTCTGCTGTAGTTGCCATTCACTATTGATCCCAAAACAAACTTGCTCTACTATAAATAGAGCTCATTTGTGCTCAATTTGAGTACACCAAAACCATCAAACAAATGCTTTCCTCAAAATCCCTTTTTCTTGGCAAAAATGCCTTCTTTAGCAAGGTAACTCTGAGTTTTTGAGTTTGAGAGCTTTTCCAATCAAACCAATCACACACACACACCTCATAAACATCATATGTAGGTGATCCAAACTCTCACAAGTGACCTGTAATCACAAAATCACAAAGTCATCTCTCAAAACCTCAAAGTAGGCTCTTTGTGCATTTTTCAAGCCATGTATTGATTTAGTCACTTTCCAAACCAGATAAAACCTCAAATACACTCCAAATAACGTCCTTGAACTGTCCCAATGGTTCCCCCCATCTAGAACACCATTTGAGAGAGTTGCTATTTTGGTCACTTTTAACCCCTTTTGCAAGAAAGGGCCAGTTTGTGTTTTTGCAAATACCAGCTGATTCCAATCATCCTAAAAGCTTCTAAGAGATCATTTGAGTGTGTCTAAAGCATCAAATCATTTCTGGAACAAGAGGCTTGACAGATTACACAAAAACTCCAAAAAGCTCAAAAAAGGGTAAGCCTCATGACTTGAACTTTCCAAAATATGCAATGCTTTGAAGTCCACTGATCATGCACACCTCATACATGTTAAATATGTTGTGTTTGAACCAATTGATCATGTAATTCATGCTTGTATCAAAGTGTAGCATAGAAAATGCAATTATAGACATTTTTCAAAACCACTATCGGGTTTTGAGGAGGGAGTGTGATATGAAAAAACTACCACCACCATTGGATTCCTTATGAAATTCTAGTCTAGATACATATAAATTTTGTCTCAAACCATTAAGAATTGAGAAAGTTATGACCTTCACGTTTCTGAGCCAAAACTTGTCTTGCCTTGCCTTGGGTCAGGCCTAAAACCAAGGCATGACTTGTATATTTGTGATTTCACTTCAAACAATGGATGTATCATCACCCCAGTGGTAAGGCGCGCGCCTTGTGACCATGAGGTCGTGGGTTCAAACCCCACCCATGCCATTTTGTGTTTTTCATATTTTGCAATTTTTTTCAATATTTTATGTTTTATTAATTAATTGGAAAATTAATAACTCACTCAATTTTAATTATTTTTTATTGGTTCTTTTTGTAAAAAATCACAAAAATGTTGAAATATTTTATTCCACAAAAAAATTAAGTTTATATTATTTATTTAATATAATTACTATTTTTGTGAATAATTTCATTTTTATTTGTTTTAAACATTTTTAAAATGAACATTCATCTTGAAAAATCAAGAGCAAATGAGTTTTAATATCTCTTGTGATTAAAACTTCATTTTTCAAACCTTAAACAAAAAATCACAAGTGGTTTATTAAAATTCATTTGGTATTTTTCCTTGATTTTCTTTTAATATTTACTTTTAGAAGAATAACAAATTAGGGTTTCTTTGATTTTCACCCTCATCAATCATTTTCAAACATTCATGGGCCTCTGATAGAGTGTAAGACCCAATCCCCTTTTAACCAAAACAATTTTGGGCCTCAGATATTGTATAAGTCCCTCTGCGTTAAAAGAAAATCTCGGCGCAATCTCCAGTTCAAAAATAAAAAACCTTAGGCCTCTCCTCGAGCTATAAGACCCATTCAAACCTCTTGGGCCTCTAATAGAGTGTAAGAACCAATCCTTTGTAAATAAAAAACCTATTTTGGGCCTCACTTATTGTATAAGTCCCGTTGTATTTCAAAAAGTTCGACGCGATCATCGTCCGTTGAAAAACAAACCTTGGGCCTCTCCTCGAGCTATAAGACCCATTAAAAACTTTTGGGCCTCTATTAGAGTGTAAGACCCAATCCTTTTAAAAATCAAATTATCTTGGGCCTCAGTCATTGTATAAGACCCACTGCATTTTCAAAATCTCGGCGCGATCGCTATTTCAAACGAAAAATCATCTGGGCCTACCCTCGTGTTATAAGCCCCACTCTTTTTCTTTAAAACCTTTTGGGCCTCTTGAGAGAGTGTAAGACCCACCCCTTTGTACAGAAAAACATTTTGGCCTCAGTCACTTGTATAAGCCCCTCTGTACAAAGCGATAGTGCGATCATTGGTAAAAACCCTAGGCCTCCCCTTGAGCTGTAAACCCCAATTCTTCTTTTCAAAGCACTTTCTCCTTTGATTTTCAATATACTATTGTTTTCAATCTTAATTTGTTGAACAACTAACAAAACAGCATGGAAGCTCTACAATCGAGTAAGTGTTTATACACTTTCATTTACCGCTTTCATATGTATATAACTGTATTGTGGGGCTGTTTCACTGTAAGTCTTCTTTCATAAACTCATATCAACTGTGTAATAATAGTATAGCTATTTAGAGTTTCCCTGACAACTACGTCTAGCACTAAGCCCTGTTGATCACTCTTAAATAGACTAAACTAGATCCCCATAGGATTACCAGATCAGTCTTCTCTTCGGCTGTCCTCCTAGGAATTGTCAAGAAACTCTACTCCCCAGAGATGATCTTTTCTCCGTGAATGGCATCTCTTGAGTTTCTTCCAAATTCTCGAAATTTCCTGGCTTGATCTATTCTCTGTGAATAGCTTGTCTTGAACTTCTCGGGGTTTGGGGACCCACAGGCTTCTGAAAAGCACCCCCGCCTCCTCTTGGGCGTTGTACAAGGACCTGTCGACTTCTTAGAAGTATTCACAGCCTCCTCTTAGGCTTCGTATAAATGATTTCTTCCTCCGGGAATGATAGCCTCCTCTTGGGCTTCGTACAAATTGTCCCTCGGCTTCTTAAAAGATTCCTGCCTCCTCTTGAGCTTCGTACAAATTGTCCCGACGACCTCCTAGAGGTATAGGAACAAAAATTAGTCATCTTAATAGAACAGTTTTTTCAAAAAGTCTAGATCCTGCTACAGCTGTTTCTTAAACGTAATACAAAAGACGAAACTCTAGACTTGGACAGTCTAATTTCCTTGAATCTCAAAGACATTCTCAAGTTCCTTTCAAAACTAGGAGATGAAACCCGTAGACTCGGACAGTCCCAATACCCTTTGGAATTCCCATTTCCTTAAAGAACAGGAAATATTCCTGAACCTCGAATAAAAATCCCTGAGTGCAAACATTACTCATATAAGAACTGATTTTCTCTTTAAATCAGCATATTGGACTTGTCACTCAACTGAAACAATAACCATAGCCTCCATCTCAGGCTTCGTACAAGATACAAAAAGACTTTCCTGTTGAGTCAAACCTTTTAGCCTCCATATCGAGCTTCGTACGAGATACAAAAAGACTCCTGTTGAGTCAAACCTTTTAGCCTTCATCTCGGGCTTTGTACGAGATACAAAACACTCTCTTGTTGAGTATAAAAAGACTCTCTTGTTGAGTCAAACCCCTTTTTCCTCCATCTCGGGCGTCATACGAGATACAAAGCACTCTCTTATTGAGTCAACCCTTTTAGCCTCTCTCTCGGGCTTCGTACGAGACACAGAAAAACACCCTCTTGTTGGGTCAATAGCCTCCTCTTAGGCTTTGTATAAGGAAACCCCGATTGATTCAATCAACCTTTTAGCATCAAAACTGTGCCTCGTTCACAGGATACAAACATCAACAACTCTCTTCATCTAATTGCTGTAAGCGGCAAGCCTCTGGATTATTTACATCCACGCCATTGTCCTTCTTTTAGCATGAGAAATTCCTAAGGAAAGATAGCATTGCTCTACACTGAGTTAAAGTTTTCTCCTTCAGGTTAAAACCACCTATAAAGGAAATTATGGCATCACTAGGATTCGTATATCCCGGTTAAAGTAATCCTCCTTTATAGTCAGTCACCCAACAGTCATGACAAATATCCCCCTTTAGAGATGACAAGTTCTCTCTAAAGTCAACACCCTTTTAGCTTCACATCTTGGGCTTTGAACAAGATACAAATCACCTTTCGCTTCACGTCTTGGGCTTTGAACAAGACACCAAAACACAATTTCCTCCCATAGAATAGAGGAAGTACGATCGCTATGATTTCCCTGTTTCGGAAAACGGGAATACGTAGGCATAAGATTGAAAGAAAAATCTTAGCGAGCACACTAAACAAAAACTCAAAATCCCATACCCTCAGTCCTAAACATCCTACCCATGAACCGTCCAATGTTTTCAATCTCGGAAAAAAGAGTAAGAAGAAAAAGGCCCCATTACCATATAGCATCCGTAACCTAACAGACCGCTGTTTAAACTCAGTATGCAGTAGGGTTATTTGGAGACATCTATTTCCCTTCCTTAGTCAGCTCAATAGGATAAAAAATGAATCGACCTGTAGTAACCCCAAAGAGCGACAGTGCTTAAGAAACACGTCCAGTTTCACTCGCTACACTATGAACCTGAACTTCGATGAAACTTTGAGCACAAGAGAACCAGAGATGAGGTTCCTTATTATTTGGATCTTGTTGCTTGGCCAAATAAAGGCTTAATGAGATCTCAAATTCTTTGAAAATCAACTGATGAAAGATGAAGATTGAAGTGAATCAATGTGCAAATCTTGTAGCTTCAGATCCTTGCTTCTACACACTTTTTAGATGCAGATTGATGAAGAAACAAGCTCCAAAATGTTGAGGAGAATGATGAATATGAAGCTGCGTGTGATGGAAACTTCAGAGAGAGAGAGAGAATGAAAACTCAGAGGATATGAAGAATGAATTAAGTTCCTTTCAATTCAGTGGATCTTTCCTTTTATATGTGAAGTTAAGGGTTAACCAACTGTGGTTAACAGTTAGAAGCTTGGTTAAATGAGTTGAGGGTGAGTCAAGTTGGTTATGGATCGAGTTGTATTGTTTTGTTATGGTGAGGAGAGGGAGCATGATATCATTGTGTGGATTAATGATGAGAGGTGGTGATGTAATGGTGCTGCAGCTTGTACAATGCATATGCTTAGCCTACAAGCTTCCTTTTTTGGTTTGGACAATTAAGGCAAAGAGGTTACATGAGCATGTATGTGGATAAGAGTTTGTTTGGCTTGAAATGGCAAAGTTTTGGACATGGTATGGTACATGAGGTTTAGCATGCGCATGATGAACAAGAAAGAACAAGGTTTTATCTTAGTTTGGTTTACTTGGCATGGAAGCAAGTCAGGTGTGGGGATGATGACTTTGGAGCATTGAATCTCATGAACTATTGAATGAAAATGGTTGGGTTTTGGTTATTTGGAGAGAGGGGATGGATTAAAACAAGATTGGTGTTCAAAACAATTGCAAATTGAGCCTCTAACATGCTTGAAAGGCCTCATGAAGATGCTTGTACACAACTGTGTTGGCAGGTCAGCCTGACCTGGTCGTGCCCTACCATATGCGCATGTGGATGAAACAGTTAGAGTCCTTACTTTGAGCTACTACATCTCCCTAATGATTGATCAAATGAAAAATCTTTCAACACCAAAGTTGAAGAGGAGATCAAGAGGAACAAGAACCATGTTGGACAATTTTTCATATGAAGCTTCTATCATGGAGAAATTTTTCTTGGAACATTTACATGTCATGCATACCAAGTGTTTGTTGAAATTACTGCGCGCTGACTGGCCATGACTTGCCCATTTGCCTTGATTTGTCTCCACTTTAATCCATCACATCTCTCTCAATTTTAATCCAATGAGGATGTTCTCGGTATGGTTTTGAAGCTTGGAATGTGAACTTTTGATAGGCCTCCCTAACTTTTCAATTTGGAGATTGGAACATGGAGAAAGAATAGCTTAAAGTGAGCCCTTCAACTTGCCTACACTTACCATTTTTAGAAACCCTAAGTTTCTAAGTTTAGCAACTTTGAATCCTTCTTGATTTTTGATGAAACCCTAGACATTCCTTGATCAAATCTTCATCAATGAACATATTTGAGATGAGGAACATGAAATTGACCTCAAAAAGTCAGGAGTTGACTTTTTCCTCTGCACAATTGACTTTTCCCCAATCTGACTGATTCTCAACCAATTGATCAATTGAATATCCTCTGAAATGAATCAATGGCCAATACTTCATCCTTAGACAATTGAGAGAATATGGAAAACCTTGAAAACAAGTCTTGCCCAAAAAATCAGCAATAAACTGATTTTATGGCAAACCCTAGTTTCGATGCCCTCAGTCCAGGAGAAATTAGCACATCCTCCAAGGATGAGATATGCCATTTGGAGATGCTAAAAGCTCAAAGATCTTGCCCATTGGGGTGTTATGCTCAAGAATCCCAAAACCCTGATTTTGCACTAGTTAGGAGAATGTGATCCACTTGAAGTTTCTTGTCAAACTTGAATCAATTAAGATCTCTTGAGGCTCAAGACTCCCTTGATTGGATTGAGATACCTTGATCCCATGCTAAGGCCAATGCTATGCAAAGATGATAATGCAAAGCATGCAATGAAACATAAGCCCGTCAAAGCTAAAACATGAGGGCAAATTTTGAGGTGTTACAGCTGCCCCTATTCAAACTTCTTAGATCTGAGGGTATGATAGCAATGACTTTCAGACAATCAGGATACACGGGGTTTGAATACCAAAATAACCTGGAAATTTGCAACCTGTAGGGGTAATGAAATATAGAGATTACGAGGGCGGCCGAAGGCGAACTCGAAAAGAAAGACCGGCCAAAGGCGAATTCTGCGGGGGAAAAAATAATACGAGGACGGTCGAAGGCGAACTAGAAAAGGTAGACCGGCAGAAGGCGGGCTAACAACTAGAACAAAACGAGGATGGCCGGAGGCAAACTCGAAGAGAAAGACCGACCGAAGGCGTAATTTCTAACAACAATAAGACTAAGACGGCCGAAGGCGGACTCGAAAAGAAAGGATACGAGGACGGCCGAAGGCGAACTCGAAAAGAAAGGCCAGCCGAAGGTGGACTTTCAAAGAAAGACTAAGCCAAAGGTAGACTCTCAAACAAAGGATACGAGAACGGCCGAAGGCGAACTCAAAAAAGAAAGGCCAAACCGAAGGTGTACTTTCAAAGAAAGACTAAGCCGAAGGTAGACTCTCAAACAAAGGATATCAGAATGGCCGAAGGCGAACTCGAAAAAGAAAGGCCAAACCGAAGGTGGACTTTCAAACCCAACAGTACGAGACCAAGCCGAAGGCGGACTCGAAAAGAAAGACCAAGCCGGAGGTGGACTTTCAAAGAAAGGATATGCCGAAGGTAGACTTTCAACCAAAGGGTACGAGGACGGCCAAAGACGAACTCGAAAAGAAAGTTCAAGTCGAAGGTGGACCTTCAAACCCAACAATACAAGACCAAGCCAAAGGTGGACTCGAAAAGAAAGACCAAGCCGAAGGTGGAACCTCTAACAAAATAATACGAGACCAAACCGAAGGTGGACTCAGAAAGGAAAGACCAAACCGAAGGTGGACTTTCAAAGAAAGACTATGCCGAAGGTAGACTTTCGAACCCAAAAATACGAGACTAAGCCAAAGGTGGACTCAAAAAGAAAGACCAAGCCGGAGGTGGGCTTTCAAAGAAAGACTAAGCCGAAGGTAGACTCTCAAACAAAGGATACAAGGACGGCCGAAGGCGAACTCGAAAAAGAAAGGCCAAACCGAAGGTGGACTTTCAAAGAAAGACTAAGCCGAAGGTAGACTCTCAAACAAAGGATACGAGGACGGCCGAAGGCGAACTCGAAAAAGAAAGGCCAAACCGAAGGTGGACTTTTAAAGAAAGACTAAGCCGAGGGTAGACTCTCAAACAAAGGGTACGAGGACGACCGGAGGCGAACTCGAAAAGAAAGGCCAAGCCGAAGGTGTACTTTCAAACCCAACAATACGAGACCAAGCCAAAGGTGGACTCGAAAAGAAAGACCAAGCCGAAGGTGGAATCTCTAACAAAACAATACGAGACCAAACCGAAGGTGGACTCGAAAAGGAAAGACCAAACCGAAGGTGGACTTTCAAAGAAAGACTATGCCGAAGGTAGACCTTCAAAGAAAGACTATGCCGAAGGTAGACATTCAATAAAGGAATACAAGACCAAGCCGAAGGTAGACTCGAAAAAGAAAGACCAAACCGAAGGTGGACTTTCAAAGAAAGACTAAGTAGAATCAACAGATCTACAAAGATGACTCCGCTAGGGAAAAGAGAAATCTAAACAGACAACCATGTAGGGGAGTATAGGAAGGAACAATAGTAAGAAGGACGAATCCATTGGTTGCGGTGTAAAGTTAAACAACATCTCCCGAGTTTATTCATTTTCTGCTGGGGAAAGAATCTGATAAAAGATATCAAACCTGGCTTATGCTTTGAATGCATATGTTTGAATTTTTCTATGGCGTAATGCTCCATACAAAATGGAAATGCTACGCGTTTGGGAGGATTCCATGCAAGAATGCTTATGCAATGCAAAAGAGGCGCTCCAGCAAAATAAATGTTGAAGACGAAGGAAAATCCATCGGGGATGACAAACTAAATGGTCCTCTAAATTAAAAGATCCTTCTAAGAAAAATTTCACTGAACGACTTCCTGATCACCATCTCTGCTGGAGATGAAGACTCCAAGAGAAATTCCACTCTGTTGGAGATGGATAAAGATGAATATTGAAGGTGGAACCCAAAGAGAATTTTCTGCCTGGGGATTACCAATGACTTCCACCGAAGACAGAACCCAAAACATGGATCTGAAATATGCCAATAACAATTGGACTTAAAACCTACTGGGGATGTCAACCGCTGTTGAACAAACCACTGTGAAGATCACCACCAAACTCTGCTTGGGGGACTAGTCAATAATACCGAACCTGCTTAGGGATATTACTGAACTTAACCTGCTGCTGGGAGACATCTGTACCTTCACCCTGCTGGGGAATATCAGCCACTATTAGCAAACCTGCTTGGTGATTGATGACATCAACTCTGCTAGGGGATACCATCAAGCTTACTCCTCTGTTGGGGATCAGATCATACCATTGCTGATGAAAAAAACACTCCCTGACTAGCTGAGGAAAATGAGTGCCAAGACTCTGTGGGGAAATAACCTATTTGTCCAAAGAAGATATTCCATCAGTCTCTTGCTGGGGATGCAGAAGTAGCATCTTTTGGCTGCTTGCTAAGAGAGTAATAAATTAATCACAACTCTAGCCAGGGAAATAATCCTCTGTACTCTGGCCGGGGAGACTAACAACCTGCTGAGGAGGATGAAATTTACCTGATGGGGATTAGAGCATGCCGTTGCTAACGGAATTATACTTCATGACCTCAGAGAAATCCACTTCTGACTACTTGCCGGGGAATAATAAACTAACCATGACTTCGGCTGGGGAACACAATCCTCTGTACTCTTGCTGGGGAGAGTAAGCTCTGTTGAGGATGATGAACTTTCAGTGCTGAGGGGGGTAACTCTACTAGGGAGAAATCCTACTGCCCTGCAAACAAAATCAACAGTATATGCAAAATGCCCATCTAGATTACCATCTTAATGGTTGTTACTTGAGCAATTTCCACTATTTTTCGATATGTTTCGCAAAGCTTAACATTTTCGTATGTAATGTTTATAAAAAATATCGGACGTTTTCACAAACAAAACAGTAAAAGTAAAAACACGCATGGAAAGCTCTTTGAATGAAAATGAAAATTTTATTGAATGAATTGGCCTGTACATAGGCATTTACATTCGGAATCAATTCCTGAAAAGAGGTAATTGCACACAAATGTAAAAGAAAACACACTGTTGTACCCCAAATTTTACCCCTTAGATATCATAACATCTCGCATTGACATTTAGATTCAATCATCTATGCATTGTTAACTAACCACTTCATCTTGCAAGTTGTTTCTTTTGTGTGAAAAGGCAGGGTTTGTACAAGAAAGAGAGCAAAGTTAATAAACCAGGATCTCGCATGATTTAAAGTCTCCTAAGACATTTCTTGACTCCATACAATCGTGGAAGATACCATGTTGCAAAACAAATGACCTTCATGCATTTAGCTTGTGCACTTAACCCATTGAACTTTGCCTTTTCTTTTTCTGATCGAAACCCTAAAACAAGCAACGGATAATTTTTCGCTTGGCTCAAGGAGGATAGCCACGATGTCGTGCAAGTAAAAGCCACTGTGCCATTTTCTTCTCAAGACAAATCCATTATCCACTGTATCACCAATACCCGGATCAACTGGCTTTGCCTATAAAAGGAGCTCATTTCCTCCTTGTTCAACACACAGCGAGAACCCACAGAAACAACATAGAAATACTCATAAACTCTCTCAAAATTTCCCACGTCCTTAATCTTGCAAGCCACCCTCAAACTTGCAAGAAATTTATTATTTTTCATTAGTCTGTAAAATCCTTCCAAACACTTCCAACAAAACCCAAAGCGTTCAAACGTATCTTGTTTGTGGTAACTGAAGGAGGAGAGGAGGAAGCTTATCTATTCCAGAACATAGCAGTGAAGAAGCAGTGGACTTACTCCACTAGGTAATACACTCTCTGTTATTCATATACTATTCTGTTTCATATTAATGCATGTTTTCTATTCTGTTATTATTTTGTTCCTGTGAATATTGATAAATGTTATTGGTTCTGTAATAAATATTATTATGAATATTGTTGATGATGTTGGACTGATGATACGAATCTTTGGTTTCATTTTGTTTAAATCGTATGAGCTTTTTATTTAACGTAACTGAACTGATTATTTTAAAAAAGAAATAGAAACTGAACAACAAACCTGGCGGTAGCCAGATCGCACACTAAAAAAAACAACACACAGGGCGGCGCTCGCCACCCCCAGGCATAAAAAACAAAAAATAATATGACACAAGGTGGCACAAGCCACCCTCTCCTCACAAGGAGGTGGCGCAAGCCACCTTAGGAGAAAATGGGGAGCATGGCGCAAGCCATGATGACAGGTGGCGCCAGCCACTTCTTGTGGCCTAAAGCATGGCGCAAGCCATGGCCATTTTGTGTACAGTGGCGCAAGCCACTTGTACTGGGTGGCACTCGCCACCCCTTTTCTTTTTTTCTCTTTTCTCTCTTATTTAATTCATTTTGTTTCATATTTATTTTATTTTTGTCTTATTTAAAAAAAATCAACAAATAAAAATATGTTTTATTTTATTCAGAAAACTTTTTTTAAAATCAACTACCACTTTTCTAAAACACAAAAAAATATATGTTGTAACTCAACTCATGATTTCTTTTTTCTGTAAAAATGAACTTCAATAATCTTAATGTTTCCTGGCTCCTTTTTATTTCTTTGGCTACTATCATTAAGTTGCACGACTCTAAATGTTTTTGTTTTCAAACTGTGAGAATGTTTTCTCAACCATACTTGTCATATTTATGCGACCATTAATCCATGTTGTCATAATCACAATTGAAAATTTATTCCTTATGTTGATTAATGCCTACTGTCTTGGAATCTTTAAACTCATATGTTTCACTACATTTTCAACCCGACTATAATTCTCTTGTTTACAAGATGTTGTTTCCCCCTTGCTTCCAAAGGAAAAGTTTTTTCTATCGATTTAAAGATCATAGAAAGCTCATAACCCTCGTTTGACCTCATAGTCATAGGATTCCTTCTTGACCTCATAGTCATAGGGCCATCTTACCTTGACCTCATAGTCAAAGTCTCTCTATTGACCTCATAGTCATAGATAGCTCATTATCACCTTAGCCTCATAGCCATCCAGTCTTTGACCTCATAGTCATTAGCAACATCTTTACCTTATCCTTAGCAGATTTTTTTTAGCAAGCAAACATAACATAACACAAACTAAACAAGAGGTTCCTGTAGAGTACTATAGATATTCAGGGTGCTAATACCTTCCCTTAGTATAACCAACCCCCGAACCTTAGATCTCCCCCCTTTAGGTTTTCTCGGTCTTGAACCTTTCCTTTGGATAAATCAAAGTCGGTGGTGAATTCAAAGAAATGTGATGCAAGTTAATTAATAGCTTGTTATCCGATTCTCACCGCAACAGAAATGGCGACTTCATTGGGGATTCTCCCCTAAGAGGGTTAAGCCCACCTTGTTTGTATTTGTGTTATTTATATGTTTGCTTGCTTGTATATCTGTACATATTTTTATCTGTATATATACCTGTCTGTGCTTGGTTTTTTCTGTATGCAGGGTTGTTACTTTGAGTGGTGAGATAAGTCCTAACCCGGACTTGAGAGCACTTATGATAGGATTGTGGTGTAATCAATAGTCGGTTGTTGGGAGTAGTCCTAACAATTTATGGGATATGATGACCACACTCAGATGAAGCCCTTTGGGATTGTTGATGTCTGATGTGAGCAGTCGCATTGATATTACTTTTTCAATTGCAAGCCAGGGATTCTGAGGACCGTAGTTACCTTCACCCCACTTGGCCTTTTAGGATGTAGTGCGATGGCTATGAGGGAGTAAGTCCCTAGTAGTTGTTACCCGATACTACACTCAAACGAGTTTATCTTGAGAATATTATTAAACCGCGTGTGTAGTCACGTAGGCCGATAATATCCGAAGGATTTACGTAGACTCTGAGAACTTTTTAGAACCTTGTTCTACGGATATAAGAACCCTAGTACACACCCTTGGTTTGGTTCTTTACCCAGACTTCATGCTGTGATCTCAAACCCTTGATCATGTTGCATGTGTTTTGCACCCTGTTTGCATTGCATTACATATCATTTGCATCTTTGCATGATTCATTGCATACGTCTGTCTGTCTAGTGACTCATTTCCAATAGTCTCCATATCCCAGAGTTCACCTATGATTCGTCAAGCTGATTCCTCGACACCGATACCAGACTAGAGCTAACTACAGACGAAAGATGTCAGAGCAAGAGGCACACAATGCTGAGGTTCGAATGGAGATCGATGACCTTAAGTCGAGCATGACTAAACTAACTGAGATGCTTCAAGTTTTGATTGTTAGAGGAGAACCTCCCCAAAGGACTGTCATCCAGGAAGTTTCAAGTGCTGATCCTCCACAGGTTCAAGTGCCACCATCAACTTGGCCTGAGTTTGGTTTGCCACACAACTATTCTCCACCTCTTGCATCTACTGCTATGATTGGTCAGATTGTTAGACCAGTGTTTCAAGCTCCTGTTTTTGCCGAGCCTCAACCTATAGTTCAGACTACTCGAGCTCCCTTTGAGGATCCCCTTTATGAGTACAATGCTGCCAGTGCTCAAGGTGAGGACCATGAGGACTTTGTTGAACCTGAAGTTGTCCAAGAGCAGTTTCAAAGCATAGAAAAGAGACTCAAGGCCTTTGAGGGTACTGATTTCTTTAATGTGGATGCAGACAACATGTGTTTAGTATCTGACCTTGTTATGCCTGCTAAGTTTATAACTCCAGATTTTGTGAAGTATAAGGGCCACTCTTTCCCAAGAGCTCATTTGGTCATGTATCTTCGCAAGATGACTGCTCATGCCAAAAATAAAAAATTGCTTATCCAATGTTTTCAGGATATCTTGAGTGGGGCATCACTTAAGTGGTATAAGGGTCTCGAGCAAAACTCAATTCACTGCTTCCAAGATCTCACAAATGCCTTCATGAAGCAGTATAAGTATAACCTTGACATGGCTCTTGATCACCGTCAACTGCGAAACATGTCTCATAATGATAAAGAGTCTTTCAAGGAGTATGCTCAGCGCTGGAGAGAGTTGGCCTCCCAAGTTGAACCTCCCCTGGCCGAGAAGGAGTTAACCGAAATGTTCATGGATACCTTGTCCCCGTTCTATTGGGAGAAGATGATTGGAAGTGTTTCCTCCAACTTCACTGATTTGGTTACTATCGGCCAAAGACTCGAGGAAGGACTTAAGAAGGGAAAAGTATCCAAGGCTGTTGAATCTTCCAATGCTGTGAAGAAATCCTATGGGAATTTTTAGAAGAAGAAGGAAGAACAAACTAATACTGTCATGGTTGAAGCAAGAAAGCCTCGGTATACCATTCACCCTGTTGTTGCTGCTGTTACTCCTGTGGTTGCTGCTCCATGACCAGCTCGAGCTCTCCAACGTCCGGCTGTTGGACAAAACCAGTACCGTAATAGGGGTCAATTTGATCATATTCCCATGACTTACACTGAACTTTATCCTGGTTTGGTTCAACAAGGTTTGATTACCACAAGGCCTTTGCCTCCTCCTCCAAATCCTCTTCCAGCCGGCTATAGGGCTGATATTCATTGTGAATACCATCAAGGTGGTGCAGGCCATAACTTGGAAGGTTGCTTTGCATTGAAAGCTAAAGTACAAGAGCTGATGAGAAACAAAATCCTCTCCTTTAAGGACAATCCCAATGTTCAGGGTAATCCTTTGCCAGGGCACGCCAAGTGAAGCCTCAATCGACTTCGGCTCAGCTACTTCTTAAAGACAGGACAGCTCATCCTTGTGTTTGATTAGTCACTAGGCCTTTGTTTCTTGTTGTTTGCACTTTCTTTATTTTGTAATAGTTATTTGCTTTCAACTATGTTTGTACTTTCAAAATTAATGAAATGAGCATTGCAATTTTTGATTCAATTCATTTGTGTTTGCTATTTACATCTCTATGCTTTCTTTTGCAAAATACTTTATCTCTTTTCCACTTTCCTTTTGATTATGCAAAGATTGGAGGGAGGATGATGATACTTAATACTCATAACTGTTGTTGATATGCTTTCAAATCAAAACTTTGCTGATGATGTAAGGCATTGTTTCAATCCCCAAACACTGGAGAAATAAGGAAGATAACCCCTTGTTAACCCCTTTGAGCCTGGAAGTAGGAGTTTCTTTTCTTTACAAATAAAAACCCGCAATTTTAACCTGGGGCAGGGTAGTTCTCAGTTAACTGGATTGTGCATTCAAATTCAAGAATTTTAGGCAAGATGCCTTTCAACAAAAGTTCACAGTTTTCCTTCGCACACGGCAAGAAAGTGTCGAAGATGTCTTTCAGGTCTAACGCCAATGATGGTTCACTGTAATCATTAAGCAAGGCAACCACTAAAAAAAAGCGCGCTAAGTCAAAACCTATGAAGGAGACTTAGGAAAAAATTGGGTATCTCGCTGACTGTAAGTTCAAATGACACAGTTCAGACGAAGTTAGGGATAACAAAAACCAATCAAGAGGTTACCAAAATCCTCAAAGACAAAACTAGTTGACTGAATGTTGAAGCAGTGACTGCCATATCAAGTCCATTGAATTTTGAACCATCATCGTTACTATCATCAGTGCAATTCCTAACCTATGGGAACCTGAGTACATAGTTTGAGTTAACTGAGCATAGGATTGGAAGTTCATCACGTAGATTGGGTGGGTCACAAATAAATTTTGAGCCTTTATCCTTTGTTTCTTAAACCGTGAACCAAGCCACGTTACAACCCTCGAAAGACCTAATTGAAGCAAGGTCATTTTGAAAGCATACTACAGCAAGATTGCGTAACCTGACTCCCAAAGATTTTTGCAGATCATTTGTTTTGGTATCACGCCTTTTGCTTTACTTTTCACTCCTATATGTCTTGAACCGCCGTTTTCAGAACAGTGATTCATTTGTTTTGCAATTTGATTTTGATTTCAAAAGTTGTTTGAACTTTGCATTTACCACCTTTGTACAAATACTTTTGTTTGCAAACTAGCTTTCTTCTTAAGAAATTTCAAACAATTGAGAAACTTGGTCGTTGATCCAATCTGGGGCAAGTTCCTTCCATATCCTGTTGAGAATCAGTTCAAGATTTGTGGTTTAATGGCGACTTCCCAAAATTGGTTTATATAGAAGTTTTTCAAGACTCAGACTGGGGCAAGCTTTCCAAAGAGCACCGTGAAACAGTCAGTTACCGAGTCAGACAAATTGAAGCAAAGATCAGTTCATCTACAACTGTCAGCTAATCTGGGGCAAGTTACTTGAAGAATCCCCAAGCAGCTCTCCATCCTTCTTTACGAGGATCATCACTAGATACAGTTTATTAGTGTGGCAAAGATGTGTTCAGTAGAAGCATCTCTAGTCCCCAGACAGAATGGCAGTGATCTCCATGTTGAGGAATTAGTCTTCCAGTATTGTCTTCTCCATAAAAGAGTCGAGCGGTGTCGTCAGCATCCGCATTTGCATTTGATCAAATATCATCTGCAAAATTCATATACATATGCATATCATGAGTGTTTCATCCTCATTTGCATTTCTCCCGAGGTCGTGTCGTTATCCACGTCCTACCTTACCAAAATGTTACCTGTCCTTTCATTCAATGCCATTCCTGAATGTTGTCATTCTCTTGCGCATCTAATCTTGTTGATAGATGTTGGTCTTCTCTCATTCCAATGCTAATCCTGGATCTTTATATTCTCTCACTCCAGTGCCATTCCTGGATGCCTGTCTCTTGCGATCTCCAGTGCCATTCCTGGATATTTTGTTCCTCTTGTTTCTCCCAGTGCTATTCCTGGAAGTTTTGCCTCTCTTTTGTAATCCTCGTCAAATTTTCTTGGATACCTTTCAGTGACATTTCTGAAAGTCTTATTTGTTCATTCAATGCTATTCCTGGATGTCTCTCTCACTATCATTCGATACCATTCCTGAATATAGTGATTTTCCTTTACTTTTAGTGCCATTCCTGAAAGACCACAATCATTCAATGCTGTCTTGGATATTGTGATTCCTTTTATCTAATGCTTTCTTGGATCCTTACTTTATTCACTTTTATCTAAAGCCATTATTAGATATTGTGATTTATACCTTTCATTCAAAGCCATTATTGGGTGACTGGTTTCTTTGCATTCAATGCCATTCTTGAATGCAGTCTCTGTTCACTTCTATCTAAAGCCATTTTTAGATATTGTGAGTCATACCTTTCATTCAAAGCCATTATTGGATGACTGGTTTCTTTGCATTCAATGCCATTCTTGAATGTAGTCTCTATTCACATTCATCTAAAGCCATCATTAGATATTGTGATTCCTATTATCCAATGCTTTCTTGGATCCTTACTTTATTCACTTTTATCTAAAGCCATTATTAGATATTGTGATTTATATCTTTCATTCAAAACCATTATTGGGTGACTGTTTTCTTTGCATTCAATGCCATTCTTGAATGCAGTCTCTGTTCACTTCTATCTGAAGCCATTTTTAGATATTGTGAGTCATACCTTTCATTCGAAGCCATTATTGGTTGACTGGTTTCTTTGCATTCAATGCCATTCTTGAATGCAGTATCTGTTCACATTCATCTGATGCCATTCTCAGCTATTATGATTTGTACCTTCCATGCAAAGCCATTATTGAATGCCTGGTGTACTTTTATTTAATGCCATATAGTCTTGTTTGCTCACTTTTATCTAAAGCCATTATTAGATATTGTGACTTATACCTTTCATTCAAAGCCATTATTGGATGACTGGTTTCTTTTGCCATTTGACTTTTCTCTGGATGTGTCTTTCTCTTTTGGCTTTTCTCGAAGATCCCGTTTGAACTCTTCAGTACTAGAAAATCCCAGAAAATCTTTTGTTGATGTCTATCCTTTTATTTCAAATTGATCCCCGGTGGAGATTATGTCTTCTTTCTGGTAAAGAGTGTACTTTCATTCCCCCAGTATCGTCCGGTCACCTATAAACCTGTCGTCCATCTCCTTGGACTTTTCCGTAGTGGGGAGCACCTCTCTGGCTCCCATCCCTAGTGAGGACCTGTAGGAGTTCCTCTTTATTTTTCTATCCCCGCTGTTTCCTCAGGTCTCCCCAGTGAGTCTTTTGTTGGTCAGCTTGTATCCCCAATAAATTTTCCTTGTGAATATTAACCTTCATCCTTCCCCAGTAAATCTCGTCTGTGGTGGTTTGCTCTTTATTTCTGGAGTCTGTCTGCACCTTTGCATCTATCATATCATCATTATCATCATACTAGAAGTTCATGGCATGTCAGCACGTGCATGTCTATTGTTTGTCATTAGCATCTGCATTCCATCTAAGGGCAAAATTTTCGGTTTGCTATATTTAAATACCTTTCACCTTGGTATCCCGAGGATTCCCATCTCTCGTGCCATCCGGTGAAGCTATTTAAATAGGGGCAACTGTTGTACCCCAAATTTTACCCCTTAGATATCATAACATCTCGCATTGACATTTAGATTCAATCATCTATGCATTGTTAACTAACCACTTCATCTTGCAAGTTGTTTCTTTTGTGTGAAAAGGCAGGGTTTGCACAAGAAAGAGAGCAAAGTTAATAAACCAGGATCTCGCATGATTTAAAGTCTCCTAAGACATTACTTGACTCCATACAATCGCAAGAATGGGTGAAATGGTTATTGAGATATGGTGCACCAAAGTTGGCATGATGAAATATTTGTTTCACACTTAGAAAGAATTCAAGGTGCTTTGGTCCTTACTATGCTCAATTTCATCAACATAAAAATCTTGTAAAGGAGGAAATGGTCTTTTATGTGGTTCACTAAAATGCAAACCATCGTGTGGAAAAAGCGTGATTTATGGCGTGGTTTTATTACAAACTTTGCTTCATTTAATTGGAACCGGTTTTTTTTAAAAACCATATGCCAAATACACCTTTTGTTTTCTCAGAACCAACTTCCAACACGCGTGCCACTAAAACGGTGCCAAGAAAGTTCTGAAAGTACAACCTTTTGTACTTAGACAGTTGAAAAGTGGAAGATACCACGTTGCAAAACAAATGACCTTCATGCATTTAGCTTGTGCACTTAACCCATTGGACTTTGCCTTTTCTTTTTCTGATCGAAACCCTAAAACAAGCAACGGATAATTTTTCGCTTGGCTCAAGGAGGATAGCCACGATGTCGTGCAAGTAAAAGCCACTGTGCCATTTTCTCCTCAAGACAAATCCATTATCCACTGTATCACCAATACCCGGATCAACTGGCTTTGCCTATAAAAGGAGCTCATTTCCTCCTTGTTCAACACACAGGGAGAACCCACAGAAACAACATAGAAATACTCATAAACTCTCTCAAAATTTCCCACGTCCTTAATCTTGCAAGCCATCCTCAAACTTGCAAGAAATTTATTATTTTTCATTAGTCTGTAAAATCCTTCCAAACACTTCTAACAAAACCCAAAGCGTTCAAACGTATCTTGTTTGTGGTAACTGAAGGAGGTGATGAGGAAGCTTATCTTTTCCATAACATAGCAGTGAAGAAGCAGTGGACTTACTCCACTAGGTAATACACTCTCTGTTATTCATATACTATTCTGTTTCATATTAATGCATGTTTTCTATTCAATTATTATTTTGTTCATGTGAATATTGATAAATGTTATTGGTTCTATAATAAATATTATTATGAATATTGTTGATTATGCTGGACTGATGATACGAATCTTTGGTTTCATTTTGTTTAAATCGTATGAGCTTTTTGTTTAACATAACTGAACTGATTGTTTTAAAAAAGAAAGATAAACTGAACAATAAACCTGGCGGTCGCCAAATCGCACACTAAAAAAAACAACACACAGGGTGGCGCTCGCCACCCTCAGGCATAAAAAATAAAAAATAATATGACACAGGGTGGCGCAAGCCACCTTAGGAGAAATTGGGGAACATGGCGCAAGCCATGATGATAGGTGGCGCCAGCCACTTCTTGTGGCCTAAAGCATGGCGCAAGCCACTTGTACTTGGTGGCACTTGCCACCCCTTTTCATTTTTTTCTCTTTTCTCTCTTATTTAATTCGTTTTGTTTCATATTTATTTTATTTTTGTCTTATTTAAAAAAAAATCAACAAATAAAAATAAGTTTTATTTTTTTCAGAAAACTTTTTTTTAAAATCAACTACCACTTTTCTAAAACACAAAAAAATACATGTTGTAACTCAACTCATGATTTCTTTTTTTGTAAAAATGAACTTCAATAATCTTAATGTTTCCTGGCTCCTTTTTATTTCTTTGGCTACTGTCATTAAGTTGCACGACTCTAAATGTTTTTGTTTACAAACTGTGAGAATGTTTTCTCAACCATACTTGTCATATTTATGCGACCATTAATCCATGTTGTCATAATCACATTTGAAAATTTATTCCTTATGTTGATTAATGCCTACTGTCTTGGAGTCTTTAAACTCACATGTTTCGCTACATTTTCAACCCGACTATAATTCTCTTGTTTACAAGATGTTGTTTCCCCCTTCCTTCCAAAGGAAAAGTTTTTTCTATCGATTTCAAGATCATAGAAAGCTCATAACCCTCCTTTGACCTCATATTCATAGGATTCCCTCTTGACCTCATAGTCATAGGGCCATCTTACCTTGACTTCATAGTCAAAGTCTCTCTATTGACCTCATAGTCATAGATAGCTCATTATCACCTTGGCCTCATAGCCATCCAGCCTTTGACATCATAGTCATTAGCAACATCTATACCTTATCCTTAGCAGATTTTTTTTAGCAAGCAAACATAACATAACACAAACTAAACAAGAGGTTCCTGTAGAGTACTACAGATATTAAGGGTGCTAATACCTTCCCATAGTATAACCAACCCCCGAACCTTAGATCTCCCCCTTTAGGTTTTCTCGGTCTTGAACCTTTCCTTTGGATAAATCAAAGTCGGTGGTGAATTCAAAGAAATGTGATGCAAGTTAATTAATAGCTTGTTATCCGATTCTCACCGCAACACACACATGTCGGTAATGTGGGGAACAGATATCCACCATGATTCAATTCAGCTATGACCCAATATGGCTCTTTTATCCGCAGATGCTTTGACCTTCGAAGAGACTGACTGGACTGATTGCCTGCCTTCGAAATTTCCAAGTATTAAAAATGTTCACAGATCGAACGCATATTGTAGCCTCTTGCTTTCAAATCCCTAACTTTTTCCTAGATCGCCCTTTTCGGGTTTTCAATCCACCGGGATACCCATTTTTGCCAAAGTTGCCTTTTCAGGTTTTCAACTTTGCGGGTTTATTCTTTTCTTTTCTTTTTATCCCTAATTTTTTCCCGAACCTTTTCTTTTTATGGTTCACCGGGATGCCCCTTTTTTGCCTGGATCTTCTTTTTATGTCCAGCGGGTCTCTTTTATGCAAAGTATTTTTTGACTACGTCTGCGTTCACAGGGGACGTAAAATCTTCGCCATCCATAGTTGAGAGTAATAAGGCTCCACCAGGGAAAACCGTCTTACTACATATGACCCTTCATAGTTTGGAGTCCATTTGCCCCTGTGATCTGTTTGAGGTGGAGGATCCTTTTCAAAACCAATTCACAAGCTTGAAAACACCGAGGATGCACTTTCTGATCAAAGCCTTTCTTCATCCTGCTCTGATACAGCCGACCATGTGCAATGGCTGCCAATCTCTTTTCCTCGATAAGGTTCAGCTGATTCAATCTGGAACGCACCCATTCAGCTTCATCAAGCTTCAAATCTGCTAGAATTCTCAAAGAAGGAATCTCAACCTCTACTAGTAGAACTGCTTCCATACCATATACCAATGAGAAAGGAGTAGCCCCATTTGATGTACGTACCGAAGTACGATAACCCTGTAAAGCATAGGGCAATATATCATGCCAGTCTTTATACGTCAACACCATTTTCTACACAATCTTCTTGATGTTCTTATTTGCCGCTTCAACAGCCCCATTCATCTTCGGACGATAGGGAGAAGAATTGTGATGTTCAATCTTAAAGCTCTGACATAGCTCCTTCATCATCTTGTTATTCAAATTCGCACCATTATCAGTAATGATTCTCACCGGGACTCCATACCAGCAGATGATGTCCTTCTTAATAAACCGGGCTACCACTTGTCTGGTGATGTTGGAATACGAGGCTGCCTCCACCCACTTCGTGAAGTAATCAATGGCAACCAAAATGAAACAATGCCCATTGGAAGCAGTTGGCTCAATCTTTCCAATCATATCAATGCCCCACATGGCAAAGGGCCACGGTGATGACAACACATTCAGAGGAGTAGGCGGTACGTGCACCTTATCTGCATAAATCTGGCATTTATGGCATTTTCGAGCGTATTTGAAACAATCAGACTCCATAGTCATCCAGTAATACCCCGCTCTCAACAACTTTCTAGCCACAACATGCCCATTGGCATGGGTACCAAAAGATCCTTCATGAACTTCTTCCATTAACAGGCTCACCTCGTGTTCATCAACACAGCGTAGCAAGACCATGTCAAAGTTCCTCTTGTACAACACATCGTCTTTATTCAAAAAGAAATTCCCAGCCAACCTCCTCAGAGTTTTCTTATCCTTGGCAGACGCACCCTCTGGATACTCTTGACTCTTCAGAAAAACCTTAATATCATGATACCAAGGTTTGCCATCTGATACCCCTTCAACTGCAAACACAAAAGCGGGTGTATCCAGACGCATGATTCTGATTAAGGGAGTTTCATTCCAACGATTCACCTGATACATTGAAGATAATGTTGCCAACGCATCTGCCATCTGATTCTCTAACCGGGGTATATGATGGAAATCGACTCTGTCAAAGAAAGGTAACAACCTTCTGGCATAGTTGTTATACGGCACCAAATTCGCTTGACCAGTTTCCCATTCACCTATAATCTAATTAACTACCAACGCGGAATCACCATAAACATCGAGGTTCTTGATTCTCAAATCAATTGCTACTTCTAACCCCATGATGCATGCTTCATACTCCACCTCGTTATTGGTGCATATGAACGCAAATCGGGCGGTGAAGGGTATATGGGAACCCCTTGGAGTTGTAATGATTGCCCTGACTCCGTTACCGTATGAATTAACAGCCCCATCAAAGACCAACTTCCATTGGGATCCAATTTCAGGTCCTTCATCAGGTAGCGGTTCTTCACAATCTTTCATCTTTAGAAACATGATGTGTTCATCGGGAAATTCAAACTTCATCGGTTGATAATCCTCAATTGGCTGTTCAGCAAGATATTCTGACAAAACACTTCCCTTAATGGCCTTTTGGGAAACATATTGAATATCGTATTCTATCATAACCACCTGCTAACGGGTTATTCTTCCAAAATGTGCCTGCTTTTCAAACACATACTTGATCGGATCCATCTTTGAAATCAAGAGGGTTGTGTGGTTTAACATATACTGCCTCAAACGCTTAGCGGCCCAAGCGAGTGCACAACATGTTTTTTCCAGCATTGAGTACCTTGACTCACAATCAGTGAACTTTTTACTCAGGTAGTAGATGGCATGCTCTTTTCTACCTGACTCGTCGTGTTGACCGAGCACACACCCCATTGAGTTCTCAAGAACCGTAAGATACATAATTAATGGCCTTCCTGGCACTAACGGCATAAGGACCGGAGGTTCCTGCAAATATTCTTTTATTTTTTCAAACACCTTTTGACAATTTTCGTTCCACCTGACCTCTTGATCTTTTCTTAACAATTTGAATATTGGGTCACATGTGGCTGTAAGATGAGAGATGAATCTAGCAATGTAGTTCAACCTCCCTAAGAAACCACGAACCTCTTTTTCTGTTCTCGACACAAGCATTTCCTGTATGGCTTTTACTTTAGCAGGATCAACCTCGATACCTTTTTCGCTAACAATAAACCCCAGTAATTTTCCAGACCTCACCCCGAAGGTGCACTTGTTCGGATTCAACCTCAGTATGAACTTTATCAACCTTTCAAACAGTTTCTGAAGATTCACCAGATGTTCTTCCTCCGTTTGTGACTTCGCAATCATGTCATCAACATAGACCTCGATCTCTTTGTGAATCATATCATGAAAGAGAGTCACCATTTCCCGCTGATAGGTTGCCCCAACATTTTTCAATCCAAAGGGCATTACCTTGTAACAGAATGTTCCCCACGGTGTTATGAACGTTGTCTTCTCCATGTCCTCTGGGGCCATTTTGATTTGGTTATACCCAGAGAAGCCATCCATGAAGGAAATACAGAGTATTGAGCAGGATTGTCCACTAACACGTCAATGTAAGGAAGCGAGAAATCATCTTTCGGGCTTGCTCTATTCAGATCTCTGTAGTCAACACACATCCTGACCTTTCCATCCTTCTTAGGTACAGGCACAATGTTAGGAACCCACAGAGGATAACTTGTCACATCTAGAAATCCAGCATCTATCTGTTTCTGAACCTTTTCTTTAATCTTGACAGACATTTCCGGTTTCGTCCTTTTCAGCTTCTGTTTTACCGGAGTACATCCCTCTTTGAGCGGCAGCCAGTGCACCACAATGTCAGTGTCAATCCCAGGCATGTCTTGGTAAGACCAGGCGAAGATATCCACATACTTTCGAAGCATTTCAATCAATCTTCCCTTTACACTGTCTTCCAAAGCAGCCCTAATCTTTACTTCTTTCTTTGCGTCTTCAGTTCCCAAGTTAACAATCTCGATTTCCTCCTGATGAGTTACAATGACCCTTTCCTCCTGTTTCAACAGTCTGGCCAATTCCTCGGGTAAGTAACAATCTTCACCAGTCTCTTCTTCAGCCTAATAAATGGGATTGTCAAAATCATACCGAGCCATAGCTGAATCATGATTGGTGGTATCTGAACAAGGAAACCTGCATGATTGATGATTTATGTTTATTATATATGCAACAAACAAAAACACATTGCCATTTTGATGTGATTTAATGCAAAAAGTAAAAATAGAAAAACAGTGATCAAAATATGTGAATGTGAAAAACGTCCTTTATTAATGATAAAGAAAACACACAAAATATTCAAGCCCTACAAACAAAAATCACTACGTCTTGGGTAGAACGTAGGATTGTCATAACAGGAAAACAAAGGCAATTACACTAGGCCGGTCACTTGAATGGCTTTCTCTGATGACCAATTGCAAAGACTTTGACCTGGAATGCAGGGGCGGATCCAATTATCCATATCGCAATCGCTATCCCCTTCCTCCTCTATAGCATTGATTCTGTCAAAGAACACACCAGCACTGGTAAAACGATCCGGACCATAAAACTTGGGAGGATCCTCAGGACGCCTGGGTGGCTTATATCCCAGCCCGTAAGTATTCTGCTTTTTCTGGACTTTAATAACCTAACCCCATTTCTGTGAACTGCCGGCTTCAACCACCGCCCATGCATCCTTGAAGAAAGACATGGAGACCTCTGACTGATATACCACTGCAGGCTGCTTTACCGCTTCAGATTGGTTGACTTCCTTGAGAGATTCCTCAGGGATCTTCACCGCTTCAAAACCCTGACATAAAGTTTCATGTATTTCGCCATCTACCTCCACATACTTGAAAGTAGACAAGTGACTTATCATGATATCCTCTTCTCCACAAACCGTCACCACATGTCCGTCTACCACGTACTTCAGCTTCTGATGCAGGGTGGACGTCACAGCCCCATCACTATGAATCCATGGACGGGCCAGTAAACAACTGTAAGCAGGTTGGATGTCCATGATATAGAAAGTGGCTTCAAAAACATCTGGACCAACCTTAATTGGTAGCACAATTTCCCCAAAAATAGATCTCTTGGAACCATCGAAAGCACGCACCACCAAATCACCTGGCGTGCAGATTAATCCACGAGTGTCCAACTTCATCAGTGCTTTCTTCGGTAAAACATTCAAAGATGACCCAGTGTCAACAAGTACATGCGACATTAGCGATCCCCGACACTCAACTGAAATGTGCAAAGCATTATTATGATTTCTCCCAGCTGGGGTCAAATCTACATTAGTAAATCCCAAGCCATTTCTTGCATTTACATGATCCACTACCCCCTCCAACTGATTAACTGATATCTCCTGGGGTACGCACGATGCATTCAATACCTTCAACAGTGCGTTTCAATACGCCTCAGAGCACAATAACAGAGATAAAATGGATATCTTAGATGGTGTTTGGTGCAATTGATCAACAATCTTATAGTCGCTTTTCCGAATCAGCCTCATAAACTCTTCCACATTCTCAGAGAAGGAGTTGTCAACTGGCTTTACTGTGGAATCATTCACTACCGGCGTCTGCACAGAATTATCCATAACCTGTTTTCCTTTGTCTGGCCTAGAACCACCAGCCTGATCATCAGATGGGATAAAGACTCTACCACTCCTCGTGATAGCTCCTGCTTCATCATTACTTTGAGAACTGGAGTTCATTACTCACGTTCCTATCAGTTCTTGCTTTTGCCTGTTAACAAATACTTCAGCACCGTAATTCCAGGGGATACCTTTTGTGCTCTCATACGGAACGGGCCCGGGAACCCTAATAATGATCGGCGCTGGTCTTGCCGGCGCAGAAATAGTTACCGTCTTGAAAGGGATAGTAACAGTGGCAATATCATTCCTTCTACCCGTAACTTCCTTCTTCTGATCGCACCTATCAAACTGTAACCGACCTTCATTAATCAGCCTCTGAATACCAGATTTCAACAGATCACAACCATTTGTTTGTAGCATACACTCTGAACAGCTTTTACCACAACCAATGAATACTCCTCCCTTCAATAGTCTCTCCTTCACTACCAGCAAAGGAGTCCTCATATCATTCACGTCTAGAACCAAATTCAAAGATTCAACATCTTCTATAACAGCATTAACCCCCGGCCCACCGTGGTTCGGCATTGGGTTTTGAATGACATTTGGCACGTCGCTAGAAAAGTTGATGGCCTTCGAGTCAACCAAATCTTGGACTTTATGCTTAAAAGCTTTACAGTCCTCAATGTGGTGCCCGGGTGCCCTAGAATGAAATTCACAGTGGGCATTGGGATCGTAACCCGGAGGTGGATTGCCAATAATAGGAGCTAGAGTCCTCTTATGAATTAACTACAACTGTAGCAAATGCTAAAACAACTGGGAATAAGGCAACGGTGGAGTATCAAAGTGCCTATTCTGCTTATGCCTTGGCTGATATTGGCGAGGAGCCTGATTCTGCTGTTGAGGTGGAAGTACTGTAGGAATAGTCACTAAAGCCACCTGCTGATTATAATTCTGACGCTGCTTTCTATTACCACGGTAGGACGTCACATAATTCGCTTCCTCTTTTTTCTTGTAATTCACATAAGGTTTCTTCCCTCCACTAGAAGAAGACCCCTCACTGCCTGACACCTTTCCAGTTTTAATTCCACTTTCCAACATTTCCCCAACCAAGATCAGATCAGCAAACTTTCCTGACATATAAGGCAACAGCTTCTCGTAGTAATGACCTGGCAAGGTAGCCATGAACATATTCAGCATCTCCTTCTCCAACATGGGAAGTTGCACCCTCGCTGCCAGTTCACGCCACCTCTGGGCGTATTCCTTGAAGCTTTCATTGTTCTTCTGAGACATACTCTATAGCTGCGTCCTATTGGGAGCCATATCAGTGTTATACTGATAGTGTTTGATAAAAGCCTCTACCATCTCTCTCCAGTTGCAGACGTGGCATCTCTCCAATTGCATGTACCACTCCAAGGATGCCCCAGACAAGCTATCCTGGAAGAAATGCATCAGTAGTTTCTCATCCCTAGAGTATGCATCCATTTTCCTTGCGTATGCCCGGACTTGAGTCTTTGGGCAGGTGGTACCATTGTATTTCTCAAAGGTGGGAACCTGGAACTTGTGTGGGATCCTGACACCGGGGACCAGCCCTAAATCATCCAAATCCATACCCACAGAGTTCTGATTCACAACCCTCTTCAGCTATTCTTCAATCAACCTGATCTTATGATCATCAACAATCGGGGGAACACCAGCATCCCCGCCTTGCTCAAAAAATATGTCATCCTGTTGGTCATCATATCACCGACCATGAACAGCACATACACTATTTCCTCCTCCTACAACAGAAGGAATCACAACCCGCTCTCCTCCGCCCGGAGGGATCACAACAGAACGGACATGAACACCCCCGCCCGGAGGACCAATAAGAATACCGTTACCCCCAACACCTCCGCCCGGAGGAATGACATCATTAAGAAGGCCGCCATGAAGAACACCATCCTCGTCAACTCTTGCCACCAAGGGTTGGACAACGGTCCTCAGTTGTTCCTGCCCTTGTGCAACACCTTGCATTAATTCTATGAACTGGGCCATGCGAGTCTGCATAGCAGCCATCTCATCCTGCATCTGTTCTATAGCTCTCTTTTGATTGGATCTGGTAGAATACCGATGAATCTGCTGGTCAGCAATCCTGCCTATGGAAGAACACGATAAGAAAACCAGAGATAAACCTGCTATGCAAAATGCAAAATGATTAGGGTTATGCAAATGCAAATGCAAACATCATATTTAAACATTCCTAGGACGTATCTGCTTTGATTCCAGTCTTTAAAACCAGGCAGGGGATTGGACACAACATCGAAAAATAAATCCCAACCCAGAAATACTGCAGAATAAACACAAAGGAAGCGCATCCTTTCAAAAACTGAGAGTTGTTGATACATACGTGATTAAGCCAAGCATTTTATATCATGTCATAAGAATTCGTAGAGACAGGTCTGATACAATCAAAGACGATTCCATCAACAATCCTGATGGTAATCCCAACAAAATATAACAACAAGATCGCCACAAATTAATTCCAAACAAGCTGGCCTCAACTTCCTCAAGAAGATCCACAGTGTCCGGATGTGTAGGTCGCTCTATTAGCCCTTTGATTAGTCTGTTTATATTTTCAATATCTTACTTCAGCTTAGCAATCTGTTCACCAACATTGTTGCCTTCGCGCCTTGATTTCTTGACTTCGGCTTGCAACTTGAGCTCTTCAATTTCCTTCTGAGCTTCTTTCCACTTGCCAGAGAAATGCTTTTTTCTTGCTTTCATTTTCTGAAGTTCTTCTTTCAACTCCCCATTCTCAATCTTGACCTTTTCCCACATCTCCTGATAAGTGGCAAGCTTGGCTTCAGTCTCGGTCAAGAGCTTCTTGTTTTTCCTGTAGGCCTTGTCAGAGGATTCATAAACCATACTGACTTTTCTGAAGTGCTGAGCTCTGTCAGTGAGATCCTTCTCCTTCTCTTCCAGGCGCTCTGTCACATCTTAAACTTTCCATTTCAATTCCCAGTTGTCATGTAATGCACCTTGCAGCTGACTACTCATACCAGCATTTTCCATCCTCAAATCATGCACCAATTCTCGCTGCTTATCAAATTCTTCAATGGGTACAGTGAGCGTCTCCTCCACAGTCTCAGGATACAAGGGAGGCGCCCAATCAAAAGGCAAGTAGAACTCTTTCACTCTTCTCTTTACCCAGTCTGTATACGGAGGGAAAGCTTGATTGTTGGGTTTGCCCAAAGCGGCTTTTCCTTTCTTTTGTCTACTGAGCCATGCTTCGAAAGCCTTCTGTGCCACAGCTAAACCATCGGCTACATGAAAATACAAAGACTCTTTCACATCATTTTCAACCGGAGGATCTTTCAGAGCATATCCAACTGCCTGATAGCCAAAGGATTGTAATTAATACCCCCTTTCCTCCCTATCAATGGTACGTTATGGTACTCACCACAGCTGTGCAAAATGTCTTTGCCAAGCAATCCTTGATCCACCTAAACAATATCCTTAGCAGCTAGACCCATCAGACGTTTACTCCAATCCAGAGAAGTCCTAGTATCCACAAAAGCGCCTGATCGGGGTAAAAAGTTTGCAAACCACTTATAGAAAAGAGATGCACAACAATGAACTATCCCGCCTCGTCTCTTCTCATTCCTGTTGTACAAGGCATGGTGAAGATCTCCTAACAAGGTCGGCACTGGATTCTGAGTTGTAAAGATCCGGATAGCATCTGTATCAATAAAATTAGATTCATTGGGAAAAAGGACAATGCCATATACACAGAGAGCCAGTATTGCATTGAAAGTTATCCACCTCTTCTCCTTAGCCGCTTCTTGAGCCTTCTTTACCAAATACGCCAAGTGGTGCCACGGGACTTTCCCTTGTTGGTGATTTCAGCTTCCAAAGTTGATTTGCTCAAATAAAGAGCTTCAGCCACAGCTTTGAAGTCAAGGTCTGCCTTGGAAGCACATAATGGAGCAACTTCTTTAATGGAAATCCCCAGGAAGTTTGTGTACTCCTCCAGAGTAGGGACCAATACATAATCTGGCAACACGAAGCATCTAAGGGAAGGATCATAGAACTGTATCAAGGTGTGCAAGCCATTGTATTCAAACTCACTGATGTTACGAGCAAAAGATAAGATCCAACCATATTTCTCCTTGAACATTCCCAACACTTCCGGACCAGCCATATCCTGTAAACTGCCAATCTGACCAAGAGTGAGCTTCGGGAACTTGTAAACAATGATATTCTTCTTACTCTTCTGAGTGTCCATCCCGATGACTTCCTGTTGACTGGAATCAAAAGATCAGATACTACCTGGAAATGAAAAATATGAATGTCAGAAAAATGAAATGCAATGCAAAGCATGGGATCAAGGTATCCACACAAGCTGGCTGCACTGAACAAACTGAATAATCTCAAGATTCTGTCCAAATACCCAGAACACCAGAATAACCACACTGATAAGTTCATACTAATAAGAAATCCTGATAAGAAATCCAAAGTATCAGGTATGCTGAAGTTCAAGGTTACCTGCAAACCTGCAAACACCCAACCCCTCTCACATGTGGGTTCTAGAAAGGCGAGGATCCTTAATATCATAGACTCTCGGGTCGAGAAATAATGATACGTTCACCATTTTTGGTTTGGCATCATCATCAATCGAGGAGGCCTCAACTGATTCCCCTCAAAAAGGATATCCTATAGCAAGTTCCCAGCATTGGGTCCTCGGATCAAGAATGCGTAATGGGTTTGCCATTTTTGGTCTGCCATTATCACATCTCGGAAGGAGTGCCGCAACTGAGTCCTCAGGAATGGTCACTAGAGTCGACAGTTCCTCAGGAGAATAACTACTGGCCTGTATCAACATACAGTAGCAGATATCTCCCGATAGAACCTCGTCTGGCTGTAGGTCTCGTGAACACCCGCACATGGCCAACACCACAGGAGCGTCACGCCTGCCCACGCTAATACCTATGTGTATGCTCAAGCCTGGGTAGTGGGCTTATCTCTCAAAAATCCCAACCTGCCAAACAGAAAACCAGTACAGCACAACACAGTCTAGCATAATAATGAAATGCAATGCCATAAATGCGGTAAATACAAGAAAACGGTAAAACAGTAATACAATGATACAGTAATATACAAAAAAATAAAGCACCACAATAAACACCCAATGAAAATAAACAACCAAGCGCTAGGATTGACTCGCTAAAGAGATGAAACAGCAATAGGTCAACCAGAGATTTTGGGTTCGGTTCCCAGCAGAGTCGCCAGCTGTCGCTCCCGGGATTTTCATCCAAGTACAAACGCGAAAGTGGCGCGGAAACAGAGTCGCCAGCAATGTGTATTTATCCCAAGAGAGGGAAAGGAAACACTGCGTAAACCTCAGGGAAAGGAAAGAGCATGGTCTCGTGACCAAGAGAAACGGGTAAGGGAGTCGGTTATGCGAGGGGAAGGTATTAGCACCCCCACGCATCCATCGTACTCGATGGGATCCATGCTTGTTGTCTCGATCAAAGGGTGTTGTCATCTGGAGCTCCACTGCTACTAAAAAGAAGAATAAACAGGAAAGGAAAAGAGCGAAGAAACGAAGAAGAAAAGAAAAAGAAGTGACTCAATAAGACATCGCCGTCCTAGGCCTACGTATTCCCTCGTGCAATGGGAAAGTCAGAGTCAACGTAGTTCAGACACGAACTAAGGGGGTGGTTACTCGCCAAGACATCGTCGTCTCGTGCCTACGTATCCTCAATCTAACCTGAAGGAGGAAATCAGAGAAGTTGTAGTTTAACCTAACGAGGTCTTAGTGTTTTTTATGAGTGACGTTAAGTTCGCGTCCGGCAGTTAGGGTCGATGCCTGTTTACGACAAGACGGAAAATAACGTGCCCTTTTCTGAAAATGAGTTTGAAACTTAACAATTCCAAAGGATAAAAAAGGTTTGAGTTTGTTTTGTTTTTTTAGACAAGAAGTGGATTGAAGTTAGTTTGTAACTTGCATTGCACCCAAGTCTACAACATAGGAACGAATACGTCGCGTATCGTCCCCAATAGGACGTACACTAAGTACCCTAGAAGCATGAAGGGAGATCCCCCATACCTCACTTCCCATATATAAGGCTCATGCGCAATACACGTTATCCTTTATTATGTGTTTTAGAATGGTTATAAGATGAGAAGAGAAGACTCAAAGGAGAAGAAAACACTAAGGTAAAACTAAATTGTTCCTAATGTTATCATGCAAAAGATGGCCCTAAGGTCAAGGTTTAAGAACAACCTAAGTCTAAAGAGAAGAGAGGGATACCACTACCTAATGCTTATCCTACCTCGCCTTAATCAAAAATTAAGGATGAGCTAAGATCCCAAAGGGTGTGAGAAAGTTATACTCAAAGCATTATATCATGATATTCACAAAAGGAAAAGACAAGTAAGATAGATGAGAGATGAAAGAAGATATGAACATGGATATCCATCCACATGTTCAAGTACCTTACCTCTTCCCCTACATAAAAGGTTAGTAAAATAATTACAAGAAATGAATATAAGTGCTAGAAAGTAAACCAAACAAAACTCATTATCTTAAGAAGACAACTTAAGAAGCAACCAAAGGTTAAACCAAAAGGGAATGGTCCTAAGGGTTAAGGAACATCCAAGGTCAGTAGGTATAGGTCAAGGTGTCCTACTAAGGTTAACATGCGAAATGGAAACAAATAAAGTCAAACTATGCACTAAAAATTCACACAAAAGCAAGTTATGCACTAACTATGCAAGATGAATGCATATGAATCATAAACATGAATTAATGTACATATACACATCAAAGTCATAAGTGAATAACATTTAAGAACACATGGATATGTCATTAAGATGCCATGTGATTCATGAATGCAAGCATTGATCAAGTAGGAGGAAGTGGTAGCAAACATCATCCAAGTTCATGCATTGATGCATACTTGTAATGCAAGTAAAGAATGAAGATGCAAGATGAACATACTTGAGAATGGATGCAAGTCAGTAGCACATGACATTTAAGATGACATTATAGAAGTCAAGAATGCACATACAAAATCCACACAAGTGTCATGTTGAAGCACATAGAAGATTAGAAGCAAACATGGTTCAAACAAGTTCAAACAAACATGCAAAGGTTTATAGACTTAGAAACATGCAAGATGTAATTAGAGGCCATTCTATATGGTTAAGAATGATCACAAACAGAAGTGGAATCATGTCTTCATGAGTGTTTAAGATCATGCAAGTGTTGATGCAAACAATTGATCAAAGAAGAACAAGTAAGGATGCACAAGTTCACAAAACATTTTAGGTTCAAGTAAGTGCATACAAGTCAATCCAAAATGAATAAGAAATGACCTATAATATGAGAAAGAGGACCTATAATGTTCATACAACATGTGCCAAGAGGTCTCATCAATTGCCAAAGAGAAATGCATACAACGCACACTAAAACCCTATCAAATGATATCTAACATTCACACAACAAAGGTGCATTTATCAATTCACAAAGAACATGTTAAGAGGCCATGAAAATTGGAAGAAGTCAAGTGAACTAAAGTGAAAACAGCAAGTAAACATATCTCAAACGAATGGATCAAAACTCATTAAAGATGATGCTAAAACATGCTTCACAAGTTCACCTAAGTGACACAAACATTAAGCACAAATAGGACATTCAAACATCAATAAAAAATGATCCCAAAAATCCACAAAAATTATACAAAGTGTCTTAAGATGTCCTACAAGCATGTACGAATTTTCATGTGAAAATTCAGATCATAGGTGTGTCAAACAATTCAAGAATGAAGCATGTGTCACGAATAGATGTACAAATAAGAGAAATTAAATGGAAATTCATGAAAAAATAGTAAAATAATCCAAAATTAGAAAATAAAATTTTCAGAAATTATTTAAATGTCTAAGAATGCATCATGAATTTTTTGGGAATTTTATCATGCGTAAAAGTATTTTTGAAAATAAAATACCAAACAATTATGAAAAGAAAAATAAAAAAACACAAAGAAATAGGCCAGGGGGTGCAATGAAAGCAAACATCTAGTTCAAATACACGTTGGGCTCATAAACAAGGGATGTGAATATAAAAAATGCAAGGCCCAACGTACTTCCCAGCCTGCAGTGCATAACATGTTCTTAGTCAAAATCTTGACTCAAGGAGAACCATTGGATTCAGTCAAAGATGATGATCAGGCAAGATAAACACATCATGTGGCTAATGATGAAATCACATGTTAAGCTATGATGCAATAAACACATGTGAGCAAATAATCCAAATAAAATTCAGAAAAAGAGGCACGTGCATGGGAGCGTATTCATTAATGCGCTGGCACATTCATGTCCATTGGATCAGGAGAATCAAACGGTTGAGATTTAAACTAAGGAAACCTAGGGTTTATGCAAGGTTCATAAATTCAGGTGGCCGGAGAAGACTCCGGTCGTCTTCTCCGGCGAGAAACCACCGTGCTCAGCCTCACATCTCACCAGAAATGCATAAAATGCACATCAAAATGCTCCTCATACTATGTAGATCACGGATCCATGCTAAAAAATCATAAACAATTCACGCACAGAGAGAATTGAAGAGAAACATTTTGCCCTAAAAATTTCAACTAAGCACCTAAGGTGCCTATCAACTAGCCGGATGTTCACATTGCTCCTATTGAGCTCCAAAACAATCAAAAACAAGTTTAAATTCAAAAGAAAATTGCAAGAAAGTTTGATCTATGAACCTAAACTTCGATGAAACTTTGAGCACAAGAAAACCAGAGATGAGGTTCCTTATTGTATGGATCTTGTTGCTTGGCCAAATAAAGGCTTAATGAGACCTCAAATTCTTTGAAACTCCACTGATGAAAGATGAAGATTGAAGTGAATCAATGTGCAAATCTTGTAGCTTCAGATCCTTGCTACTACACACTTCTTAGATGCAGATTGATGAAGAAACAAGCTCCAAAATGTTGAGGAGAATGATGAATATGAAGCTGCGTGTGAGGGAAACTTCAGAGAGAGAGAGAATGAAAACTCAGAGGATGTGAAGAATGAATAAAGTTCCTTTCAATTAAGTTGGATCTTTCCTTTTATATTTGAAGTTAAGGGTTAGCCAACTGTGGTTACAGTTAGAAGCTTGGTTAAATGAGTTGAGGGTGAGTCAAGTTGGTTATGGCTCGAGTTGTATTGTTTTGTTATGGTGAGGAGAGGGAGCATGATATCATGGTGTGGATTAATGATGAGAGGTGGTGATGTAATGGTGCTGCAGCTTGTACAATGCAGATGCTTATCCTACAAGCTTTCTTTTTTGGTTTGGACAATTAAGGCAAAGAGATTACATGAGCATGTATGTAGATAAGAGTTGGTTTGGCTTGAAATGGCAAAGTTTTGGACATGGTATGGTACATGAGGTTCAGCATGCGCATGATTGTCATACCCCAAATTTTGACCACTAAGATTTCCCATCATTGTGCAAATCATCATCACAATATGGATGAATCATCATGCCTCACCAAATGCCTCAAGGGTTGTTGAGCATTCACTACAATCAAAATTAGGGTTTTAAGCCCTCTCAGAGCCTTAGACAAAGGATCAATCAAGGAATGACATGATTTTCAACTTGTCTAACCTCTCAAACATCCACAATGGATCAAAAAGGACTCCCACTTCAAGGATTAAGCACAAGGTTGCTCCCTTCTAGGTGGATCAAGTCTCAAGATCTCCAGTATCACCAAATTAGGGTTTTGGTCGACCAGGGCCTCTAGATGGGAAGTTTCATCTGGGAAAAAGCCAAAGATCCAAAACACAACCTAATGTACTCCATTGAACCTCATGGACCCAATCATCAAGTCAATTTTGCCTCAGGGGATGCATACATCAAAAATCAGGAATTAGGGTTTCTTGACCTAATTCTACCCCTAAGTTGACTTTTGGGACAAATAAAGAGCCAAGACCTCAAGACATGATTTGAGGGTCTCTAATGAACTATATTGATCCATTTGGAACAATGGATTAATCCAAGAAGCTTAAGCAGCAAGTCTCATTTTCATCTGCACCACAATTAGGGTTTTGCGAGGAAAGTCAACTGTAACTTTGAATTTTGACCAGGACATGCTCCCAAACCCTAGGACATGCCCCAATATACCTTATGACACCCATGGAACATGTCCATCAAGTTTGATTTAGGTCAAGGACATGATTTCCTGAAGAATTGCACAGTTTGGAATTCATTTGATAAAAAGTCAACTGTGCACAAAAGTCAACTTTGACTTTTTGAGATTTTTCACCAAAATGGATTTTTAACCCTAAAATGATGTTAATGTATGATTTGAATAATCATTCATCAAGAAAAATCAAAGAAAGTGGGATAACTTGTAAAAAGGGGTAACCATAAAACTTAGAAATTTTTCTAAGTTATGGAAAAAGTACCACTAATACACTAACTTTGGAGGATCATAACTCCTAAACCACATGGCCATTTTTTCTCATCCAAAGATGGATTTGTAGCCCTCATTACCCTCTACAAAAACTTCAACTAGACCTAAGTCCAATTCATTAAGGATTTTGAGTTATGGAGTGATCAAAATCAAGAAATCACACTTTGTTCCAACACTTAGTGAAAATTTCACTAAGTCAGATTTTGCTTCGTTTTTTGCCAAATGTAGATGGATTTTTCACTTGGAATCGAAAGAGATCAAAAACAAACTTGTTCAAATAGTTGTTTTATCATGTAAGGGCTTTCCAAAATGGCCAAGAACATTGCCAAATTCAACTTACCCCATGAGATATAACATTGTCAAGTTGCCTTGCTGAAATTTGTCAAAGGCAAGGCAGATTTTGCATTTTGGCTCGATTTGCCAAAATCAGCCAAATTCAAATGCTCCTATCCACTTGGACACATCTGAGGATTGAATCTAAAGGGGACAATCACTGAGCCAAGCCTCCAAAGTCCATGGAACAAGAAATAGCATGTTGAACCTAGAATGGCCAAAATAGGGACAAGACTCCAAATTTGGATTGAAGCATTCAATGGAAGCATCAAGGTGGCATGGACTGAGCCATTCTCATCTGAAATCAGTCAAGACTTATCCAAGACCAAGGGAACCAAAGCTCTGTGCCGTAACCTCTAGTCAATGGCTTGAGGAGACTTGCATTTCCATTGGACAACATTGGCCAAACCTACTTACCAGCTGCCATTCACTATTCCTTGCAAAACAAACTTGCTCTACTATAAATAGAGCTCAATTGTGATCAGTTTGAGTACACTAAAGCCATCAAACAGATGCTTTCCTCAAAATCTCTTCTTTCACTCCAATTTTGCCTTCTAAGGCAAGTCACTATCGGGTTTTGAGTTTGAGAGCAATTCCAATCAAACCAATCACTCACACACCTCACATACATCACATATGAGCTGATCAAACACTTAGATCACTTCTAAAACACCAATTTCACAAAATCACCAGCTGGTTGCTCAAATTTTCAATCAAGTTGCAGCTGAGGTACCACAAATCGATCCAGCCAATTCCAATCAAGTCCAACCATTCAAACACACTCCATAGGGTGTAGGGAAGCTGTTCAGATCATCACCACTCATCTGTAACACCTCTAAATCAAAAATCACATTGCACTTGCTGTCACGGCTTAGAGGTAAGCATATACTTGGTCATCTCTCAATCTATGCATATTTCCTCGCACAATAATTTGGCCATATGTTCATAATCATGCATGGAATGTTTTCCCTCAATTAATTGCATTGTTTGAATCGTGTATCAAAAATCCTAGCCTTCATGCAAAAATTAGGTTTCTTGAGGTTTCTTCGTGATTTCATGTTTTATGTTTAATTTAAATGAAATTAAGTGTTATAGACATGATCGTGAGGTTGAGACGAGCATAATGATATATGGATTGCATGATATAATCAAGTATTCAGTGAGATTGAGGAGAAAATGCAAATCAGCCAAACCCAGAACACGCGCGTGTTCTTGGTGTGTTCTTGGCGCCATTTTTGAATAATTCAAATATTTGAATTTTGTGATTTTATTTAATTGATTCAAAAATTAATTTCTCTCTGAGTTTTAATGATTTTGAGTTGATTCTTTTTTTAATAATTCACAAAAATGTTAAAATATTTTATTTTATCAAAAAATCCCAAAAATATTATTTATTTCATATAATTGATATTTTTGCAAAGAATTAATATTTTAATTGTTTTTGACATATTAAATATTTTTTCTACATTGATTTTGCAACTTTTAATGCTTTCTAATTATTTTGTAGGTCAATACTTAATTTTTGAAGCATTAATCCAAGATCACAATTTGTTTTTCATATGTTAAACAATTTTGATCATTTTTAATTGAATTTTTATTCAATTAAATATATTTTTTAAAACAAATTAGGGTTTTGGATTAATTCAACCCTCATAAATCATTTTCAAAACATTTTGGGCCTCTAATAGAGTGTAAGACCCAATCCTTTCTTGACCAAAACATTTTGGGCCTCAGTGTATTGTATAAGTCCCGATACCGTCAAAAACAAACGGCGCGGTCGTCGCCTATTCAAAGAATCAATTGGGCCTCTCCTTGAGCTATAAGACCCATTCAAAACATTTTGGGCATCTATTAGAGTGTAAGACCCAATCCCCTTTTAACCAAAATCTTTTTGGGCCTCACTTATTGTATAAGTCCCTCTGCGTTAAAAGAAAACCTCGGCGCAATCGCCACTTTTTAAACGAAAAGTCAACTGGGCCTACCCTTGTGTTATAAGCCCCAGTCTTTTTCTTTAAACCCTTTGGGCCTCTTGAGAGAGTGTAAGACCCATCCCTTTGTACATAAAACATTTTGGGCCTCAGTCACTTGTATAAGTCCCTCAGTACAAATTCAACAGTGCGCTCACTGATAAAACCCTGGGCCTCTCCTTGAGCTGTAAGCCCCAAATCTTTCTTTTTCAAAGCACTATCTCCTTTGATTTTGAATATACTGTTGTTTTCAATCTTTCTTTGTTGAACAACTAACCAAACAGCATGGAAGCTCTACAACCGAGTAAGTGTTTATACGCTTTCATTTACCGCTTTCATATACATATAACTGTATTGTGGGGCTGTTTCACTGTAAGTTTTCTTTCATAAACTCATATCAACTGTGTAATAATAGTATAGATATTTCGAGTTTCCCCGGCAACTACGTCTAGAACTAGGTGACGTCGTTTCGTTTATTCATAGAAATAGACAACTAGATCCCCAATAGGATCACCAGATACAGTCTTCTCTTCGGCTATCCTCATTAGGAATTGTCAAGAAACTCTACTCCCAGAGATGAATGTATTCTCCGTGAATGGCATCTTTGAGTTTCTTCCAAATTCTTGAATTTTCCGAACTTTGATCTATTCTCGGTGAATAGCATTGCCTTGAATTTCTCGGGGTTTGGGGACCCACGAGCTTCTTAAAAGCATCGGCCTCCTCTTGGGCATCGTACAAGGACCCACAGGCTTCCTAAAAGCAACCCCGCCTACTCTTGGGTTTAGTACAAGGACCCTACGGCTTCTTAGAAGTATTCACAGCCTCCTCTTAGGCTTCGTATAATGATCTCTTCCTCCGGGAATGATAGCCTCCCCTTGGGCTTAGTACAAGGACCCGTCGACTTCTTAAAAGATTCCAGCCTCCTCTTGGGCTTCGTACAAATTGTCCCGACGACCTCCTAGAGGTATACGAACAGAACTTAATCATCTGCATAGAACAGTCCTTTCGTAGAGTCTACTACTGTTTCTCAAGGCATAGTACAAAAGATGAAACTCTAGACATGGACAGTCTAATCTCCTTGAGTCTCAAAGACATTCTCAAGTGACCCCTTCAAAAATAGGAAGGAAACCCGCAGACTCAGATAGTCTCAATATCCTTTGGATTTCCCGCTTCCTTAAAGAACAGGAATAACCCAGATCCTTGAATCAAATCCCTGAGTACAGTGTTGCTCATATAAGAACTGATTTTCTCTTTCAAAATCAGTATACTGGACCTGTCACTTAACTGAACAGTCGCCACAACCTCGTCTTAGGCTTTGTATAATGATCCTTCTCCCGTGACGTTTAGCCTCTCTCTCGGGCTTTGTACGAGACACATAAGAGACTCCCTTGCTAAGTCAATTACCCCTTTTGCCTCCATCTCAGGCTTCATACGAGATAGAAAAAGGTTCTTATTGAGCCAAATAAACAATAGCCTCCATTTCGGGCTTTATACGAGATACCAAAAGATTCCATCGTTGAATCAAAACCTTTTAGCCTCTCGCTCGGGCTTTGTACGAGACACATATCAGCCTCCTCTTAGGCTTTGTATAAGAAAATCACTGGTTAATCCAATTAACCTTTTAGCATCAAAATTGTGCCTCGTTCACAGTAAACAAACATCAAACAACTCCCTTCATCTAATCGCTGTAAGCGGCAAGCCTCTAGATCATCTACATCCATGCCACTGTCCCTCTTTTAGCATGGGAAATTCCTAAGGAAAGATAGCATTGATCTACACTGAGTTAAAGTCTTCCCCTTCAGGTTAAAACCCCCTATAAAGGAAATTATGGCATTGCTAGGATCCGCGTATCCCGGTTAAAGTAATTCTCCTTTATAAACAGTTGTGACATACAACTCTCTCTTTAGAGATGACAAATTCTCTCTAAAGAAAAAACCCTTTAGCTTCACATCTTGGGCTTTGAACAAGATACAAACTACCTTTCGCTTCACGTCTTGGGCTTTGAACAAGACACCAAAAACAATCATTTCTTCTATGGGAGGAACTACGAACACTATGATTTCCCTGTTTTGGATAAACGGGAATACGTAGGCATAAGATTGAAAGAAAAATCTTAGCGAGCACACTAAACAAAAATCCAAAATCCCATATCAAAAGCAGTAATTCAAAAGCATCATCCCTAACATCCTAATCCTTGTTCCCCGCCAGAAACCTGTCATTCTGTTAAATAGCACAAGAAAGGCCCCCCCACATTGATAGCATTCGTAACCTAACAGACCGCTGTTTAAACTCAGTATGCAAAGCAGGGTTAATTTGGGACATCTATTTCCCTTCCTTCATCGGCTCACAATAGGATAAAAAATGAATCGACCTGTAGTTTTAAGCTCAACCGCAAACAGCGACCAGCGCTTAAGAACCGCGTCCAAAATCGCTCGCTACAGAAAAATGGCGCCCACTGTGGGGCCCTTCAAAGTTAGGTCTAGGCACGGTCTTCCTTTTCACCTCTTGTGTGAATACCACAGATTGGGGCTTCCGCCTGGGAACCCATTTTCTGTCAGGAACTTAGGATTCTTAGCTTCATAGGTCTAGGATGATTAGGACAAATATATATACTACTTTTCCTAATTGCTATACATGTTTATTTTTCTGCTAATGGGAATGCGGGTGATGCCGTATGTGGAAAGAATGAGTATACACTTAAGATAAGTGATGGCGACGGGGTCGACCATCAACCTCAGTGGAGGCTGACCAACGCAACCCATTCTCTCACCTAGACAATGGGCCGGTTGTTAAGTCTGAGAAGCTGAGGAGCCAAACCCTTTCGTAGTGCAGAAACTATCGGAAATAGTTGTTACGCGATACTACCCTCATTTGAGGCTGGTGATCTATTCTCAGTGAATGACACTTACTCTAAGATTGCTCTACAACTCGCTGGCGATCCGCTTGTTGTTTCGCTTTCCTGGGAGGAGCTAATGATAATGAATACAGGTACAAAAATCACCCTAGTATAAACCTTTAGGGATGGGTAGAGCCTTGACTTCATGACAACGACCCTTTGACCCCATGTTTTTTCTATGTTTTTGTGTGCTGCATTCATGCATTCATTTAAAAAACATTAAAACATTCAAAAACTCTTCTCTTCTAGTCTCTCTGTTCTTTCAAAATAAACTAAGACTGTGATTGCAAATATCATAGAAAAGGATTGCACTAATGGATTTCGGTAGAAGGAGAACTCACCAGTATACCTTCAAGGTTCCAAAACTAGAGGATTTGAGAAGGTTAGCGAGGATGATCACTAACCCAAAGGCTTTCAGAGCCAAGCACGGAGGTTTGCTACCACTATTAAGAGTCCATGTGATTGAGGGAATCATGGATGCGCTCATTCAGTTTTATGATCCGGTTTATCACTGTTTCACATTCCCGGATTACCAGCTTTCACCAACGCTGGAGGAGTATTCTCACCTGATCGATCTACACATTACGGATCGAGCTCCATTTTCTGGACTGGAAGAAATTCCAAAAAATCAGACTATTGCAAGAGCAATTCATTTGGACGAGTCTGAGGTCAGGGCTCACGTGACCGCTAAGGGTGGGATCCAAGGTTTTCCAGCCCAGTTCTTGACAAAGAAAGCCCTGTACTTCGCCAGTATAGGAAACGTGACTGCTTTTGAAAGCATCTTTGTCTTGCTCACCTACGGGTTATTTTTGTTTCCTAACATCAATAACTTCGTCGATATTAACTCCATTAAGGTTTTTCTCATTGGAAATCCTGTGCCGACTTTGCTCGCAGATGCGTATCATTCTGTACACCTGGGAAATTTATACAGCGGAGGGGAGATCACATGCTGTGTACCTTTGCTTTACAAATGGTTTATCTCTCACTTGCCCAAGTCTGCTGCTTTTTGGGATTGCAAGAGTGCCTTACGTTGGTCGTAGAAGATCATGTCTCTTACCAACTCTGATATAGATTGGTGTAATAGGATTTATGAGGGAATCAGGATCATTGACCGTTGTGGAAACTTCCCCAACGTACCCCTTATAGGAACTAAACGAGGAATAAACTACCATCCGGTATTGGTTCGTCGTCAATTTGGATACCCGATGAGACACATCCCACTGGGTGTTCATCTAGAAGGTCTTTTCTTCAAAGAAGGAGAAAACGACAGAGCACTAAAGATGGAAATAGTGCACGCTTGGAAGCATGTTCATAAGAAAGGACGAGAGTCTCTAGGAAAATCGGACTGTGTCTCGGTGGAGCCTTATCTCCATTGGGTACAAACTAGAGCTCTCAAGATAAAGATGCCTTATCCTCGTTACGGAATTCTTCCGCCGAGGGAATCTGCCATGTACTTCATGACGGGAACTGAAAAGCTTCAGGTTACTCTCAACAAAATTCAAAAAGAGAGAAGGTCTTGGAAGAACAAGTACCACACCCTCGACATAGAGTGCATCAAAATACAACAATTACTGAAAGAAAAAGATGCTTTGATTGAAATTTTGGAGCAACATGCTGTAGATAATCAAGATGACCAAAGGAATTTGCTCGCTCCTTTCACTTGGCAAAGGAATGACAACCCGACAACGGCCCAAGAACCCCGGTCAAAGAAAAGGAAGATACCAGAATCAGCACCTGATTTCTCTTCAGAGAGGACTCAGGACCCATTAGTTTAGGTTTCTGTTTCTGCACTTTGTAATCTACTGTACTTCCACTTCTGTAATCTTTTGAATTTCAATAAAAAAGGGGTTTCCCCACCGTTTGATATTTGCAATCTAATTGTCAAAGTTTATTTTGATTAAACCAAAAAAACAATTAATATAAATCATTGCATTCATCATTCTCACATCGCGTATTCTTCTTCCCTACGAATCTCATGTTTGTGTCTCGATTCTAGAGTCAAACTGTCTCACTCGTATAATACTCGGGCCAATCTTCAGAAAAGGATGGATGATCTTGAGGAAGAAAACAGAGAGTTGAAAGAAGAGATCGACGCTCTGAGAGAGGATATGAGAAAGCTTCGTAACGACATGCAAGCCATGGCAGAAGCTCAGCTACAAAGAACTGTGATCTCAGAGATCACCTCAACACCCGTAATAGAGAGGTATGATCCTAGGTATCAGATACTGAAAGATCGTCCTTGGGGCATGCCTGTTAACTATATCCCGGAAGGATATGTTCCGCCGATCACTGAAGATCAGGGAATCACAACAGAAGCCGCTGGGCCTGAAGGTTACAAACTTCGGGAAAGCGAAGATGCCAGGGGCATACTGAAGACTCCTGAAGGTTACAAACTTCGGGAAACGCCAAGACTCACTGCCGTAGTCACGATACCACCCCCTGTGGTGCACACTGTCCCGGAAGGACAGATTCCACCAACACCTTCTGGTAAGAAGGAAACTATGTTTGACAGAATGGATGAATTCCAGGAACAGTTCTTGGAAATACAGAAGGAACTGCAGGCCATTCGCGGTCAGGATTTATTTGGAAAGGACGCCGCAGATCTCTGCTTGGTCCCAAATGTGAAAGTCCCGCACAAGTTCCAAGTGCCCGACTTTGAAAAATATAAGGGTAACTCTTGCCCTCAAAGCCATCTGGTGATGTACGCTCGGCGGATGTCAGCCCAGACGGAGAATCAGGACCTACTGATTCACTACTTTCAGGATAGTTTAACCGGTGCCGCACTCAAATGGTACATGGGTTTAAACCGTGCTACGATTAGTACATTCAGAGATCTTGGTACTGCCTTCATCCAACAATACAAATACAATTTGGACATGGCACCCGACAGAGATCAACTCAGATCGATGTCGCAAAAGGACAAGGAAACCTTTAAGGAGTATGCTCAAAGGTTGCGTGAAATTGCCGCTCAAATTTGTCCACCTCTTGAGGAAAAAGAGATAACAAAGATCTTCTTAAAGACCTTAAGCTCATTTTACTATGACCGAATGGTTGCCAGTGCGCCCAGTGATTTCACCGAAATGGTCGGCATGGGTGTACGTCTTGAGGAAGCCATCCGAGAAGGACGTTTAGTAAAAGACACTGGATCGACGAGCGGTACTAAAAAATACGGTAGTGCTCTCCCTAAGAAAAAAGAGCAAGATATTGGGAATATCTCTCTTGGAAAGCAAAGACGACGTTATCAACCGGTAGCAGCTGTGACTCCTGCTATCAACCCTGCGTCTATTCCTACGTATCAATCTCAGATTGCGCAGAGCCAACCTGACCAGCAAAGGACACAACAGCCTCTTCAGCAGGCTCATCCTCCATATAACAACAACCGTACAACACGGCCGCCAGGATTTGATCCTATACCCGTATCGTACGCACAACTGTTTCCATTACTACTGTCTAAGGGGCACATTCAGACTAAATCTCCTCTTACAGTACCGGAAAATCCGCCTTTTTGGTTTAAGGTGGATCAAACTTGCCCTTATCATCAAGGAGGTTCAGGGCATAACATAGAGACTTGTCTCAATTTCAAGTCCGACGTGCAAAAACTTGTTAGGAGCGGGGTCTTATCCTTCAAGGATACAAATCCTAATGTTCTCATGAATCCGCTACCTCAACACGAGAAGGATGCAGTCAATTTGATAGAAGGAGAGACTAACAATGTCTATCAAATTTACGATGTACTCTTGTTGAAAACCAATCTGGTTAAGATGAATTGTAGACAGAGTGGATATGGCCATGTGCCACCTCATAATTATCATCAGTGTGATATCTGCTCTAAAGACAATCAAAGATGTTCGGTAGTGCAAGCAGCTCTACAGGAACAAATAGATCTCGGATGGATCCAGGAGCACCGAGTTCGTGGAGTTAACATGGTCTACACGAATTCTAACGTCATTCAGAACCACGACATCCGTGCAATGAATGTCAACTTGGTGGCGATGCACTCAAGGCAAAGCCAGTATCATAATCTGCCGCGGCACGATTACAGTTCTTGTCTGATTTGCTCGATAAACAAACAGGGATGCTCTTTCATACAAGTGGCCCTCCAGCGTCAGATGGATCTTGGATGGATCCAAGACTACCATGATAGGAACTCCTATCAAATCAACATGGTTCAGATCTTCGATATTCGCGTAATGAATACCAACCTGGTAGAGTTACATGCTGAGTAGGTCCGACTCGGATTCTTAATGTCACATGACTATCAAAGCTGTAAAGCGGGTTGCGAAAACGATCGAGGTTGTACCCTTGTCCAGGAGGCACTTCAGCACTTGTTAAATCACTGGTGGATGCCAATCTACATGGATGAAGATACTCAGCAGATTAGTATTAGTAATAGAAACCCCACTCGGCGTCAAAGTCAGGATGTCCGATCAGTGGAAGCTAACCTAGTGAGGTTACATTGTATTCAAAGTGGGCGTGGCCAGGTGCTACCACACAACTATGACAGTTGTAGCGTCTGTTTAGAAAGTAACCGAGGGTGTTACCTTGTGAGAGCAGCTCTTCAGGGTCAGGTCGATCGGGGAGAAATTCGTCCCTATTCGGGTTCTGGACCCATCAACTGGTCGCCGAACTACCTTGCCGAGCAAGTTGGGGATGTTGTCACGATCTCTGGTCAACACAGGACCAGGGATGTTTTTGCCATTATCCCTCTACTTGACGAATCTAAAGTTCCCAACTGGGAACGAATCGAGATTACTTATGATGGTCAAAAAAATCAGAAGGCTCATGTAGTCATCTATCTACCAGGACCGCTACCGTATGAATCAGCTAAGGCGATCCCTTACAAATACGGTGCAACAATAATTGAAAATGGAAAGGAAATTCCATTACCCTCCGTTGTGAACATTGCAGACATCAGTCGAGTAACACGGGGTGGTAGAATCTTCAACCGAGGGGTTGGGGAACTTAACAAAGAAAAGGAACTTCAGACAGAAGCTCCCGATCCCCCAGTCGGTCAATCCAGTAATTCCGACCTTTCGAAAAATAATGATGAGATGCTAAAGCTCATCCAAAGGAGTGAATATAACATTGTTGATCAGCTATTACAAACTCCTTCAAAGATCTCGGTGTTATCACTGTTACTCAGTTCAGAAGCCCACAGGGAAGCTCTACAGAAAGTCTTGGAGCAAGCCTTTATGGAACAAGATGTAACAATCAGACAGTTCGATAGCATTGTCTCTAACATCACTTCCTGCAACAATTTGGGATTTAGTGATGAAGAATTACCTGAAGAGGGTCGTCGTCATAACATGGCACTCAATATCACAGTTAACTGCCAGGATGATGCTTTAGCCAGCGTACTGGTAGACACATGGTCAGCCCTGAATGTTATGCTGAAGTTCACTTTGAAGCAATTATCATTCAAAGGACCTCCGATGAGGGTTAGCGAGGTTGTCGTCAAAGCATTCGACGGATCCAGAAAAACAGTTATCGGCGAAGTTGATCTTCCCATAACTATTGGTCCTCACACTTTCCAAGTCACTTTCCAGGTCATGGACATCCGGGCAATATACAGTTGTTTGTTAGGAAGACCCTGGATACACCAGGCTGGAGCGGTCACTTCGACCCTCCACCAAAAGCTAAAACTCGTCAAGAACGATCAACTTGTCACAGTTTGTGGGGAACAAGCCTTGCTTGTGAGTAACTTGTCATCATTTACTGGAATAGAACCCGAGGAGGTTATTGGAACTCAGTTCCAAGCACTGTCGGTAAGCGAGAACAATCAGTTCAGAGGAGGAACCTCGATTTCCTCATACAAAGATGCTATTAAAGCGGTCGAGAGTACCGATACGACAGGATGGGGGCAGCTTGTCATTCCCATTAACAATAAAACAAAGAAGGGTCTTGGTTTTTCTGCAACCTGTACCCGGACAGCTGCCAACGATGAAAGTCTTCATCCCCTTCAAAACTTATTCCACAGTGGAGGTTTTCTTCACCCAGTGTCTAAGACAGTTCATGCTATCAATGAGGAAGATCCCTCTGACACAGATGAAGAATGGAAGTCCTACCTTAACAAGGACGGTTATATGTCTCAGGAAGAGGTGCATATGCCTTTTTGCTTTCCTACATAAAGTCCGAGATTTATACCAAGATCAGATGTCGAAATGATCTACGGGGATTGTGATCCGGAAGGATGTCGCGCTCCGTCAAATTCATTAGAGGAAGACACTCCGATGAAAGATAATTTTGACTACACCTACTATGGCCCAATGGATTGTCTGCCAATGTGGCAACCTTACCCAGGAAACTTGGGGCAAGAAAGTCAGTCGAAAAATGAAAATCAGCTGACCGTCATTGAACGGAATACCTGTATCCCCACCATGCCATGGGATCAACACTCATGTCATTCAGAAACTATTCAACATGAAGATGAATTCGCAACGTTTACAGGACTTGAGTTCATCAACTATGCTTTTCCCAAGGTCAACGTCATTGAGAGAGATGACTCCTCCAGTTCCAAAGAAGTTTGGGACACTCTGGGAGAACCAAGTGGAAAATTCGACTATATGGTCAAGTACACCGCTCCCGAAAGGTCTCGTATCAGGCTCGAGGATATCCAGGCAACTGGATGGGGAGATGTACCTGAGAGCACAAATGCTATGCAAAATGCAACAGAGGAATTCTCCTACGATAGTTCTGCCTGGGAGAGAGATTCCAATGATCCCGCTCCACCAGAAATCAGCGTCATTTCTGAAGACAAATCAAGGAAGGTGCCAAACTTTGTGATTCACCGAGGAGTTCGCCGCCAATGGGTTGCTGTCGAGGTTCCGAAGGTTGTTCATCAGTCAAAGTAATTGCCATCTTTAACCTTTCACCCTGCCCAGGTGAAACGGATGTTTTGATAGGGCTCGCTTTCTGTAAATTTCCCTCTTCGCTTTGCCCAAAGCGACAGAGTTTTGTTTTATAGGGCTGTAGTTTCAAGATTCGACTTGTTCATTAATAAAATAACGTCGTTCTGTAATTTCCGCATTAATTGCTGTTTTCTCTTTTTGCTTTTTCAAAGAAAATGGTAATCCTAAAAAACAAAACTATAAAAAACAAGCAGTAAAATAAAACACTGCACACAATTGCATTTTTCTCTACCTCTTCTAAACACGAATCATCACGTCATGCAGATTGCTTGTTTTAAACCCAGTTGAAACATACGATCCGATGCATTCTCCCAACTTTGAGTTCCCGGTATTCGAGGCTGAAGAAGAAAATGACGACAAAATTCCAGAAGAGATCTCTCGACTACTCAGACAAGAGGAAAGGTCCATTGAACCTCAAAAAGAACCGTTAGAAACGGTAAACTTGGGTTCAGAGCAAGAGAGAAAAGAAATCAGGATTGGGGCACTGCTCAGTCCAACTGCCAGAGAGAGTTTGATAAAGCTTCTCAGAGAATTTCCCGATGTATTCGCTTGGTCTTATCAGGATATGCCAGGGTTGGATACCAGCATCGTGGAACATCACTTACCGTTAAGATCGGAATGTCCGCCAGTAAAGCAAAGGTTGAGACGCACTCACCCGGACATGGCCATCAAAATCAAAGAGGAGGTACAAAAACAGATTGACGCGGGTTTCCTCGCTACAGCTGAATATCCTCAATGGTTAGCCAACATCGTACCCATTCCCAAAAAGGACGGAAAGGTCAGAATGTGTGTTAATTACAGAGGTCTGAACAAGGCAAGTCCAAAGGACGACTTTCCTTTACCACACATTGACATGTTGGTTGACAGCACAACAAAGTTCAAAGTATTCTCCTTCATGGATGGATTCTCGAGCTATAACCAGATCAAAATGGCACCGAAAGACATGGAGAAAACTTCGTTCATTACCCCATGGGGTACCTTTTATTACAAGGTAATGTCGTTCGGTTTGAAGAACGCCGAGGCAACCTATCAAAGGGCCATGACTACTCTGTTTCATGACATGATACATAAGGAAATCCAGGTATATATCGATGATATGATTGCAAAATCAAAAACAGAGAGTGAGCACATTGAACATCTGTCAAAATTGTTCGAACGTTTGAGAAAATTCAAGCTCCGCTTGAATCCCAACATGTGCACCTTCGGTGTCCGTTCAGGGAAACTACTAGGATTCATCGTCAGCCAGAAAGGAATTGAGGTTGATCTTGACAAGGTCAAGGCCATTCAAGAAATGCCTTCTCCGAAAACTGAAAAATAAGTCAGAGGATTCTTGGGACGTTTGAACTACATCTCCAGATTCATATTCCTTATGACCGCCACATGTGCGCCGATTTTCAAATTAGTCAAAAAGAACCAGGATTGCGTTTGGTCAGAAGACTGCCAAACCGCCTTCGACAGTATTAAGGATTATCTGTTGAATCCTCCGATTCTATCACCTCCAGTGGAAGGAAGACCACTGATCATTTACCTCACAGTCCTAGAGGACTCAATGGGATGTGTACTTGGCCAACAAGACAAAACTAAAAGAAAAGAGTCTGTCATCTACAATTTGAGCAAGAAATTCACCGACTGCGAGACTCGGTACACGATGCTTGAGAAAAATTGCTGCACTTTGGCTTGGGCAGCCAAACGTCTTCGCCAGTACATGATTCGGTACACTACTTGGTTGATCTCAGAAATGGATCCAATCAAGTATGTCTTCGAAAAACCTGCTCTTACGGGAAGAATTGCCCGTTGGCAGATGTTGTTATCAGAATATGACATAGAGTACCACGCTCAGAAAGCCGTTAAGGGAAGTATTTTAGCCGATCATTTGGCTCATCAACCGATTGACGATCAAGAATCAATCGGGTTTGACTTCCCAGACGAAGATGTCATGTATTTAAAAAAGAAAGACTGCGATGAACCACTACCTAGTGAAGGGCCAGAACCAGGTTCCCGATGGGGACTTATCTTTGACGGAGCAGTTAATCATTATGGAAACGGAATTGGGGCAATCATTGTTACCCCTCAGGGCACCCACATTCCTTTCACTGCTAGACTTACGTTCAAATGTACGAACAATGAGGCCAAATACGAAGCTTGTATCATGGGTCTCGAGGAAGCGATTGATTTAAGGATCAAAAACTTGGACGTATATGGTGACTCAGCTTTGGTTATCAATCAGATAAAAGGAGATTGGAACACATACCAATCAGGATTGATTCCTTACAAAGACTATACAAGAAGGTTGTTACCTTTCTTCAACAGAGTTGAGTTTCATCACATCCCTCGTGATGAGAATCACATGGCTGATGCATTAGCCACTATCTCTTCCATGATTAGTGTAGGTCAATGGAATGACATACCTAAGATCGACATAATGCGCCTTGAACGGCCCGCTTACATCTTCACGATCGAAGCAGTCATAGACGACAAACCTTGGTATCACGATATCAAATGCTTCCTTCAGAAACAAGAGTATCCACCTGGGGCACTCAGAAAAGACAGGAAAACCCTCAGAAGACTGGCTGGAAACTTCTTCCTGAGCGGTGACACTCTCTATAAGAGAAATTTTGACATGGTCTTGCTCCGATGCGTAGACAGACCAGAAGCAGACATGCTGATAAAAGAAATTCACGAAGGATCCTTTGGCACTCATGCCAATGGACACGCAATGGCGAGAAAAATTCTGAGAGCAGGGTACTATTGGTTGACAATGGAATCCGACTGCTACAAGTACATGAGGAGGTGTCACAAGTGTCAGATATATTCTGACAAAATTCATGTACCGCCATCACATCTCAAAGTTCTTTCTTCCCCGTGGCCTTTCTCCATATGGGGAATCGACATGATTGGCTTGATTGAACCCAAGGCTTCGAACGGACATCGGTTTATCCTTGTAGCCATTGACTACTTCACCAAGTGGGTCGAAGCAGCGTCATTCACTAATGTAACCCGACAAGTGGTGGTCCGATTTATCAAAAACAATATCATCTGCCGTTATGGTGTTCCAAGCGAGATCATTACTGACAATGGATCTAACTTGAACAATAAGATGATGAAGGAGTTGTGCGCTGAGTTCAAGATCGAACACCATAACTCATCTCCCTACCGACCCAAGATGAACGGAGCGGTAGAAGCGGCTAACAAGAACATCAAGAAGATCGTTCAAAAGATGGTTGTAACCCACAAAGACTGGCACGAGATGCTACCCTTTGCTCTTCATGGTTATCGCACATCTGTCCGTACTTCAACAGGGGCAACCCCTTTCTCTCTAGTATATGGCATGGAGGCAGTTCTCCCCATAGAAGTAGAGATCTCGTCAATCAGGGTATTGATGGAAGCTAAGCTCACCGTAGCTGAATGGTGTCAAAGTCGACATGACGAACTGAATCTGATCGAAGAAAAGAGAATAACGGCACTATGCCACGGTCAGTTATATCAACAGAGAATGAAGAGGGCGTTCGACAAAAAGGTCCGACCTCGTGTCTTCAGGAAAGGAGACCTCGTGCTCAAGAAGATACAATCTTTTCTCACTGATTCTCGGGGCAAATGGACTCCAAATTATGATGGCCCCTATGTGGTCATGAAAGCTTTCTCAGGCGGCGCCTTGAGGCTTGCAACCATGGACGGAGAGGAATTTGCCTATCCCACGAATGTTGATGTAGTCAAGAAATACTTCGCCTAAAAAAAATGTCCTGGTGGATTGAAAACCCGAAAGGGCGGTCCAGGAAAAAGTTAGAGACAAAATAAATAAATAAAACATCCCGGTGGATTGGAAGCATCATAGTACAATCCAGGAAAAAATTAGGGATAATGGCAAGTAACTATGTTCAACAGAGGCAAGTCCCTCAGCAGCAGTAGTTACATCATCGGAAGAAAACTCCAGTTAAGGTCATCTTCGACAGAAGCTCAGGATGCCCTGAATTCAAAGTTGGTAGAAGGATAGTGGTCGTTATGTTTCAACGTAGCCCTTTTCCCTATAAATTACCATTTTTAAACTTTGTAAATACTCAATGGAATCACGCGTTTGGCTGATCTCCATCTTATCAATAAAATTTGAGCCTTGTGCTTTTGTTTGTAATTCTTGCTTGTTTTAGCTTTACAGAACGACGTTGTTAACATGATTAACGATTCTTGAAATAAAACAAAAATGAATTTACTTGTTAAAACTTTTTCTGCTTTTAAAATAAAGATGGCAATTTCTTTTGACTGTTAAACATCAAAAGAACATCAATCGCGTCTCCAAAGGTGTTTGAACCTCAAAGTGCAGAATCAAAGTACTCCTTCTAGACCAGTACGCCTAAATAAAGGGATCAACTGTGTCAGAGACCTTGTTTCGTCTGACATCCACGGCAGAGTTCTTACCTCCTAAGCCCGGTCAACGGTATTCCCCGCAGGGATTATCTCTCCTAAGCAAGGTGGAATTGTTATCTTGAACCAGCGATATCTCTATACGCCCCGCGATGGCCGAGTATCCAGTCATGTTCATTTTTTAGTTTGTGTGTCGCGTCAGTTTTGTCAGCATATACATACATGCATCATTGCATTATTGATTTGCATTCACATTTCATATTGCATCGCTATCACTCTAGCCGGTCTTGTCCCTTAGTGATAGGAGTTCTCTCAATCGAGTTGTCAGTTCTTTCCTCGTCAGGAAACGTTGCGTCTGAATAATCTCGCCACCAGTGTATCTTTAGATCAGAGTCGGCACGCGACCACTTTGATAACTTGAACCTCTGAAGAGCCAGAGAACCTTCAACAGATGTCACTCTTCGCCATTGAAGATGATATCCTTGCTTTCCCAGATTAAAGAAAATCCCCAGAGAAAGCCTCTTAAGCAAGGGTTCGGCAGTGCATCAGTATTTCTCCGAAAATTCGCTGATGAAAAGGTCATTGGCACCTCAAAATTGGACCCCTTCATATGGCATTTCTCCGGGAAGATCCCGTGAAAAGTATGATGGAAGATCTCAAGCGAAAGCAGTCTTTCAAGAGACCCGCTTTCCCCAGTAGAAACAAATGGCATCTCCAACAGAGAAGTTTGTGCAACTCTACAACTCAGACGACTGGGTTCCCCAGCAGGTCTGACATCAAAACTTTTTCCACTCAAATGGCATCTCCCCAGGAAAATTCGGCGAGAAGTTTGAAGGAAAGCCACTACGAATAGCATCCCTTGTCAGTAAAGTTTATTGACAAAAGAAACTAAGACCAGTTCCTTGGTAGGAAACCAGGATCGAGGGGAAGTTTAAATCAGAAACTGAGACCAGTTCCTTGGTAGGAAACCAGGAACGGGGGGGAGGTTGACAAAAGAAAACTGAGACCAGTTCCTTGGCTGAAGACCAGGATCGAGGGGAAGTTTACCTTTTCTAAGCATCATTGCTCAGCAAAAGAAGATGGATGCGATCCTCCATTCATAACCACCATCAAAATTTTGGGTATTCCGATATTTAATCCTCTTGCACCCCGAATGCCCGAATACCTTCGTCATTCACACCTTCGGGTCCAAGAAGATTAAATAGGGGCATCTGTCATACCCCAAATTTTGACCACTAAGATTTCCCATCATTGTGCAAATCATCATCACAATATGGATGAATCATCATGCCTCACCAAATGCCTCAAGGGTTGTTGAGCATTCACTATAATCAAAATTAGGGTTTTAAGCCCTCTCAGAGCCTTAGACAAAGGATCAATCAAGGAATGACATGATTTTCAACTTGTCTAACCTCTTAAACATCCACAATGGATCAAAAAGGACTCCCACTTCAAGGATTAAGCACAAGGTTGTTCCCTTCTAGGTGGATCAAGTCTCAAGATCTCCAGTATCACCAAATTAGGGTTTTGGTCGACCAGGGCCTCTAGATGGGAAGTTTCATCTGGGAATAAGCCAAAGATCCAAAACACAACCTAATGTACTCCATGGAACCTCATGGACCCAATCATCAAGTCAATTTTGCCTCAGGGGATGCATACATCAAAAATCAGGAATTAGGGTTTCTTGACCTAAAACTTAGAAATTTTTCTAAGTTATGGAAAAAGTACCACTAATACACTAACTTTGGAGGATCATAACTCCTAAACCACATGGCCATTTTTTCTCATCCAAAGATGGATTTGTAGCCCTCATTACCCTCTACAAAAACTTCAACTAGACCTAAGTCCAATTCATTAAGGATTTTGAGTTATGGAGTGATCAAAATCAAGAAATCACACCTTGTTCCAACACTTAGTGAAAATTTCACTAAGTCAGATTTTGCTTCACTTTTTGCCAAATGTAGAGGGATTTTTCACTTGGAATCAAAAGAGATCAAAACCAAACTTGTTCAAACAGTTGTTGTATCATGTAAGGGATTTCCAAAATGGCCAAGAACATTGCCAAATTCAACTTACCCCATGAGATATGACATTGTCAAGTTGCCTTGCTGAAATCTGTCAAAGGTAAGGCAGATTTTGCATTTTGGCTCGATTTACCAAAATCAGCCAAATTCAAATGCTCCTATCCACTTGGACACATCTGAGGATTGAATCTAAAGGGGACAATCACTGAGCCAAGCCTCCAAAGTCCATGGAACAAGAAATAGCATGTTGAACCTAGAATGGCCAAAATAGGGACAAGACTCCAAATTTGGATTGAAGCATTCAATGGAAGCATCAAGGTGGCATGGACTGAGCCATTCTCATCTGAAATCAGTCAAGACTTATCCAAGACCAAGGGAACCAAAGCTCTGTGCCCTAACCTCTAGTCAATGGCTAGAGGAGACTTGCATTTCCATTGGACAACATTGGCCAAACCTACTTACCAGCTGCCATTCATTATTCCTTGCAAAACAAACTTGCTCTACTATAAATAGAGCTCAATTGTGATCAATTTGAGTACATCAAAGCCATCAAACAGATGCTTTCCTCAAAATCTTTTCTTTCACTCCAATTTTGCCTTCTAAGGCAAGTCACTATCGGGTTTTGAGATTGAGAGCAATTCCAATCAAACCAATCACTCACACACCTCACATACATCACATATCAGCTGATCAAACACTTAGATCACTTCTGAAACACCAATTTCACAAAATCACCAGCTGGTTGCTCAAATTTTCAATCAAGTTGCAGCTGAGGTACCACAAATTGATCCAGCCAATTTCAATCAAGTCCAACCATTCAAACACACTCCATAGGGTGTAGGGAAGCTGTTCAGATCATCACCACTCATCTGTAACACCTCCAAATCAAAAATCACATTGCACTTGCTGTCACGGCTTAGAGGTAAGCATATACTTGGTCATCTCTCAATCTATGCATATTTCCTCGCACAATAATTTGGCCATATGTTCATAATCATGCATGGAATGTTTTCCCTCAATTAATTGCATTGTTTGAATCGTGTATCAAAAATCCTAGCCTTCATGCAAAAATTAGGGTTCTTGAGGTTTCTTCGTGATTTCATGTTTTACGTTTAATTTAAATGAAATTAAGTGTTATAGACATGATCGTGAGGTTGAGACGAGCATAATGATATGTGGATTGCATGATATAATCAAGTATTCAGTGAGATTGAGGAGAAAATGCAAATCAGCCAAACCCAGAACACGCGCGTGTTCTTGGTGTGTTCTTGGCGCCATTTTTGAATAATTCAAATATTTGAATTTTGTGATTTTATTTAATTGATTCAAAAATTAATTTCTCTCTAAGTTTTAATGATTTTGAGTTGATTCTTTTTTTAATAATTCACAAAAAGGTTAAAATATTTTATTTTATCAAAAAATCCCAAAAATATTATTTATTTCATATAATTGATATTTTTGCAAAGAATTAATATTTTAATTGTTTTTGACATATTAAATATTTTTTCTACATTGATTTTGCAACTTTTAATGCTTTCTAATTATTTTGTAGTTCAATACTTAATTTTTGAAGCATTAATCCAAGATCACAATTTTTTTTCATATGTTAAACAATTTTGATCATTTTTAATTGAATTTTTATTCAATTAAATACATTTTTGAAAACAAATTAGGGTTTTGGATTAATTCAACCCTCATAAATCATTTTCAAAACATTTTGGGCCTCTAATAGAGTGTAAGACCCAGTCCTTTCTTGACCAAAACATTTTGGGCCTCAGTGTATTGTATAAGTCCCGATACCGTCAAAAACAAACGGCGCGATCGTCGCCTATTCAAAGAATCAATTGGGCCTCTCCTTGAGCTATAAGACCCATTCAAAACATTTTGGGCATCTATTAGAGTGTAAGACCCAATCCCCTTTTAACCAAAATCTTTTTGGGCCTCACTTATTGTATAAGTCCCTCTGCGTTAAAAGAAAACCTCAGCTCAATCGCCACTTTTTAAACGAAAAGTCAACTGGGCCTACCCTCGTGTTATAAGCCCCACTCTTTTTCTTTAAACCCTTTGGGCCTCTTGAGAGAGTGTAAGACCCATCCCTTTGTACATAAAACATTTTGGGCCTCAGTCACTTGTATAAGTCCCTCAGTACAAATTCAACAGTGCGCTCACTGATAAAACCCTGGGCCTCTCCTTGAGCTGTAAGCCCCAAATCTTTCTTTTTCAAAGCACTATCTCCTTTGATTTTGAATATACTGTTGTTTTCAATCTTTCTTTGTTGAACAACTAACCAAACAGCATGGAAGCTCTACAACCGAGTAAGTGTTTATACGCTTTCATTTACCGCTTTCATATACATATAACTGTATTGTGGGGCTGTTTCACTGTAAGTTTTCTTTCATAAACTCATATCAACTGTGTAATAATAGTATAGATATTTCGAGTTTCCCCGGCAACTACGTCTAGAACTAGGTGACGTCGTTTCGTTTATTCATAGAAATAGACAACTAGATCCCCAATAGGATCACCAGATACAGTCTTCTCTTCGGCTGTCCTCATTAGGAATTGTCAAGAAACTCTACTCCCAGAGATGAATGTATTCTCCGTGAATGGCATCTTTGAGTTTCTTCCAAATTCTTGAATTTTCCGAACTTTGATCTATTCTCGGTGAATAGCATTGCCTTGAATTTCTCGGGGTTTGGGGACCCACGAGCTTCTTAAAAGCATCGGCCTCCTCTTGGGCATCGTACAAGGACCCACAGGCTTCCTAAAAGCAACCCCGCCTACTCTTGGGTTTAGTACAAGGACCCTACGGCTTCTTAGAAGTATTCACAGCCTCCTCTTAGGCTTCGTATAATGATCTCTTCCTCCGGGAATGATAGCCTCCCCTTGGGCTTAGTACAAGGACCCGTCGACTTCTTAAAAGATTCCAGCCTCCTCTTGGGCTTCGTACAAATTGTCCCGACGACCTCCTAGAGGTATACGAACAGAACTTAATCATCTGCATAGAACAGTCCTTTCGTAGAGTCTACTACTGTTTCTCAAGGCATAGTACAAAAGATGAAACTCTAGACATGGACAGTCTAATCTCCTTGAGTCTCAAAGACATTCTCAAGTGACCCCTTCAAAAATAGGAAGGAAACCCGCAGACTCAGATAGTCTCAATATCCTTTGGATTTCCCGCTTCCTTAAAGAACAGGAATAACCCAGATCCTTGAATCAAATCCCTGAGTACAGTGTTGCTCATATAAGAACTGATTTTCTCTTTCAAAATCAGTATACTGGACCTGTCACTTAACTGAACAGTCGCCACAACCTCGTCTTAGGCTTTGTATAATGATCCTTCTCCCGTGACGTTTAGCCTCTCTCTCGGGCTTTGTACGAGACACATAAGAGACTCCCTTGCTAAGTCAATTACCCCTTTTGCCTCCATCTCAGGCTTCATACGAGATAGAAAAAGGTTCTTATTGAGCCAAATAAACAATAGCCTCCATTTCGGGCTTTATACGAGATACCAAAAGATTCCATCGTTGAATCAAAACCTTTTAGCCTCTCGCTCGGGCTTTGTACGAGACACATATCAGCCTCCTCTTAGGCTTTGTATAAGAAAATCACTGGTTAATCCAATTAACCTTTTAGCATCAAAATTGTGCCTCGTTCACAGTAAACAAACATCAAACAACTCCCTTCATCTAATCGCTGTAAGCGGCAAGCCTCTAGATCATCTACATCCATGCCACTGTCCCTCTTTTAGCATGGGAAATTCCTAAGGAAAGATAGCATTGATCTACACTGAGTTAAAGTCTTCCCCTTCAGGTTAAAACCCCCTATAAAGGAAATTATGGCATTGCTAGGATCCGCGTATCCCGGTTAAAGTAATTCTCCTTTATAAACAGTTGTGACATACAACTCTCTCTTTAGAGATGACAAATTCTCTCTAAAGAAAAAACCCTTTAGCTTCACATCTTGGGCTTTGAACAAGATACAAACTACCTTTCGCTTCACGTCTTGGGCTTTGAACAAGACACCAAAAACAATCATTTCTTCTATGGGAGGAACTACGAACACTATGATTTCCCTGTTTTGGATAAACGGGAATACGTAGGCATAAGATTGAAAGAAAAATCTTAGCGAGCACACTAAACAAAAATCCAAAATCCCATATCAAAAGCAGTAATTCAAAAGCATCATCCCTAACATCCTAATCCTTGTTCCCCGCCAGAAACCTGTCATTCTGTTAAATAGCACAAGAAAGGCCCCCCCACATTGATAGCATTCGTAACCTAACAGACCGCTGTTTAAACTCAGTATGCAAAGCAGGGTTAATTGGGGACATCTATTTCCCTTCCTTCATCGGCTCACAATAGGATAAAAAATGAATCGACCTGTAGTTTTAAGCTCAACCGCAAACAGCGACCAGCGCTTAAGAACCGCGTCCAAAATCGCTCGCTACAGAAAAATGGCGCCCACTGTGGGGCCCTTCAAAGTTAGGTCTAGGCACGGTCTTCCTTTTCACCTCTTGTGTGAATACCACAGATTGGGGCTTCCGCCTGGGAACCCATTTTCTGTCAGGAACTTAGGATTCTTAGCTTCATAGGTCTAGGATGATTAGGACAAATATATATACTACTTTTCCTAATTGCTATACATGTTTATTTTTCTGCTAATGGGAATGCGGGTGATGCCGTATGTGGAAAGAATGAGTATACACTTAAGATAAGTGATGGCGACGGGGTCGACCATCAACCTCAGTGGAGGCTGACCAACGCAACCCATTCTCTCACCTAGACAATGGGCCGGTTGTTAAGTCTGAGAAGCTGAGGAGCCAAACCCTTTCGTAGTGCAGAAACTATCGGAAATAGTTGTTACGCGATACTACCCTCATTTGAGGCTGGTGATCTATTCTCAGTGAATGACACTTACTCTAAGATTGCTCTACAACTCGCTGGCGATCCGCTTGTTGTTTCGCTTTCCTGGGAGGAGCTAATGATAATGAATACAGGTACAAAAATCACCCTAGTATAAACCTTTAGGGATGGGTAGAGCCTTGACTTCATGACAACGACCCTTTGACCCCATGTTTTTTCTATGTTTTTGTGTGCTGCATTCATGCATTCATTTAAAAAACATTAAAACATTCAAAAACTCTTCTCTTCTAGTCTCTCTGTTCTTTCAAAATAAACTAAGACTGTGATTGCAAATATCATAGAAAAGGATTGCACTAATGGATTTCGGTAGAAGGAGAACTCACCAGTATACCTTCAAGGTTCCAAAACTAGAGGATTTGAGAAGGTTAGCGAGGATGATCACTAACCCAAAGGCTTTCAGAGCCAAGCACGGAGGTTTGCTACCACTATTAAGAGTCCATGTGATTGAGGGAATCATGGATGCGCTCATTCAGTTTTATGATCCGGTTTATCACTGTTTCACATTCCCGGATTACCAGCTTTCACCAACGCTGGAGGAGTATTCTCACCTGATCGATCTACACATTACGGATCGAGCTCCATTTTCTGGACTGGAAGAAATTCCAAAAAATCAGACTATTGCAAGAGCAATTCATTTGGACGAGTCTGAGGTCAGGGCTCACGTGACCGCTAAGGGTGGGATCCAAGGTTTTCCAGCCCAGTTCTTGACAAAGAAAGCCCTGTACTTCGCCAGTATAGGAAACGTGACTGCTTTTGAAAGCATCTTTGTCTTGCTCACCTACGGGTTATTTTTGTTTCCTAACATCAATAACTTCGTCGATATTAACTCCATTAAGGTTTTTCTCATTGGAAATCCTGTGCCGACTTTGCTCGCAGATGCGTATCATTCTGTACACCTGGGAAATTTATACAGCGGAGGGGAGATCACATGCTGTGTACCTTTGCTTTACAAATGGTTTATCTCTCACTTGCCCAAGTCTGCTGCTTTTTGGGATTGCAAGAGTGCCTTACGTTGGTCGTAGAAGATCATGTCTCTTACCAACTCTGATATAGATTGGTGTAATAGGATTTATGAGGGAATCAGGATCATTGACCGTTGTGGAAACTTCCCCAACGTACCCCTTATAGGAACTAAACGAGGAATAAACTACCATCCGGTATTGGTTCGTCGTCAATTTGGATACCCGATGAGACACATCCCACTGGGTGTTCATCTAGAAGGTCTTTTCTTCAAAGAAGGAGAAAACGACAGAGCACTAAAGATGGAAATAGTGCACGCTTGGAAGCATGTTCATAAGAAAGGACGAGAGTCTCTAGGAAAATCGGACTGTGTCTCGGTGGAGCCTTATCTCCATTGGGTACAAACTAGAGCTCTCAAGATAAAGATGCCTTATCCTCGTTACGGAATTCTTCCGCCGAGGGAATCTGCCATGTACTTCATGACGGGAACTGAAAAGCTTCAGGTTACTCTCAACAAAATTCAAAAAGAGAGAAGGTCTTGGAAGAACAAGTACCACACCCTCGACATAGAGTGCATCAAAATACAACAATTACTGAAAGAAAAAGATGCTTTGATTGAAATTTTGGAGCAACATGCTGTAGATAATCAAGATGACCAAAGGAATTTGCTCGCTCCTTTCACTTGGCAAAGGAATGACAACCCGACAACGGCCCAAGAACCCCGGTCAAAGAAAAGGAAGATACCAGAATCAGCACCTGATTTCTCTTCAGAGAGGACTCAGGACCCATTAGTTTAGGTTTCTGTTTCTGCACTTTGTAATCTACTGTACTTCCACTTCTGTAATCTTTTGAATTTCAATAAAAAAGGGGTTTCCCCACCGTTTGATATTTGCAATCTAATTGTCAAAGTTTATTTTGATTAAACCAAAAAAACAATTAATATAAATCATTGCATTCATCATTCTCACATCGCGTATTCTTCTTCCCTACGAATCTCATGTTTGTGTCTCGATTCTAGAGTCAAACTGTCTCACTCGTATAATACTCGGGCCAATCTTCAGAAAAGGATGGATGATCTTGAGGAAGAAAACAGAGAGTTGAAAGAAGAGATCGACGCTCTGAGAGAGGATATGAGAAAGCTTCGTAACGACATGCAAGCCATGGCAGAAGCTCAGCTACAAAGAACTGTGATCTCAGAGATCACCTCAACACCCGTAATAGAGAGGTATGATCCTAGGTATCAGATACTGAAAGATCGTCCTTGGGGCATGCCTGTTAACTATATCCCGGAAGGATATGTTCCGCCGATCACTGAAGATCAGGGAATCACAACAGAAGCCGCTGGGCCTGAAGGTTACAAACTTCGGGAAAGCGAAGATGCCAGGGGCATACTGAAGACTCCTGAAGGTTACAAACTTCGGGAAACGCCAAGACTCACTGCCGTAGTCACGATACCACCCCCTGTGGTGCACACTGTCCCGGAAGGACAGATTCCACCAACACCTTCTGGTAAGAAGGAAACTATGTTTGACAGAATGGATGAATTCCAGGAACAGTTCTTGGAAATACAGAAGGAACTGCAGGCCATTCGCGGTCAGGATTTATTTGGAAAGGACGCCGCAGATCTCTGCTTGGTCCCAAATGTGAAAGTCCCGCACAAGTTCCAAGTGCCCGACTTTGAAAAATATAAGGGTAACTCTTGCCCTCAAAGCCATCTGGTGATGTACGCTCGGCGGATGTCAGCCCAGACGGAGAATCAGGACCTACTGATTCACTACTTTCAGGATAGTTTAACCGGTGCCGCACTCAAATGGTACATGGGTTTAAACCGTGCTACGATTAGTACATTCAGAGATCTTGGTACTGCCTTCATCCAACAATACAAATACAATTTGGACATGGCACCCGACAGAGATCAACTCAGATCGATGTCGCAAAAGGACAAGGAAACCTTTAAGGAGTATGCTCAAAGGTTGCGTGAAATTGCCGCTCAAATTTGTCCACCTCTTGAGGAAAAAGAGATAACAAAGATCTTCTTAAAGACCTTAAGCTCATTTTACTATGACCGAATGGTTGCCAGTGCGCCCAGTGATTTCACCGAAATGGTCGGCATGGGTGTACGTCTTGAGGAAGCCATCCGAGAAGGACGTTTAGTAAAAGACACTGGATCGACGAGCGGTACTAAAAAATACGGTAGTGCTCTCCCTAAGAAAAAAGAGCAAGATATTGGGAATATCTCTCTTGGAAAGCAAAGACGACGTTATCAACCGGTAGCAGCTGTGACTCCTGCTATCAACCCTGCGTCTATTCCTACGTATCAATCTCAGATTGCGCAGAGCCAACCTGACCAGCAAAGGACACAACAGCCTCTTCAGCAGGCTCATCCTCCATATAACAACAACCGTACAACACGGCCGCCAGGATTTGATCCTATACCCGTATCGTACGCACAACTGTTTCCATTACTACTGTCTAAGGGGCACATTCAGACTAAATCTCCTCTTACAGTACCGGAAAATCCGCCTTTTTGGTTTAAGGTGGATCAAACTTGCCCTTATCATCAAGGAGGTTCAGGGCATAACATAGAGACTTGTCTCAATTTCAAGTCCGACGTGCAAAAACTTGTTAGGAGCGGGGTCTTATCCTTCAAGGATACAAATCCTAATGTTCTCATGAATCCGCTACCTCAACACGAGAAGGATGCAGTCAATTTGATAGAAGGAGAGACTAACAATGTCTATCAAATTTACGATGTACTCTTGTTGAAAACCAATCTGGTTAAGATGAATTGTAGACAGAGTGGATATGGCCATGTGCCACCTCATAATTATCATCAGTGTGATATCTGCTCTAAAGACAATCAAAGATGTTCGGTAGTGCAAGCAGCTCTACAGGAACAAATAGATCTCGGATGGATCCAGGAGCACCGAGTTCGTGGAGTTAACATGGTCTACACGAATTCTAACGTCATTCAGAACCACGACATCCGTGCAATGAATGTCAACTTGGTGGCGATGCACTCAAGGCAAAGCCAGTATCATAATCTGCCGCGGCACGATTACAGTTCTTGTCTGATTTGCTCGATAAACAAACAGGGATGCTCTTTCATACAAGTGGCCCTCCAGCGTCAGATGGATCTTGGATGGATCCAAGACTACCATGATAGGAACTCCTATCAAATCAACATGGTTCAGATCTTCGATATTCGCGTAATGAATACCAACCTGGTAGAGTTACATGCTGAGTAGGTCCGACTCGGATTCTTAATGTCACATGACTATCAAAGCTGTAAAGCGGGTTGCGAAAACGATCGAGGTTGTACCCTTGTCCAGGAGGCACTTCAGCACTTGTTAAATCACTGGTGGATGCCAATCTACATGGATGAAGATACTCAGCAGATTAGTATTAGTAATAGAAACCCCACTCGGCGTCAAAGTCAGGATGTCCGATCAGTGGAAGCTAACCTAGTGAGGTTACATTGTATTCAAAGTGGGCGTGGCCAGGTGCTACCACACAACTATGACAGTTGTAGCGTCTGTTTAGAAAGTAACCGAGGGTGTTACCTTGTGAGAGCAGCTCTTCAGGGTCAGGTCGATCGGGGAGAAATTCGTCCCTATTCGGGTTCTGGACCCATCAACTGGTCGCCGAACTACCTTGCCGAGCAAGTTGGGGATGTTGTCACGATCTCTGGTCAACACAGGACCAGGGATGTTTTTGCCATTATCCCTCTACTTGACGAATCTAAAGTTCCCAACTGGGAACGAATCGAGATTACTTATGATGGTCAAAAAAATCAGAAGGCTCATGTAGTCATCTATCTACCAGGACCGCTACCGTATGAATCAGCTAAGGCGATCCCTTACAAATACGGTGCAACAATAATTGAAAATGGAAAGGAAATTCCATTACCCTCCGTTGTGAACATTGCAGACATCAGTCGAGTAACACGGGGTGGTAGAATCTTCAACCGAGGGGTTGGGGAACTTAACAAAGAAAAGGAACTTCAGACAGAAGCTCCCGATCCCCCAGTCGGTCAATCCAGTAATTCCGACCTTTCGAAAAATAATGATGAGATGCTAAAGCTCATCCAAAGGAGTGAATATAACATTGTTGATCAGCTATTACAAACTCCTTCAAAGATCTCGGTGTTATCACTGTTACTCAGTTCAGAAGCCCACAGGGAAGCTCTACAGAAAGTCTTGGAGCAAGCCTTTATGGAACAAGATGTAACAATCAGACAGTTCGATAGCATTGTCTCTAACATCACTTCCTGCAACAATTTGGGATTTAGTGATGAAGAATTACCTGAAGAGGGTCGTCGTCATAACATGGCACTCAATATCACAGTTAACTGCCAGGATGATGCTTTAGCCAGCGTACTGGTAGACACATGGTCAGCCCTGAATGTTATGCTGAAGTTCACTTTGAAGCAATTATCATTCAAAGGACCTCCGATGAGGGTTAGCGAGGTTGTCGTCAAAGCATTCGACGGATCCAGAAAAACAGTTATCGGCGAAGTTGATCTTCCCATAACTATTGGTCCTCACACTTTCCAAGTCACTTTCCAGGTCATGGACATCCGGGCAATATACAGTTGTTTGTTAGGAAGACCCTGGATACACCAGGCTGGAGCGGTCACTTCGACCCTCCACCAAAAGCTAAAACTCGTCAAGAACGATCAACTTGTCACAGTTTGTGGGGAACAAGCCTTGCTTGTGAGTAACTTGTCATCATTTACTGGAATAGAACCCGAGGAGGTTATTGGAACTCAGTTCCAAGCACTGTCGGTAAGCGAGAACAATCAGTTCAGAGGAGGAACCTCGATTTCCTCATACAAAGATGCTATTAAAGCGGTCGAGAGTACCGATACGACAGGATGGGGGCAGCTTGTCATTCCCATTAACAATAAAACAAAGAAGGGTCTTGGTTTTTCTGCAACCTGTACCCGGACAGCTGCCAACGATGAAAGTCTTCATCCCCTTCAAAACTTATTCCACAGTGGAGGTTTTCTTCACCCAGTGTCTAAGACAGTTCATGCTATCAATGAGGAAGATCCCTCTGACACAGATGAAGAATGGAAGTCCTACCTTAACAAGGACGGTTATATGTCTCAGGAAGAGGTGCATATGCCTTTTTGCTTTCCTACATAAAGTCCGAGATTTATACCAAGATCAGATGTCGAAATGATCTACGGGGATTGTGATCCGGAAGGATGTCGCGCTCCGTCAAATTCATTAGAGGAAGACACTCCGATGAAAGATAATTTTGACTACACCTACTATGGCCCAATGGATTGTCTGCCAATGTGGCAACCTTACCCAGGAAACTTGGGGCAAGAAAGTCAGTCGAAAAATGAAAATCAGCTGACCGTCATTGAACGGAATACCTGTATCCCCACCATGCCATGGGATCAACACTCATGTCATTCAGAAACTATTCAACATGAAGATGAATTCGCAACGTTTACAGGACTTGAGTTCATCAACTATGCTTTTCCCAAGGTCAACGTCATTGAGAGAGATGACTCCTCCAGTTCCAAAGAAGTTTGGGACACTCTGGGAGAACCAAGTGGAAAATTCGACTATATGGTCAAGTACACCGCTCCCGAAAGGTCTCGTATCAGGCTCGAGGATATCCAGGCAACTGGATGGGGAGATGTACCTGAGAGCACAAATGCTATGCAAAATGCAACAGAGGAATTCTCCTACGATAGTTCTGCCTGGGAGAGAGATTCCAATGATCCCGCTCCACCAGAAATCAGCGTCATTTCTGAAGACAAATCAAGGAAGGTGCCAAACTTTGTGATTCACCGAGGAGTTCGCCGCCAATGGGTTGCTGTCGAGGTTCCGAAGGTTGTTCATCAGTCAAAGTAATTGCCATCTTTAACCTTTCACCCTGCCCAGGTGAAACGGATGTTTTGATAGGGCTCGCTTTCTGTAAATTTCCCTCTTCGCTTTGCCCAAAGCGACAGAGTTTTGTTTTATAGGGCTGTAGTTTCAAGATTCGACTTGTTCATTAATAAAATAACGTCGTTCTGTAATTTCCGCATTAATTGCTGTTTTCTCTTTTTGCTTTTTCAAAGAAAATGGTAATCCTAAAAAACAAAACTATAAAAAACAAGCAGTAAAATAAAACACTGCACACAATTGCATTTTTCTCTACCTCTTCTAAACACGAATCATCACGTCATGCAGATTGCTTGTTTTAAACCCAGTTGAAACATACGATCCGATGCATTCTCCCAACTTTGAGTTCCCGGTATTCGAGGCTGAAGAAGAAAATGACGACAAAATTCCAGAAGAGATCTCTCGACTACTCAGACAAGAGGAAAGGTCCATTGAACCTCAAAAAGAACCGTTAGAAACGGTAAACTTGGGTTCAGAGCAAGAGAGAAAAGAAATCAGGATTGGGGCACTGCTCAGTCCAACTGCCAGAGAGAGTTTGATAAAGCTTCTCAGAGAATTTCCCGATGTATTCGCTTGGTCTTATCAGGATATGCCAGGGTTGGATACCAGCATCGTGGAACATCACTTACCGTTAAGATCGGAATGTCCGCCAGTAAAGCAAAGGTTGAGACGCACTCACCCGGACATGGCCATCAAAATCAAAGAGGAGGTACAAAAACAGATTGACGCGGGTTTCCTCGCTACAGCTGAATATCCTCAATGGTTAGCCAACATCGTACCCATTCCCAAAAAGGACGGAAAGGTCAGAATGTGTGTTAATTACAGAGGTCTGAACAAGGCAAGTCCAAAGGACGACTTTCCTTTACCACACATTGACATGTTGGTTGACAGCACAACAAAGTTCAAAGTATTCTCCTTCATGGATGGATTCTCGAGCTATAACCAGATCAAAATGGCACCGAAAGACATGGAGAAAACTTCGTTCATTACCCCATGGGGTACCTTTTATTACAAGGTAATGTCGTTCGGTTTGAAGAACGCCGAGGCAACCTATCAAAGGGCCATGACTACTCTGTTTCATGACATGATACATAAGGAAATCCAGGTATATATCGATGATATGATTGCAAAATCAAAAACAGAGAGTGAGCACATTGAACATCTGTCAAAATTGTTCGAACGTTTGAGAAAATTCAAGCTCCGCTTGAATCCCAACATGTGCACCTTCGGTGTCCGTTCAGGGAAACTACTAGGATTCATCGTCAGCCAGAAAGGAATTGAGGTTGATCTTGACAAGGTCAAGGCCATTCAAGAAATGCCTTCTCCGAAAACTGAAAAATAAGTCAGAGGATTCTTGGGACGTTTGAACTACATCTCCAGATTCATATTCCTTATGACCGCCACATGTGCGCCGATTTTCAAATTAGTCAAAAAGAACCAGGATTGCGTTTGGTCAGAAGACTGCCAAACCGCCTTCGACAGTATTAAGGATTATCTGTTGAATCCTCCGATTCTATCACCTCCAGTGGAAGGAAGACCACTGATCATTTACCTCACAGTCCTAGAGGACTCAATGGGATGTGTACTTGGCCAACAAGACAAAACTAAAAGAAAAGAGTCTGTCATCTACAATTTGAGCAAGAAATTCACCGACTGCGAGACTCGGTACACGATGCTTGAGAAAAATTGCTGCACTTTGGCTTGGGCAGCCAAACGTCTTCGCCAGTACATGATTCGGTACACTACTTGGTTGATCTCAGAAATGGATCCAATCAAGTATGTCTTCGAAAAACCTGCTCTTACGGGAAGAATTGCCCGTTGGCAGATGTTGTTATCAGAATATGACATAGAGTACCACGCTCAGAAAGCCGTTAAGGGAAGTATTTTAGCCGATCATTTGGCTCATCAACCGATTGACGATCAAGAATCAATCGGGTTTGACTTCCCAGACGAAGATGTCATGTATTTAAAAAAGAAAGACTGCGATGAACCACTACCTAGTGAAGGGCCAGAACCAGGTTCCCGATGGGGACTTATCTTTGACGGAGCAGTTAATCATTATGGAAACGGAATTGGGGCAATCATTGTTACCCCTCAGGGCACCCACATTCCTTTCACTGCTAGACTTACGTTCAAATGTACGAACAATGAGGCCAAATACGAAGCTTGTATCATGGGTCTCGAGGAAGCGATTGATTTAAGGATCAAAAACTTGGACGTATATGGTGACTCAGCTTTGGTTATCAATCAGATAAAAGGAGATTGGAACACATACCAATCAGGATTGATTCCTTACAAAGACTATACAAGAAGGTTGTTACCTTTCTTCAACAGAGTTGAGTTTCATCACATCCCTCGTGATGAGAATCACATGGCTGATGCATTAGCCACTATCTCTTCCATGATTAGTGTAGGTCAATGGAATGACATACCTAAGATCGACATAATGCGCCTTGAACGGCCCGCTTACATCTTCACGATCGAAGCAGTCATAGACGACAAACCTTGGTATCACGATATCAAATGCTTCCTTCAGAAACAAGAGTATCCACCTGGGGCACTCAGAAAAGACAGGAAAACCCTCAGAAGACTGGCTGGAAACTTCTTCCTGAGCGGTGACACTCTCTATAAGAGAAATTTTGACATGGTCTTGCTCCGATGCGTAGACAGACCAGAAGCAGACATGCTGATAAAAGAAATTCACGAAGGATCCTTTGGCACTCATGCCAATGGACACGCAATGGCGAGAAAAATTCTGAGAGCAGGGTACTATTGGTTGACAATGGAATCCGACTGCTACAAGTACATGAGGAGGTGTCACAAGTGTCAGATATATTCTGACAAAATTCATGTACCGCCATCACATCTCAAAGTTCTTTCTTCCCCGTGGCCTTTCTCCATATGGGGAATCGACATGATTGGCTTGATTGAACCCAAGGCTTCGAACGGACATCGGTTTATCCTTGTAGCCATTGACTACTTCACCAAGTGGGTCGAAGCAGCGTCATTCACTAATGTAACCCGACAAGTGGTGGTCCGATTTATCAAAAACAATATCATCTGCCGTTATGGTGTTCCAAGCGAGATCATTACTGACAATGGATCTAACTTGAACAATAAGATGATGAAGGAGTTGTGCGCTGAGTTCAAGATCGAACACCATAACTCATCTCCCTACCGACCCAAGATGAACGGAGCGGTAGAAGCGGCTAACAAGAACATCAAGAAGATCGTTCAAAAGATGGTTGTAACCCACAAAGACTGGCACGAGATGCTACCCTTTGCTCTTCATGGTTATCGCACATCTGTCCGTACTTCAACAGGGGCAACCCCTTTCTCTCTAGTATATGGCATGGAGGCAGTTCTCCCCATAGAAGTAGAGATCTCGTCAATCAGGGTATTGATGGAAGCTAAGCTCACCGTAGCTGAATGGTGTCAAAGTCGACATGACGAACTGAATCTGATCGAAGAAAAGAGAATAACGGCACTATGCCACGGTCAGTTATATCAACAGAGAATGAAGAGGGCGTTCGACAAAAAGGTCCGACCTCGTGTCTTCAGGAAAGGAGACCTCGTGCTCAAGAAGATACAATCTTTTCTCACTGATTCTCGGGGCAAATGGACTCCAAATTATGATGGCCCCTATGTGGTCATGAAAGCTTTCTCAGGCGGCGCCTTGAGGCTTGCAACCATGGACGGAGAGGAATTTGCCTATCCCACGAATGTTGATGTAGTCAAGAAATACTTCGCCTAAAAAAAATGTCCTGGTGGATTGAAAACCCGAAAGGGCGGTCCAGGAAAAAGTTAGAGACAAAATAAATAAATAAAACATCCCGGTGGATTGGAAGCATCATAGTACAATCCAGGAAAAAATTAGGGATAATGGCAAGTAACTATGTTCAACAGAGGCAAGTCCCTCAGCAGCAGTAGTTACATCATCGGAAGAAAACTCCAGTTAAGGTCATCTTCGACAGAAGCTCAGGATGCCCTGAATTCAAAGTTGGTAGAAGGATAGTGGTCGTTATGTTTCAACGTAGCCCTTTTCCCTATAAATTACCATTTTTAAACTTTGTAAATACTCAATGGAATCACGCGTTTGGCTGATCTCCATCTTATCAATAAAATTTGAGCCTTGTGCTTTTGTTTGTAATTCTTGCTTGTTTTAGCTTTACAGAACGACGTTGTTAACATGATTAACGATTCTTGAAATAAAACAAAAATGAATTTACTTGTTAAAACTTTTTCTGCTTTTAAAATAAAGATGGCAATTTCTTTTGACTGTTAAACATCAAAAGAACATCAATCGCGTCTCCAAAGGTGTTTGAACCTCAAAGTGCAGAATCAAAGTACTCCTTCTAGACCAGTACGCCTAAATAAAGGGATCAACTGTGTCAGAGACCTTGTTTCGTCTGACATCCACGGCAGAGTTCTTACCTCCTAAGCCCGGTCAACGGTATTCCCCGCAGGGATTATCTCTCCTAAGCAAGGTGGAATTGTTATCTTGAACCAGCGATATCTCTATACGCCCCGCGATGGCCGAGTATCCAGTCATGTTCATTTTTTAGTTTGTGTGTCGCGTCAGTTTTGTCAGCATATACATACATGCATCATTGCATTATTGATTTGCATTCACATTTCATATTGCATCGCTATCACTCTAGCCGGTCTTGTCCCTTAGTGATAGGAGTTCTCTCAATCGAGTTGTCAGTTCTTTCCTCGTCAGGAAACGTTGCGTCTGAATAATCTCGCCACCAGTGTATCTTTAGATCAGAGTCGGCACGCGACCACTTTGATAACTTGAACCTCTGAAGAGCCAGAGAACCTTCAACAGATGTCACTCTTCGCCATTGAAGATGATATCCTTGCTTTCCCAGATTAAAGAAAATCCCCAGAGAAAGCCTCTTAAGCAAGGGTTCGGCAGTGCATCAGTATTTCTCCGAAAATTCGCTGATGAAAAGGTCATTGGCACCTCAAAATTGGACCCCTTCATATGGCATTTCTCCGGGAAGATCCCGTGAAAAGTATGATGGAAGATCTCAAGCGAAAGCAGTCTTTCAAGAGACCCGCTTTCCCCAGTAGAAACAAATGGCATCTCCAACAGAGAAGTTTGTGCAACTCTACAACTCAGACGACTGGGTTCCCCAGCAGGTCTGACATCAAAACTTTTTCCACTCAAATGGCATCTCCCCAGGAAAATTCGGCGAGAAGTTTGAAGGAAAGCCACTACGAATAGCATCCCTTGTCAGTAAAGTTTATTGACAAAAGAAACTAAGACCAGTTCCTTGGTAGGAAACCAGGATCGAGGGGAAGTTTAAATCAGAAACTGAGACCAGTTCCTTGGTAGGAAACCAGGAACGGGGGGGAGGTTGACAAAAGAAAACTGAGACCAGTTCCTTGGCTGAAGACCAGGATCGAGGGGAAGTTTACCTTTTCTAAGCATCATTGCTCAGCAAAAGAAGATGGATGCGATCCTCCATTCATAACCACCATCAAAATTTTGGGTATTCCGATATTTAATCCTCTTGCACCCCGAATGCCCGAATACCTTCGTCATTCACACCTTCGGGTCCAAGAAGATTAAATAGGGGCATCTGTCATACCCCAAATTTTGACCACTAAGATTTCCCATCATTGTGCAAATCATCATCACAATATGGATGAATCATCATGCCTCACCAAATGCCTCAAGGGTTGTTGAGCATTCACTATAATCAAAATTAGGGTTTTAAGCCCTCTCAGAGCCTTAGACAAAGGATCAATCAAGGAATGACATGATTTTCAACTTGTCTAACCTCTTAAACATCCACAATGGATCAAAAAGGACTCCCACTTCAAGGATTAAGCACAAGGTTGTTCCCTTCTAGGTGGATCAAGTCTCAAGATCTCCAGTATCACCAAATTAGGGTTTTGGTCGACCAGGGCCTCTAGATGGGAAGTTTCATCTGGGAATAAGCCAAAGATCCAAAACACAACCTAATGTACTCCATGGAACCTCATGGACCCAATCATCAAGTCAATTTTGCCTCAGGGGATGCATACATCAAAAATCAGGAATTAGGGTTTCTTGACCTAAAACTTAGAAATTTTTCTAAGTTATGGAAAAAGTACCACTAATACACTAACTTTGGAGGATCATAACTCCTAAACCACATGGCCATTTTTTCTCATCCAAAGATGGATTTGTAGCCCTCATTACCCTCTACAAAAACTTCAACTAGACCTAAGTCCAATTCATTAAGGATTTTGAGTTATGGAGTGATCAAAATCAAGAAATCACACCTTGTTCCAACACTTAGTGAAAATTTCACTAAGTCAGATTTTGCTTCACTTTTTGCCAAATGTAGAGGGATTTTTCACTTGGAATCAAAAGAGATCAAAACCAAACTTGTTCAAACAGTTGTTGTATCATGTAAGGGATTTCCAAAATGGCCAAGAACATTGCCAAATTCAACTTACCCCATGAGATATGACATTGTCAAGTTGCCTTGCTGAAATCTGTCAAAGGTAAGGCAGATTTTGCATTTTGGCTCGATTTACCAAAATCAGCCAAATTCAAATGCTCCTATCCACTTGGACACATCTGAGGATTGAATCTAAAGGGGACAATCACTGAGCCAAGCCTCCAAAGTCCATGGAACAAGAAATAGCATGTTGAACCTAGAATGGCCAAAATAGGGACAAGACTCCAAATTTGGATTGAAGCATTCAATGGAAGCATCAAGGTGGCATGGACTGAGCCATTCTCATCTGAAATCAGTCAAGACTTATCCAAGACCAAGGGAACCAAAGCTCTGTGCCCTAACCTCTAGTCAATGGCTAGAGGAGACTTGCATTTCCATTGGACAACATTGGCCAAACCTACTTACCAGCTGCCATTCATTATTCCTTGCAAAACAAACTTGCTCTACTATAAATAGAGCTCAATTGTGATCAATTTGAGTACATCAAAGCCATCAAACAGATGCTTTCCTCAAAATCTTTTCTTTCACTCCAATTTTGCCTTCTAAGGCAAGTCACTATCGGGTTTTGAGATTGAGAGCAATTCCAATCAAACCAATCACTCACACACCTCACATACATCACATATCAGCTGATCAAACACTTAGATCACTTCTGAAACACCAATTTCACAAAATCACCAGCTGGTTGCTCAAATTTTCAATCAAGTTGCAGCTGAGGTACCACAAATTGATCCAGCCAATTTCAATCAAGTCCAACCATTCAAACACACTCCATAGGGTGTAGGGAAGCTGTTCAGATCATCACCACTCATCTGTAACACCTCCAAATCAAAAATCACATTGCACTTGCTGTCACGGCTTAGAGGTAAGCATATACTTGGTCATCTCTCAATCTATGCATATTTCCTCGCACAATAATTTGGCCATATGTTCATAATCATGCATGGAATGTTTTCCCTCAATTAATTGCATTGTTTGAATCGTGTATCAAAAATCCTAGCCTTCATGCAAAAATTAGGGTTCTTGAGGTTTCTTCGTGATTTCATGTTTTACGTTTAATTTAAATGAAATTAAGTGTTATAGACATGATCGTGAGGTTGAGACGAGCATAATGATATGTGGATTGCATGATATAATCAAGTATTCAGTGAGATTGAGGAGAAAATGCAAATCAGCCAAACCCAGAACACGCGCGTGTTCTTGGTGTGTTCTTGGCGCCATTTTTGAATAATTCAAATATTTGAATTTTGTGATTTTATTTAATTGATTCAAAAATTAATTTCTCTCTAAGTTTTAATGATTTTGAGTTGATTCTTTTTTTAATAATTCACAAAAAGGTTAAAATATTTTATTTTATCAAAAAATCCCAAAAATATTATTTATTTCATATAATTGATATTTTTGCAAAGAATTAATATTTTAATTGTTTTTGACATATTAAATATTTTTTCTACATTGATTTTGCAACTTTTAATGCTTTCTAATTATTTTGTAGTTCAATACTTAATTTTTGAAGCATTAATCCAAGATCACAATTTTTTTTCATATGTTAAACAATTTTGATCATTTTTAATTGAATTTTTATTCAATTAAATACATTTTTGAAAACAAATTAGGGTTTTGGATTAATTCAACCCTCATAAATCATTTTCAAAACATTTTGGGCCTCTAATAGAGTGTAAGACCCAGTCCTTTCTTGACCAAAACATTTTGGGCCTCAGTGTATTGTATAAGTCCCGATACCGTCAAAAACAAACGGCGCGATCGTCGCCTATTCAAAGAATCAATTGGGCCTCTCCTTGAGCTATAAGACCCATTCAAAACATTTTGGGCATCTATTAGAGTGTAAGACCCAATCCCCTTTTAACCAAAATCTTTTTGGGCCTCACTTATTGTATAAGTCCCTCTGCGTTAAAAGAAAACCTCAGCTCAATCGCCACTTTTTAAACGAAAAGTCAACTGGGCCTACCCTCGTGTTATAAGCCCCACTCTTTTTCTTTAAACCCTTTGGGCCTCTTGAGAGAGTGTAAGACCCATCCCTTTGTACAGAAAACATTTTGGGCCTCAGTCACTTGTATAAGTCCCTCGGTACAAATTCAACAGTGCGCTCACTGATAAAACCATGGGCCTCTCCTTGAGCTGTAAGCCCCAAATCTTTCTTTTTCAAAGCACTTTCTCCTTTGATTTTGAATATACTGTTGTTTTCAATCTTTCTTTGTTGAACAACTAACCAAACAGCATGGAAGCTCTACAACCGAGTAAGTGTTTATACGCTTTCATTTACCGCTTTCATATACATATAACTGTATTGTGGGGATGTTTCACTGTAAGTCTTCTTTCACAAACTCATATCAACTGTGTAATAATAGTATAGATATTTTGAGTTTCCCCGACAACTACGTCTAGAACTAGGTGACGCCGTTTCGTTTATTCATAGAAATAGACAACTAGATCCCCAATAGGATCACCAGATACAGTCTTCTCTTCGGCTGTCCTCATTAGGAATTGTCAAGAAACCCTACTCCCAGAGATGAATGTATTCTCCGTGAATGGCATCTTTGAGTTTCTTCCAAATTCTCAAATTTTCCTGACTTTGATCTATTCTCGGTGAATAGCATTGCCTTGAATTTCTCGGGGTTTGGGGACCCACGGGCTTCTTAAAAGCATCGGCCTCCTCTTGGGCATCGTACAAGGACCCACAGGCTTCCTAAAAGCAACCCCGCCTAGTCTTGGGTTTAGTACAAGGACCCTACGGCTTCTTAGAAGTATTCACAGCCTCCTCTTAGGCTTCGTATAATGATCTCTTCCTCCGGGAATGATAGCCTCCTCTTGGGCTTAGTACAAGGACCCGTTGGCTTCTTAAAAGATTCCAGCCTCCTCTTGGGCTTCGTACAAATTGTCTCGACGACCTCCTAGAGGTATAGGAACAGAACTTAATCATCTGCATAGAACAGTCCTTTCGTAGAGTCTACTACTGTTTCTCAAAGCATAGTACAAAAGATGAAACTCTAGACATGGACAGTCTAATCTCCTTGAGTCTCAAAGACATTCTCAAGTGACCCCTTCAAAAATAGGAAGGAAACCAGCAGACTCAGATAGTCTCAATATACTTTGGATTTCCCGCTTCCTTAAAGAACAGGAATAACCCAAATCCTTGAATCAAATCCCTGAGTACAGTGTTGCTCATATAAGAACTGATTTTCTCTTTCAAAATCAGTATACTGGACCTGTCACTTAACTGAACAGTCGCCACAGCCTCCTCTTAGGCTTTGTATAATGATCCTTCTCCCGTGACGTTTAGCCTCTCTCTCGGGCTTTGTACGAGACACATAATAGACTCCCTTGCTAAGTCAATTACCCCTTTTGCCTCCATCTCTGGATCATCTACATCCATGCCACTGTCCCTCTTTTAGCATGAGAAATTCCTAAGGAAAGATAGCATTGCTCTACACTGAGTTAAAGTCTTCCCCTTCAGGTTAAAACCCCCTATAAAGGAAATTATGGCATTGCTAGGATCCGCGTATCCCGGTTAAAGTAATTCTCCTTTATAAACAGTTGTGACATACAACTCTCTCTTTAGAGATGACAAATTCTCTCTAAAGAAAAAACCCTTTAGCTTCACATCTTGGGCTTTGAACAAGATACAAACTACCTTTTGCTTCACGTCTTGGGCTTTGAACAAGACACCAAAAACAATCATTTCCTCCCATAGAATAGGAGGAACTACGAACGCTCTGATTTCCCTGTTTTGGATAAACGGGAATACGTAGGCATAAGATTGAAAGAAAAATCTTAGCGAGCACACTAAACAAAAACCCAAAATCCCATATCAAAAGCAGTAATTCAAAAGCATCAGCCCTAACATCCTAATCCTTGTTCCCCGCCAGAAACCTGTCATTCTGTTAAATAGCACAAGAAAGGCCCCCCCACATTGATAGCATTCGTAACCTAACAGACCGCTGTTTAAACTCAGTATGCAAAGCAGGGTTAATTGGAGACATCTAGTTCCCTTACTTCATCAGCTCACAATAGGATAAAAAATGAATTGACTTGTAGTTTTAAGCTCAACCGCAGAGAGCGGCCAGCGCTTAAGAACCGCGTCCAAAATCGCTCGCTACAATGATGAACAAGAAAGAACAAGGTTTTATCTTGGTTTGGTTTACTTGGCATGAAAGCAATTCAGGTGTGGGGATGATGACTTTGGAGCATTGAATCACATGAACCAATGAATGAAAATGGTTGGTTTTTGGTTATTTGGAGAGAGGGGATGGAGTACAACAAGATTGGTGTTCAAAATAATTGCAAATGGAGCCTCTAACATGCTTGAAAGGTCTCATGAAGATGCTTGTACACAACTGTGTTAACAGGTCAGCCTGACCTGGTCGTGCCCTACCATATGCGCATGTGGATGAAATAGTTAGAGTCCTTACTTTGAGCTACTACATCTCCTTAATGAGTGATCAAATGAAAAATCTTTCAACACCAAAGTTGAAGAGGAGATCAAGAGGAACAAGAACCATGTTGGACAATTTTTCATCTGAAGCTTCTATCTTGGAGAAATTTGCCTTGGAACATTGACATGTCATGCATACCAAGTGTTTGTTGAAATTACTGCGCGCTGACTGGTCATGACTTGCCCATTTGCCTTGATTTGTCTCCACTTTAATCCATCATATCTCTCTCAATTTTAATCCAATGAGGATGTTCTTGGTATGGTTTTGAAGCTTGGAATGTGAACTTTTGATAGGCCTCCCTAAATTTTCAATTTGGAGCTTGGAACATGGAGAAAAAATAGCTTAAAGGGAGCCCTTCAACTTGCCTACACTTACCATTTTTAGAAACCCTACGTTTCTAAGTTTAGCAACTTTGAATCCTTCTTGATTTTTGATGAAACCCTAGACATTACTTGATGAAATATTCATCAATGAACATATTTGAGATGAGGAACATGAAATTGACCTCAAAAAGTCAGGAGTTGACTTTTTCCTCTGCACAGTTGACTTTTCCCCATTCTGACTGATTCTCAACCAATTGATCAATTGAATATCCTCGGAAATGAATAAATGGCCAATACTTCATCCTTAGATAATTGAGAGCGTATGGAAAACCTTGAAAACAAGTCTTGCCCAAAAAATCAGAAATAAACTGATTTTATGGCAAACCCTAGTTTTGGTGCCCTCAGTCTAGGAGAAATCAGCACATCCTCCAAATCCAAATTCCTTTGAGTATGATGTGTATCCTCTCAAACAAGGATGAGATATGCCATTTGGAGATGATAAAAGCTCAAAGATCTTTCCCATTGGGGTGTTATGCTCAAGAATCCCAAAACCCTAATTTTGCACTAGTTAGGAGAATGTGATCCACTTGAAGTTTCTTGTCAAACTTGAATCAATTAAGATCTCTTGAGGCTCAAGACTCCCTTGATTGGATTGAGATACATTGATCCCATGCTAAGGCCAATGATACGCAAAGATGATAATGCAAAGCATGCAATGAAACATAAGCCAGTCAAAGCTAAAACATGAGGGCAATTTTTGAGGTGTTACAGACTTGTCCTTTAATACAAAGTCCATGATGACCCTCAATCAAGGAGCATTGGAGTATCTTCAGATATCACCTTAAAGAGAAGACTCCTTATTATCAAATATTGAATCAAGATAGATTTGGCATAATCTCTTTCTATTCGATACTTGATTTTTATTTCAGGACTCTGATGCTTCTTCAAAAGCAGTAATGATTGGCAGAGCCAGATTACTCTTTTATATTAATCCTGCACTAATATCATCTTTAAAAGAATATGTAGTGAAAATTAACTGACATTAGGTTCTGGTAGTGTTGCTCCTTGCTTTAAGATCTGGGAAATCAGTTGAAATACAAGTATTTTAGAAGCTTCTATAGTTACTCTTCTATCAACAGATGTTACAACCCATCCAGCTCGTTAAGAAGTACTTCTGACAAGAAATATAAGTTCCTTATCATCAGACATTCCAAAGAACCATGCTTTAGGAAAGTTGATCTGTTAGATAGCTTTTCAGCATCTAATTTCATTTCTTTTCTTCGAAGATTTGCAAGATAAACCAACAGACCACAATAAATTCAAGTTGTATAACTTCTTGAATAACTGTGACCTCGAGTTTGAATCTAAACCAATCTTTTCAGAGTTTGCTTGAAAAATCAGATGAAGTGTAACTAGACAAGCTTCAAAACTGACTCCCACAAATTTAATCACTAGGATTCAAAGATATTCCGAGCGTCAGACATACAATGATGTTGACATACTTAGAAGTGAGATAGAGGACCTACAAGAATGCGACTATCTCTAAAGATATTCAATATGCTTCTTCTGAGATGGTGATAGAGACTTTCAAATAGATTATCTCTACACCATCAACTTCTATAGTAATACCTTTTTCAACGATATTCTATAGACCTTCAGAAATCCTTTTATCAAGACCAATGAGTTAAAAATATGTTTTGCTTTTCCATCATTTAAATTTAGTGGAATCGCCCTTTAAATATGGTAGGAAAAGCAGTATAATATTTTTCATGTGGCACTTAATTCCTTCTTGAAAGAAAGTCTTTAACAGACATACTTTTCTTATTGGATCATTATCTGCGCCACTGTTAAGTGTTAAGCACACACCAGGTTCTGATGCCAATTGAAGGTGAGAAAAGTACACAAGAAGGGGCGGGGTTTAATTGTGTTTTTCATTTACTTAGTTTGCATCTGATCAGATTAATTCTTAGGAGTGGAATGTTAATAAAAGCAAATAAATAATAGTATAAGACACAAAGATTTATACTGGTTCCTCCTAAACTGAGAGTAGTCCAGTCCTCTTGCTTCATAAGAGATTTTCACTATAATCAAAACATGATTACAATCACTAATGAATTCTGCATAGACTTTTACACTTGCTCAGACCCAATGTCCAAGACTTCTACTCAAGCTTCTCACTCGATACTTCTTGCTCAGGTTCCACGAACCCAAGACTTCCTTGCTCAAGCTCCACGTCCAATACCTCTACTCTAAGTCCCATGAAATGAGCCTCTCTGCTTAACCCCTCAGGTCAAGACTTATTGCTCCAATTCCATGTACTGAGCATTCTTGCTCAAGCCCCTCAGGCTCAAGACTTCTGCTCCAGGTTCCATGAAACGAGCCTCTCTGCGTGAACCCAACCGGTCAAGACTTACTGCTCCAAATTTCATGAATCGAGCTATTCCGCTCAAGCCACACTAGTTCAATACTTTCCTGTTAAATAAATCTACTTGATTAAGAATTTCACTGCTCAAGCACATAGCAAGAGACTTATGTGGCTCAAGCATCTTGGCTCGAGATTTCCTTGCTTATATCCCAATGATACAAGACTTATGCTCAATAAATCCACTTGATTAAGACTTTCACAGCTCAAGCACATAGCAAGAGACTTACGTGGCTCAAGCATCTTGGCTCGAGGCTTCCTTTCTTGTATCTCAATGACACAAGATTTTTATCTAAACTGCTGAACAAGCTCAGTAGAATAGAGAACAAGGTGTACATGATACAAGTGTCAGAGGTACGGGAAATCACCATAACAAAGACCTAAAGCACTTAAAATTTCTAATATATTCAATGTGTAAGAAATCTTATGGCTTTTACAATTACTACCTACATCATAAAAATCTACATATACAATGAGTTGATAATTGTTGATCTTGTTACTCCTTCTTCTGGTTGATCCTTGTTAAAGATTCAACTTGACCCTTTATCCATATTCATAGCCTTTTCAAAAACTAGTCGTTGAAGAGGTAACTTGATCAAGAGTCTTTGCTGGTACTCCATAGTACAAGAGCCATTCAAGATAGATACACCAGAAGATCTTAATCCAATGATTAACATGTTTAACCTTTGCGTCTTCAAGAGATTCTATACTATTATAGCCGTTGAGAGTAGATATCTATAAAGCATCTCAGCCTTTCTTGAGCCTTGCAATCTGTAGACTCTAGCTGACAAACTGATTTGACAATACAGCTTACTTTCTGTAGTACAGACAACTTCAGCTTTATCACCAACTCTGAATGGTACCAGAAGCCAATTTGCACACTAAGTGTAGAGACAATTATGTTGTTTCTTTTAATGTTGATACCTTCAACTTCAAAGTCTACGCCAGACATCACTTAACAAGTGTTCTTCAAATTCTGCCACCAGAAGCTAGCAATTCAGCAACTCTCAGAGTGTGCTTAATGTAGAAAAGATTCCGACAATAATATTTATAAGTATTAGAACCCACACACATGTAACACACATCAAATAAACCATTGTTCTTTCAATACTTTATTATCATCAAAACCCAAGGAAAATATGTCATGAACAAATCTTGTTCTAACAATATAAGCTCTTTTGCTCCAAATTACTCAGATGCAACAATTCCAGATCTGAAAAACTAAAAAATTCTCTCCAACTGCAGAAATTTAAATTCCTCATTTCTTTGATATTCACTGCAATTTCTTGTGCTAGTCTTCATCTACACCATATTTCCAAGCTTCTATATGCACTAGCTTGCTTCTAAAGCCATCGTATCAGTCAATCCAACTTCATCTTCTTCACGAAGTAAGTTGATTTGGTTGGAACGATTCATCAAGATTTAGAGCAAGTCAATCATATATTCACACTCCTGGAACTTCAGTGAAGCTTCTCCAATCATTTTCTCATCAAATTCGTGGCTAAGAAGAGGCATCAGACCTTTTCCGATAGGTACCTCTTTGAGCTTTTTGAACTCAGTCATTTGAGCATCATTTCATTTCATTCTTGTTACGATTTTGTTGCTAGTGAATGTATGAACTAAAGCCCTAAGAAATTAGGCATTGATTATGACTCAACGTGATTTAATTTTTTTTTTTTGAAGATCCTAGGGTTTTATTGATTTTTCCAGATCATTTGAGTTCAAGCATGATTCACTGAAAAATAGTTGCATTTTTGGATTCAGTGTGAATATCTAAGTGGAATGATTTAGTTACTTTTGGTTTCTGGAAATGTCACCATTGTCGCCGCCGCCTTTTGGAGATCGGCGCAGTGGTGAGGATGATCTGAGAAGATGATGAAGTGGCCTTGGCGCCATCTTTTGAATTTAAATATTTGAAGTGCCAGCGCATGATTGGTCCAGGTCATTTATTTTGTTTTATTTTTTATAATAATAATCAAAATTAATTTGAATTGGTGATGTGTGATTTCGCTTGGGCCTGATTCTTTGAATTGCTATGCACACACTTTCTGAGCCTAAGTCACGCTTTTTTGCCTGAACTGCAATGTAGTTTTTTGTGCTATTGGACTGGGCTTGGAAATAAATTGCTACTATACACTCTATTTCAACATTTCACCTCCTTGCTTTCTTTGTTTGTTATTATTCTTTTTTTATTCCAATTTCTTTTTTTTTCTTAATTGTTTTCCTTTAATTTTCCTTTATGATTTTTATAATAAAAATGATTAAAAAATGTTAAAAATGCATGCTAATTTTTAGAAAGTTTATTTAGCACTTTAATTGTTTTATTAATATGCTTTGATATTATTCCCTTTATCATTGAATCTTGATTCAAATATTGCCATGCTTTGGATGATTTTTCTTATTGATCCTTGTGATATTTCTTTGTGATGTTCGTAAGGCATAGGTTTGATGATTAATCTTGAGATGCTTTTATGCTTTTATTGTTGTCTTATTGTTGATTTTGGATCAATTTCTTTGGTATGATCTTGATGCATTACCCCAATAATGGATGACTTGTGATTGATCTTGATGTATGACATGGTTGTTCAAAATTGGATATACTTGTATACTCTGGTGAGCTTTCATGTGATGCTTGATCATTGATAAGTGCAAATTGTACCTATTTTTGTAAATAAGTTTTGTTGCACTTATCTATACTTTGTGTTAATATTGGTTGAATAAACCCCACTTTATGTGTAAATACGTTTACTTTAAGTTTTCGTGTGTATATTGTGTTTTCTTGTTTATATCATTGAGTTTAATTTCTTTTCGTTCATTTTTGTAGGTATTCAATTAAAGGGATTTCTCCATTGTTATATAGAACATCTAATAAGCTTTCCAGCGCTTCTGACCGTGCGTCAATCCGAGTTACGGTTCAGAAGTTGTGGTCGCGATAAGGGGCTGTTTTGATGTCATGTTCGCTTAGCGAGTATGACAGCGAATGTTCGCTTAGCGAATGGATGACGAAGATCCCAGTGAAGGAGTCCAGAATTGGACAGAGGAGAAAGAGACCAAAGTTCACTTTGCGAACTTCCTAGCGAGCATTCTATAGGCGAATAAAATGTTCGCTTAGCGAACTTCTGAAGACAGCAAGAGGCAGTTTAACTTTTTGTAGGCACTTAAGTGCCATTTTCGTGCATTCGCTTAGCGAATGAAAGGGTCCGCCTAGCAAACCTGCCAAAATCTGATTTGTATATATTAGAATTCTGTAAATTTTTAGGGATGGTTTTGGGGTTTTGTGATCCCAACTCCATCAAATTTCATTTTTTAGTGGATTAGCTTGAAAACAACATTGAAGCTTGCATACGGCTGAATCGGGGTGGATTGATCGTCGATCGGCTCTGACAAACCGCGAGATATTTGGTTTATCTCTTTTCTTCTTTGTGTTTTTCTTCTTTGTTAGGTTTTGTATATGTATTGACTATGATCACTGTAACACCCCCAATCTATACCCCTAATTAATAAAAACAGTAAAAGAAAATTTGAAATTTCGTCAGAGTATATTTAAATTATCATGGCATAGACCGGGAGGGTCACATCAAAATAGAACAATACATACAACACCTGCTCATAAAGATATGCAACAGTGGGGTAGTAATCAACAGAGGAACTTAGTTCCTTACACCCACATTTCAGAATCTAGAATAAAAGCGGAAAATCTAAAACTGAATAACATACATATATATATATCACGACAGATTGTCATACAGCAGGTTGTACATGCACAAGCCAAAATATATACATATACATAATATACAATTATCACAAACACCTCCCTAACTACCCGGTGTCACATATCAGAGCCGACCGACAAAAGAATGAAGACGCAAAGCTTCACAAAAATACCTCCAGCCACTCTAATCTGCAATGCCTCATAGAGCATTATAAAACAGCAGAAGGGTGAGAAAAACAACCATAATATAATTGCATATAATTATATATATAACACAAAAAAATACACATATATACGATTCTCACCACAACTCACGCTATAATTCAAAACACAAGGCATTACAAGACACATCACATATTTCCATCGTCTACACATATCCATATATCCATTTATCCACAAATCCACACATAACCAACCATAAATGATTTATGCAAATGCAAGAGACCGACACAACGACTCTATGCATATGCACATGCGGTACCGACTTCCATTGTTTCTCATCACTAGTTCACTCAGGAACTCTGCTGGAACCATCGCTCGTTACATCACTGTAACTCCCCGTCGGGCCTACGATGTTCCCCACCGCTCACACCCCACACGGGCACACGGTGTTTATGGATCGCTCACACCCCACACGGGCACACGACCCGATCGCTCACACCCCACATGGGCACACGATCGTCTATAATCATCGCTCACACCCCACATGGGCACACGAAGTTATAGCGAATTCCCTCTGGAATCCAAACCGTCACTCAGGATGTTCAACAATGCATATCATGATGCTTGGCATACAAAGACCCATGACATTCAATATGCACACATAAATACATTCATTTACATCGGCATAAATTACACTTTGCACTTATGCCCAAAACAATGCATTTAATTTCCATACGGTCACAAATCATCACAACATCATCTAAACACATACATTTACATCATACAACAGCACCTTGCACAATATATATCAATTACGTAAAAGTATAACGACAAAAGTCGACAACCGACACTATTCCCAATTTTTTCGACATAATTAAATCGGCTAACAATTTCAAAATCATCCTCATCCGAAAGTACATTTTATAAGCTTTCCAACGATATAAATATCACTTAAATCGGAAATACGGTTCGAAAGATATGAATTAAAAAAAAAAGAAAATTATTTTTCAAAAAAAAAAAAACCAACCGCCCGGCGAAGCATGCTCACCGCCCGGCGAAACACGCTTCGCCTCTGCTTCGCCCGGCGAAGCACAGGCGACACCAATCCCCCAAAAGACTCAAAGAGGCAGAAACTTGGAACCTCTGCGCCTCTCGAAACCGCCCGGCGAAAGGACGCATCGCCCGGCGAAACGATTATACCGCCCGGCGCTTCACACCAGAAGCAGAATTTTTGCTTCGTTTTTGCACTGTTCCATACTCCAAATTTTCCCATTTTCTTCCCCAATTCATTTCCATCAGCAAAACAATTACTAGCAAGGGTTCATACACATATAGAGATCATACAACACAAATTATATCGAATTCCGTCCGTGAAAACATCGATTTCTACTCGTTTACGCGTTTTCGACCTATACCCGAAAAACACCGAACGAAACAATACAACATGCAACCACACATATATAATCATACACAACAATAAGATAATCGAGTTTCACACCCTTACCCGATTTAATCGTGTTCTAACAAGTCGGGAGATCGATTTCTACTTCCTCAAGTTTTTCCTCTCTTTTCTTCTCTTCTCTTCTTTTCTCTTCTTTTCTCTTCTTACTATTTTTCTCTCTTTTTCTTTCTATTTCTATTCTTAACTTCACAAATACACCAAAATGCCCAAAATACCCCTACACTCAAATATCTCGCAAACGTTCCCAAAACCCGATAAAATATCACAACAATGAAAAATAACACATTTTCACATAAAAGTCCAAAATAAAATAAAATAATAATAAAATAATCCAAACGACTCAATTAAAATAAAAGACCAAAACTGGGGCGTTACAATCACACGTATATTTGTCGCCTATGGCGTTGTATAAAACTTGCTTTACAAATCTTTAATGGTGATTGTCTCTGATTTTTGCTTTATGCGCGGGGTTTGAGTTGCGTTAGAGATAATCCTCGCAAACTTCGATTAGGGATGGTTATTTGTTAGTTTCTGGACTCTAGAGATAGATTTAAGAGCTAACAGTCTTCAATAGGAGTCGAAGCTTAATGCCTCCGTGTCTTGAGTCGCTTGCGAGAGTATCGGCGAGTGTAACACGGTTGTTCTCTCAACTTTGCGTTAGACATAACCTTTTTTGTGAGCGATGTTGGGTGATATTGAGGAGTATTGTAGGTGGAGTATAACTGGTCGGTAAGTTTAAGTTTGTGAGGAGTCGATTATGTGCATGCCAAATAAGTTTGTCTTGCTGAAGAATGAATTTGTTTTATGTTTTAATATTTACTTTTCTGTTTACTTGTTTGAAACCCATTTTAATCCAAACTCATAAACGCGAGAGAATGTCGAACGACATTCTTTCCCTCGAATCGATCTCTGTGGACACGACATAAATCCCTGAGGGAATTCTTTCCGAAAATAAATAATTTTGCTTGCTTGCCGCTATTCCGCATCCAACAAAATGGCGCCGTTGCTAGGGAAAGATTATCGAACGACATTCTTTCCCTCGAACCGATCTCTGTGGACACGATAAATTACCAAAAAAATACTTCCAAATCTTTTTGTTGCTTGCCGCTTTACCGCTCTAACAAAATGGCGACGTTGTCGGGGATTGGTTTTGATATTGAATCACATTGCGATAGTTTCTTTGTTTTTGAGTTTTGTAGATATCGTATATATTGTATATTTTCACTTGTTATACTGATACTTGTAGATTAACGTTTGTTTAAGTGTTTGGTTAGGACACTTGCTTTTGGTTTGCACGGTGAGGCATCACCATGGCATGAAGGAAGGAAGTTACTAGCTAAGCACTGTAAAGGCATTGAGCTTACGACATAAAACAAGCATGTTTTATCATTTTTGTTTTGTTATTACTTTTTCATTTGAGCATAGGTAGTTTGGTGAACATTCATTAAACAAGTTGTACTCGAATTTTTCGTAAATTCTCAAATCTTCACTTTACAACTTGTTTAATGAATTTTCTGCCGGTTTTTCAGTTTGTTAATATTAATAGTTTTCGTGTTTGTCAATGAACTTGTTTTGAGTAGCTTGAGGAAATTTTGTGATGTTCCAAGTTTGATCGTTTCAACTTGCGGATGTATGGTAATGATATTGTTAAGTTTTGTACATGTCCGAGGTATGTGTTTATTGCTTTCTATACTTTAGCATATTCATGATACTTAGGCATTTTACAAACTTCCATGCCATTCATTCTTTTGTATACTTGTTCTTGTTGTGAATCACTTTTGTTCCCAACCTTTTTGTGAGGTAGCTTTCCATTGTTCATATATGCACGGAGTACCAACATTCTTGTTTTAACTGGATTTTATTATGCTTAATCTTTCGTTTGTGTTGATTATATGAAAGCATGAAAAGGATCAAGGCATTTTTGTTTCATTTTGAGCCCAACTACCTAGCCAAATATTCATTCACCTTGTGAGCGTGTGATCTTTCGTAACCCCTTTGAGCTTTTTGATCCATGTTTTATTTGAACTTAATGCTTGTCTATGAGTATTTAGTTCACTTATTTTTGAATGGATTTTGTTTTTACTTGAACCCTCAACTTTTTGTGTTGTTGTATGAATTTTTACCTTGCCTTAGAAAGTAGGGAGTATTCACATGATGATGTGGTTGAATTCAAGTTGGGGAGAGAATGTTTGCTCACTTATGTGGTTGGTGTCTATGAGGATGAAAAAGAAAAGAAAAAAGAGAAAAATATGACAAAGAAAAGAAAAAGAAAAAAAGAAAGAAATAGAAAATCCTTGTGAAAGGAAACAAAAAGAGTTCAAATAATTGTGCTAAATAAGTATTGTGTGTTGTGTAACACTTGGGATTTTGGAAGAAGTTGATTGGAATTTTTGGTTTGAGTCTTTGTGAGTTGATCACTCCCTTAGGTTTAAGCAAGTTTTTGTTTCAATTACCTTTAGAAATTGCCCCTTGTTTATTTACCCGACCACGTTACAACCTTGAAAAGTCCTTGTGATTCTTGCCTTTGTATGTTCAATATGATTTTTGGATGGTTGCATAATTTAGTCTATTGTTTGCATGATTGTTGTGTGTGTGATAAGTACCTCATTTTGTGTTTTTCATTTACCGATGATTATTTTTGCTATGAGTGATTCACATTTGAACTTGTGTTGTTTTAGGATGGTTTGGCATGATTTTTGTATTTTGCATTTGTTTCGTGACTATGTTATCGTCGTAGTTTAGTGGTAAGTATTTACTTTGTGTGTACCGTTTTCATTTGAACCATTCATTTGTCCGATTTTCAAAACCTGTTGATTCGTGATTCTTTGGTTTTCACTCTGTTTCGTTGAGTTGTTTGATTCTTGTTTGAGGACAAACAGTTATGTAAGTTGGGAAGAGTTTGATAAGTGCAAATTGTACCTATTTTTGTAAATAAGTTTGGTTGCACTTATCTATACTTTGTGTTAATATTGGTTGAATAAACCCCACTTTATGTGTAAATACGTTTACTTTACGTTTTCGTGTGTATTGTTAGTTTCTTGGATTGGCTGGAATTTTGGTAAAACAAAGGTTGTTCAATGTTGATGTCAAGGTGGTGATGTTGCAACATTGTGTCTTAACACTGGATTGTGTTAAGTAGTGAAGATGTTCAATGTTTGATGTCATATGGGTGATGTCACAACATTGAGTCTTAACACTGGGCTGTGTTAAGTGTTTAAGTTGGATGTCTGATGTCACATGCGATGTTGTGACATCAGGTCTGCAGAATTAATAACATCAGGTCTGTGATGTTGTTAGGGTTTACGTTTTAGCTGGATTTTGGGAGAGCTGTTAGTCTCATTGGATGCGGATATCTTGGGATAGATATTTTCTGTTACATAGAGATTTGATGCAGATTTGTAGGGAGGTTTAAAGACTGAGATTTAAGAAGATTTTGAGAGAGAAAATCTGTTTTGAAGATTTAGTTTTAAACAACAAATCAGATCAGATATTGTAGCAGGTCCAAGCCCAATTCAAATAGCTATATAATGCGCAACATTCCTGAAGGTAAAAAAACGAAGAAAGAGAGCTAAAGACTGTGAGTCGATTGAGTCTTCGTGTTTGTAAACCATTCGAGTGTGAATTGGTATTGTTGTTTTGAGTTGTTCTTGATCAAAGCTGTGAAGCAGAATCAAGTTGTGTTTTTCAAAGTGTGTGATCTTTGAATTGTGTCACTGAAGTGATTTAGGGATTGAGTAGTGTTCTCATACTTAAGTGGTCTCTTAAGTAGAAGGTTCATTAAGTAGTGATTAAGTTTAGGAGATGTCAACTGGGTTATTGAGTCTGTAAATTAATACTACTGATAGTGAAAATCATCCATGGCTTGGTAGCCCCCAGACCTAGGTAGTTAGACCGAACTGGGTGAACAATTCATTGTGTTGATTTATTGCTGTTATTGCATTGTCCATTTACAGAGTGTGTTGTTGTGACATCGCACCTTAACATCACACATCTTATACCAGAATTTCATGTATATTGTGTTTTCTTGTATATATCGTTGAGTTTAATTGCTTTCCATTCATTTTTGTAGGTATTCAATTAAAGGGATTTCTCCATTGTTGTATAGAGCATCTAATAAGCTTTCCAGCGCTTCTGGTCGTGCGTCAATCCGAGTTCCGGTTCAGAAGTTGTGGTCGCAATAAGGGGCTATTTTGCTGTCATGTTCGCTTAGCGAGTGTGACAGCGAATGTTCGCTTAGCGAATGGCTGGCGAAGGTCCCAGCGAAGGAGTCCAGAATTGGACAGAGGAGAAAGAGACCAAAGTTCTCTTTGTAAACTTCCTAGCGAGCATTCGCTAGGCGAATAAAACGTTCGCTTAGCGAATGGAAGGGTTCGCCTAGCGAACCTGCGAAAATTTGATTTGTATATAATAGAATTCTGTAACATTTTAGGGATGGTTTTAGGGTTTTGTGACCCAACTCCATCAAACTTCATTTTTTAGTGGATTAGCTTGAAAACAACATTGAAGCTTGCATACGGATGAATCGGGGTGGATTGATCGTCGATCGGCTCTGACAAACCGCGAGATGTTTGCTTTATCTCTTTTCTTCTTTGTGTTTTTCTTCTTTGTTGGGTTTTGTATGTGTATTGACTATGATCTCATGTATATTTGTCGCCCATGGCGTTGTATAAAACTTGCTTTACAAATCTTTATTGGTGATTGTCTCTGATTTTTGCTTTATGTGCGGGGTTTGAGTTGCGTTAGAGATAATCCTCGCAAACTTCAATTAGGGATTATTATCTGTTAGTCTCTGGACTCTAGAGATAGATTTAAGAGCTAACAATATTCAATAGGCGTCGAAGCTTAATGCCTCCATGTCTTGAGTCGCGTGCGAGAGTGTTGGCGAGGGTAACACGGTTGTTCTCTCAACTTTACGTTAGACATAACCTTTGTTGTGAGCGATGCTGGGTGATATTGAGGAGTATTGTAGGTGGAGTATAACTGGTCGGTAAGTTTAAGTTTGTGAGGAGTCAATTATGTGCATGCCAGATAAGTTTGTCTTGCTGAAGAATGAATTTGTTTTATGTTTTAATATTTACTTTTCTGTTTCCTTGTTTGAAACCCATTTTAATCCAAACCCATAAACGCGAGAGATTGTCGAACGGAATTCTTTCCCTCGAACCGATCTCTGTGGACACGACATAAATCCCAGAGGAAATTCTTTCTGAAAATAAATAATTTTGCTTGCTTACCGCTATTCCGCATCGAACAATCATTCCTTTACCATGTCTCATGAGTGAATTGCCTTGATGAATCATGTCGATGCTTGTTGATGCTTTGGTTCATTACCTTATGATTTCTTTTTATTGATTCTTTGACATGCCTTGTGTCGCGGCCGGCAAAAATATCGAGTCGTCATCATATTTTTTAAGGAAAATAAATGACAAACCTAAAATCCTAATCCTAAGGGCAGAGATTCCTAAGGTTCGGGAGTCGGTTAAGCGAGGGGAAGGTGTTAGGCACCCCTGACTTCCATTGTACTCAGTGGGATCGTTCTTAAGTTCTAGGGTATGTTTGTTTGTTAATTAAATGCTTGACTGTTTATTTTATTTATAAAAATCCTTATTATTATACAAAGAAGATGGATTTAATCTAAGAGGGAGACCCTAAATTTTTTATTATTATTGTACTAGCTAGGGTTTACAACCCTATGCCTACGTATCTTCAATTTTGAAGGATCAGAGTAACCGTAGTTCATCTCCCCTATCCCTTATTCCTATTCCCATTCCTAATCTCATTCCTAATTCTTTATTTATACTCTTGGGTAAAGAGTTCTATCCCAAATCCTATCCATTATTTATACTCTCGGACGAAGAGTACTATCCCTTAAATCCTAATCCATTTATTTATACTCTTGGATGTCAAGAGTTTTATCCCAAATCCTATCCATTACTTATACTCTCGGACGAAGAGTACTATCCCTTAAATCCTAATCCATTTATTTATACTCTCGGATGTCAAGAGTTTTATCTCAAATCCTATCCATTATTTATACTCTCGGATGAAGAGTATTATCCCTTAAATCCTAATTCATTTATTTATACTCTCGGATGTCAAGAGTTTTATCCCAAATCCTAATCCATTTATTTATACTCTCAGATATCAAGAATTCTATCCCTAATCCAATGTTTATACTCACGGATATCAAGAGTTTTATCCCATATTCCTTATCCCTTATCCTAAATTTTATACTCTTTGGATCTAGGAGTTTTATCCCATATTTTAATCCCTTGGCCTATGTTTATACTCTTCGAACCTAAGAGTTTTATCCCAAAAATTTATCCCATGAATTATCTCTTGACTATCCCTAATATTTATCCCTTATAATCGTCCCATAGAATTATCTCCAAATAATCCCTTTCTAAACCAATATATTTTATCCTTTATTCCTTGTTTTACCCTCAATTTTTATCCCTTAAAACCCTAATAATTTGTCCCATATTTCTTATTTATTTATTTATCCCCAAATCGTATCCCTTACTTATCCCTTAGGTTATCCCAATATGTTATCCCTTAATTGCTAGTAAAAGTTTGGTATTTAATTTATTTAAGAAATATAAAATAAAACCCAAATATTTAATTAAAAGCTTATTACCTCCCATAAATATCAATAACCCAATTTATTATAGAATATAAAATCCCAGTCTTTTTAATTAAATAATTTTTTTAATCTATCACAATATAAAGTAAATCTCAATTATTTAATCATAATAATATGTATTAAACCCTTAATTAAATAAATTTTTTTCCTAATTATTTAAATAATAGAAAGACAATTAATTAACAAAATAGAAATTAAAATAAGAAAATCTCTAATTATAATTTAATTGTGTTTAATCATAAATCCTAATTTAAACCCCTAGTTATTTCTGTATTTTTATCCCATGTTAATTATAATTATTTTGTTGATCCCCTCATTATGTTAATTATCCCTAAATGCGTTGATTATCCGAATTAATTTAAATTAAAATCACAATTAGTAATTATTATAAAAATATTTATTAAACCCTAATAATATTAACCAATTATATAAATTTTTTATATTTAATTATTGTTAATGCATATATTAATTACTAATAATATTACCTATCAAAACATAAAAATATGACTCAAAACAATTCTAACAACTCTAACTCTAAACTCCTATAAATATTAATAACATTAAATCATTATTATTATGATTATTATTAATATCATTATTACACCAATGAAATGTTAAAAATTAATAAACTTGAACGAGATTTTCTTTAATTTAACACATAAGTTCCTAATTTTCAGAGGTATAATTATCATGTTTCCAAAGCGATAATACTAGTTATAATTTGAAGCATAGGCGCTAGAGTATCATAATTCTGTCAATTCTTATAACGCTACAGTATGTATAAGAATAATTGACGTTAAAACATATATATATATATATATATATATATATATATATATATATATATATATATATTAGGAAATGTAATACACTTAATAAATAGAGGAAAGAAGAATATTAAAGTGCAAGCGTGAATCCTAAAATAAATAAATAAAAAGCTCTTAAAAAAATTAATTTAATTTTTGAACTTAAATCGATTACTTCATTCTATCATCTAGAGCAATATTTTTTTAATCTTGTTTTGAAACATTAATTTTTAATTTGCTATTAATTTTGCAATAAGTTGTTATTAGGATTACATTACAAAATTGAACATTTTTGTTAAAATTTAGGAACAAAATATCTTATAATACTAATGGTCTCTACCTATTACAAAGCATAAATATGAGAATTTTATAATTTTACAATAAGACTAAATCATACAATACACCACAATATCAAAGATAATAAGATGAGAACTTATCGGTCCAAAAGTTATTAGCGGAAAAATTCCACTTTTTCTGACTCCTTTTCTTTTTTTTTTTCCTCCCTTCTCCTTTGGTGCAAGAGCCTTTCTCCTCCTTTTTCTTGAATGAATAATGAAGGTTTGTTGTTGTTCTTCGATGTGAAGAACAACTTTTTGGTAGTATATTTGTCAATTGTGGGTGAGAAATAATGTGGAAATCACGCTCTATTTATAGATAAAATTAGGTTAAAAAAATTGAATGTGATTTATCCGTTTAGAAAAGATTTAATTTGACTTGATTTTATTTATTTCTCAGAGCCCATGCCAATGAATCTGGAAGGATTCATGGCTTGGTGAATTTAAATAAATAAAAAATTGATTTAAATAATAATAATGAGAGAAAAAAAAAGTTTATTAATGATAATAAAAAAGATTTGATTTTTTTTTTATTTTTTATGATTTTTTTGAGATTTTTTCCTAAAATAATGATTTTAATGAAAAAAATCATCTTTTTTAAAAATGCATTAAATAAAAATACGAAAATTAAAAATTAAATATTTAAAAATGATATTTTTATGATTTTATTTATTAAAAATAAAATAGAAAATGTTAGTAATAAAGGAAAAACAAACAAAACAATAAAAGTGAGGAAGGTGGGATTCGAACTCGTGACCTCTCCCTCTTGTAACTCCGTGTACACCCTTTCTTAGGGGTGGCAAAACGGGCCCGGCCCATTGGGCAGCCCGTTTTACCCGCACTTTAGTGCTGGGTGGGCCAAGGATTTAGGCCCTCACCCTCTAATTTGTCAGTCCCACCCCGCCCCGTTTTCTTCGCGGACTTTTGCAGGCACGAGCATTTACATAAAATTTTGTATTTTTAAGCTTAAAAGATGCAGTGCCCGCAGGTTTTCCCGGCCCCCGCCCTCACTTTTTTGCGGGGTGGGCCTAAGTTTTAGGCCCGCATCCCCAACTATGACCGCCCCACCCAGCCCCGTTTTTTTGCAGCCATTTGTGGTGCGGGCCTAAACGGGGCGGGCATGCCCGTTTGCCACCCATACCCTTTCTACCAACTAGGTAATTCCATTTATTCAAAATAGAATGGCATAATTTTAATAATAATTCCATGATAATATTAATATTAAGAATAATACTAATATTCCAATAACCCCATTATGACCCTAATATAATTTATTAATAAAAAATTAATCTAATCCTAATTAATCCATATAAAGTTAATAGTAATCTACCCCCATTTAACTGATAATGCTATTATAATTTATTTTACCCCTGCTATTAAAACAAATAAACCCCTTAATACAAAAAGCGAAAAAAGAATAGACGGGTGGTCAAAATTTGGGGTACGACAGCTGCCCCTATTTAATCAGCTTCAAATTGAGATGATGATGATTGCGAGTCTTTATCTTCTCGAAGAGGAGATGATTAAATATAAATAGGAACCCTAATTTTGACCGCGGAGTTGATAGGTTTAGAATCCGTGTGGACCGATCCCAGATGCTTCGTTAATATCCCAATATCCCTTATGTAATATCCCTGAGTACAGAAGTTAAGTAATATTATGACAATCTTCCAATTCCGTATTAATAAACCCTTATAGAACCCCTGATGAAATCCTGAATTTGATAGAACCCCTGCAACACTTCTCGGTGGAACCCCTAATAAACCTTGACGAGGTTGTAAAACCCGGTGGAACCCCTTAGATAATCCCTAACAATCCGTTTCGACCCTTTCGAGTGGATCTTGTCTATGATTCTTATGATCATCCGATCATATTATTGGAATAAAATAGAACTTTAGTGATATCCTGTTCACTCTTGATGAAACCCCTGGATGGAACCCCTTTTAAAAATCCTATCAAAACCCCTTGATAAATCCCTTAGAAAAAAACTGGTTGAACCCCTTGATAAATCCCTTGGATAAAAATCCGATAGAACCCCTTGATAAATCTCTTGGCTAAAAATCGGAGAGAACCCCTTGATAAATACCTTTTTGAGAAACCCCTTTTGATAAAACCTATTGATGAAACCCGTTTTGATAAAACCCATTGATGAAATATAGTGACACCCCTTTATAGAATCCTTTGATGACAATCCCAGTAAACCCTTTTGATAAATCTCTGATGGAAACCCTTAATAATAATACTTGAATAAAAATTCCCTGATAAAATCCCTTGGTGAAATCCCTTTGGTAAATCCCTTAGTAAAACCCCTTTTGTTAAATCCATTGGTAAAACCCCTTGAATAAAAATCCGTATGAAATCCTTAATGAAATCCCTTTTGATTGAACCCCGTTGATAAACTCCATTTGATAAAATTCCTTTAAATAAAAACCTATCGATAAAATCCCTTGATGAAACCCTTTTGATGAGATCCCTTAACCTTTCCTGACAATCCTTGATGAACCCTTAGTAGATAATGCTCCGATGAAAACCCCTAAATAGAATCCATTTTTTAAATCCCCTTTCTTTTTTAATAAACCTTCTTGAGACAATCCTTTAGTACAACTCCTAATAATAACCCTGATATGTTTGATGGCACACCCTCCGTGGGTGAGATAAGTTGCTTAAGTGAAAGGTGAAGACCTACTCACTAATAGATGATAATTATGAAAGATCCTTTACTGAAGTATTGTTTTCGCGATATAGTCTAGTATTAAATCCTTAATGGTGATTATGAACCCTATACATGTATGCATGTTTGCGTATATGAGTGCATGTATGCGTGCTCTTATGTATGATGCATTATTTGGGCTAACGCCTCTTTTTATGTAGTGCAATGTATGTCTTTGTCTGAAATAATACTTTCTATAACGTCCTGACTCCCCGACCCTTGAGACTTTGATAATTGTAGTAAGCCATGATACCCTTGATTCCTGTTTAATATGTAACATGCCGTTAAAGAATCTCCCATGTTGGTTAGATTGTAACGTGTATTCCTGTCAGTGTATAGACCCTATATCCTGCTTTGGAAGAATATGATCCCTTTGATGATTCCAAAAACCGAAGTAAAATCCATTTTCCCTTTTCAAAGATTTTATTTATACCCGATATTTCAATGCATTATTTCACAATTAATCGACACCTTGTAATCCAGCGGAATAATTTAGGAGGCAAGGAAATATATTTGAAAAGCAAATTTTATTGAGAATTGGCCCGAAAATGGGCAATAATACGTAAGGAGGGTAATTCCCATAAGGAGATATTACCATAAATCCAGAAAAGATGTAAAATGGCAATAAGAAAACAAATTTATTTATGTCCCTATTAGATGTAACATCAGCTAATATCCCTAAGTCTCCAAGATCACGACACTTCGCTTCTGAAGATGATGGCTGGAATGATCGCTCCCTTCTGAATTCCTGTTACGGGGTGACTTGAGTGTTCTCAGTCATATGCCTTTTGGATATCCCTAACTTTTGTCTGGACAGCTCTTTTTAGAGTCTTAGTCCACCGGGATGATATACCATTGTTTTTTTGACTAAGCCACCCTTTAGGGTTTTCGACTTGTCGGGTATCATTTTTTATTCAAGTCCCTAATTTTTGCCTGGATTGCTCTTTCGAGTTTTCAATCCAGCGGGACACCCTAATTTTTGCCTAAGTCGCCCTTTAGGGTTTTCGACTTAGAGGGCTTTTATCCTCTTTTTCTAGGCTTAGCATTTTCTGACCGAATCGGAGTTCACCGGTCGTGGTAAATCCGCTCCATCCATGGTAGTTAATATTAGTGCTCCGCCAAAAGAGGCACTCTTCATGACATATGAACCTTCATAGTGTGGAGTCCATTTGCCACGGTGGTCCTTATGGATGGGTAATATTTTCCTTAACACCAAGTCTCCCTCATTCGAGTAGGCGAGAACTAATTTTCTTGTCGAACGCTCTCTTAATTCCCTGTTGATATAATTGCCCGCAACCACACGTTTCCCTTATACGAGGTTTAGCTGATCGAGTCAAGTTTGCACACATTCTTCCTTATCTAGTTTAGCTTCCTTTATTATCCTAAATGATGAATTTTCACTTCGATTGATAGCCCCTCTTTGAAGCTTATGTCCTTATGCAAATATAAGTTTCCATCGAGATCCAGGTCCAGGTCCTTCATAGTAGTCCGAAGTTTCACAATCCTTTATAACCATGACATCTTTGTCCGGGAAGTCCATCTGCATGAGTTTGATAGTCGTCAAATAGTTTATGAACGAGACGATTTGCTAGTGTACTTCCTTTAATAGCTTTTGGAGTGACGTATTGGATGTCGCATTTAGCTAATAACATATGCCACCTAGCTATTCTCCCTGATGCGTCATGTTTCCCTAGTTCACAAGCCATTGAATTCTCAAGTATTGTTAAGTACATTATGAGTGATCTCCTTGGGACTGGTGGCACCAATATAGGTGGCTTTTGCAAATATTCCTTGATCCAATCGAAATCCTTTTGACAATCTTCATTCCATTCAATGATTTGATCGTTTTCTGAGTAATTTGAAGATTGGCTCACAAGTAGTTGTAAGGTGTGCGATGAACCTCGTAATATAATTTAATCTCCCCAAAAATCCACGAACTTCCTTTTTTGTCCTTGGAACTGGCATCCCTTGAATGGCTTTCATTTTGTCCTTTATTCCCCTTTGACTGACCATGGACCCTAATATTTTTCTGGATCTGATTCCATAAGTACACCTTGTAGGATTTAGTCGTAACTTAAATTTCTTTAACTGATCCAACAACTTTTATAAGTTAGTTATGTGATCTTCTTCTTTTTGTGACTTGGTAATCCTATCATCCACATGAACCTCTATCTCCTTATGCACCATATTATCATAGCCCTTTGATAAGTTACTCCTACATTCTTTAACCCAAAAGGCATTACCTTGTGACAAAAAAGTCAAATTTTTTCTTGACTTCTTTCCTGATCTTGAGAATCATGTCTAGTCTAGTCCTCCTTAACTTTTTCTTGATTGGCGTGCATTCTATCTTGAGCGGTAGTTTGTGCTCAACGATATTCGTATCACGTCCAGGCATATCCTAATATGACTAGGCGAACACATCTGTGTACTCTTGCAATAGCTCGATCAACCTTTCCTTTATATCCTTATTCAGAGAAGCACTGACTTTGACCTCTTTCCTATCTTCCTCAGTTCCCAGATTGATCACATCCACTGGTTCCTGATGAGGTTATATCTCCTTGTCCTCCTTCCTCAACAGTCTAGCTAACTCTTCGGGAAGCTCACACTCTTCCTCATCACCCTCTTCCGCTTGGTTAATCGGTAATTCGAAGTCATATGGGATTATAGCGGTGTTATTTTTAATAGGTTCATTTTTAAATTTGCATGAGGAAGTATCCTTTTTTTGAATTGATGGGAATGAACATATTGAAGGAAGGTATATTGCCATTTTGAGCAAACAGAAAACAAAAGAAAAAGATCTTAATTGAAAGCAAAATGCAATTTTATTGATAGAAATAATCCAATGAAATAAAAGGTGGCCCTACAAAGCTTTGTCCACTTGCCTTGGGCATGGCAAGGGACTTATTATTATTTTAAAAAAGTAAATTACTTTGAAACAGAAATCATCTTAGGAATCCCGATGGTTTTCCAATTGTCGAGATTAGGCATTCCTTTTTTCCTCTTCCATTGCAGCCACTTTGAAAATTGTCTTCTAATCCTTTATTAGCTGGTTTGTAATCCAGTTCGAACAAATCCTTCTTCTCGGCTACCTCTCACTGTTTGCCCCAGTTTATTGTGTCTCCCTTATTAACAAGGAATTCATCTTCTATTCCTCCCATGGCATTGACTGCTGCCCCAATGTGCCCCAGTAATGCATTATCTCCCAGATCTGGACCTTCAGGGTCTACGACACTGAAATCGTTTTTATTTGAGTGGTTTTCGGAATACCTTTTATTGTTATGATGATCAGAGGATAACTGCCCGATCTTTCCTGTCTTTAAACCGTTCTCAATCCTCTCTCCAATGATAACCAAGCCAACAAATCCTATTGAGACTGTCCCAATCATCCTCTTGTAGTATGTTCCTTGTAGGGTATCCATAAACATGTCCACAAGTTCACTTTCCAATAATGGAGGTTGTACACGGGAAGCTAGTTCTCTCCATCTTTGGGCATATTCTTTGAAGGACTCATTCCTATTTTAGACATATTCTGCAAATGCGTGCGGTTAGGAGCCATGTCCATGTTGTATTGGTATTTCTTCAGAAAGGCGCTCGCAAGGTCTTCCCAAGTCTTAATATGAATCCTCTCCAATTACATGTACCTGTCCAAGGATGCCCCACTAAGGCTGTCTTAGAAAGTGTGCATCATTAGCTTCTTATTAGTAGCATGGGCACCCATTTTTCGAACAAACATCCTAAGGTGATTCTTAGGACACCTGACACTTTTGTATTTCTCGAAGTCCGGAGCCTTAAACTTGGGAGGTATGACCACATCAGGCACCAGACATATTTCCAAAGCATCCACTCCAAAGATATTGAATCCTTCCACGACCTTTAACCTTTCCTCAAGTGCTTTGTAATTATCATCAATCCCTTTCCTTTCCATAACAGTGGTTCCTTTATTTTTGAGGGCCACTTGTCTTGGATTTCCACCCTCATATTGGAGGTTCCAATCTGCGTAATTCTCACGTGGAATAGGTATGTGAGTAGTACGAGGTGCCCCAATGGAAATAGGTGGAGAGACGGTTCCCTCGAGAGATTGGTTAACAGTTTTGTGCTTAGTTTCGGCCTTCTCACGTTCCAGATCATGGACAAACCCTAGTAGAGGGTTATTGTCCTCAACATGGGGGTAGGAGTAGGAACCTTCCTTTGATGACTTGACTTGGTTCCTCTAGCTATCAAATTCTAGATGGCAAGTGTCAGTTGATCAATCTGGCTTTTCATACCGTCCACGTTCTCCTTAACAGTATCCATTTCTCCTCTTAGAGTGACCAGATCCTTTTCCAATTGATCCATAGCTTTCATTCGGTACGCTCGAGTATGAGGTCAGGAAGTCATATTGTTACGCTCAATGACTCTGAGACAAAGTTTGTAAAAGGAAATGATTTTTTTGTTCTTTATTCCTTTTTCCTTATTTTTTGAATACATGCATGGATGTATGAATATGCATGATGTATGCTAAATAATTTTAAAATTTTATTTGGAGGGAATTCCAAAATCCATTGTAGTTAGAGATGAATATATTCAAAGGATGAAACTCATACACATAGAGGAAAAATTACTTTATAAGATTCAAATCCATTAGTCAATTCCCAATCCAAAATGACTTCCAAACTTAGAAAAATAATTCCTTAAGGATACCCCAAACAATAATCTAAAATAAAGACTCCTGAACCTAAGAAAGCGTAAACCAAATAGATGTCCCTAATGCCTTCTTCAAATGAGCTTTAAACTCCTTCAAGTATCCTTTCTTGAGCCTTTGCACATACCTATCCTCCTTGTGGTGAGATAATAGATCTAACACAAGCACAGCTGAGTCTTTAGGATTGACCCTGTTTCCCTTTTTTTTCTCTTTTTTTTTTGTTTTTGTGTTTTTTTTTTGGTTATTTTTTGTTTTTTTTTTGCCCCCATACCCTTGTAAGGTTTTTCACTCTCCTTGTAAGTATAGTCCAAACTGTTCCAGCGTAGGAGCTAGTTGAAAATCCTTGAAGAGGAAGTCACATAGAGGAGGATCATAAAATTGTGGAAAAGCAAGTACGGCCTCTACCTTCATAGGGATCCCTAAGAGATCGAGGATTCTTCCATACTTGTGTATAAACATCCTTTGAGCAGATTTTGGCATTAAGTCTTAAAGGTCTTTGAGACTTTGTAAACCAGCACTTAGCATTCTGATGCGTAGGGTAGCCCTTTTGTTTGAATCCATCTTTCCAAAGTTCCTACAACACATCTTGAAATTCCCCACAAAAATGTGTATATGCAAAAAATGTTTTTAAATGCATGATGACATGGACATTTTTGTTTTTTTAAGTGTTTTTATCTGGTTAGGGTAAGGTGAAATGCAAGCATGACCTTAACTAGGTAGGCTCCCTACAATGGTTTAGATCTAAGTCTTATCTACCCAATCCCCTTACATGTAGGATTTACGGTTTTTTGTTTTTCCATGATATCCCTTAAATTTAGACTATACCCTTGTTTTACCATGAGAAGGATCAAGTCTTCCTATGGTAAACCTTTGGGATAAGTCTCATCTAGGAAGACCCTAGTAACGACCCTTGAGGGTTGAATACTTAGGATCACCAAGAGTTGATATGGTTCTCTAAAGGTCCTCAGAATCTTGGACCACATCCAAAATTATCAACTATGTTAAGGGCTAGCCTTACCAGGAAGATAACTTTGGAGGGTCTATCTGAGTGTGGCATCAATGCATAGTCGGGATGTTACATCCCTTCCATTAACATTTATGTTCCACGTCCTAACTTAGGGTATCCTTCAAGCTTGGGTTTTAGCTTCACACATCACAATATCCCAAACCAATGCATGATGACAATATAATAAACATGAAGAACAGATATAATAAATAATAAAATAAAACATAAAATAATCATGCAATGTATAAACAAAACAGCAAACAACCAAGACAAACAAACAAGGACCCTAAAAGCTAAGGTTAGGATGGACTCTCTTTAGGGAGGCTCCCCAGCAGATTCGCCAGCTGTCGCGGCCGGCAAAAATATCGATTCGCCATCAATTTTTTAAGGAAAATAAATGATAAACCTAAAATCCTAATCCTAAGGGCAGAGATTCCTAAGGTTCGGGAGTCGGTTAAGCAAGGGGAAGGTGTTAGGCACCCCTCACTTCCATTGTACTCAATGGGATCATTCTTAAGTTCTAGGGTATGTTTGTTTGTTAATTAAATGCTTGACCGTTTATTTTATTTATAAAAATCCTTATTATTATACAAAGAAGATGAATTTAATCTAAGAGGGAGACCCTAAGTTTTTATTATTATTGTACTCGCTAGGGTTTACAACCCTATGCCTACGTACCTTCAATTTTGAAGGATCAGAGTAACTTAGTTCACCTCCCCTATCCCTTATTCCTATTCCCATTCCTAATCTCAATCCTAATCCTTTATTTATACTCTTGGGTAAAGAGTTATATCCCAAATCCTATCCATTATTTATACTCTCGGACGAAGAGTACTATCCCTTAAATCCTAATCCAATTATTTATACTCTCGGATGTCAAGAGTTTTATCCCAAATCCTATCCATTATTTATACTCTCGGACGGAGAGTACTATCCCTTAAATCCTAATCCATTTATTTATACTCTCAGATGTTAAGAGTTTTATCTCAAATCCTATCCATTATTTATACTCTCGAATCCTAATCCATTTATTTATACTCTCGGATGTCAAGAGTTTTATCCCAAATCCTAATCCATTTATTTATACTCTCGGATATCAAGAGTTCTATCCCTAATCCAATGTTTATACTCTCGGATATCAAGAGTTTTATCCCATATTCCTTATCCCTTATCCTAAATTTTATACTCTTTAGATCTAAGAGTTTTATCCCATATTTTTATCCCTTGGCCTATGTTTATACTTTTGGAACATAAGAGTTTTATCCCAAAAATTTATCCCATGAATTATCCGTTGACTATCCCTAATATTTATCCCTTCTAATCATCCCATAGAATTATCTCCAAATTATCCCTTTCTAAACCAATATATTTTATCCTTTATTCCTTGTTTTACCCTCAATTTTTATCCCTTAAAACCCTAAAAATTTGTCCCATAATTCTTATTTATTTGTTTATCCCCAAATCGTATCCCTTACTTATCCCTTAGGTTATCCCAATATGTTATCCCTTAATTGCTAGTAAAAGTTTGGTATTTAATTTATTTAAGAAATATAAAATAAAACCCAAATATTTAATTAAAAGCTTATTACCTCCCATAAATATCAATAACCCAATTTATTATAGAATATAAAATCCCAATCTTTTTAATTAAATAATTTTGTTAATAAATCCCATAATAAAGTAAATCTCAATTATTTAATCATAATAATATGCATTAAACCCTTAATTAAATAAAAAAATTTCCTAATTATTTAAATAATAGAAAGACAATTAATTAACAAAATAGAAATTAAAATAAGAAAATCTCTAATTATAATTTAATTGTGTTTAATCATAAATCCTAATTTAAACCCCTAGTTATTTCTGTATTTTTATCCCATGTTAATTATAATTATTTTGTTGATCCCCTCATTATGTTAATTATCCCTAAATGCGTTGATTATCCGAATTAATTTAAATTAAAATCACAATTAGTAATTATTATAAAAATATTTATTAAACCCTAATAATATTAACCAATTATATAAATTTTTTATATTTAATTATTGTTAATGCATATATTAATTACTAATAATATTACCTATCAAAACATAAAAATATGACTCAAAACAATTCTAACAACTCTAACTCTAAACTCCTATAAATATTAATAACATTAAATCATTATTATTATGATTATTATTAATATCATTATTACACCAATGAAATGTTAAAAATTAATAAACTTGAACGAGATTTTCTTTAATTTAACACATAAGTTCCTAATTTTCAGAGGTATAATTATCATGTTTCCAAAGCGATAATACTAGTTATAATTTGAAGCATAGGCGCTAGAGTATCATAATTCTGTCAATTCTTATAACGCTACAGTATGTATAAGAATAATTGACGTTAAAACATATATATATATATATATATATATATTAGGAAATGTAATACACTTAATAAATAGAGGAAAGAAGAATATTAAAGTGCAAGCGTGAATCCTAAAATAAATAAATAAAAAGCTCTTAAAAAAATTAATTTAATTTTTTAACTTAAATCGATTACTTCATTCTATCATCTAGAGCAATATTTTTTTAATCTTGTTTTGAAACATTAATATTTAATTTGCTATTATTTTTGCAATAAGTTGTTATTAGGATTACATTACAAAATTGAACATTTTTGTTAAAATTTAGGAACAAAATATCTTATAATACTAATGGTCTCTACCTATTACAAAGCATAAATATGAGAATTTTATAATTTTACAATAAGACTAAATCATACAATACACCACAATATCAAAGATAATAAGATGAGAACTTATCAGTCCGAAAGTTATCAGAGGAAGAATTCCACTTTTTCTGACTCCTTTTCTTTTTTTTTTCCTCCCTTCTCCTTTGGTGCAAGAGCCTTTCTCCTCCTTTTTCTTGAATGAATAATGAAGGTTTGTTGTTGTTCTTCAATGTGAAGAACAACAACTTTTTGGTAGTATATTTGTCAATTGTGGGTGAGAAATAGTGTGAAAATCAGGCTCTATTTATAGATAAAATTAGGTCAAGAAAATTGAATGTGATTTATCAGTTTAGGAAAGATTTAATTTGACCTGATTTTATTTATTTCTCAGAGCGCAAGCCAATGAATCTGGATGGATTCATGGCTTGGTGAATTTAAATAAATAAAGAATTGATTTAAATAATAATAATGAGAGAAAAATGTTTATTAATGATAATAAAAAATATTTGATTTTTTTTTTATTTTTTATGGTTTTTTTGTGATTTTTTCCTAAAATAATGATTTTAATGAAAAAATCATATTTTTTAAAAATGCATTAAATAAAAATACGATAATTAAAAATTAAATATTTATTTCTCAGAGCGCAAGCCAATGAATCTGGATGGATTCATGGCTTGGTGAATTTAAATAAATAAAGAATTGATTTAAATAATAATAATGAGAGAAAAATGTTTATTAATGATAATAAAAAATATTTGATTTTTTTTATTTTTTATGGTTTTTTTGTGATTTTTTCCTAAAATAATGATTTTAATGAAAAAATCATATTTTTTAAAAATGCATTAAATAAAAATACGATAATTAAAAATTAAATATTTAATAATGATATTTTTATGATTTTATTTATTAAAAATAAAATAGAAAAAGTTAATAATAAAGGAAAAACAAACAAAACGATAAAAGTGAGGAAGGTGGGATTCGAACTCGTGACCTCTCCCTCTTGTAACTCCTTGTACACCCTTTCTACCAACTAGGTAATTCCTTTTAATCAAAATAGAATGGCATAATTTTAATAATAATTCCATGATAATATTAATATTAAGAATAATACTAATATTCCAATAACCCCATTATGACCCTAATATAATTTATTAATAAAAAATTAATCTAATCCTAATTAATCCATATAAAGTTAATAGTAATCTATCCCCATTTAACTGATAATGCTATTATAATTTATTCTACCCCTGCTATTAAAACAAATAAATCCCTTAATACAAAAAGCGAAAAAAGAATAGACGGGTGGTCAAAATTTGGGGTACGACACCTTGAACTTGATGCTTGTGATTGAGTGTTGCTTTGTGATTAACCTTTCTTAATGATTGAAGTTCTTGATGTCATTTTATGCTCCCTTAGGGTTTCTTAGTTCAACTTAATCTTGGATTAAGATTGAAGTAAGATAGACTTTAGGCTTTTAATCCAAGCATTATAACATTAGTTAGGGTTTCCATTTTGATCCTTACCTTAGGACCATTGATGCATGATAATATTAGGTTAGATTTCCTTCAATCCCAAACTTAAGTCCACTTTGCATGACAACAAGTAGGGTCAAGTGTCCCCTTAGACTTTGTTTCTTTTTGCATCTCTTTTCTTTTAAAAGACAAAGCCTCTCTTTTCTTAATCAAATTCAAAAATACTTAATGGTACATATCATAAACAATTTCAAAACTAAGGGAAGATGTACTCAAATACCCCAAGCATTGAGGGACCATTTGGTACAACTCATAACAAAACACTTCAAACAATTCAAACCTTTTTTCCTTTGGGATTTTCTCTTCAAACCTTTTCCAAAAGGGCATGCTATTTCCGTTCTACCGCAAACAGACAACATCTAACTGCTAGAATGAGAACTTAGCATCATCCTTAAAAAACACCAACCAAATCAACTTTTTTCAACAAGAACTACAAAGTTCTAATTCCCTTTGGGATACGTAGGCACTGAGTTGCAAAACTTGGATGAACTCAATAATAAAAACCTTTTGTTTTTCCTTTAATAATTCATTCATGCATTCCCTTAGCGAGTAAGTCTTTAGATATATACACCCTTTGATTAGAATAACAAGAGTGGATCCCGTTGAGTACAACGGATGTGAGGGGTGCTAGTACCTTCCCTTTGTGTAATCAACTCCCGAACCCGAATTTGGTTGTGAGACCATGTTCTTTCCTTTCTAGGGTTTTCTTGATGTTTTCCTTTCCTCGTTGGGATAAATAAAGTTTGATGGCGACTCTATACTTTTTTGCATAGCGACAATAACGACAAAAAAAGTGAGGGTCAAATCAGGGCCTGGCCATCTCTAATCCTGGATACATTACCCAAGGAAATAAAAAGCTCAAAAAGAGACGAAATATCTTTAGGTAAAACAAAGCACCACCCTAATCATCTAAAATTACTATGCAACAACGATGTCACCAACTCATAAATAAAAAAAGAGATGGGAAATAGACTCAATCGTCCCACTACACATAGGATATAACACGCTATATGCTTAAACAAGTTAGACCTATTGGGAATCGTATCCAATAAGAATAGCAAAGAGAACACGACAATTTTATAGGAGTCCTAGTTGCAACAAATGAGACGTGGAATAAAATTGACACGCCGCAAGTACACAAGAGATGTCAAAGTAGTAAAAAGTTGTTGAACCACAAGGATCAATGATTAAGTACCAAAATCTATCCTAACGGCGTAAAAATAGAGCGACCAAATAGATGGAAACAGATAAACTTAAGGGAAAAAGCACTTAAGTCAAAACAACTTATTTCAAAAGCACTTCAAGAAAAATAGCTTAATTACAGATAATTTAAGAATTAATTAAAACAAGCAAGATTTAGGGTCATGATCCCTTACTCTACCATCTCTACATGTTTAATTCACTCAAGTTACAAGGAATCTCGCACGGTTTATAGAAAAATAGATTTTTGTAGACAACACCTGCTTTTGCCAGCGTGTTATCTTAGTTTCGATAAATAATCTGTCAACTTTTGCTTGTTTGGAATTATTTATCGAGAACTATATCGTAATGCAGCCATTAAAATGGGACATTTCTCAACCTTGTCCGAGTACTTTCGCATCATCGGTCTCAATGGTTTGAAAATCCGTTATCGGGTATTGATACAAGTCCTTTCAGATCATTATCAATACCTGAGAACTCGTTTACTTTCGTAACAAAACGATAATTGGAAAACTCGGATATTCAAAATAGCGCATTTCGAATCCTTGTAATGAATTGAACTAACCATATAGATAGTCATGAGTTAGGTCTCATGACCCTTAATCCCTAAGGGACTACTCACTCATGGTGAAAAATAACATATATAGAGTAATTATACGACAGGCAAACATGATAAACATAACAATAATAATAATAAGAAAAACAATAAAATGTAACCTGAGTAAAAGCTCTTGTAATTGTAAAATTAATTTGATCCAATTGCTCCCAAGGAGATTTTTACAGAGAAATCCTTAATTCGGAAAAAGTACGTAAAGTTACAACTAGATCCTTAACTCTTACTAACTATGAGTTTTTAAAATAATCAAAACATACAAACATGGAATAAGCATGAAATAAATGCCTTCTTAATTCAATATCCCTTAAATCTGCAATGTGTCTGCCTGTCATCAAAATAAGTAACCCCTCAAACCGAAAAAGGAAACAAAGAAAAGGAAATGCGACTGCCTGTTACGGATCGTAACAGCTGTTACGGGCACCCGTAACAGGCCACTGGATTCTTGGTCTGGGCGCTCTCTTTTTGGGGCAAAAGACATCAACTCCTGTTACGGGTCGTAACAGATGTTACGGGAACCCGTAATAGGTCTCTGGTTTTTGTACTGGGAATTCTGACCTTTGCCTTTTTCTTTGATTTTTAGTCGATTCGATCCCTTTTCCTTTCAATACGATTGTTAAGGCTTGAAAATGACAAAATCACAATACCAAGGCATAAAACATAGAAAAATGGAGAACACGAACAAAACAAGAAGAAATAACAAAGAAAAACTAATGTTAAAAGCGACACAAAAATCACTTATCAAACTCCCCCAAACTTAGACCGTTGCTTGTCCACAAGCAACAAAGCTTGCATAACAAATCTTTGGATTAAATAGTGAGATTCAAATGAAAAACTTGTGAAAATAAAGTGTGTCGATACTCATACGTGAGTTTTTGTTCCGATTGGATAGTACTAGTTCTCTCAATAGTTATCCTTTAAGGAAAGCATTACAAGATCACATACCGCGGTAAAAACCACAGACCTAAATCTCCCTTTCGGTCGCCTCTCTAACTATGCTTTAGGCTTAAGTCTCATTTTCGATTTTCTCCCCATTTCGGTCATTCGGATAATCAGATTAAGGCTTTTTATGATTGTTTTTCCCTCACATGCATAAGATTGATCAATAAACTTTTTCTAGCCACCTTTTTTTTTTCTTCTTTCTTTCACGCACATTGGCAACGACAATTGAGACTCAACCGCCGATAGGCTAAGTAACCGGATGAGGGTTACCCAGCTTAGAAGGACTGGTTGTCTTTATCGCCATTATTCAATTATTTTTTGTTCCCAAATTATTTGTTTTCTCGACCAATATTAAATACATGCAAGTCTTTCTAATCATGCCAGACTATCAAAATAAACTAATCGGGGAGTACTTCTCAAATCCGGGTACTATGGCACAAATCTACATGTTAGACTTGCGTCCTTACTCCGAGAAACCTAGGGTGTTCGAGTCATACCTAATTTTTCAAACTTTCCCAATGTCCCTAGTCCTAGCCTCTCTTCCCTTAAGCTCGATATACTTTCTCAACTTCCTTAAAATCAAGGCATTCAAATGAAAAAAAAATTACAGTCCTAATTTGGGATAGAATTCGAAAGTGTTTTATTTTATTGAAGGGAAAATAGAAGCAAATAACGAAAAATAACAATAACAAAAATAAATACTAAAATAGGTAAAGACCCCCCCCCCCCCCCCCCCCAAAAAAAAATTAAACCAAACGTTGTCCTCAATGTTTTAGCGCAAGAGAGGTGGAGTGAACTTACAGGTGTCCTCCTTGAAGAGGGGGAAATGCAACATTAGCTGCTACATCATCGCTTTTACATCATCCGAGACTAGTCCTTATATTGTTTGCGCCTCCTTCATGAGATTTTTATTAACTAGAAAAAAAACAAATTAGTGCAAAAAGTGTGGGTTGCCTCCTACGAAGTGCTTTGTTTAAGGTCGTTTAGCTCGACTGGTGATGAGTGCAAGCCCTCATGGTGGCTCCCTCAAAAAATAATTCATCAACTTCACTCTCAGTAGTATTAGGTGTCAATGCCCACTTATCAAGCCATCTCTCGTATCCATTACTCTTCTTTTTCTTCTTCTTATGGGGTGGTTTATACTTCTTAACATGTGAGGGTGGTTCTGGTTCTATCCTAAGTATCAACTTTTCGGGTTTGTATTTATTACTTTCATCCCCCATCTCAAAGGTCAACCTTCCCCTCTTATCATCAATAATTTTCTCTGTTTCGTGGTCCTCTAATATTCTCTTTTTAGATTGGACCTTGGTTAATGGTACATTGGTAAGGATCTTTTCCCCCATCTCCACATACCTATTGGATTGGGTCTCTACCTTAGCTTCCACCGATCTTTGAGAGAAAGGAATTTGTGTCTTGTAAGGAGGAGGAGAAAGATAAGGTGCTTCCTTCTCTACCACTCTGATGACTTCCTTTTCGGGTGGCGTCGGTGGATTTGCCTCACTCTCTAAATTTTTCTCACTAGAACCCTCCTCAACCTTTTTTTTCATTCTCCCTAGGAGTTTCAACTTGTTTTTCACTTCCGGTTGTTACATCATTCATATGCCCCTTGGGGTTTTTCTCTGGTTGCTCCGGAAATAATCTGGGAGGGACGGAAGAAGCAGCTTGTTGTTGTTCTACTTGGGAGATTTGAGTATCCAACATTTTAGTATGGGTGATAATATTATCAACCTTAGTGTTCAACTACCTAAGTGTCTAATACGTGAGGAGTTTTTGATTTCTAATCTCTTCATTCACGAGAGTTTGTGTCTCATTGAAATTCTCCATTAACATTTCAAGGTTGGATTTTTGGAAATTTGGTGGTTCCTCGAAATAATGGGATTAGTTATCATAGTAATAATTTTGGCGATCCATCCACCTTGGGTTATAGGTATTGGGATAAGAGTTCCATGGTTATTGTTCATATAATTAAACAACGTATTTTGGATAGATCCCATGAATACCACAAAACAAACAATAGAAAAGAAAAAAATTGTTCTAATCTCTACGATAACAGATTTGAATAATCGAAACGATTTCCTCGCATACAAGGGCAACGAGAGAACTACAAAAAACAAACACAATAAAAGAAAAAGAAAAAAATAAGCTCTAGTCTCTACGATGATCAAATAGAATTTCAATATTAACGCAATTGGTCCCCGACAACGGCAACTTGACGTGCCGCAAGTGCACGACAGATGTCAGAGTATTAAAAAGCTATTGATCCACAAGGACCATTGGTTAAGTACCAAAATCTATCCTATCGGTGTAATGCTAGAGCGACCAAATAGATGGAAACAGACAAACTTAAGTGAAAAAACACTTAAGTTAAAACAGCTTATTTAAAAAGCACTTCTAGAAAAACAACTTAATTTCAGATAATTTAGAGTTAATCAAAACAAGCAGGGCTTAGGGTCATGATCCCTTACTTTAACATCTCTACATGGTTAATTCGCTCAAGTTACAAGGAATCTCGCGCGGTTTATAGAAAAATTGATATTTGTAGACAACACCTGCTTTCGCCAGCGTGTTGTCTTAGTTTCGATAAATAATCTATCAGTTTTCGCTTGTTCGGAATTATTTATTGAGAACTCAATACCGTAATGCAGCTATTAAAATGGGACATTTCTCAACCTTGTCCGAGTACTTTCGTGTCATCGGACTCAATCGTTCGAAAATCCGTTATCGGGTATTGATACAAGTCCTTTCAGATAATTATCAATACTTGAGAACTCTTTTTAATTTCGTATCAAAGCGTTAATTGGAAAACTCGGATATTCAAAATAACACGTTTCGAATTCTTGTAATAAATTGAACTATTCATATAGATAGTCATGAGTTAGGTCTCATGACCCTTAATCCCTAAGGGACTACTCACTCATGGTGAGAAATAACATATACAGAGTAATTATACGACAGACAAACATGATAAACATAACAATAATAATAATAAGAAAAACAATAAAAAGTAACCTGAGTAAAAGCTCTTATAATTGCAAAATGAATTTGATCCAATTGTTCCCAAGGAGAATTTTACAAAGAAAGCCAAAATTCAGAAAAAGTACGTAAAGTAAAAACTGGATCCTTAACTCTTACTAACTATGAGTTTTTAAACAATCAAAACATACAAACATGGAATAAACATGAAATAAATGTCTTCTTAATTCAGTATCCCTTAAATCTGCAATGTGTCTGCCTGCCATCAAAATCAGTAACCCCTTGAATTGATAAAGGAAACAAAGAAAAGGAAATGCGCCTGCCTGTTACGGGCCGTAATAGGCCACTGGATTCTTGTCCTGGGCGCTCTCTTTTTGGGGCAAATGACATGGACTCCTGTTACAGGTCATAACAGCTGTTACGAGCACCCGTAACAGGTCTCTGGTTTTTGTGCTGGGAATTCTGACTTTTGCCCTTTTCTTTGATTTTTAGCCGATTCGATTCCTTTTCCTTTCAATACAATTGTTAAGGCCTGAAAATGACGGAAACACAATACCAAGGCATAGAACATAGAAAAGTGGAGAAAACGAATAAAACAAGACAAAATAACAAAGAAAAACTACTGTTAAAAGCGAATCAAAAATCACTTATCAAAAATCTACTCAATTAGAAATTAAAATAAAAGGAAGTTTCATCTAAAGAAAAGTAGAATACGTTGAGGCAATAATAAACCCTTCACCTTTGGAGTAACTCCAACACCACATATCTGAAACATGAGAGAGAATCATATCATAAATAACAAATAGTAGACAATTAACAAATTCTTGTTCATAAACAAAAAATGATCTTCACCTAAAGTCTCAAGACAAACATTCCATTCACCCATATCACCACCTTTGTAACAATCCTACCAAGCTGGCTAGAAATATGTTAAAGCTTAGGGAAGCACGAGTTCCAATGTCAAAATAGTTTCATTTATATTCAAAAGTATATCTAAATATAAATTACAAATTCACACACACATAATAATCACAATTGCAAATGGTTCAATGAATAAAAATGATCTCTCTCACTCTTTTTCTTCCTCTCATTCACGCATACCCCTTTTGTTCTTACTTAAGTTTTATTTATTATATATTTACTTCATTTTCTACAATTCCTTTTTAAATTAGCAAAGAAGATCAATATACTAATTAGAAAAAGAATAAAAAATAACACAAGCACAAGCAATGCTTAGAACCAACAAACCAAAAGAAATAAAGGTTGGATGAAAACAAAAAAAAAACGCCTGTAACACCCACCCATGAAACAAAGCAAAATAACTTAACTAACAAAACTTACACAATAAAAAAACTAAAATTGAAGAGAGCAAAACACAACCGCCTCATGAGAGACTAGACTGTAAGTTCAGAGCGCGGAATCTAAGAGGGGGTGAATTAGACTTTTTGGATTTTTCTTGATATTTAAGGAAGTTTCTTTTCTTTTTAATTTTGTGGTTTAGAATAATATGTACGGGTTGTTATAAATGATGAAGAACAGAAAATTAAAGTGCAGAAAGTAAAGAACACAATGATGTATACTAATTCTCCCTTTCCAATCATGGGTACATATAGTTCCCTCACACCCCATGAGATATTTTCACTATTGTTATATCTTTATACAAGCCTCACACCAAGACTTCTCCTACAATATTCTAACAACAACAAAGAAGCACGCCACTTCCTTAATTTCTAACAACACCAACAACTATGGTGGACTTTGAATCAAACCAATTCAAATGACCTTTTTACAAGAATCACCAACAAATTGATGATCAAACCAACTAACAATGGTGAACTAACAACAAAAACAAAGTATAGAATTTGAGTAATTTGAAGACTTTGTTGGAAATTTCACCACAACCTATGGAGAATTCCTATTCAATCTTGCTCTCAAGATTGTTAACAATCACACAATGGAAATGAAAGGAAAATTTAGAAAGAAAGAAAGTAATCGATGGAGAAGAAGATGAACAAATTTTCTGCTGAGAACTCTCTGCCCACAAACTGTAGAAATTCTGTTATTTCACTTGCAACTGCAAACTGTGAATTACAAAATTGATGAGTTAGTTTACAAAATAAGGGTTTCTCCCTATTTATATATTTAGGTTAGCTTGCACCCCAAGCTAAATCCTGTGTGAAGCAACCTGCTTCGACACTTCGACACACTAAGCAACTCGACACACTAACACATTAGGCTAATTCGACTAATCCTTGTTTTTGTCGAGCTACACTGCTTCGACACAAGGAATTACAAACTCAACACACCACCTAATTCATTGTGTCTAAGCTATATACATTCATCATAGCTCTTAGTCTTCTGAACACTTCGACTGGCACTCCCTTCGTCATGATGTCTGCAATCTGATTCTTAGTTCTGCAGTGTTCCAAATTCATCTTCCCTTCTGCTACCTGCTCTCGAAGATAATGGAACCTCATTTTGATGTGCTTGATTCGACCTTGTGCTATTAAATTCTTCGCCAAGTTGATAGCTGACATGTTGTCGATCTTCATGGTAATTGTTCCATGACTCTTCCCTGTAATCTCTTCGACCAGGTTCACCATCCATGTTGCTTGACATGCACAAAGAGAAGTAGCTATGTACTTTACTTTTCATGATGACAATGCCACTACTGGCCCCTTTCTCGAACTCCTAGCAACTGGTGCACCACCTAACATAAACACATAGCCAGCTGTGGATTTTCGATCCTCAGCATCACTACACCAACTTGAGTAAGTGTATCCCACTAGCTTGCATTCTTTTCCTTCATCAGCTGCAAGAAACAAAATGCCGTAGTCGAGAGTTCCTTTTAGATACCTCAGTATCCTCTTCGTTGCTGCTAGGTATCGAAGTGACCCAATATGTCTTCTATATTGAGTTGGGTCGACATCGTCTTCATCTTACTCCTTTGGTAGTTGCAATCTGGTCTCAGCTGGAGTCGAAGTTGGGTTACAATCTTGCATCTCAAATCTCTTGAGTATTTCGCCTACATATCTTCTTTGGTGCATCATCAAACCTCTACTAGTCTTGTAAATTCAATGCCAAGGAAATATGAGATATTTCCCAAGTCTGACATTTCAAACTCCTCACTTAGGTCATGTTTGAAATCTTTGATCTCCTTCTTGTAACTTCCAATTAACAACAGGTCATCAACATATAGGCATATTATAAGCAATTCACTACTTCTTCTTCTTACATACACTCCATGCTCAGTCGTACACTTCACAAATGCCTTCTCCCTTAAGAAGCTGTCGATTTTCTTATTCCAAGCTCTTGGAGCTTAATTAAGTCGATACAGGGCTTTATGCAGCATGTACACCTTTCTTTCTTCGCCTCATTTCACATACTCAGCTGGTTGTGCGACATAAACTTCTTCGTCTAAGGGTCCATTAAGGAATGCACACTTCACGTCCATCTGACATGTGTGCCAGTTGTTCATGTTTGCTAGACCAACAACCAACCTGATTGTTTTGATCCTAGCAACAGGTGCAAAAACTTTGTCGAAGTCGATTCCTTTCTTCTAAAGAAATCCTTTCGCCATAAGTCTCACGTTGTGTCGAGTTACCTCTCCTTTAGGATTCCCTTTCAACTTGTAAACCCATTTCACATCAATTGCCTTCTTGCCTTGAGGCAATTCGACAAGTGACCATGTGTTGTTGACTTCGATGGACTCTAACTCTTCATTCATTGCTTTTGCCCACTTTGAATCTTTTAATGCTTCAGCTGCATTGACTGGTTCGACATCTGTGTAGAAAACATAATGTATCAGCTCACCCTCTTCATCTACCACATCATTTGATGTAATCGCACATTCTTGCTACCATGCGGGCATGTGTCTCATTCGTCAAGGTCTGATTGGGCCTGCTTCTTCTACGACTTATTTCTGTCGAACTTCTCTTTCAATTTTAGTGACTGGTTCTTCACAAGAGATTCTCATTGAATCCTTCTTGACATTCACAGTCCAATCCTATTCTTTAAGCTCATCTATGATTACATCCCTGCTGATCACTACCTGCTTATTCACCGGGTCGAACAGCTTGTAACCTCCAGTCAAATGATATCCTATCAAGATCATCTGATTCACCTTGTTATCATGCTTCCTTCTCAACTGATTTGGAATATGTCTATGTGCTATAGATCCAAACACCTTCAAGTGACTGAGGCTAGGCTTGACACTAGACCAACATTCTTCTGGTGTGATTCCTTCAAGCTTCTTCGTCGGACATCTGTTTAATATGTATGTTGCTGTCGAAACCGCCTCTCCCCATAATTATTTGGGCAGATGCTTTCCCTTCAACATACTTCTCACCATGTTCATGATGGTTCTGTTCTTTCTTTCTGCAATTCCATTTTTTCGTGGAGTATAGGGTGGCACCACCTCATGCACAATCCCTTCTTTTCCACATAATGCATCGAACTCTTTCGACACATACTCTCCACCACCATCAGTCCTCAGAATATTTAACTTTCGACCACTTTGTCTTTCGACCATAGATTTGAATCTGGAAAATACCTCGATCACATCACTTTTCTTCTTGATGAGGTAAGTCCACAACTTTCGACTATAATCATCTATGAACGTGACAAAGTATCTGTTGCCTGCGATCGAATCCACAGATTATACCACATACATCAGAGTTTATGACTTCCAGAATTGCCTTCGACTTCCTTCCTGCATCCTTGCTGAAGCTATTCTTGTGTTGCTTCGAATGAACACACTCTTCATGGACTTCACTTGGAATGTCGATTTTAGGTAATCCTAAAGCCATATTTCTTTTCTTTAGCTCTCTGATGTCATTGAAGTTAAGATGGCCTAGTCGAAAATGCCATAACCACTCATCTCTGCTGGCTGCAGTTGCTAGGCACTTGTGCTCCATCACATTGAGTTCAATCTTGAAGGTCCTATTCTGAGACATTGGAACCTTTAAGATCAACCTACCACTTGGTCGAGAACTCTCATCATCCTGTCTTCGACTGACACCTTGTAGTTCTTTCGACCAGCTGCCCTATACTGAGCAAATTACTCTTCATGCCTAGTATGTACAAAAAATTGGAAATTATTGACCTCTTGCCATCTTTCCTCATAATCAGAACACCACCAACACCTTCAGCTGCTAGAGTGTTGTCATTTGCAAACTTCACAGTGTTCTTTAACGAGGGCTTCATGTTGAAAAACCAATCCTTCCTTCCAGTCATGTGTGATTAGCATCCTGAGTCCAAGTACCATTGGTCCTAGAATCTCTCTTCATCTCCTTTTGTGACCATCAGCAAAATCTCTTATTCTTCATGTTTCGCCAGCTTTGTATCAGTTTCTTGATTCTTCTTCTTTTCTGGACAATCACTAAAATAGTGACCATACTTTTGACAATTTAAACACTAAATGTGACTTTTGTCAGGCTTTCGTCCACCGCCTCTTCCTCTACCTACAACACGACCTCTTTGGTTGCCTTAGTTCTAGGGTTTTCTTTGATTCACCCAGTTTCCTTCCTGCTGATTTCGAACAGTCGAATTGATGTAGCCTCATCTACCTTTGTTTCCATTGCAGCTTCCTTTGCCTTTCCTTTCTTTTTCTGACTGCGCTTGCAATGCCATACCACTATTCGACTTTCTTGCAGCTTTTTCAGCCATCCTTTGTTCATGAGACTCAAGCGTCCCTTGAAGCTCTTCCTTCGTCAATACTGATAATTCTTTCGACTCTTCTATGGCTACTACCACGTGGTCGAATTTTTGAGCCAATGACCTCAAGATCTTTGACACAACTAATCTTGATGTCAACACTTCTCCACATACCTTGATTTGATTCACCGACATTGTAACTCGGGTGAAGAAATCTGTAATACTTTCATTGTCTTCCATATGAAGCAATTTATAAGTCCTTATGTGAGTTTGTAACCTCACCCTTTTCACCTTCTCTGCACCACTAAACGATTTTTCAAGAATCTCCGAAGCTTCTTTTGCTGATTCAACATCACTAACCTTTTCAAAATTATCTGGATCAACACATTGATGGATTATAAAGAGAGCTTTATAATCTTTCTTCTTAAATTCTTTGTGTGCATCCTTTTCTGGATCTGTCGCATCTTCTGCAAACGGCGTTAATCCCTCCTTCACAAGATCCCAAAGATCTTGATAACAGAAAACCACCTTAATCTGCTTACACCAATTCTCATAATTGTCTTTCTTGAGAATCGGAAGGCTCGCCAGAAAGTTCCTGTTTGGATGATTCATTGCCATCACAGTTTTCTTCCTTGAATCGCAACCGGTGCTCTAGATACCAGATGTTGGAAATTTCACAACAACCTATGGAGAATTCCTATTCAATCTTGATCTTAAGATTTTTAACAATCACACAATTGTAATGAAAGGAAAATTTAGAAAGAAAAAAAGTAAGCGATGGAGAAGAAGATGAACAAATTTTTTGCAAAGAACTCTCTGCCCACAAACTGTGAATTACAAAATTGATGAGTTAGTTTACAAAATAAGGGTTTCTTCTTATTTATAGATTTAGGTTAGCCTGCACCCCAAGCTAAATCCTAAAACTATAGAAGCCCAAAATAGCTAACATTACTAAAATAGGCCTAAGTCAAAATCCTGTGTGAAGTAACCTGCTTCGACACTTCGACACACTAAGCAACTCGACACGCTAACACATTAGGCTAATTCGACTAATCCTTGTTTCTGTCGAGCTACACTGCTTCGACACAAGGAATTACAAACTCAACAGACTTGACTTGAATTCTATGAATTAAAAATTGATCTTCTCTTTCTCTTGATCACAATTCAAACATATATACTTAAGTGCTCAGAGAAAAATAGATGAAACTCTGTTCAATGAAATGAAAATTATGAACAAAGTTTCATTTTTAATGGATATATGAACACTTGAAAAACTTGTTCAAATTATGTAAAAATGATGTATCAAAGAGGTAATTTTGAATTCTGATTTTTGAACGTTTATATACATCATAAAACTCCTTCATGAATTAATGCATATGTTTGGAAGCATTACTACGAAGATTTGTATCCTTCTAGACACATGTTGGTTTAGATAAAAACATTTTGCTTCACTGGAAAACGGTTGCTATATTTAATGCTGTTACCCGTTACACCTTAGAAACATTTATATTTTTCATACCTATAACCGGTTACCGAAAACATGTAACTGGTTACACTTGTTACAAAAATTCCAAATACTTTTTTTTATGATACTGAACCAAAGTAAAACATTTTAATGATGCATAAAAGGTTTGATATATATATATATATATATATATATATATATATATATATATATATGCATGGTATTTTTTGTGCCATTTAAGTATTATGTAATAGATTGCAAAGGATACCTTAGTGTCATACCCCAAATTTTGACCACTGTGCAAATCATCATCACAATATGGATGGACCATTATGTCTCATCAGTCTCCCCAAAGATGGGTGAGCATTCACTACAAACAATAATTAGGGTTTCAAGCCCTCTCTGCGCTTTAGACAAAGGATCAATCAAGGAATGACATGATCTTCAACTTGTCTAACCTCTCAAACATCCACAAAGGATCAAGAGGACTCCCACATCAAGAATCAAGCATAATGTTGCAGCATTCCAGGTGGATCAAGCCTCAAGATCGACAGTGTCACCAAATTAGGGTTTTGGTCGACCAAGGACTCCAGATGGAAATTTCCCTCTGGGCATGAGCTAATGCTTCAAAACATAACCTATGATACTCCATGGTACCTTATGGACCCAATCATAAAGTCAATTTAACCTCAGGGGCTGCATTTACCAAAAATTAGGAATTAGGGTTTCTTAACCTAATTCACCCCTAAGTTGACTTTTAGGACAAAACATGAGACAAGACCTCAAGATATGATTTGAGGGTCTCTAATACACCACATTGATCCATTTGCAACAATGGATTGATCCAAGAAGCTTGATTCCCAAGTTTCAAGTTCATCAGAACCACAGTTAGGGTTTCGCGGAAAAAGTCAACTGTGCCTTTGACTTTTGACCAAGACATGCTCCCAAACCTTGGGACATGATTCAATACACCTTATAACACCTACGAAATCAATCCATCAAGTTTGATTTAGTTCAAGTACTTGATTTCATAGAGGATCGCACAGTTTGGAGTTCATTTTATAAAAAGTCATCTGTGCCCAAAAGTCAAATTTTGACTTTTTGATTTTTTGATCAATTATGGTTCCCTAACCCTAAAATGATGTTAATGTTTGATTTAAATCATGATTCATCAAGAAAAATCAAGAAAAGTGGGATAACTTGTAAAAGGCGTAACCATAAAAAACTTAGAAATTTTCTAAGTTATGGAACAAAGTGGCTAGGGTGGCAACTACCAAGGATCATAACTTGTGATCTAAGCAACCATTTGGGCTGATCCAAAGATGGATTTGTAGCTCTCATGGAATACTTTAAAAGTGTCAACTTGTAGCGCGAGTTTTTTGTCTGATTGCGAAGCACTATCGCTTTGGGGTACTACAACTCGATTCATTTTTTATCCTATTGAAGCTGATGAAGGAAGGGAAATAGATGTCTCCAATTAACCCTGCTTGCAAACTGAGTTTGAACAGATGACTGTTGGTTTACAGATGCTACAAAGATTGTGGGTCTCTCTTAGGTTATTTTGTTGAGAATAGAGTGTCGAGGCTATTGGTTGGAGGTTTAAGACTGATGCTTTTCGATTGATGTATGAAGGTACTGGATTTTGGGTTTTTTTAATTAGTGTGCTCGCTAAGATTTTTCAATCTTATGCCTACGTAATCCCGTTTGATGAAACAGGGAAATTAGAGCGATCGAAGTTCCTCCTATTCTATGGGAGGAAAAAGGTCGTTTTGGTGTCTTGTTGAAAGCCCAAGACGTGAAGCTAAAGGTGGTTTGTATCTTGTTCAAAGCCCAAGATGTGAAGCTGAAGGGTTTATTTGTATCTTGTTCGAAGCCCAAGATATGAAGCTAAAGGGTTTTGACTTTAGAGAGAATTTGTCATCTCTAAAGGGGATCTGTTTGCCACAACTGTTGGGTAACTGGTTATAAAGGAGAATTACTTTAACCGGAATATGTGAATCCAGCAATGCCATAATTTCCTTTATAGGGGATTGTTAACCTGAAGGAGAAGACTTTAACTCAGTGTAGAGTAATGCCATCTTTCCTTAGGAATTTCTCATGCTAAAAGAGGGACCGTGGCGTAGATGTAAATAATCCAGAGGCTTGCCGCTTACAACAATTAGATGGGGGAAAAGGAGTTGTTGATGTTTGTATACTGTGAGCAAGGCACAGATTGATGCTAAAAGGTTGATTGACTCAACCGGGGTTTCCTTATACAAAGCTTAAGAGGAGGCTATTGACCCAACAAGAGGGAGTTTTTTATCTGTCTCGTATGAAACCCGAGATAGAGGTTAAAAGGTGTTTGACTCAACAAAAAAGTGCTTTTATATGTGTCTTGTACGAAGCCCAAGACGGAGGCTAAAAGGTGTTTAACTCAACAAGAGAGTCTTTTATACTCAACAAAAGAGTGATTTTGTATCTCGTACGAAGCCCGAGATAGAGGCTGAAAGGGGTTTGACTCAACAAGAGAGTCTTTTATACTCAACAAGAGAGTGATTTGGTATCTCGTACGAAGCCCGAGATGGAGGCTGAAAGGGATTGACTCAACAAGAGAGTCTGTTATACTCAACGAGAGAGTGTTTTTGTATCTCGTACGAAGCCCGAGATGGAGGCTAAAAAGGTTAGCTCCACTGGGGAGAATCATTGCACAAAGCCCAAGAGGAGGCTATTGTAACTGTTTCAGTTTAGTGACAGGTCCCGTATACTGGATAAAGAGAAAATCAGTTCTTATATGCTTAATGTTGTGCTTAGGGATTGATCAGAGGACCAGGGCTATTTCCTGTTCTTTAAGGAAATGGGAAATCCAAAGGGTATTGAGACTGTCCAAGTCTACGGGTGTTTTGAGAAATCGATTCTCAGGTAGTGAATGATCTTTGTATGATGCCCAAGAGAAGGCTGGTATGTTAAGGGATGAAGGTCAACCCATTAACTGGTCTGACACTTGACTCAGAAAGACATCTCTAGCAAATCGATGACTAGGTTCTGTTCCTATACCTGTAGAGGTCTCTGGGTCCTTGTACTAAGCCCAAGAGAAGGCATGGGAGCTTTTAAGAAGCCGAAGGGTCCTTGTACAATGCCCAAGAGGAGGCGGGGATGCTTTTAAGAAGCTTGTGGGTCCCCAAACCCCAAGAAGTTTAAGACATGCCATTCACAGAGAATAGATCAAGCTAGGAAAGTTCGAGAATTTGGAAGAAACTCAAGATGCCATTCACAGAGAAAAGATCATATCTGGGGAGTAGAGTCTCTTTGATGATTTCTAAGAGTGACATTTTGAGAAAGGGTTCACCGAGAATGCTTCCTTTCACGTCTCCATATTGTTTAACCCCAAGAGGAGGGAAGACTGTGTTTGGTAATCCTATGGGGATCTAGTTTTGTTTGTATTTAAGAGTGACCAACAGGGCTTTACCTAGTGCTAGACGTAGTTGCTGGGGAAAACTCTAAATAACTATACTAGTACTACACAGTTGATATTTGACAAGTATATAAAAGTTTGTGAAAGAAGACTTACAGTGAGCAGCCCCACAATACAGTTATATATATATATATATATATATATATATATATATATATATATATATATATATATATATATATATATATATATATATATATATATATATATATGAAAGCGGGTAAACACTTACTCGGTTGTAGAGCTTCCATGCTGTTTGGTTAGTTGTTCAACAAAGAAATATTTGATAACAATATTATATTCAAAATCAAAGGAGAAAGTGCTTTGAAAAGATTGTTGGGGCTTACAGCTCAAGGAGAGACCCAAGATTTTATCAGTGATTGCACTGTTGTTTTGTACAGGGACTTATAGAAGTGACTGAGGCCCAAAAAGGTTTTATGTACAAAGGGATGGGTCTTACACTCTCTCAAGAGTCCCAAAGTGTTTAAAGAAAAAGAATGGGGCTTATAACACGAGGGTAGGCCTAGATGATTTGTTTTTGAACTGGCGATCGCGCCGAGATTTTTCTTTTAACACAGGGGGACTTATACAATGTCTGAGGCCCAAAATTCTTTAGGTTAAAAGGGGATTGGGTCTTACACTCTATTAGAGTCCCAATGATTTATTTTGGTACAAGTGATGAGGCTTACAGCTCAAGGAGAGGCCCATGGGTTTTCGTTAAAAAGGCGATGATCGCGCCGAACTTTTGAAATACAACGGGACTTATACAACATTTGAGGCCCAAAAAGGTTTGTATTTACAAAGGATTGGGTTTTACACTCTATTAGAGGCACAAAGAGTTTGAAAAAGTTTGATGAGGGTTGAATTAATCAACAACCCTAATTTGTTTTCAAAATGTATTTTAATTGAATAAAAAATTCAATTAAAATGATCAAAATTGTTAAACATGTGGAAAACAAATTGTGATCTTGGATTAATGTTTCAAAAATCAGGTTTTGATCTACAAAATATTTGGAAATCACTAAAATTTGAAAAATCAAGAAGGAAAAAATATTTTAAATGTCAAAAACAATTAAAATATTAATTCTTTACAAAAATATCAAGTATATGAAATAAATAATATTTTTGGGATTTTTTTGGGAAAATCAAATATTTTAACATTTTTTGAATTATTAAAAAAAGAATCAACTCAAAATCATTAAAACTCAGAGAGAAATTAATTTTTGAATCAATTAAATAAAATCACAAAATTCAAATATTCAAATTTTGAAAAAGGGCTCCAAGATCAATGGCAAGAACACGCGCCACCCTCTGTTTCTGCAGATTTGCATTTTCTATCCAATCTTACTGAATACTTGATTATATCATGCAATCTACATATCAATTTGCTCGTTTTCACCTCACGATCATGCCTATGGTCTTTAATTTCATTTATTTTAAGCATGGAATAAGAAATACAAGAGAAACATCAAGAACCCTAAAATTTGCATGAAGGTTCAGAAATTCCATACACGATTCAAATAATGCAATTGATTGAGGGAAAACACTCCATGCATGATTATGAACATATGGCCAAATTATTGTGCAGCAAAAAATGCATAGATCATAGAGTTAAAAGCGCTCATGCTTACCTCTTGCAGCTGGTGATCGTGTTTGGTGTTAGAGGTGTTACAGCTTGGTTCCAAGGATATGGACAGCTTCCCTAGGTGCTATGGAGTGTGTCTGGGTGCTTGGAGTGGATTGAATTGAGCTAGAACTTGATTTGGCACCTCAACTGCAAATCTGTCAAAGGCTTGTGCATATGGCTGGTGATTTTGAGAATCTAGTGTTCCAGATGTTATGTGAGTGTTTGGATCACTTCTATATGATGTTTATGAGGTGTGTGTGTGATTGGTTTGATTGGAATAACTCTCAAACTCAAAACCCGATAGTGACTTGCTTTGGAAGAAAAATTTTGAGTGAAGAAGGAGATTTTGAGGAAAGCATCCATTTGATGGCTTTGGTGTACTCAAACTGATCACAAATGAGCTCTATTTATAGTAGAGCAAGTTTGTTTTGCAAGGAATAGTGAATGGCAACTACTGCATAGGTTTGGCCAATGTTGATCAATGAGAATCCAAGTCTCCTCTAGCCATTGACTAGAGGTTAGAGCACAGGCTGTTGGTCCCCTTGGTCTTGGATAAGTCTTGACTGAATTCAGTTGGAAATGGCTCAGTCCATGCCACCTTGGTACATCCATTAAATGCTCCAATCCAAAATTAGAGTCTTGCCCCTCTTTTAGGCATTTCTAGGTTTGGCATGCTATTTTTGGTTCCAAAGACTTGGGAGGCTTGGGATCAGAGTTGGTTCCTCCTTGGTCCCCCCTTGAGCTGTTCAGATGGATAGAGTTGCTTGCCCTTTGCAAAATTTGAGTAAATCTAGTAAAACTCCCAAATCTGCCTTGCTTTGACAGTTTTCAGCAAGGCATATTGGCATGGTCATATCTCATGGCTCAAGTGGACTTTTATGGAGTTCTTGGACATTTTGGAAAGCCCTTATATGATACAACAACTGTTTTATCATAATTGGTTTTGATACTTTTTGGATCCAAGTGAAAAATGCCCCTATATTTGGAAAAAAGTGAAGGCAGATTCTGACTTAGTGAAAATTTTACTAAGTGTTGGAAAAAGTGGCATTTCATGTTTTCAGCCATTTTGATCATTCCATAACTCAAAATCCATGATGAATTGTAATGGGGTGTAGTTGAAGCTTTTGTAGAGGGCCATGAGGGCTACAAATCCAGCTTTGAATGGGGGAAAATGGCCTTGTGGTTTTGGAGTTATGATCCTCCAAAGTTGGTACCCTAGCCATTTTGTTCCATAACTTAGAAAAATTTATAAGTTTTTATGGTTACCCCTTTTACAAGTTATCCCACTTTTCTTGATTTTTCTTGATGAATGATGATTCCAATCACACTTTAACATCATTTTAGGGTCAAAGAACCATAATTGTGAAAAATCTCAAAAAGTCAAAGTTGACTTTTGTGCACAGTTGACTTTTTGTCAGATGAATTCCAAACTGTGCGATCCTTTATGAAATCAAGTCATTGACCTAAATCAAACTTAATGGATTGATTTCATAGGTGTTATAGGGTGTATTGAACATGTCCTAGGGTTTGGGAGCATGTCCTGGTCAAAAGTCAAAGGTACAGTTGACTTTTTCCGCGAAACCCTAACTTTGGTTCAGATGGAATTAAAACTTGTTGCTCAAGCTTCTTGAATCAATCCATTGTTGCAAATGTATCAATGTGGTTTTTTAGGGACCCTCAAATCATCTCTTGAGGTCTTGGCTCATGATTTATCCCAAAAGTCAACTTAGGGGTAAATTAGGTCAAGAAACCCTAATTCTTAATTTTTAATGAATGCATCCCCTGAGGCTAAATTGACTTGATGATTGGGTTCATGATGTTCCATGTAACATATTAGGTTATGCTTTGAAGAATTGGCTCATGCCCAGAGGAAAATTTTCATCTGGAGGCCCTGGTCGACCAAAACCCTAATTTGGTGACACTGGTGATCTTGAGGCTTGATCCACTCAGAATGTTGCAGCCTTGTGCTTGATTCTTGCTGTGGGAGTCCTCTTGATCCATTGGGGATGTTTGAGAGGTTAGACAAGTTGAAGATCATGTCATTCCTTGATTGATCCTTTGTCTAAGAGCTCTGAGAGAGCCTGAAACCTTGATCCTTGTTTGTGGTGAATGCTCACCATCTTTGGGGAGACTTATGAGGCATAATCGTTCATCCATATTGTGGTAATAATTTGCACAATGATGAGAAATATTAGTGGTCAAAATTTGGGGTATGACAGATGCCCTTATTTAATCTTCTTGGACCCGAATGTATGAAAGGCGAAGGCATTCGGGCATTCGGAGTGCAAGAGGATTTAATATCGGAATACCCAAAATTTTGATGTTCTGCTGTGAATGGTAGTTTGCTCGTCCATCTTCTTTAGCTAAGCAATGATGCTTAGAAAAGGTAGAAAACTTCCCCTCGATCCTGGTCTTCAGCCAAGGAACTGGACTCAATTTTCTTTTGAAATAAACTTCCCCTCGATCCTGGTTTCCTACCCTGGAACTGGTCTCAGTTTCTGATTTAAACTTCCCCTCGATCCTGGTTTCCTACCAAGGAACTGGTCTCAGTTTCTAATTTAAACTTCCCCTCAATCCTGGTTTCCTACCAAGGAACTGGTCTCAGTTTCTAATTTAAACTTCCCCTCGATTCTGATTTCCTACCAAGGAACTGGTCTTAGTTTCTTTTGTCAATAAACTTTCTTGACAAGGGACGTTATGCGTAGCGATTTTCCTCAAACTTCTCGCTGAATTTTCCTGGGGAGATGCCATTTGATAGAAAAAATTTGATGTCAGAGTTGCTGGGGAACCCAGTCGTCTGAGTTGTAGAGCTGCACAAACTTCTCTATTGGAGATGCCATTTGTCAAGTCTATCTGGGGAAAACGAGTCTCTTGAGAGACTGCTTTCGCTTGGGGATATTGCATCATACTTTTCTCGGGATCTTCTCGGAGAAATGCCATATGATGTACCCCAATTTTGAGGTGCAGATGACTTTATTAACATTGACTTTTTGGAGAGAAAAATCAATGTGTTGCTGAGAGTCTGTAGTTGTGAGGCTTTCTCTGGGGATTTTCCTTAATCCGGGAAAGCGAATATATCATCTTCAATGGCGAAGAGTGACATTTGTCGAACGTTTTTTTCAGAGGTTCAAGTTATCAAAGTGGTCAAGGGCCAACTCCAATCCAAAAATAAACTGGAGGAGAGATTGTTCAGACGCAACATTTCCTAGCGAGGAAAGAACTGACAACTCGATTGAGAGGACTGTTATCACTAAGGGATAAGACCGACTAGAGTGATAGTGATGCAATATGAATATGAATGTAAATCAATAATGCATGATGTATGTATGTTTATGCTGACAAAACTGACACGACATACAGACTAATGGATGAACACGACTGAATACTCGGTCACTATTGGGGACGAAGAAGTACCGCTGGTTCAAGATAGCAATTCTGCCTTGCTTAGGAGAAATAGTCCCTGCGAGGAACAACTGTTGGTCGGGCTTAAGAGATAAGAACTCGGCTGAGGGTATCAGAGGGGAAAGTCGCATCTGATACAGCTGATCCTTCATTCAGGCGCACTAGCCTAGAAGGAGTACTTTGATTCTGCACTTTGAGGCTCGAACACCTTTGGAGACGCAATTGATGTTCTTTCTATGTTCAACAGTCAAAAGAAATTGCCATCTTTATTTTAAAGCAGAAAAGTTTTAACAAGTAAATTCATTTTTCTTTCATTTCAAGAATCGTCAATCATGTTAAAAATGTCGTTCTATAAAGCTAAAACAAATAAGAATTACAAACAAAAGCACAAGGGCTCAAATTTTATTGATAGGATGGAAATCAGCCAAGCGCGTGATTCCATAGATTATTTACAAAGTTTGAAAATGGTAATTTAAGGGAAAAGGGCTACATCGAAACATAACGACCATTATCCTTCTACCAACTTTGAATTCGGGACATCCTGAGCTTCTGTCGAAGATGACCTTGACTGGAGTTTTCTTCCGATGGATGGAATTACTGCTGAGGAGTTGAACTGATCAGATGTAGTTACTTGCCATTATCCCTAACTTTTTCCTGGATTGTACTTTGAGATTTCCAATCCACCGGGATGATTTTTTTTTGTGTCTCTAATTTTTTCCTGGACCGCCCTTTCGGGTTTTCAATCCACCGAGACGTTTTTTTTTTCTTAGTTTAGGCGAAGTATTTCTTGTCTACGTCAACATTCGTGGGGTAGGCAAATTCCTCTCCATCCATGGTTGCAAGTCTCAAGGCGCCGCCTGAGAAGGCTTTCTTGACCACATAAGTGCCATCATAATTCGGGGTCTATTTGCCCCGAGAGTCAGTGAGAAAAGATTGTATCTTTTTTAGCACAAGGTCTCCTTTCTTGAAGACGCGAGGTCTGACCTTTTTGTCAAACGCCTTCTTCATTCTCTGTTGATACAACTGACCATGGCATAAAGTCGTTATTCACTTTTCTTCGATCATATTTAGTTCGTCGTGTCGACTTTGACACCATTTAGCTTCTGTTACCTTAGCTTCCATCAATACGCGGATTGATGGGATCTCAACTTCTATAGGAAGCACTGCCTCTATGCCATATACTAGAGAGAAAGGGGTTGCCCCTATTGAAGTGCGGACAGATGTGCGATAACCGTGAAGAGCAAAGGGTAGCATCTCGTGCCAGTCTTTGTAGGTTACAACCATCTTCTGAACAATCCTCTTGATGTTCTTGTTAGTCGCTTCTACCGCCCCGTTCATCTTAGGACGGTAGGGAGATGAGTTATGGTGTTCGATGTCGTATTCTAATAACAACATATGCCAACGGGCAATCCTTCCCGTGAGAGCAGGCTTTTCAAAGACATACTTGATTGGATCCATTTCGGAGATTAACCAAGTAGTGTGACGAATCATGTACTGGCGAAGACGTTTGGCTGCCCAAGCCAGAGTACATCAAGTTTTCTCAAGCATAGTGTACCGAGTCTCACAGTCGGTGAATTTCTTGCTCAAATAATAGATGGCAGACTCTTTTCGTTTGGTTTCATCTTGTTGGCCAAGTACACAGCCCATGGAGTCTTCCAAGACTGTTAAGTAGATAATCAGTGGTCTTCCCCCCACTGGTGGTGAAAGAATCGGCGGGTTCAACAGGTATTGCTTAATACTGTTGAAGGCAGTTTGACAGTCTTCTGTCCAAACGCAGTCCTGGTTCTTTTTGAGTAATTTGAAGATGGGCGCACACGTGGTGGTCATGAGGAATATGAATCTGGAGATGTAGTTCAAACGTCCCAGGAATCCTCTGACTTGTTTTTCAGTTTTCAGAGAAGGCATTTCTTGAATGGCCTTGACCTTGTCAGGACCAACCTCAATTCCGTTCTAGCTGACGATGAACCCTAAAAGTTTCCCTGAACGGACACCGAAGGTGCACTTGTTGGGATTCAAGCGGAGTTTGTACTCTCTCAACCGCTCGAATAATTTTGACAGGTGTGTCACATGCTCCTCCTCTGTTTTAGATTTAGCAATCATATCATCGACTTATACCTCGATTTCCTTGTGTATCATGTCATGAAAAAGAGTAGTCATGGCCCTTTGATAGGTTGCCCCGGCGTTCTTTAAACCGAATGATATTACCTTGTAACAAAAGGTACCCCATGGGGTAATGAACGAAGTTTTCTCCATGTCTTTCGGCGCCATTTTTATCTGATTATAGCCGGAGAATCCATCCATGAAGGAGAAAACTTTGAACTTTGCTGTACTGTCTACCAGCATGTCAATGTGTGGTAAAGGAAAGTTGTCCTTTGGACTAGCCTTATTTGGATCTCTGTAATCGACACACATTCTGACTTTTCCGTCCTTTTTTGGAACGGGTACGATGTTGGCTAACCATTGAGGATATTCAGACGTGGCGAGGAAACCTGTGTCAATCTATTTCTGTACCTCCTCTTTGATTTTGATGGCCATGTCCGGGTGAGTCCGTCTCAACCTCTGTTTTATTGGCGGACATTCTGATTTCATTGGTAAATGATGTTCCACGATGCTGGTATCCAACCCTGGCATGTCCTGGTAGGACCAAGCAAACACATCGAGAAATTCTCTTAGAAGCTTTGTCAAACTCTCTTTGGCAGTTGAACTGAGCAGTGCCCCAATCCTGATTTCTTTTCTCTCCTTTTCTGAACCCACGTTGATTGTTTCCAACGGCTCTTTGTGAGGTTCAATGACATTTCCTCTTGTCTAAGTAGTCGGGAGATCTCTTCTGGAATTTCGTCGTCAACTTCTTCTTCAGCCCCAAATACTGGGAATTCAAAGTTGGGAGAAGGCATCAGATCATATGTTTCAACGGGGTTTAAAACAAGCAATCTGAATGACAGTATGATTCGTGTTTTTAGAAGAGATAGCGAGAATACAAAAGTGTGTGCAGTGTTTTTCTGAAAACTGCTTGTTTTTATTATTGAGTTGTTTTTAGGATTACCATTTTCTGAAAATACGAAAAGAGAAAACAACAATTAATGCGAAAATTACAGAACGACGTTATTTTATTAATGAACAAGTCGATTCTTGAAACTACAGCCCTATAAAACAAAACTCTGTCACTTTGGGCGAAGCGAAGAGGGATATTTACAGAAACTGAGCCCTATAAAAACATCCGTTTTACCTGGGCAGGGTGAAAGGTTAAAGACGTCAATTATTTTGACTTATGAATGATCTTCGGAACATCGACAGCAACCCATTGGCGACGAACTCCTCGGTGAATCACAAAGTCTGGTACCTTCCTTGATTTGTCTTCAAAAATAACACTGATTTCTGGTGGAGCAGGATCATTGGAGTCTGTCTCCTAGGCGGAGTTGTCGTAGGAGGATTCCTCTGCTGTATTTTGCATAGTATTTGTGCTCTCCGGTATATCTCACCATCCAGTTGGCTGGATGTCTTCGAGCCTAATACGATAGCTTTTAGGAGCGGTGTACTTGACCATATAGTCGTATTTTCCACTTGGTTGTCCCAAGGTGTCCCACACTTCTTTGGAACCGGAGGAGTCATATCTCTCGATGACATTGACCTCAGGAAAAGCATAATTGATGAATTCTAGTCCGGCAAGCTTTGCCAATTCATCGTCGTACTGGATAGGTTCTGAATGACCCAAGTGTTGATCCCATGACATGGTGGGGACACAGATATTTTGTTCAATGATGCTCAGCTGATTTTCATTGTTCGACTGACTCTCTTGCCCCAAGTTTCCTGGGTACGGCTGCCAAATAGGCAGGCCATCCATTTAGACATAATAGTCGTGGTCAAAGTTGTCCTTCATTAGAGTATCTTCCTCTAATGAGTTTGGTGGAGCACGGCATCCTTCCGGATCACAATCTCCATATATCATTTCGACGTCTGACCTAGGTATAAATCTCGGACTCTGTGCGGGATAGCAAAATGGCATATGCACCTCTTCTTGAGACATATAACCGTCCTTGTTGAGATAGGACTTCCATTCCTCATCTGTGTCGGAGGAATCTTCCTCGTTGATAGTGTGGACTGTTTGAGGCACTGGGTGAAGGAAACCTCCACTGTGGAAGAAGTCCTGAATAGGATGAAGACTTTCATCGTTAGCAGCTGTCTGGGTGCAGGTTGCAGAAAAACCAAGACCCTTCTTTGTTTTGTCATCAGTAGGAATGACAAGCTATCCCCATCCTTTTGTATTGTTATTTTTTATCACTTCGAGAGCATCTCTGTACGAGGAAATCGAGGTTCCTTTCTCTGATTGATTGTCATTGCTCACCGAAAGTGCTTGGAACTGGGTTCCAACAACCTCCTCGGGTTTTATACAAGTAGATAATGACAGGTTACTCACGATCAAGGCTTGTTCTCCATAGACCATGACGAGTTGATCGTTCTTGACGAACTTCAGTTTCTGGTGCAGCGTCGAAGTGACTGCCCCAGCCTGGTGTATCCAAGGTCTTCCTAATAAACAACTGTATGTTGCCCGGACGTCCATGACCTGGAAAGTGATTAGGAAAGTGTGAGGACCGATAGTTATGGGAAGGTCGACTTCGCCGATAACTGCTTTCCGAGACCCGTCAAATGCTTTGACGATTATAGCAGGGCAATTTGTGAGTGTAAGCTATTGATTAACTTAACTCAAAAATAAGCAAGAGTCGCCACCGCACTTTTATTTTTATCTGCAAAGGGAAAGGAAAAAAGAGCGAACAAAACCTAAAGAGTTCTAAAAAACAAGAACAAACAGAGAATGGGTAAGGGGGGTTGGTTACGCAATGGGAAGGTGTTAGCACCCAAAATGTCTATAGTACTCTATAGGAACCCTTCGAAATATCTACCGCTTTTTGGTTTGAAAATGGTTTGCTTGTAAAGAGATTGAGGAGATGAGAGGAGAATTATTCTTTAAGATTTTTGTGTTTGGAGAGACTTATCGCCTCATGCCTACGTACCCAAGATATGTAATGTAGGATCAAAACCCCGTAGTTCGTGGTACAAAAAATGAAAAATTTGTTGGTTTTGATTGATTTTTAAGTGTAAAGACAAGTCGTCATTCCTAAGAGAATAATTCCGCTTAAAGAAATGAATCATGTCTAAACTTATGAAAAAAGAGTTTAAAAGAAAAAAGGTGCAAAAAAGCACAAAAGATTTGAATGAGTTTTATATTTGTTATGTTTTCATAAAATGGTCAAAGTATGGTTAAGATAGATTGACATTTATTAAAGAAAACGAAGCTTTAAAATTCACTTGACAAAAGTCATGGTTTTATTATGAAAGCGGTTTTAAGTTGAAAACAAGAAGAAGATTTTGAAAAAGGGAGAGGATTTTGAAAATTTAAGAATGGGGAGGAGAAGAAGTGACTATCCTAGTGCATAAAGTAAAAGCTAGGGAAAAGAAAGATCTAACCAAAATGGAGCCACTTCAAAGCAATATTAAAAGAATTCCATCCTTAAGCAAATTGGCCAATAAAGGCAAGTCTTCAATCAATACTCCAAGCAAAGGGATAAGAAGTCCTAATTCTAGATCCATAAGTCCAATATTACTTCAAAAAAGGGTCCATAAAGAGATCACTTCAAAGCATAGGATAGTAACTAATAGTCCAAGATGAAGAGAATTAGGTTTTTTTATGGTTTAAGCCTTTATTAATGTTTTAAGTCCAAATGGACAAAAGAAAAATGGCATAAGCATAAACATGTGTCCAACGGACAAAGGAAAAATTGCGGAAGCATAAACATGTGTCCAACGGACAAAGGAAAAATTGCGGAAACATAAACATGATATGAAATAAAGCATTAAAAAATAAAATAGATAGGGAGCGAGAAGGAAACATAAACAAAATTAATACAAAATATTGTTAGTGAGTTAGTGATTAGTTGTTAGTGTTAGTGATCAATAACAATTGAATAATTGCACTTTGGTCAAGGTTGATGAAACTCATTAGAGGATTGATAAGACCAAAGCCTCCTAATAACAAGTTTCATGAGTTTTGAACCATAAGACAAATAATCAACCATTCTTGATAGTTTTCCGATACGGGACAAATATTGCGCTATGTTAAGCAATCACCGAGTAATTTACGGAGTAATTACCCTACAATGTGGCCGGTCAATAGCTCTTTGTGCTAATGTATGCTAGATGAACGATATATAGATCGTCATCTGAAAGCAATACCGCACGAAAAGAAAAGTGGTAGCGATCTCGTCTCGATCGAAATTCAACAAAAGAATTCCAAGATCTTTAGACTTTCATCGATTAATAAGAAAAAGAAATAGATGAAGAGAAAGCCAAATTAAACCACACAAATATGTGATCTAAGGCTAAGAACAAAGGAAAGGGGAAGAAAATGGAAAAGGAACCAAAACAGTCCCAAAACCAAGCAAAAAACACATTCTGGAGGCTAGTTAATTGATTAACCAACTCACAGGGTAATTATGTTAATCGATTAACCAGTGCAAACTTCCAGTTTTTTGCGCAGAAACAAGCTGTTAATCGATTAACCTAATTGTACATGCTTTGGTTAATCGATTAACACTGTGAAAACAGCAGAAAATTAGTTTGAAAATTGCCAAATCCTTGATCACTCATTTCTTCAAAGATCTTAGGATCAAGGATTCAATTGTGCATGAATTTTGGAGTAAAACAGCAGCAAAAACCAGCAATCAACACAAATTGCAAGATCCAAAGATCAAGCAAACAAGATCAACAAAGGATCTACATTATGGAAGATGAAGATGAAGCTTCAACAATGGTGAAAAGTGAATTACCAATCCAAATCAGAAAATTCCTTTGAATTGCAGCAAGATCTATGCTCCAAAGCCTTGATCTATGAACAAAAACAAGAATGGATGGAGGTTTAGCTCTAAATTAGTAAGAATCAATGTGAATTCTTACTAACTTATGAAAGAAGAAATAAGAGCTTTGATGAATTTGTGGTTTGGGGAGAGAAATTGCAAGGGATTCATTGGCTATCCAAAGCTTGTAGAATAAATGAAATGAAGCCTCTATTTATAGAATTTAGGCTTGGAAATTTGGTGGTTTGGAATTAGGCTTGGATGATCAAAATTAGGATTGGAATTCAAATTTGGAGGGAAATCACAAAAGAGTGGTGATTAGTGAAGGTACATGGTGGGAAATGATCAAAGTGATGTAAGGAATTAAAATGAGATGGTCTAGAATATTCCACATGTGATCAAAATGGTGAAAATTAGTGCCAATTGCTGCAGAATTTGAATTTGGTACATTTTTTCAAAAATTGCACGTGTTAATCGATTAACCACTTCACAGTGCAATTAGGTTAATCGTTTAACACAGTGAAAAATGGGAAAAAATGACTTTCTGATGTGCTGTCTTGGCTCTGGCTCGATTTTCTTGCTTGTAAAAGAAGGCATGGAAATAAACACATGATCCTTGGAGTCCCTTGAATAGTAATCAATTAAATCTTGGAAACTCTTGATCAGATAATTTTTGAATTAATCACAGATCAACTTTGACTTTTCTCAAATAAAATTCAATCGAGTTGTGGGACTGTTATTTTGGCATTTTTAACCTGTTCTTCCCCTGAAAATGTTAGTGAAAGAAAACAAAATATTTTTTTGGCTTTTAATTCATGGTTAGTAAAATATAAACAAATTAAACAAATCAAACGCACACAAACTCGAAGATCCCTGCAAGGCACAAACCTATCAAAGAGGGAACCAATATGTGATCTTGTTTGTGGTATGCAAAAACGCAAATGAACATGTGGGATCTTAGGGGTAAAAATTAAGGTATTACAACTGCCCCTATTTAAGTTTCTTCTATCCGGAGATACGAAGATGGGCATCTTTGTCTCAACGAGATATAAGTGATTTAAATATAACAACAACCCAATTTTTGGCCCTAAGAGACCACAAAATGATATGATCATGCAAATGATAGGCAAACACATGACCATTGTGGGGAAAATATGCCACAGGAGATAAACAAAAACCAGAGAGCAAAAGAAAAGAGAAAAGACTCCGCAGGGGAAAACACATCCCAACAAAGGGAGGAGACAAACTGGGGATAAGTGTATGTGGAAATAAACCGCATCACAACAAGGATAAAACCCAACAGGGAAGACTTAGCACAACAAGGCTCCACTGAGAAAAACAATACCTCAACAATGAACTGTCTCTAGCATACTGAAGAAACTAATCATCCATCGGAGTAGAAACCTCAACAACGAACTGTCCCGTCAAACCGAAGAGACTTACCATTCATCGAAGTAACAAATCTCAACAACGAACTGTCTCATCAAACCGAAGAGACTTACCATTCATTTGAGTAACAAAATCTCAACAATGAACTGTCCCATCAAACCGAAGAGACTTACCATTCATCGGAGTCACAAATTCTCAACAACGAATTGTCCCATCAAACCGAAGAGACTTACCATTCATCGGAGTCACAAATTCCTCAACAACGAACTGTTCTGTTAAACCGAAGAGACTTACCATTCATTGGAGTCACAAAATCTCAACAACAAACTGTCCCATCAAACCGAAGAGACTTACCATTCATCGGAGTCACAAAATCTCAACAACGAACCGTCTCATCAAACCGAAGAGACTTACCATTCATCGGAGTAACAAACCTCAACAACGAACTGTCCCGTCAAACCGAAGAGACTTATCATTCATCGGAGTAACAAATCTCAACAACAACTGTCCCGTCAAACCGACGAGACTTACCATTCATCGGAGTCACAAAATCTCAACAACGAACTGTCCCATCAAACCGAAGAGACTTACCATTCATCGGAGTAACAAACCTCAACAACGAACTGTCCCGTCAAACCGAAGAGACTTACCATTCATCGGAGTAACAAATCTCAATAACGAACTGTCCCATCAAACCGACGAGACTTACCATTAATCGGAGTCATAAAATCTCAACAACGAACTGTCCCATCAAACCGAAGAGACTTACCATTCATCGGACTCACAAAATCTCAACAACGAATTATCCCATCAAACCGAAGATACTTACCATTCATCGGAGTAACAAAATCCTCAACAACGAACTGTCCGTCAAACCGAAGAAACTTACCATTCATTGGAGTCACAAAATCTCAACAAAGAACTGTCCCATCAAACCGAAGAGACTTACCATTCGTCGGAGTCACAAAATCTCAACAACGAATTATCCCATCAAACCGAAGAGACTTACCATTCATCGGAGTCACAAATTCCTCAACAACGAACTGTTCTGTTAAACCGAAGAGACTTACCATTCATTGGAGTCACAAAATCTCAACAACGAACTATCCCATCAAACCGAAGAGACTTACCATTCATCGGAGTCACAAAATCTCAACAACGAACCGTCTCATCAAACCGAAGAGACTTACCATTCATCGGAGTCACAAAATCTCAACAACGAACTGTCCCATCAAACCGAAGAGACTTACCATTCATCGGAGTAACAAACCTCAACAACGAACTGTCCCGTCAAACCGACGAGACTTACCATTCATCGGAGTCACAAAATCTTAACAACGAACTGTCCCATCAAACCGAAGAGACTTACCATTCATCGGAGTAACAAACCTCAACAACGAACTGTCCCGTCAAACCGAAGAGACTTACCATTCACCGTAGTAACAAATCTCAATAATGAACTGTCCCATCAAACCGACGAGACTTACCATTAATCGGAGTCACAAAATCTCAACAACGAACTGTCCCATCAAACCGAAGAGACTTACCATTCATCGGACTCACAAAATCTCAACAACGAACTGTCCCATCAAACCGAAGATACTTACCATTCATCGGAGTAACAAAATCCTCAACAACGAACTGTCCGTCAAACCGAAGAAACTTACCATTCATTGGAGTCACAAAATCTCAACAAAGAACTGTCCCATCAAAGCGAAGAGACTTACCATTCATCGGAGTCACAAAATCTCAACAACGAATTATCCCATCAAACCGAAGAGACTTACCATTCATCGGAGTCACAAATTCCTCAACAACGAACTATTCCATTAAACCGAAGAGACTTACCATTTATTAGAGTCACAAAATCTCAACAACGAACTATCCCATCAAACAAAAGAGACTTACCATTCATCGGAGTCACAAAATCTCAACAATGAACCGTCTCATCAAACTGAAGAGACTTACCATTCATCGGAGTAACAAACCTCAACAACGAACTGTCCCGTCAAACCGAAGAGACTTACCATTCATCGGAGTCACAAAATCTCAACAAATAATTGTCCCATCAAACCAAAGAGACTTACCATTCATCGGAGTAACAAACCTCAACAACGAACTGTCCCGTCAAACGGAAGAGACTTACCATTCATCGGAGTAACAAATCTCAACAACGAACTTTCCCATCAAACCGACGAGACTTACCATTCATCGAAGTCACAAAATCTCAATAACGAACTGTCCCATCAAACCGAAGAGACTTACCATTCATCGGAGTCACAAAATCTCAACAACAAACTGTCCCATCAAACCGAAGATACTTACCATTCATCGGAGTAACAAAATACTCAACAACGAACTGTCCCATCAAACTGAAGAAACTTACCATTCATTTTATTCACAAAATCTCAACAACGAAGTGTCCCATCAAACGGAAGAGACTTACCATTCATCGGAGTCACAAAATCTCAACAGCGAACTGTCCCGTCAAACCGAAGAGACTTACCATTCATCGGAGTAACAAATCTCAACAACGAACTATCCCATCAAACCGACGAGACTTACCATTCATCAGAGTAACAAACCTCAACAACGAACTGTCCCGTTAAACCGAAGAGACTTACCATTCATCGGAGTAACAAAATCTCAATAACGAACTGTCCCATCAAACCGAAGAGACTTACCAATCATCGGAGTCACAAAATCTCTACAACGAACTGTCTCGTCAAACTGAAGAGACTTACCATTCATCGGTGTCACAAAATCTCAACAACGAACTGTCTCGCCTAACCTAAGAGACTTACCATTCATCGGAGTAACAAAAGGAATTAACTTCATTGCCTCAGGCTTCTCATATAAAGGACTGCCATGAAACAATATTGAACCTTCCAAAAGGGGAATCATACGTAGATTTCAACTGAAGGGCGCAGAATCCTCAAAGGTGCAAAATAAATGCACTCTCAATCTAGGTTTCACAGCCTAGAGATCCAAACAAAAATTGCAGGGGACCAAAGTTCAATCCAGGAACAAGCTGGAGAGAAACGGTCAAACAAGACTCATCCCGAGGAGGAAATATCTCAATTGGGGACTAATTCCATCCAGATAATGAACTAGAGAGGAAACTGAATCAAAATCTTCCAAAAGAAATAAACTCAGTGGGGAATTAACAAAGATAGGCATTTTTCTGCTTACGGGTCGACACTCTAAATGGAGGGAGGACACACACGCTCTGCGGGGATAACAACACCATAGAGTAAAGAAGCACCAACACAAATGCAAAAATGCATCATGCAACAACAAAATGCTATGCACAACAAAATAATGTGTATGCAATGCGTATGAGTATGAATATGCTGACAAAACAGACATAAAGGATAAACAGAGGGTGAAACAAACATCACAGCACCACTGAATACTCAGCTAATCTCAACAAGATGAAGATATTACTAGCAACTCTGCTAGGCATTTAGCTGAAGAAATCCCGCAAGAGATAAACAAAAGCCATCAAAGGAAAATAAATCCTACTACCAGGCTCAAGTCTTGCTGGAGAGAAAGATACTCCTTGGGGGGAAAAACCAAATATCAATCTTCTAATAAGGTGATCCACAAAGAGGATAACAACATAAACTCTACTTTGAGGATGATAGGAAAGCTGTTGGGGAATCATAGCAACCCAAATCTTTTTTAATCTTCCCGGGGATAATAAAAATTCACAGAAACTTCTATTTCAAAAGGATGAAGAGATCTGCTATGGAAAAATAATGAATCCGCTGGGGATTGTAAACATATAAACATCTACGTGAAAATCCACTGGGAAAGCAAGGCAGATCTGCTGGAGATACGAGAACAGTCTCAGAGGGTTAACCAATTCGAGCGAGGCATCTTGGACTTGCTGAGAAAACAACAACAGGTCAAACTGTGGGGAGTTTTAGATCAATACTCATCATAAATGAGAGAAAAACCAACAGGTGAATAAAAGAGATATCATCAGTGACTTCAATAGGGAATAGCCACAACAGTGATGCACAAACTTCTCTGAAAATAAACATTCAGGAAAGAAGTACATTCTGGACTTGCCAGGGATTATAAGAACTTAACACCACTGCTCCATGCTTGGGAAACAATCGAAACAATAATGCACCACCTCCGTTGAGGAATCGACATGAATAAATCTCTGGGTAGGACAACCGGGAGAGGAATACATCCACAAGTCAAGATAAAACCGGGCAAGCAGCCACTATGTCAATGCTTCTTAGAAGAGAATAACATTGCTCTCTGGTTCGGGACATCCAAAGCAACAACAACACGTTTAGAGGGTAAAAATCTGAGTGAAGATTCCTCATATGATTTCGGCTAGGGACAACAAAAAAATGAATCTCTGCGTGGGGACCACCATTAAGGAGAAGTGGACCTCAAAACTACTGAACTGCCTGACCATAACATAATCAGTTGGAGAAGATTCGGATCAAGACCTAGCTGGGGAAAAACCAAACAGCATTGGACCTTATGAATTCAACACACCACGACAAGCCTATCATCTTATCACCAATTACCATTCATAGGGACAAACTCTACTAAGGAAAATATCGACAAACTCTACTGGGGAGCTGTCAACAAATTCTGCCAAAGGAGTGAGAACGAACCCTGTTGAGGAAAACATCGATCTTACCATCCTTGGAATAACCATTGATGTTCCTTTTCACATTCATAACTCAAAGGAAAATGTTTTTATAATTTTCAAAAATTTAAATCAATTATTCACATTTTGTTTCAAAAATCATCATAAAAAATAAATGAAATTTTGCAAACAGAAACAAAATAAGAATTGCAAACAAAGGGACAAAGGCCCAAATTTTATTAATAGAATGGAAATCCGCAAATGGTGTAATTCCATGGATCATTACAAAGTTTGAAAAATGGTAAATACATGGAAAGGGTTACATTGAAATACAATGACCACTATTCTCCCTAACAACTTTGAATTCCCTTGTGCTCAAAACTTCAGCTGGGGATGATTGAAGCATAATCCTTGATAGACGATGTTGCTTTCAAATGATCAAGACTGGCCAGATGCAGTTACTCGCCATAATCCCTAACTTTTTCCTAGATTGCCCTTTCGGGTTTTCAATCTACCAGGGTGATTATTTCTGTTTTTGTCTCTAATTTTTGCTTGGACCGCCCTTTCGGGTTTTCAGCCCATCGAGACACTCATTTTTGCCTAAGCCGCCCTTTCGGGTTTTCAACTTAGCGAGCGGTTCTTTTTTTTTAGGCGAAGTATTTCTTGACTGCATCGGCATTCACAGGACAGGTGAACTCTTCACCATCCATAGTTGTAAGAAGTAATGCACCGCCAGAGAAGGCTCTCTTAACAACATATGGGCCTTCATAATTAGGAGTCAACTTGCCCCTAGAATCATTGGTAGAAGTCGAGATCCTTTTGAGCACGAGGTCGCCTTCTCTGAACACACGAGGTCGAACCTTCTTATCAAAAGCTTTCTTCATTCTCTGCTGATACAATTTGCCATGACACAAGGCCGTCATTCTTTTCTCTTCAATCAAATTCAACTGGTCATATCTGCTTTGACACCATTCAGCCTCAGACAATTCAGCTTCCATCAAAACTCTCATAGAAGGGATTTTAACTTCCACCGGGAGCACTGCTTCCATACCATAAACAAGAGAGAAAGGAGTTGCCCCTGTTGAAGTACGGACGGATGTACGATACCCATGCAAAGCAAAAGGGAGCATCTCATGCCAATCCTTGTAAGCAACAACCATCTTCTGAATAATCTTCTTGATATTCTTATTAGCAACTTCAACAGCCCCATTCATCTTAGGTCTGTAAGGAGAAGAATTATGATGCTCAATCTTGAACTCATCGCATAATTCCTTCATCATCTTGTTATTCAGGTTCGACCCATTATCAGTGATAATCTTGCTCGGAACACCATACCGACAAATGATTTGATTCTTGATAAACCGGACCACTACTTGCTTGGTCACATTGGCATATGATGCCGCCTCAACCCACTTGATAAAATAGTAAATAGCCACCAATATGAAACGGTGTCCGTTCGAAGCTTTGGGCCCAATCATTCCAATCATATCAATGCCCCACATGGAGAAAGGCCAGGGAGAAGAGATAACATTGAGAGGAGTTGGGGGCACATGAATTTTGTCAGCATAAACCTGGCACTTATGGCATTTCTTCACAAATTTGCAACAGTCAGATTCCATTGTCAGCCAATAGTAACCTGCCCTTAACATCTTTTTAGCCATTGCATGCCCATTGGCATGGGTACCAAAAGATCCTTCATGAATTTCTTTCATCAGCATGTCTGTTTCATGTCTATCCACGCATCTGAGCAAGACCATGTCAGAATTTCTTTTATACAACACCTCATCATTCAAGAAGAAACTACCAGCCAATCTTCTCAAAGTCTTCTTATCTTTCTTGGATGCCCCAAGCGGGTACTCTTGATTTTGAAGAAAGCATTTAATGTCATAATACCACGGTTTATCATCAACAACCTCTTCAACCGCAAATACATGAGCTGGCCTATCAAGTCGCATAACATCGATTTTGGGCACATCATTCCACCGATTCACCAGAATCATGGAGGATATAGTGGCTAAAGCATCTGCCATTCGATTTGCTGCTCTGGGTACATGGTGAAACTCAACCTTATTGAAGAAAGTTAACAACCTTCTTGCATAATCTCGATAAGGAATCAAATCAGGTTGACGCGTCTCCCATTCTCCTTTAATCTGATTAATCACCAGGGCTGAATCTCCGTATACATCAAGAATCTTGATTCCTAAATCAATGACTTCTTCCAAGCCCATAATACATGCTTCATACTCAGCCGCATTATTCGTGCAAGTGAACATCAGCCTTGCAGTGAAAGGAATATGAGAACCATAAGGAGTAACAATTATTACCCCAACACTATTGCCATACTCATTAACAGCTCCGTCAAAAATCAAAGCCCAACGGGATCCAGGCTCAGGCCCTTCATCAGGTAATGGCCCTTCACAATCTTTAACCTTTAGATACATCACATCCTCATCAGGAAAATCAAACCTGATAGGTTGATAATCATCAATTGGCTGGTGTGCCAAATGGTCATCCAAAACACTTCCTTTTATCGCTTTTTGAGTTCGGTACTCGATATCATATTCTGACAACAACATTTGCCAATGAGCAATCCTCCCAGTTAAAGCAGGCTTTTCAAAGATATACTTGATTGGATCCATTTTGGATATCAACCAAGTTGTATGATTCAACATATACTGGCGAAGGCGCTTGGCAGCCCAAGCTAAAGCACAACATGTCTTTTCAAGCATTGAGTACCGAGACTCACAATCAGTGAACTTCTTGCTCAAATAATAAATGGCAAACTCTTTTCGACCAGATTCATCTTGTTGACCTAAAACACAGCCCATAGACTCTTCCAGCACAGTCAAATACATGATCAAAGGTCTTCCTTCCACGGGAGGAGACAAAATCGGAGGTTCAAGCAGATACTCTTTAATTATTTCAAAAGCTTTCTGACAATCCTCTGTCCAGACACAACCCTGATCTTTGCGAAGCAGCTTGAAGATCGGCACACATGTGGCAGTCATATTAGATATAAATCGGGAGATATAATTCAAACGCCCCAAGAATCCTCTTACTTGTTTTTCTGTTTTGGGCGCAGGCATTTCCTGAATGGTTTTAACTTTACCGGGATCAACTTCAATGCCTTTTTGGCTGACAATAAAGCCCAACAACTTTCCAGAACGGACACCAAAAGTGCACTTATTTGGATTCAAACGGAGCTTAAACTTTCTCAAACTCTGAAACAGCTTCAATAAGTATTCAATATGATCTTCTTCAGTCTTCGACTTACAAATCATATAATCCACATAGACCTTAATTTCTTTATGCATCATATCATGGACCAAAGTGATCATAGCTCTCTGGTACGTTGCACCAGCATTTTTCAAACCGAAGGGCATCACTCTGTAACAGAATGTTCCCCAGGGTGTATTGAATGTTGTTTTTTCCATATCCTCGGGTGCCATCTTTATTTGATTATAACCGGAAAATCCATCCATAAAAGAAAAGATACTGAATTTAGCAGTATTATCTACCAACATATCAATGTGTGGCAATGGAAAATCATCTTTTGGACTCTCTTTATTCAAATCTCTATAGTCGACGCACATTCAGACTTTTCCGCCTCTCTTTTGAACCTCCTCTTTGATCTTCACATCCATGTCAGGATGAGTTCTTCTCAATTTCTGCTTCACATGTGGACATTCAGGCTTCAACGGCAATCTATGCTCAACAATATCAGTATCAAGACCAGGCATGTCTTGATAAGACCAAGCAAACACATCAACATATTTTCTAAGAAGCTCTACAATCCTCTTCTTGACATCTGACTGAAGCAGTGCCCCAATCTTGACTTCTTTTATATCATCATCTGAACCCAAATTAACCAGTTCCAGCGGCTCTTCATAAGGCTGAATGGCTTTTCCCTCATGCTCAAGCAACCGAGAAATTCCTTCTGGAATCTCCTCAATATCCCCCTCTTCAGCTTCAAACACAGGGAACTCAAAGTTGGGAGGGGGCATAGGGTCATTGTTTTCAATGGGTTTAACAACCAATCTGCACAATGATTTATGTTAGATTTTAGAATATGAACAAAAAGTGCAAGTATCATGCAGATAAAAGTGATCATCACATTATTATATATTTTTTGGTTTTTTATGTTACCATTTTTCAGAAATAAAGCAAAAAGGGAAAACATAATATGGATAAACAAAATAACATTTTATTGATGATGATAAAATTTGAAACAAAACCCTGACAAAGTCACTTTCACCTTGGGCAGAGTGAAAGGATTTTTGAAAGAAACAAAAACAAATTACTTTGAAATATGAAAAACAGTAGAAACATCAACAGCTATCCAATTCTGGCAGACTTGTCCATGTGTCACGAAATTGGGAAGTTCTTCCTCTTCATCTTCTTCAATGATGGCACTGACTTCATATTCAGGTTCCTTAAACTTCTTCCGAGGGGAATAAAAAGGCACATATGCCTCCTCCGGGGACATATACCCGGGGTCTTCCAAATAAGGCTCCCAGTCTTCAGCAGGAATGACATCATCTTCAGAACCAAACGAGATGTAGCCTACAGAGTCATCTTCAAGAATTACAGTTGTAGGAAGATCTTTACTAGGGCAATCTTGAACCATATTGACAGACGCCTTGCCGTGATTAGGCAGCGGATTCGATTGGACATTAGGATTGGAATCTTCGAAAGACAAAATACCACTCCTAGCCAACCTTTGCACTTCCATCTTCAATGGATAATAGTTCTCAGTGTCATGCCCAGCTCCTCCCTGATGGAAAGCACAATGAGCTTCAGGCTTATACCACCATGGTGAATCTTTTGGAACAACAGGCGGTGGATGGGTTTTAACAAGATTCTTATTAATTAAACAAGGAAGCAATTATGTATATGTCATCAGAATCGGATCAAAATCTTTCTGAAAACGGCCTCGTTGATTGTTTGGCTGAGTACATTGTTGCTGAGCAGGAGCTGCCTGAACAACTAGAGCTGAACTGATAACAGGAGTGATAGATGCAACATGTTGCTGACACTGATTATTTCTATTATGAGGTCTTCTATACCTTTCTCGATAAATGACATTGGTCTCTCCTTATTTCTTTTTGGCAAATCCTCCACTATATTTTTTGGAACTTCCAGTAGAATTACCATCTTTCGACAAATGTCCCTCACGGACACCCTCTTCCAATCTCATCCCCATATTAACCATCTTAGTGAAATCACTCGAGGCACTAGAAATCATACGCTCATAATAGAAAGGACTCAGAGTTTTCAGAAAAATTTTAGTCATCTCCTTTTCTTCCAAAGGAGGGTTGATCTGAGCAGCAATCTCGCGCCACCTTTGCGCGTATTCTTTGAATGTCTCTTTATCTTTCTGAGCCATCACCCGAAGTTGGTCACGATCAGGAGCCATATTCACATTATACTTATACTATTTCACAAACGCCTCACCCAAATCTTCGAAAGTGCGAACTCGAGTACTGTCGAGTCCCATATACCATTTCAAAGCTCCGCCAGACAAACTATCTTGAAAGTAGTGAATGAGGAACTGATCATTATCCTTATGAGCCGACATCTTACGAGCATACATAGTCAAATGACTCATCGGACAAGAGTTACCCTTATACTTTTCAAAGTCAGGGACTTTGAACTTATGCGGGATCTTTACATTTGGGACCAAGCATAACTCATGAGCATTCTTTCCAAATAGCTCTTTACCTCTCAGAGCTTTGATTTCTTTCTACATTTCCACAAACTGGTCTTGAATCTCTTCCATTCTATCATAAGCACTGGCATTCTCACTTGGAGCAGTATGGAAAATCTGTTCTTCACCAAAAGGAACAGTATGAACCACATGCGGTAGCACAGTCATTACAGGTTGAATGGTAGGAACAACTGGAATTTCAGGAGGTGGTAGTGGTGGTGGTTGATAAACCTCAGGAACAAAGTTATGAGGCATGCCCCCGGGGAAACCAGGAGGCATGGAATACTGAGGAACACTAGCAGGCGCCACCGAGATGGGCGTAGAGACAATCTCAGAAATGACTGTCCTTCGAACAGGAGTTGAAAGCGGAGGAGGAGGAGGTGGTGGATTCTGAGCAGCCGCCAGAGCTTTCATCATAGCAGTGAGTCTTTCCAAACCATCCTTCAGAGTTGATACTTCTTCACGAAGCTCACGGTTCTCTTGTTGCAATTGATCCATCTTTTTCTTCAGATTAGCTCGAGTATTATACTGGTGCAACAGCTTGGCTGAATGAAGACCAAAAGAAATAATAAGACACCTAGAAAAGGCAAGAAACAATGCAAGAGATGATGCTTGATGTGCAAGATGTAAATGCAAAGTTTCAAGGAAATATAAGGCATATTGAAAACATTGTTATCTGAAATACCAAAATCTCATTCATTAATGATGGAAAAGATTACATCTCAGAAGTACAAATTCAAAAATCCTAAAAACAATAGAGAATAAAGAAAACTAGATCCCTAGAGAATCCTATGAGAAGAAGTCCCAGCTCTATCTTCCATCTTCTTGATGTGGGCTTGCATCTGAGTCCTCTCAATCAGCAACTTATCGACGATCAACTTCCAAGTAGATTCTGAACTCTTCAGAATATTGGAAACTGGTTGAATGCGAGAGGAAAATAAATCCTCTTGCGCCTTTCTCTTCTTGTTGGCAACTTCATCTTCATTCTTCTTCTTGAAGTACGCTTGAAGCCTTGCATTTTCTAACTCAATAATCTGATACTTGTTCTTCCAAGCATCTCTCTCTTGTTGCATCTCGGCCAAAGCGATCTGAAGCTTCTCTCTGTCTTCCATAAAGTAGAGAACAGGCTTCTTATCAGTTAGAGATAAAGGCTCCTGATGCTTATAAGGCATCTTCAAAGTAATAGCTCTATTTTTAACCCACTGGAGGTAAGGTTCCGAAGAGACACAATTCGGATTTCCCAAACTTTCCTTTCCTTTTCTACGAATGTTGCGCCAAGCTTCCACAATTTCTCTCTTGAGAGCAACCTGAGATTCTTCATCCTTGAAAAAGAGACCAGCGAAATGAATGTTCTTCGGTACCTCTCGCAAAGGATATCCCAACTGACGACGAGCCAACACCGGATTGTAGCTGATTCCCCCCTTTGTACCAAGAAGAGGCACGTTGGGAAAATCACCACAACAATCAATAATCATCACTCCAGAAGGAACATAGCTATACCAATCAATATCAGAATGAGTGAGAGACATGATTTTCCGTGACCAATATGAACCATCCTTGAGATTCCAGAAAGCTGCAAACTTCGGCAAGTGAGAAATAAACCACTTGTAAAGCAAAGGCGCGCAACAGATAATCATCCCATCAACATGGAAATTCCTGAGGTGAATAAAATGGTAAGCATCGGCAAGCAAAGTGGGAATTGGATTCCCAATCAAGAAGATCTGAATAGCATTGATGTCGACAAAGTTCTCAACATTCGGGAAGAGGAACAGTCCATAAATAAGCAAGGCAAGAATAGCCTCAAAAGTAACTGTGTTCTTCACACTAGCAAAGTGATGAGCTCTATCCATCAAGAACTTAACGGGTAACCCAAGAATCTTTCCTTTGGTATCCATGCGAGCCTTAATCTCGGAAACCTTCAAGTGAGTAGCCTCGCAATAACATCATGCTCGGGAGCGGGATCCAAACCAGAGAAAATCCGACCATAAACAGGCAGACCAAGCAAGAGAGAATACTCTTCTAGCATAGATACCAACTAATAATCAGGAAAGGTGAAACAATGTAGCAAAGGGTCATAGAACTGAACCAAAGTAGCAAGCAATCCTTCAGCCATATCAACCTTCAAGAGAGACAAAAGCCTTCCATATCTGGACTCGAACTTCTTGGTATCAGCAACCAAAGATACTAGCTCTCTCAAACCCTCTAATTTAGGACTCTTGAAAGTGTACTTCTTTGTACTTCTCCTTCCAAAATCCATAACAAAAGTATCTTCAATGTTTGCAATAACACCTTTAAGTTCCTTGAAACCTTCCTAAAGAATGCTCATGAATGCATGAGTGCAAGGATGCAACAACCACAAACAAGATCACACAAAGCACACGGGTGAAGGTTCAAGTCAGGAAAATCAGGAAAATCTTAGTGGCGTTGATATCTACAAAGTTATCGATGTTGGGAAACAAAAATAACCCGTAGGTGAGCAAAACAAAGATGCTCTCGAAAGCGGCCACGTTCCCTATACTGGCAAAGTACAGGGCTTTCTTTGTCAAGAACTAGGCTGGCAAACCTTGGATGCCACCCTTAGTGGTCATGTGAGTCCTAACTTCTGACTCGTCCAAATAAATTTCTCTTGCAATGGTTTGATCCTTTGGAATTTCTTCCAGTCCAGAAAAGGGAGCTTGATTAGTAATATGTAAATCAGTCAGGTGAGAATACTCCTCCAGCATTGGTGCTAGCTGATAATCCGGGAATGTGAAACAGTGATAGACCGGACCGTAGAACTGGATTAACGTGGACAAGATTCCTTCAATTACGTGGACCCTTAACAAGGACAACAGTCCTCCATACTTGGCTCTGAAAGCCTCGTGGTTGGTGATCATTCTCGCCAAACCTCTTAAATCCTCTAACTTTGGAACCTTGAAGGTGTACTTATGAGTTTTCCTTCTACCGAAATCCATTAGCGCAATCTCCTTTCTCTCTGACATTTACAATTATTGTCTTAGTTTAATTTGAAAAAGAGAGACTAGAAGAGAAGATTTTCTTTGTTTTAATGTTTTTTTTAAATGAATGCATGAATGCAGCACACAAAAACATAGAAAAAACATGGGGTCAAAGGGTCGGTGTCATGAAGTCAAGGCTCTACCCCCCCCCCCCCCAAAGCTTTATACTGGTATTTTTTGTACCTATTCGCAAAATCATTGACCCCTCTAGGATAACAACAGCAAGCGCATCGCCAGCGAGCTGATGTATCCTGGAGTGATCTCAAATGAGGGTAGTATCGTGTGACAACTATTTCCGATAGCTTCTGCACTGCAAAATGGCTTAAGTCTACTAAAAACCTCAGCTTCTCAAATAACCCAGTCAACCACACTACTTTCAACAACCAAAGTCGTATAGGCAATGTATCTGCAAAGGGAGTCTCCACTGAGTTTGATGGTCGATCGGGGGCTCTTAATTGGAATTCACTCCCAGTAAGATTACCCGCATTGCCATCACCTATCTTAGGTGTATACTCAATCTTTCCACATACGGTATCACACACATTCCCATTAGCAGAAAAATAAACATAGATATCAATTAGGAAAAGCAGTATATATATTTGTCTTAATTATCCTAGACCTCTAGTCTTATGATCCTATACAGACAATGACTCCCTAGCCGAGCTGTCATTTCGGTGACATGAATGTGAACTCAATGTTTCTACCTAAGAGATGGGAAGAGAACAAGATCTCTATACAATGAGCGTCCCCAGCAGAGTCGCCATTCTTCTGTAGTGCGAGTTTTTTGTGTGGTTGCGAAGCACTATCACTTTGGGGTACTACAACTTGATTCATTTTTTATCCTATTGAAGCTGATGAAGGAAGGGAAATAGATGTCTCCAATTAACCCTGCTTGCAAACTGAGTTTGAACAGCCGACTGCTGGTTTACAGATGCTACAAAGATTATGGGTCTCTCTTAGGTTATTTTGTTGAGAATAGAGTGTCCAGGCTATTGGTAGGAGGTTTAAGACTGATGATTTTTGATTGACGTATGAAGGTACTGGATTTTGTGTTTTTTGATTAGTGTGCTCGCTAAGATTTTTCAATCTTATGCCTACGTATTCCCTTTTGATGAAACAGGGAAATCAGAGCGATCGTAGTTCCTCCTATTCTATGGGAGGAAAAAGGTCATTTTGGTGTCTTGTTCAAAGCCCAAGATGTGAAGCTAAAGGTGGTTTGTATCTTGTTCAAAGCCTAAGATGTGAAGCTGAAGGGTCTATTTGTATCTTGTTCGAAGCCCAAGAGATGAAGCTAAAGGGTTTTGACTTTAGAGAGAATTTGTCATCTCTAAAGGGGATCTGCTTGCCACAACTGTTGGGTGACTGGTTATAAAGGAGAAGTACTTTAACCAAAATATGTGAATCCAACAATGCCATAATTTCTTTTATAGGGGATTGTTAACCTGAAAGAGAAGACTTTAACTCATTGTAGAGTAATGCCATCTTTCCTTAGGAATTTCTCATGCTAAAAGAGGTCAGTGGTGTAGATGTAAATAATCCCGAGGCTTACCGCTTACAGCATTAGATGGGGGAAAAGGAGTTGTTGATGTTTGTATACTATGAGCAAGGCACAAATTGATGCTAAAAGGTTGATTGACTCAATCGGGGTTTCCTTATACAAAGCCTAAGAGGAGGCTAGTGACCCAACAAGAGGGAGTTTTTTATCTGTTTCGTATGAAACCCGAAATAGAGGTTAAAAGGTGTTTGACTCAACAAAAGAGTGCTTTTATATGTGTCTTGTACGAAGCCCAAGACGGAGGCTAAAAGATGTTTGACTCAACAAGAGAGTCTTTTATACTCAACAAAAGAGTGATTTTGTATCTCGTACGAAGCCCGAGATGGAGGCTGAAAGGGGTTTGACTCAATAAGAGAGTCTTTTAAACTCAACAAGAGAGTGATTTGGTATCTCGTACGAAGCCTGAGATGGAGGCTGAAAGGGATTGACTCAACATGATAGTCTGTTATACTCAACGAGAGAGTGTTTTTGTATCTCGTACGAAGCCCGAGATGGAGGTTAAAAAGGTTAGCTCCACTGGGGAGAATCATCGTACAAAGCCCAAGAGGAGGCTATTGTAACTGTTTCAGTTTAGTGACAGGTCCAGTTTATTGGATAAAGAGAAAATCAGTTCTTATATGGGTAATGTTGTGCTTAGGGATTAATCAGAGGATCAGGGTTATTTCCTGTTCTTTAAGGAAATGGGAAATCCAAAGGGTATTGAGACTGTCCAAGTCTACGGGTGTTTTGAGAAATCGATTCTCAGGTAGTGAATGATCTTTGTATGATGCCCAAGAGAAGGCAGGTATGTTAAGGGAAGAAGGTCAACCCATTAACTGGTCTGACACTTGACTCAGAAAGACAGCTCTAGCAAATCGATGACTAGGTTCTGTTCCTATACCTGTAGAGGTCTCTGGTTCGTTGTACTAAGCCCAAGAGAAGGCATGAGAGCTTTTAAGAAGCCGAAGGGTCCTTGTACAATGCCTAAGAGGAGGCGGGGATGCTTTTAAGAAGCCTGTGGGTCCCCAAACCCTGAGAAGTTCAAGACATGCCATTCACCGATAATAGATCAAGCCAGGAAAGTCCGAGAATTTGGAAGAAACTCAAGAGATGCCATTCACGGAGAAAAGATCATCTCTGGGGAGTAGAGTCTCTTTGACGATTTCTAAGGGTGACAGTCTGAGAAAGGGTTCACCGAGAATGCTGCCTTTCACGTCTCCGTATTTTTTAACCCCAAGAGGAGGGAAGACTGTGTCTGGTAATCCTATGGGGATCTAGTTTTGTTTGTATTTAAGAGTGACCAACGGGGCTTTACCTAGTGCTAAACGTAGTTGCCCGGGAAAACTCTAAATAACTATACTAGTACTACACAGTTGATATTTGACAAGTATATAAAAGTTTGTGAAAGAAGACTTACAGTGAGCAGCCCCACAATATAGTTATATATATATATATATATATATATATATGAAAGCGGATAAAGAAAGTGGGTAAACACTTACTCGGTTGTAGAGCTTCCATACTGTTTGGTTAGTTGTTCAACAAAGAAAGTTTTGATAACAATATTATATTCAAAATCAAAGGAGAAAGTTCTTTGAAAAGATTGTTGGGGCTTACAGCTCAAGGAGAGGACCAAGGTTTTATTAGTGATTGCGCTGTTGTTTTGTACAGGGACTTATACAAGTGACTGAGGCCCAAAAAGGTTTTCTGTACAAAGGGATGGGTCTCACACTCTCTCAAGAGGCCCAAAGTGTTTAAAGAAAAAGAATGGGGCTTATAACACGAGGGTAGGCCCAGATGATTTGTTTTTGAACTGGCGATCGTCCCGAGATTTTTCTTTTAATGCAGGGGGGCTTATTCAATGTCTGAGGCCCAAAATTGTTTACGTTAAAAAGGGATTGGGTCTTACACTCTATTAGAAACCCAATTATTTATTTTGGTACAAGTGATGGGGCTTACAGCTCAAGGAGAGGCCCATGGGTTTTCGTTAAAAAGGCGACGATCACGCTGAACTTTTGAAATACAACGGGACTTATACAACATTTAAGGCCCAAAAAGGTTTGTATTTACAAAGGATTGGGTCTTACACTCTATTAGAGGCCCAAAGAGTTTGAAAAAGTTTGATGAGGGTTGAATTAATCAAAAACCCTAATTTGTTTTCAAAATGTATTTTAATTGAATAATAAATTCAATTAAAATGATCAAGATTGTTAAACATGTCGAAAACAAATTGTGATCTTGGATTAACGTTTCAAAAATCAGGTTTTGATCTACAAAATGTTTGGAAATCACTAAAATTTGAAAAATCAAGAAGGAAAAAATATTCTAAATGTCAAAAACAATTAAAATATTAATTCTTTACAAAATTATCAAGTATATGAAATAAATAATTTTTTGGGATTTTTTTGGGAAAATAAAATATTTTAACATTTTTGTGAATTATTAAAAAAAGAATCAACTCAAAATCATTAAAACTCAGAGTGAAATTAATTTTTGAATCAATTAAATAAAATCACAAAATTCAAATATTCAAATTTTGAAAAAGGGCGCCAAGAACAATGGCAAGAAGACGCGCCACCCTCTGTTTCTGCAGATTTGCATTTTCTATCCAATCTCACTGAATACTTGATTATTTCATGCAATCTATATATTAATTTGCTCGTTTTCACCTCAAGATCATGTCTATGGTCTTTAATTTCATTTATTTTAAGCATGGAATAAGAAATGAAAGAGAAACCTCAAGAACTCTAAAATTTGCATGAAGGTTCAGAAATTCCATACATGATTCAATCAATGCAATTGATTGAGGGAAAACACTCCATGCATGATTATGAACATATGGATAAATTATTGTGCAGCAAAAAATGCATGGATCATAGAGTTAGAAGAGCTCATGCTTACCTCTTGCAGCTGGTGATCGTGTTTGGTGTTAGAGGTGTTACAGCTTGGTTCCAAGGATATGGACAGCTTCCCTAGGTGCTATGGAGTGTGTCTGGGTGCTTGGAGTGGATTGAATTGAGCTGTAACTTGATTTGGCACCTCAACTGCAAATCTGTCAAAGGCTTGTGCAGATGGCTGGTGATTTTGAGAATCTGGTGTTCCAGATGTTATGTGAGTGTTTGGATCACTTCTATATGATGTTTATGAGGTGTGTGTGTGTGATTGGTTTGATTGGAATAGCTCTCAAATTCAAAACCCGATAGTGACTTGCTTTGGAAGGCAAATTTGGAGTGAAGAAGGAGATTTTGAGGAAAACATCTGTTTGATGGCTTTGGGGTACTCAAACTGATCACAAATGAGCTCTATTTATAGTAGAGCAAGTTTGTTTTGCAAGGAATAATGAATGTCAATGCTGCATAGGTTTGGCCAACATTGATCAGTGAGAATCCAAGTCTCCTCTAGCCATTGACTAGAGGTTAGGGCACAGGCTGCTGTTCCCCTTGGTATTGGATAAGTCTTGACTGAATTCAGTTGGAAATGACTCAGTCCATGCCACCTTGGTGCATCCATTAAATGCTCCAATCCAAAATTGGAGTTTTGTCCCTCTTTTAGGCATTTCTATGTTTGGCATGCTATTTTTGGTTCCAAAGACTTCGGAGGCTTGGGATCAGATTTGGTTCTTCCTTGGTCCCTCCTTGAGGTGTTCAGATGGATAGAGTCGCTTGCCCTTTGCAAAATTTGAGCAAATCGAGAAAAACTCCCAAATCTGCCTTGCTTTGAGAGTTTTCAGCAAGGCATATTGGCATGGTCATATCTCATGGCTCAAGTGGACTTTGATGGAGTTCTTGGCCATTTTGGAAAGCCCTTATATGATATAACAACTGTTTAATCATAATTGGTTTTGATACTTTTTGGATTCAAGTGAAAAATTTCCCTACATTTGGAAAAAAGTGAAGGCAGATTCTGACTTAGTGAAAATTTCACTGAGTGTTGGAAAAAGTGGCATTTCATGTTTTCAGCCATTTTGATCATTCCATAACTCAAAATCCATGATGAATTGGAATGAGGTGTAGTTTAAGCTTTTGTAGAGGGCCATGAGGGCTACAAATCTAGCTTTGAATGGGGAAAAATGGCCTTGTGGTTTAGGAGTTATGATCCTCCAAAGTTGGTACCCTAGCCACTTTGTTCCATAACTTAGAAAAATTTCTAAGTTTTTATGGTTACCCCTTTTATAAGTTATCCCACTTTTCTTGATTTTTATTGTTGAATGATGATTCCAATCACACATTAACATCATTTTAGGGTCAAAGAACCATAATTGTGAAAAATCTCAAAAAGTCAAAGTTGACTTTTGTGCACAGTGGACTTTTTGTCAGATGAATTCCAAACTGTGCGATCCTTTATGAAATCAAGTCCTTGACCTAAATTAAACTTGATGGATTGATTTCATAGGTGTTATAGGGTGTATTGAATCATGTCCTAGGGTTTGGGAGCATGTCCTGGTCAAAAGTCAAAGCTACAGTTGACTTTTTCTGCGAAACCCTAACTGTGGTTCAGATGAAATTGAAACTTGTTGCTCAAGCTTCTTAGATCAATCCATTATTGCAAATGGATCAATGTGGTTTATTAGGGACCCTTAAATCATCTCTTGAGGTCTTGGCTCATGATTTGTCCCAAAAGTCAACTTAGGGGTGAATTAGGTCAAGAAACCCTAATTCCTAATTTTTAATGAATGCATCCCCTGAGGCTAAATTGACTTGATGATTGGGTTCATGATGTTCCATGGAACATCTTAGGTTATGCTTTGAAGCATTGACTCATTCCCAGAGGAAAATTTCCATCTGGAGGCCCTGGTCGACCAAAACCCTAATTTGCTGACACTGGTGATCTTGAGGCTTGATCCACTCAGAATGTTGCAGCCTTGTGCTTGATTCTTGCTGTGGGAGTCCTCTTGATCCATTGGGGATGTTTAAGAGGTTAGACAAGTTGAAGATCATGTCATTCCTTGATTGATCCTTTGTCTAAGAGCTCTGATAGGGCCTGAAACCCTAATCCTTGTTTGTGGTTAATGCTCACCCATCTTTGGGGAGACTGATGAGGCATAATGGTTCATCCATATTGTGGTAATAATTTGCACAATGATGGGAAATCTTAGTGGTCAAAATTTGCGGTATGACACAACTACACCTCATTCCAATTCTCCATGGATTTGAAGTTATGGAATGACCAAAATCACAAAAAGTGAAAATGTCACTTTTTTCCAACACTTAGTGAAATTTTCACTAAGTCAGAATCTGTTTCACTTTTTCCAAAATGTAAGGACATTTTTCACTTGGATCCAAAAAGTTTCAAGACAAACTATGATCACACATATGTTGTATCATATGAGAGCTTTCCAAAATGGCCAAGAACTCCATGAAACTCCACTTACGCCATGAGATAAGACAATGGCAATGTGCCTTGCTGCAAACTGTCATGGCCAGGCAGATTTGTGCATTTTGCTCAGTTTGAGCAATTTGTACAAATGACAAACAAGTTTATCCATCTGAACACCTTAGGGAGGGACCAAGGAGGGACAAACACTAATCCATAAGCCTCCCAAGTCTTTGGAACTAAAAATAACATGACAAACCTAAAAAACCCTAAAGAGGGGACAAGACTCCAATTTTTTTTTGGAGCATTCAATGGATACACCAAGGTGGCATGAACTGATCCATTTCCAACTGAATGAGTCAAGGATGATCTCTGAACCAAGGGACAATAGGCCTGTGCTCTATGTAACACCCCAATTCCCATCACTTCTAAATAATACATAAATAAAATCAGAGTAACTAAAAATTTATTTTTCTGACAGAAACAGGGATGTCACATTTAAATAAACAAAACATCACCCCTGCTCATAAATTTGATACATAGCATAAAAGAGAAAATCATTAACGGGAAACTTTTTCCATCTAAAGGGAAAGGTCAATTATGGAATAAAGCGGAAGGATCCATAACCGACTTGTTTTACAAAATGAATGGTTTTATAACATCAAAATATACATACAAAAATAATACAAAATATGTTCAACAAATGTATACATATATATATAATCGTTCCCCGACTCCCGTGCTACGTATCAAAGCAGACATACGACAAAGGACGGAGGACTAATCTCCACAAAAGCCTCCAAAACACTAATCTGCAATTGCCTCGTAGAGCAATAAACCACAGCAGAAGGGTGAGAAATAACAACTAAAATCAAGATTGCATAATAATATGCAAACACATAACAATTCACATGCATAGCTATTCTCACCACAAACACCACATATTAATACATATAACATACCACATATACGTAACATGTATATATTAATCCAACAATGTAACATATATCAATTATCCAATATACTCATATATTTGCACATACGGCATACCAAGTCATAACATTTAGAAACACATCACACATCACATAGCATATGTCTACGCATAAAACATATTATCCACAACCAAGGCATTTATCACATATGCGCATCAAATTACCAATGCTATCACAATCTCAACACATAACAAATCAATGCACAATTTCCACACATAATCAATCAAATCATGATTTTCCACACATAATGCATCCATTCACAATTCTCACACATAATCAATCAAATCATGATTTATGCAAATGCACATAGACCGACACAACGACTCTATGTAAATGCCATGCGGTACCGACTTCCAATGTTTCTCATCACTAGTTCACTCAGGAACTCTGCTGGAACCATCGCTCGTTACATCACTGTAACTCCCCGTCGGGCATACGATGTTCCCCATCGCTCACACCCCACACGGGCACACGACGTTTATGGATCGCTCACACCCCACACGGGCACACGACCCGATCGCTGACACCCCACATGGGCACACGATCGTCTATAATCATTGCTCAAACCCCACATGGGCACACGACGTTATAGCGGATTCCCTCTGGAACCAATCCATCGCTCACACCCCACATGGGTACACGACGTTTATGGATCGCTCACACCCCACACGGGCACACGACCCGATCGCTCACACCCCACATGGGCACACGATCACAAGATGCATATCATGATGCTTGGCATACAAGGACTCATGACAATCAAATGCATCTTCACACATATATGCAACCATAATCATGCACATATTTCAACTCATCAATTCCATACATTCACAACTCAACAATATGAATTATCTCATCATCATCATTCATGCATTGAAAACACTTCAAATAATGCATTTCATCACAATCCGCAAACCACAACAACATTCATAATAACATACATTTGTAATTCAATTCAACAAGGTATTTTGCCATTAGGCCACAAGCACTACAACAAACTATCACATGCTTCCACATCATATAAATCACATAAAAGCTTCACATCATATAACAATAGCACGACGCACTGTAAAACACCAACCACACGCATTTAACACGATAAAAACCCGACAACTCAACACTTTTTCAAAACCATGACTTAAATAAATCATCTACTGACCTCCAAACCATTTTTAAAAGAAAGAATATTTTATTAGCTTTCCAACGCTTCGAACGGGGACCAAAACTGACTTACGGTTCAAAAGTTATGAATTTTTGAAAATATTATTTTTCTGAAACTTACAGTGGTAATCGATTACTCACATATCGTTAACTGATTACTTGCTTCGCAGAAGCAAAAAAACCAGATTTTTATGATGCAAAAACCCCCCAAACTCATCCTTAAACCCCCCGATCATACCGACAAGTATTCCCGACTAAATCCTATCATTTCCCGACTATTCTACGCGAACTATTCCGCATTCTAACCGTTAAAACATCGATTTCTATCAATTGCTCACAAATTCAACCAAATAGAAAAACCTATATTTTTCACCCAAACATTCAAACAAAACATACATATACATATACAAGTATGATATAATCGAAACTTCTCACCCTTACCCGATTATTCGCGCTTGAAACGGATGAATTCTCGATTTTTCCACTTTTCCTCTTCTCCCTTTTCTTTCCTCTCTTTTCTCTTCTCTTCTCTTTCTTTCCTTTCTTTTTCTTTTCTTTCTATTTCTCTTTCTATTTCTATTTATAAAAATATCTAACCACGCAAAATGACCAAAATACCCCTACGCTCAAATATCTCGCAAACGCTCTCAAAATGCGATAAAACATAAACAGTGATGAAAAATGATATATTGTCAAATTAAATAAATCTAACAAAACTGGGGCGTTACAATTCTCCCCCACTTAGAGATTTTCGTCCTCGAAAATATACTGAGACGAACAACTCCGGGCACGACTCTTGCCACCGACCCACAAACTAACATGCCCACAAAAGGCACACCGCGAACAACACAAACTGACAAACTACCTAGCTAACCGCAGCTACAACAAAGACACGACAACGGCGACAACAACGACGACAAGATGCAATGCCTATACAATGCACTTGACGACCAACTCACGACTCAAAGAAAACCACGATACCAACACACAGGTTCACTCTCGAACCGAAACACAAAAAGATCGTTACCTTCACCGTAGGTAACACTCCCCTAATTCATCACAAGGAATTAGCTACCCGCACTAGAACCAACACGATAGAAACGGGGCAACAACACAACCGCCTCAACAACATCAACAAAACCAGAATACCAAACATCCTTGTCACCCAACAATATTACAACAATGCTACAATTCCCCAGTCGGCCATATTACCTAGACATCCATCTACACAGTAGCCCATGAATAATAGTTAAACCTTTCACATATCACTTCCATCCTGAAACGTCCAATGGTCTCAACCCTCCTACATGTTCCCATTGTTCAACCTATGAACTCTTACCAGTTCCACACGCATATACGAATCATGCCACTTCACGCTTCCGTTGCACACTCTGATTACTCGTACCCATCAAAACTACCAATTTCACATCCAAAGTCTAACTCTTTCTCATATTCACCAAAAATCACTGTTCCCTGTTAATATACCCAACCGCACACCATCAGATGTCATTTCACACACCAACCCAAATCTCTAAATTCTCCCAAAAGTTCCCACTCTTTAACCATCAAAGCATACAGGCATAACAACTTTCGACTTAGCTCATCCGGCACAACCTCGACTTTTCCCAAAGGATAATCCAAGCCAAATTCATAACTCGTCACAAATTCTAAGCATCCTCATCGTCTCATACTCTATTCCTTCAAACCAACCAAGTACTTTAAACTCTTGCGATTACCAAACACTTCGAGCCGAGAACCATAAAAATAATACCTCCAAATTTTCCAACACAATACAACCGCAACCAATTCCAATTCCTGAATAGTATAGATCCTCTTATGAATCCTCAATTGTCGTAAAGCATAAGCTACGACTTTACCCTCTTGCATTAACACACTGACTAAACTCATCAAAGACGCATCCCAATACCTCCCAAAAGGTTTATTAGGATCACACAGAATCAAAACTGGAGCCGTAGACAACTTCCACTCTAGCTCTCTGAAACTTTCGTTACAACGGACATCCAAAACAAACGACTCACCCTCTGCACGTCAACTGAAGTAACGAAAACGCTAACTTGGAAAAGCCTTCCATAACCTCCGATAATAACCAACTAAAGTCCAAAAAGATTCTAATCTCCTTAACTAACTTCGGAGCCTCTCATTGTAGAACTACATCTACTTCCGATGGATCCATAACCCTACTCTCATATGAAATAACATATCCAAGAAAACTAACCTTTTTCAACCCAAATTCTCACTTGAATAACTTAGCATAAAACTTCGTCTCTTTTCAACACTTGTAATTCAAATCTCAAACACTCTACCTGTTCTTCCTTTGAGTTTACAACAGATCCGAATATCCTCCATCAAAGCCATTACGAACTTATCCAAATAAATATGGAAGATACGATGCATCTATTCCATAAACCTTACAGACGCATTACTAACACCAAATAACATCACTGCACCTTGTAATGCCCAACCAAATTCCAAAAGATATAAATTCTTAAAGCTTTTGCAAAATTTTCACTGGGTAACTGGTTAGTCACACACAAACTTAACCAAGTAAATAACAGCCTATCCCGACGATAACAAACATGACCAGTCACATTAAATCGATCAAAGCCTCAACTCACACCATTCACCACTCTTATCAAACATGCCAAACAATTGTAATTTCACTTCAACTCAACCAAACCATTCCAGTCATCTGTTCATGAAAGTGGACACTTATTCTCAATCATTACCTTAATCAACCGCTAGTAATCCATACACAATTTCTTCTCTTAACAGTCCAAATTCCATAAATCCCCACGTGTAGCAACAACCATCCTAAAAGAACTCTCAAATAGTACATCCACACTTAAGGTTTTCTCAAAATTTCCATAGTCTCATACCATCAAGGAATTCCAAATCGTTTGCGATTCATCACAATTCAAAACTCAAGCTATCCAGAACACACCCGCAAGTTTCCATACTACTCACTGGTTAACATGCAACCCCCTACTATCATCTTTTTCCTTACCAACCATGTTGGACCTCTTCAAGTCGACACACTAACGTTTCATCCAAAACACATCTGAAAACCAGGCACAACTGACGGCCTAACACTGTGACTTTCCTGACAATTTCTAGAATTCTAGCCTCACAAATATAATAAACACCTTAGTCTCAACTCCAAAGAGTGTCCTACTCACTTAGCAGATATAACCTCGACTATTCACCTTCGTCCAATTTAAGTTCACACTCTACTCTCTGAGAACAACCCTTAGTAATACCCAACCATTCTCCCTCAGAGACATTCCAACTTAACCCACATACACAAACCTCTAATCCGTCTCATCTTCCGATATAAGAATCTTCATCAACTCATCAAAACAATCCGTAATCACCTGCTTAATTCCAAACAATTCATTGCACACACTATCAAAGCCAGAAAGACACGCCTATTCCATCCAACATAATTTCCGTCTACTATCAACAAGAGATTAAGGGTGATTAGTTCCTCAATTTGTCAATAGACAGTCGACAATTATGATGGGGCATAAACCGTCTTCACCAAACTATAATAGCATTTCTTGCATCCTATGCACAAAACTACCTCAGGCACAAATCCTTAGTTAACAAAAACCTTACCTCCACATTCCCTCCAGAACCGAGAACAACACTATCCAAACAACACTTACAATCTCGCAATTCACAACACACTGAGCCAACGCTCCACCTGAAGCAACTTGGAGAAGCACCAGCTTTTCCCCCACTTATCTCAATCTCACACCTGAAGACAAAGGATTACCAAAAACCAGAAAGTACTGACAGTGCTTCCCGCACATATCACGTACTAAGGGACAAACAACAACGACAGTATTCAATTGTCACACCAACTGACTCAATAACTTGGCCGGACGGACCGACCTGCTCTAATACCACTAATGTAACACCCCAATTCCCATCGCTTCTAAATAATACATAAATAAAATCAAAGTAACTAAAAATTTATTTTTCCGACAGAAACAGGGATGTCACATTTAAATAAGCAAAACATCACCCCTGCTCATAAATTTGATACATAGCATAAAAGAGAAAATCATTAACGGGAAACTTTTTCCTTTTAAAGGGAAAGGTCAATTAATGAATAAAGCGGAAAGATCCATAACTGACTTGTTTTACAAAATGAATGGTTTTATAACATCAAAATATACATACAAAAATAACACAAAATATGTTCAACAAATGTATACATATATATATAATCGTTCCCCGACTCCCGTGCTATGTATCAGAGCAGACAAACGACAAAGGACAGAGGACTAATCTCCACAAAAGCCTCCAAAACACTAATCTGCAATTGCCTCGTAGAGCAATAAACCACAGCAGAAGGGTGAGAAATAACAACTAAAATCAAGATTGCATAATAATATGCAAACACATAACAATTCACATGCATAGCTATTCTCACCACAAACACCACATATTAATACATATAACATACCACATATACGTAACATGTATATATTAATCCAACAATGTAACATATATCAATTATCCAATATACTCATATATTTGCACATACGGCATACCAAGTCATAACATTTAGAAACACATCACACATCACATAGCATATGTCTACGCATAAAACATATTATCCACAACCAAGGCATTTATCACATATGCGCATCAAATTACCAATGCTATCACAATCTCAACACATAACAAATCAATGCACAATTTCCACACATAATCAATCAAATCATGATTTTCCACACATAATGCATCCATTCACAATTCTCACACATAATCAATCAAATCATGATTTATGCAAATGCACATAGACCGACACAACGACTCTATGTAAATGCCATGCGGTACCGACTTCCAATGTTTCTCATCACTAGTTCACTCAGGAACTCTGCTGGAACCATCGCTCGTTACATCACTGTAACTCCCCGTCGGGCATACGACGTTTATGGATCGCTCACACCCCACACGGGCACACGACCCGATCGCTGACACCCCACATGGGCACACGATCGTCTATAATCATTGCTCAAACCCCACATGGGCACACGACGTTATAGCGGATTCCCTCTGGAACCAATCCATCGCTCACACCCCACATGGGCACACGACGTTTATGGATCGCTCACACCCCACACGGGAACACGATCCGATCGCTCACACCCCACATGGGCACACGATCACAAGATGCATATCATGATGCTTGGCATACAAGGACTCATGACAATCAAATGCATCTTCACACATATATGCAACCATAATCATGCATATATTTCAACTCATCAATTCCATACATTCACAACTCAACAATATGAATTATCTCATCATCATCATTCATGCATTGAAAACACTTCAAACAATGCATTTCATCACAATCCGCAAACCACAACAACATTCATAATAACATACATTTGTAATTCAATTCAACAAGGTATTTCGCCATTAGGCCACAAGCACTAAAACAAACTATCAAATGCTTCCACATCATATAAATCACATAAAAGCTTCACATCATATAACAATAGCACGACGCACTGTAAAACACCAACCGCACGCATTTAACGCGATAAAAACCCGACAACTCAACACTTTTTCAAAACCACGACTTAAATAAATCATCTACTGACCTCCAACCCATTTTTAAAAGAAATAATATTTTATTAGCTTTCCAACGCTTCGAACGGGGACCAAAACCGACTTACGGTTCAAAAGATATGAATTTTTGAAAATATTATTTTTCTGAAACTTACAGTGGTAATCGATTACTCACATATCGCTAACCGATTACTTGCTTCGCAGAAGCAAAAAAAAACCAGATTTTTATGATGCAAACCCCCCCCCCCCAAAACTCATCCTTAAACCCCCCGATCATACCGACAAGTATTCCCGACTAAATCCTATCATTTCCCGACTATTCTACGCGAACTATTCCGTATTCTAACCGTTAAAACATCGATTTCTATCAATTGCTCACAAATTCAACCAAATAGAAAAACCTATATTTTTCACCCAAACATTCAAACAAAACATACATATACATATACAAGCATGATATAATCGAAACTTCTCACCCTTACCCGATTATTCGCGCTTGAAACAGATGAATTCTCGATTTTTCCACTTTTCCTCTTCTCCCTTTTCTATCCTCTCTTTTCTCTTCTCTTCTCTTTCTTTCCTTTCTTTTTCTTTTCTTTCTATTTCTATTTATAAAAATATCTAACCACGCAAAATGACCAAAATACCCCTACGCTCAAATATCTCGCAAACGCTCTCAAAATGCGATAAAACATAAACAGTGATGAAAAATGATATATTGTCAAATAAAAGTCAATAATAAAATAATACAAAACCAAAACCAATTAAATCTACTCTATTAAATAAATCTAACAAAACTGGGGCGTTACACTCTAACCTCTAGTCAATGGCTAGAGGAGACTTGGATTCCTATTGATCAACATTTGCCAAACCTCTGCTGCAGTTGCCATTCACTATTGCAGCCAAAACAAACTTGCTCTACTATAAATAGAGCTCATTTGTGCCCAGTTTAAGTACACCAAAGCACTACAACACTTGCTTTCCTCAAAATCTATTTCTCTAACCAAAATTGCCTTCTTTAGCAAGGTACCTCTGAGTTTTTGAGTTAGAGAGCAATTTCATCACAGCTTATGATCCAAACACATCCAATATGTCATATCTAAGTTGTCCAAACTCTCACAAGTGACCTGTAACACCAAAATCACAAAGTCCCCTCTCAAAACCTCAAAATTGGGCTTTTTTGCATTTTTCAAGCCATGTCTTGATTCAGTCACTTTTAAAACCAGATAAAACCTCAAACACACTCCAAATATCATCCTTGAACTGTCCCAAATGGTTCCACACATCTGGAACACCATTTGAGAGAGTTACTATTTTGGCCACTTTTGCCCCTTTTGCAAGAAAGGGCCAATTTCCATTCCTGAGGTTTCCAGCTGATTCCAATCATCCTAAAAGCTTCTAAGGGATCATTTGAGAGTGTTCAAAGCATCAAAACATTTCTGGAACAAGGCACTTGACAGATTTCCCAAAAGCTCCTAAAGAGGTAAGCATCTCAACTTGAACTCTTTAAAACATGCATTGCTTTGAGGTCCACTGATCATGCACATCTCATACATGTTATATGTGTTGTGTTTGAACTAATTCACCATGTAATTCATGCCTGTAACAAGAGATAGCACAGAAAATGCAAATCATGGCCTATTTCAAAACCACTATTGAGTTTTGAGGAGGATTGATTTTATGGAAAAACCACCACCACCATTGGATTCCTTGAGAAATTCTAGGCCAGATGCATATAAATTTTGTCTCCATCCATGGAGTAATGAGGAAGTTATGGCCTTCACGTTTCTGACCAAAAGTCTTGCCTTGCCTTGACCAGGCCAAGAACAAGGCAAACCTTGTATATTTGTGGATGGGGTTTGATACACGGATGTATCACCACCCCAGTGGTAGGGCGCGCACACTGCACACAAAAGGTCTGGGGTTCGAATCCCCCTCGCCCCAGACCCCTTTTTAATGGGTTTTTTCACTTTTTTTTATTATTTTTCATATTATTTGAAAAATTAATAACTTCCTCAATTTTAATTATTTTTTATTGGTTCTTTATGCCAAAAATCACAAAAATGTTGAAATATTTTATTCCACAAAAAAAAATCAAATTTATATTATTTATTTAATATAGTTGATATTTTTATGAATAAATTCATTTTTAATTGTTTTAAACATTTTAAAAGAGAATATTCACCTTGAAAAATCAAAACCAAATGAGTTTTAATCCATCTTGTGATTAAAACCTCATTTTTCAAACCTTAACCAAAAATCACAAGTTGTTTATTTAAGCTTATTTGGTGTTTTATCATTTTTTTTATTTTCTTGGAGAATTTACTTTTAAAAATGATGAAATTAGGGTTTTGATTGATTCCACCCTCCTCAAGCATTTTCAAACACTCATGAGCCTCTAATAGAGTGTAAGACCCAATCCCTTTGTAAATAAACATTTTTTGGGCCTCACATATTGTATAAGTCCCTCTATATATTTTCAAAACAAATGGCGCGATCGTCGCCTTTTTAAAATCATTTGGGCATCTCTCTGAGTTGTAAGCCCCATCTCCTGTACAAAAATCATCTTTGGGCCTCTAATAGAGTGTAAGACCCAACCCTTTAGTAAATAAAACCTTTTTGGGCATCAGTGCATTGTATAAGTCCTGATACCGTCAAAAAGTTCGGCACGATCGTCGCCTTTTTAACAAAAATCCTTGGGCTTCTCCTTGAGTTACAATACCCATTTTTGGGCCTCTAATATAGTGTAAGACCAAATCCCTTTGTAAAAAAACAATTTTGGGCCTCAGATATTGTATAAGTCCCTCAACGTTAAAAGAAAAATCTCGGCGCAATCGCCAGTTCAAAATCAAATCATCTGGGCCTACCCTCGTGTTATAAGCCTCATTTCTTTTCTTTAAATTTCTTTGGGCCTCTAATAGAGTGTAAGACCCAACCCCTTTTTTTAACCAAAAATGATTTTGGGTCTCAGGTATTGTATAAGACCCACTGTGTTTTCAAAATCTCGGCGCAATCGCCAGTTTAAAACAAAAGAACTATGGGCTTCTCCTTGAGTTGTAAGTCCCATCTCTTGTACATAAAAACTTTTTGGGCCTCATATATTGTATAAGTGCCTCTGTACAGTTTCTAAAACAACGGTGCAATCATCGTTAAAACTTGGGCATCTCCTTGAGATGTAAGCCCTAACAGACTTTTCAAAGCACTTTCTCCTTTGATTTTGAATTCAAATATCTGTTGTTATCAAAACTTTCTTTGTTGAACAACTAACAAAACAACATGGAAGCTCCACAACGGGTAAGTGTTTATCCGCTTTCATTTATCGCTTTCATATGTATATAATTGTATGTGGGGCTGCTTCACTGTAAGTCTTCTTTCACATCCTTTTATATACTTGTCACATATCCACTATGTAATACTAGTATAGTTATTTAGAGTTTTCCTCGGCAACTACGTCTAGCACTAGGTAAAGCCTTGTTGGTCACTCTTAAATACAAACAAAACTAGATCCCCATAGGATTTACAGATACAGTCTTCCCTTCTCTAGGGGTTAAACAATATGGAACAAAGAGAAAGGCAGTATTCTCAGTGAACCTTTTCTCAGACTCTCACCCTTAGAAATTGTCAAAGAAACTCTACTCCCTAGAGTTGATCTATTCTCCATGAATATCATCTCTTGAGTCTCTTCCAAATTCTCGAACTTTCCTGGAATGATCTCTTCTTTGTGAATTGCATTTCTTGAACTTCTCTTGGTTTGGGGACCCACAGGCTTCCTAAAAAAATCCCTGCCTCCTCTTGGGCGTTGTACAAGGACCCTTCGGCTTCTTAGAAGTTCTCATGCCTTCTCTTGGGCTTAATACAAGGACCCTAACAACCTCTTAAAGGTATAAGACAGAACTTAGTCATCCTTTGCTAGAGCAGTCTTTCTAGTGTCAAACCTCTGGCCACTTTAGGGTTGATACTCATCCCTTAATACCCATGCCTCCTCTTGGACATTGTACAAAAGATAAAACTCTAGACTTGGACAGTCTAAACCCCCTTTGAGTCTCAAATACATTCTTAAGTTCCTTTCAAACATAGGAAAAAACACTTATCACTCTAAAACCCAGTCTCTCTCATGAGAGTTCCCCACCCTTGGGCCTGCCTATGGATCTAATCCTCAGCAGTAAGACAGCCTCCTTTTGGGCTTTGTACAAATGATTCTCCCCAACGGAGCTAACCTTTTCAGACTCTCTTGTTGAGTATAAAAGACTCACTTGTTGATTCAATCTCCTTTTAACCTCCATCATGGGCTTCGTACGAGACACTAAAACACTCTCTTGTTGAGTATAAAAGACCCTCTTGTTGAGTCACTTTCCTTTTAGCCTCCGTCTTGGGCTTGGTATAAGACATATAAAAAAACACTCTCTTGTTGAGTATAAAAGACTCTCTTGTTGATTCAATCTCCTTTTAGCCTCTATCTCGGGCTTCGTACGAGACAGCAAAACACTCTCTTGTTGAGTATTAAAGACTCTCTTGTTGAGTCAATCACCTGTCACATAGACTCTCTTGTTGAGTCAACCTTTTTAGCTTTGCCCTGGGCTTTATACAGGACAAATAAAAGTACTCACATGTTGAGTCAAACCTTTTAGTCTCTGTCTTGGGCTTCGTACAAGACACATAAAAGCACTCTCTTGTTGAGTCAGTCACTTGTTAGTACTCTCTTGTTGAGTCAACCCTTTTAGCCTCTATCTCGGGCTTCATACGAGACAACAAATAAAAGGCACCCTCTTGTTGGGTCAATCGCCTCCTCTTAGGATTTGTATAAGGAAACCACGGTTGAGTCAATCAACCTTTTAGAATCAAATTTGTGCCTTGCTCACAGCATACAAACATCAACAACTCCTCTTTAGAGATGACAAATTCTCTCTCATCCAAAACCCTTTAGCTTCACATCTTGGGCTTTGAACAAGATACAAATCACCTTTAGCTTCATATCTTGGGCTTTGAACAAGACACCAAAACAACCTTTTTCCTCCCATAGACTAGGAGGAACTACGATCGCTCTGATTTCCCTGTTTCGGGAATACGTAGGCATAAGATTGCAAAAATCTTAGCGAGCATACTAATCAAAAACCCAAAATCCAGTACCTCCATATATCCATCAAAAGCATCAGACCTAACACCTTATCAAAAACCTAGCCCATAGTCTAGACACTATTTTTAAGCAAATAACCTTAAAAGACGAACCCCCTATTTTGATAGCATCTGTAAACCAACAATTTTGACTGTTTAACCTCAGTTTGCGAGCAGGGTTAATTGGAGACATCTATTTCCCTTCCTCAATCAGCTCAACAGGATAAAGAATGAATCCAACTGTAGTACCCAAGCAATCGTGATTCGAAATCACCAAAAAATCGCGCTACAGAAAAATGGCGACCACAGTGGGAGGCATTCTCTCTAGCTTCTTTTAAGGTGAAGACCTTAAAATTCACCAAACACTACAGAAATGACGACTCTGCTGGGGAGTCTCTGTCTGTATAGGATCATAAGACTAGAGGTCTAGGATGTTAGGACAAATATATATTGCTTTTCCTAATTGATATCCGTGTTTATTTTTCTGCTAATGGGAATGCGTGTGATGTCGCATGGGGAAAGATTGAGTATACACCTAAGATAAGTGATGACATTATACAGGTAATCTTATAGGGAGTGAATCCCAGTTAAGAGTTCCCGGTCGACCATCAAACTCAGTGGAGACTCCCTTTGCAGATACATTGCCTATACGACTTCGGTTGTTGAAAGTAGTGTGGTCAACTGGGTTATCTGAGAACCTGAGGTTTTTAGTAGACTGAAACCATTTTGTAGTGCGAAAGCTATCGGGAATAGTTGTCACGCGATACTAACCTCATTTGAGATCACTCTAAGATACATCAGCTCGCTGGCGACCCGCTTGCTATTTTTATCCCAAGAGGGGTCAATCATTTTGCGGACAGGTACAAAAAATCACCAGTATAAACCTTTGGGGATGGGTAGAGCCTTGACTTCATGACCCCGACCCTTTGACCCCATGTTTTTCTATGTTTTTTTGTGCAGCATTCATACATTCATTTAAAAAACATTTAAACAAAGAAACATTTCTCTTCTAGTCTCTCTTTTTCAAATTAAACTAAGACAGTGTTTGCAAATGTCAGAGAGAGAGATTGCGTTAAGGATTTCGGTAGAATAAAGACTCACAAGTATACCTTCAAGGTTCCAAAGTTAGGATGATCACCAACCCTGAGGCTTTCAGAGCCAAGTATGGAGGACTGCTGTCTCTATTAAGGGTCCATGTAATTGAAGGAATCCTGTCTACGCTTATTCAGTTCTATGATCCGGTCTATCACTGTTTCACATTCCCGGTTTATCGGCTAGCACCAACATTGGAGTAGTATTCTCACCTGACTGATCTGTATATCACTGATCAAGCTCCCTTTTCTGGACTGGTAGAAATTCCAAAAGATCAAACCATTGCAAGAGCAATTTATTTGGAATCCAAGGTTTGCCAGCCCAATTTTTGATAAAGAAAGCCCTGTACTTTGCTAGTATAGGGAATGTGCCTGCTTTCAAGGGAGGAGAAAATGACAGGGCACTAAAGACAGAAATAGTGCATGCCTGGAAACACGTTCATAGGAATGGAAGAGAGTCTCTATGAAATCCAGATTGTGTCTCGGTGGAGCCTTATCTCCACTGGGTACAAACTAGAGCTCTCAAGCTAAGGATGCCTTACCCTCGTCAGGAAGTTCTTCCGTTAAGGGACTCAGTCCTTTATTTTATGTCTGATACGGAAAAACTTCAAGTTACTCTCAACAAAGTTCAGCAGCAGAATAGGGCTTAGAGGAACAAGTACCGCATTCTTAATGTGGAGTGTAGGAAAATACAGCAGCTATTGAAAGAAAAAGATGCTCTGATTGAGATTTTAGAGCAACATGTGTAACACCTCAAAATTTTCCCTCTTGTTTTAACACTAACTGGCTTATGTTTCATTTCATTCTTTACATTATCATCTTTGCATATCATGGGGTCTTAGCATGGGATCAGGGTAATTGAGCCACAAAGGAGCCTTGAGCCTCAAGGTATCTGAATTGATCCACCATCTCATCATGTGATCAGGCTTGACAAGAAATCTCAAGTGAATCACCTTCTCCTAACCAGTGCAAAATTAGGGTTTTGGGATTCTTGAGTTTAACCCCCAGTGGCAAGATCTTTGAGCTTTTATCATCTCCAAATGGCATATCTCATCATTGTTTGAGGGGATACACATCATACTCAGAGGAATTTGGATTTGGAGGATGTGCTGATTCTTCCTAGACTGAAGGCCCCAAAATTAGGGTTTGCCATAAAATCAGTTTATTTCTGATTTTTTGGGCAAGACTCGATTTCATGGTATTCCTCATGTCCTTAAGTGTCTAAGATTGAAGGATTGTCCATCAATTTGGTTCATAAGGGTTTCAATTGACTGAAAATCAGGAGAATTGGGGAAAAGTCAATTGTACAAAGGAAAAGGTCAACTCCTGACTTTTTGAGGTCAATTTTATGTTCCTATTTTAAATATGATCATTGGTGAATGTTTGATCAAGAAATATCAAGGGATTCATCAAAAATCAAGAAATGTGCAAAGTTTCCAAAAATAGAAATTAGGGTTTCCATTTATGGCAAGTTTTGGCAAGGTGAGCACCCAACTTTAGGGCATTCTTTCTTCATGTTCCAAGCTCCAAATTGAAAGTTTATGAAGGCCTATTAAAAGTTCACATTCCAAGCTTCAAAACCATACCAAGAACATGTCCATTAGATCAAAATTGAGAGAGATATGATCTATTAAAGTTGAGATAAATCAATGCAAATTGGCAAGTCATGCTTAGTCAGCGTGCAGTAATTTCAACAAACACTTGGTGTGCATGTTTTGTCCAAGTTCAAGGGAAAATTTCTCCATGATGGAGACTCCAAATGAAAAAATGTTCAACATCAATCTTGTTCCTCTTGATCTCCTCTTCAACTTTGATGTTGGAGAAATTTTCATATAATCAATGTATGAAGAGATATGTTGGATCAAAGTGGTGATCCCAACCTGATTTGTTTCATAGGCCATGGGCCAGGCACGAGTAGGGCAAGATGCATGCTCAAGTCAATTGCAACCAAGTGTGTTCACCATCATTTTTAAGCTCCTTAAGGGATCCCATTGCAATTGTTTTCCACATCAATATTGTTGTTCTCCATCCCCTCTTTCTAAAAACCTCAAGAACTCTTCATTTCACCCATTGGCCATGGAGATACAAGGTTCCAAAGACCATCTCATGCCAACTGATTTCTTCCATGCCAAGCAACCAAATGCAATACAAAATCAGGTGTATTGTTGTGATTATGTCTTCATGCGCATGCTTCATCCCATGTCATTAAACTTTGCCTTTTCAAGCCAAGCATGCTCTTGTACATCCATGCATGATCATGTACCACTTTGCCATATATGTTCAAACAATGAAAGGAAGAGAAACTTGCAAAGCAAGCTATTGTGACTGCCAATTCAGTACCTTATCATCACCTTCCAATCCTAGGCAACACCATAAGCCTCATACTCTCTCCATACACGAACTCCACACTTTAACCTCTCATTCTCCATTTTCAATTCATTCACTTCACAACAAACTTAACCAGAGTTCTAACCATCAACCACAGTAGTTAGGATTTAACTCACCATATATAAACCATTCCTAACAGAATTTGCAACCAACTTGGATTATTTCTTCGTTCTCCTTCATTTCATACTCTTCTCTCTCTCTGAATCTTCTCTCTCAAGCTTGCTCTAACTGAAGTTTCTTGAAGATTCTTCTTCAGCATTCATCATCATCATCAACAGATCCTTGAATTAGTGGCATTGGATCTTCAATTTCATCTTCTTTCTCAAGCTTCTTCACTCAAACTTCACTGATTCAAAGCATTGCTTAAGCCTTTAATTGGCTCGGTCTCAAGTTCAAGTGCATAAGGAGTCTCCTCTCTGGTACTGTTTGGAGCTAAAGATTCATCAAAAGTACAGGTTTCATTTCAAATTTCTTGCTCTCTTTTTGCTCTGTGTGTGAACTTTTTGTGGATTTGGAACCTGGATTCATGATCTATGTAACCTGAGGATCATTTTGGTGTATCGTTTGCCAATTTCTAGTGGCCTTTAACTTTTGGCACGGTGGTGAGTGGCCGGAGAAGATGATCGGAGTCTTCTCCGGCCGGTGGTGTTCATCATTCACATAAACCCTAGGTCACTCCTCAGATTAAGTCCTGACCATTAGATTGTTTTGATCTAACGCTTCTCATCATGCCAGCGCATTAATGAGCATCATCCCTGGCACGTGCTCATTTTTCTGAATTTTTTTTGAATTGTTTGCTCATGTGTGTTTGGTGTATCTTTGCTTATCATGTGCTCTCATCATGACGTGCTTGATTTGCATACTTTGACTGATCATCATATGTTGACTTGATCTGATGGCTCAGGATGAGTCAATGTATTGACTAACATCCATGGTATGCACCTCTCTGACCCACGCGCTATTGGGCTGGGTTCTCTAATTCTATTCACACCCCTAAATTGAGCCCAATTACATTTTTCAACAGCGTGTTTGCTATCTGTGCACCCCCCTGACTCATTTCTTTTATTTCTTTATTTTTCTTTTCATACTTGTTTCATCTTTAATTTTTAAAAATTCTTTTAAGCATCCAAAAAGTCCCAAAAAATTCATGAAGCATTCCAATACATTTAAATAATTTTTGATTATTTTTATTTTTGATTTTAGCATATTTTGGTATTTTTCCATGAATTTCCATTTAATTTCTTTTGTGTGAACATCTATTCATGACACATGCTTCATTCTTGAATTGTTTGATACATCTATGACCTGAATTTTCACATGATAATTGATACATACTTTAATGACATCTTGAGGCAAATTTTTAAATTTTTGTGGATTTTTAGAAGTATTTTTCATTGGCTTTTGAATGCTATTTTTGTGCCTAATGTTTGTGCCACTTAGGTAAACTTGTGAAGCTTGTTTTAGTATGATCCTTAATGAGTTTTAACCCATTCTTTTGAGACATGTTTACTTGCTGTTTGCACTCTAATTCACTTTCCTTCTTCAAATTTTCATGTCCTCTTAATATGTCCTTTGAGAATTCATAAATGCAACCTTGTTTGTGTGAATGTTAGGGATCATATGCTAGGGTGTTGATGTGCATGGTATGCAACCCTCTTTGATACTTGTTGAGACTTCTTGATACATGTTGTATGAACATTATCGGTCACTTTTCTCATGTTATAGGGCATTCATAGTTCATCTTTACATGACTTGTATGCACTTATTTGAACTTAAAATGTTTTGTGAACTTGTGCATCCTTACTTGTTCTTCTTTGATCAATTGTTTACATCAATGCTTGTATGATCTTGTGCATCCATGAAAACATGATTCCACTTCTATTTTTGATCATTTTCAATCATATGCCATGACTTCTAACATCATCTCACATGTCTCTTAACTTCATGAACACATAAGAACTTGTTTGCACCTAGTTTGTTCCCCATCTTCAATGTGCTTTAACATAACACTTGTGTGGACTTTATATGATCATTTTTGACTTCTAAATGTCATTTCAAATGTCATGTGCTACTGACTTGCATTCATTTACAATCATGTTCATCTTGCATCTTCTTTTCTTGCTTGCATTACAAGTATGCTTCATGTATGAACTTAAATGGTATTTGACTTCATTTCTTCTTACTTAATCAATGCTTGCATTCATGAATTACATTCTATCTTAATGACATCTCTATGCCTTAATAGATGTCATTCACTTCTGACTTTGATGTTTACATGTGCATTCATTCATGATTCATGAACCATATGCATTCATATTACATAGTTTGTGCACAACTTGTATTTGTGTGAACTTTTGATGCATAGTTGGACATTATGTGCTTTCATATGGCATGCTTACTTTTGTAAGGAACCTTGACATGTACCTACTTACTTTGGTTGTTCCTTAACCCTTAGGACCCCTTCCTTTTAGTTTGAACCTTGCTTGCTTCTAAAGTTGTCTTCTTAAGACAACTAGTTTTGTTTGGTTTATGTTCTAGCACTTACATTCATTTCTTGTGATTATTTTGTGCTAAACTTTTGTGTAGGGGCAGAGGTAAGACATATGAACATGTGGATACTTATCCATGTTCATCCCTTCTTTCTTCTCTCATCTATTTTACTTCTCTTTAGCCTTTATGTGTTGGATTACATGATATAATGCTTTGTGTACAACTCTCTCACACCCCTTTGGGATCCTAGCTCATCCTTAATTTTTGATTAAGGTGAGGTAGGATAAGCATTAGGTAGTGCTATCCCTCTCTCTTCTTTAGACTTAGGTTTCTCTTAAACCTCAACCTTAGGGCCATCTTTTGCATGACAACTCTAGGATAGAATTCCCCTTAGTGTTTTCTTTTCAACTTAAGTCTTCTCTTCTCATCTCATAACCTTTCTAAAACACTTAATAAAGGTTAACGTGTATTGTGCACGAGCCTTATATATGGGAAGTGAGGTATCGGGGGTCTCCCTTCATTCTTCTAGGGTACTTAGTGTATGTCCTTTTGGGGATAATACGCGACGTATTCGTTCCTATGTTGTAGACTTAGGTGCAATGCAAGTTACAAATTAGCTTCAATCCACTTCTTGTCTAAAAAATACAAAATAAACTCAAATCTTTTTATCCTTCGGGAATGTTAAGCTTCAAACCTATTTTCAAAAAAGGGCACGTTACTTCCGTTTTGTCGCAAACAGGCATCGACCCTTACTACCGGACGCGAACTTAATGTCGCTCATAAAAAACACTAAGACCTTGTTAGGTCGAATTACGACTGCTCTGATTTCCTCTCTCTGGTTAGATTGAGGATACATAGGCACAAGACGACGATGTCTTGGCGAGCAACCTCCCCCCTTAGTTTGTGTCCGAACTACGTTGACTCTGACTTTCACATTGCACGAGGGAATACGTAGGCCTAGGACGGAGACGTCCTATCGAGTCACTTCTTTTTCTTTTCTCCCTCGTTTCTTCGCTCTCCTCTATTCCCGTTTCTTCCCCTTTCCAGTAGCAGTGGAGCTCCAGATGATGACACCCTTTGATCGAGACAACAAGCGTGGATCCCATCGAGTACGATGGACGCGTGGGGGTGCTAATACCTTCCCCTCGCGTAACCGACTCCCTTACCCGTTTCTCTTGGTCGCGAGACCATGCTTTTCCTTTCCCTCAGGTTTACGCAGTGTTTCCTTTCCCTCTCTTGGGATAAATACACATTGCTGGCGACTCTGTTTCCCCGCCACTTTCGCGTTTGTACCTGGATGAAAATCCCGGGAGCGGCAGCTGGCAACTCTGCTGGGGACAGGTTGACCTCTTGCTGGTCCATCCCTTTTGCGAGTCAGTCTTAGCACTTCGTTGTTTATTTTCATTGGGTGTTTATTGTGGTGCTTTATTTTGTTGTACATTACTGTATTATTGTATTATTGTTTTACTATTTTATTGTATTTACTGCATTTATGGCATTGCATTTCATTATTATGCTGGACTGTGTTGTGCTGTACTGGATTTTCTGTTTGGCAGGTTGGGATTTCTGAGAGATAAGCCCACTACCCAGGCTTGAGCATACACATAGGTATTAGCATGGGCATGCGTGATGTAACGCCCTGTTTTGCCAATTTTGTTTATTGAGTCGTTTTGATTATTTTATTATTATTTTATTGTATTTTCGACTTTTATGTGAAAATATGTTATTTTTCGGCGGGAATATATTTTATCGCGTTTTGGGATCGTTTGCGAGAAATTTGAGTGTAGGGGTATTTTGGTCTTTTTGGGTGGCTAGATATTTTGATTAAGTTAGAATAAATAGAAAGTATAGAAAGAAAAAGGAAGAAAAACCAGAATAATAGAGAAGAAGAAAAGAGAAGAGAAAGAAGAAAAGAGAGAAAAAAACTTGTGAAGGAAGAAATCAATCTCCCGACTTTCTAGAACGCGAATTTATCGGGTAAGGGTGCGAAACTCGATTATACTATGATTGTGTATGATTATGTATGTTTTGTGTGGATGTTTTGGTTGGTTTTTCCATATGTTTCCGTTTATGCCGTATTTGACGAAATCGATAGAAACCAATGTTTTTACGGTCGAAAAGTCGTATAAATACATGTGTTGGTTGGTTATATGTATGTGAGCTGCTGTTTAAAGTTTCATGAAGTTCGGCTATGTTTTGGTTAGTTTTCGTTATGTTTCCGTTGTTTTGTTCGTTTAGGTCGAATTGTAGGAAATCGATAGAAACCGATGTTTTCACGGTTAGAATTCGAAATAAATTACGTAGTTGTATCGAGCAAGGTTAGGTCGTCGTATAGCGTGCTTTTTATTCGATTCGGTGAGGTTTGAAAATTTTGGTTTTTGAAAGGTTGAAATTTAATCGAAAAATCGAACGTCGTAGAAATTTCGTTTATGTGTTCTAAATTGTTCTTTTGTATTTGGTGGTTGGGCGTATATGTTTGTTTCGGTGAAAATGTTCGATTTAGTCGAGTTTCCGGGCATTTTGGAAAAGGGACAGCAATGGTGTATTTTGAGAAAATCTGGTTTTTGAGGAAAAACAGAGTTATGTATCGATACATAACAGCTATGTATCGATACGAAATGGTTTATGTATCGATACATAACCCTTATGCATCGATACATACTGTGAAAATTGGGAAAAACAGCATTTTGACTACAGCATGTGTCGACACATGCGTGCTATGTATCGATACATGAGGTCTTTTTGTATCGATACATAAAGCCTATGTATCGATACATACTGTGCTGAACCATAAAATTCTGGTTTGTCGGGAAACTTCGGAAATTCATATCTCTTGAACCGTAAGTCGGTTTTGGTCCCCGTTCGAAACGTTGGGAAGCTAACGAGATGTTCTTTCTAGGAAAAATAGTTTTGAGGTCTGAACCTAGTCCAATCGGTACAGTTTTTTCGAACCGTTTCGTAGTGTCGGGCGTCCGGTTTATGTTTTTACGTTATTTTGAAATATTCATATCTTCTTCGTTGTTTATCCGATTTAAGTGTTCTTTATATGGATGTGAAGCTAAAAATACGTTCTATGATTTGGTGAAGAAATATATTATTCTTAGCCGACTTTTGGCCGACTTTACCGATTAATCGTGAATAGTTGTTTTTGATGAGATGTTGTGATGATGATTTGTGGCCGAAAGGCAAGAAAATGCTATGTGTGATATTTGATGATATATGCATGATTGTTGATGTGTGTGAGCATGCAATGTGAAAGTCATGAGTCGTTGTATGCCAAGCATCATATTGTGCATTGTTGAAACGTCCTGAGTGACGATTTGATTCTTGAGGGAATCCACTATACCATCGTGTGCCTCAAAAATACGAGGCGTTGCCTGAGGACTTAAAGCGATATGTATAGACGATTGTGGGCTCCTTTGGAGACTTAAAGCAATCCTTAACGTCGTGTGCCTCGAAAATATGAGGCGTTGCCTGAGGACTTAAAGCGACGGGTGAACATCGTAGGCCCGACGGGGAGTTACTTGAGATTCTCAGTAACGAGCGATGGTTCCAATAGTTCCTGAGTGAACTGATGATGAGACAAGAGACATTGGAAGTTGGTACCGCATGGCATGTGCATAGAGTCGTTGTGTCTGTCTATGTGCATTGCATAAATCATAAGTCATTTGTGCATGAATTTGTGAATGTGATTTAATGAGATGGAATATGTGTGATTGTATTGTGAATGATTGATGGGTAGTGGTATTTGACACTTGTGAATTGTATTGTGTGTTGTTATAATTGATCTGTGTGTTTTGGTGGTGAGAATACGTTATTGTGCATTTTTGGTGTTAATATATAATCTTATGCAATTATATTATGGTTGTTTTTCTCACCCTTCTGCTGTTTTATAACGCTCTATGAGGCGTTGCAGATTAGAGTTGCTGGAGGTATTCTTTTGTGAAGCGTTGCGTCTTCATTATTTTGGTCGGCCGGCTCTGATATGTGACTCCGGGTAGCATAGGGTGGCCGTGTGTGATTGTTTTGTTTATCTGATGATATATTTTGGCTGTACATGTATAACTTGATGTATGACGGACAAGTTTATATGTATATATGTATATGTGTTATTCAGATTTTAGATCTTTCCGCTTTAATTCTAATTTCTGAAAAGTGGGTGTAAGGAACGAAGTTTCCTCTGTATGATTGTTACCCCACGTCGCATATCTAAATGAGCAGGTGTTGCATGTTAGTTGTTTGGTTACTTTGATGTGATTCTCCCTTTCTATACCATGATAATTCAATTATACTCTGATCAATTTTCGAATTTTCTTTTACCGCCTTAATTGCGTGTTTTAGGGGTATAGATCGGGGGCGTCACATTAAGTGGTATCAGAGCTAGTCCGTGTCAGTTGTGTTTGTTGTGTCAGTTGGGTCTGTTGAGTCTGGCATATTGGGCGAGTTGTGTTGAGCAAGTGGTTGTTTAACCATAGTTTCTGTATTTGGACGAATAGAATATGGCTGGTCGTAATGATGCGGCTCTGGCTGCTGCGATGGAGGCAATGGCACGAGCTGTGCAGGGTGCACCGAATGCGGCAGGAAATGATGAGTTTAGAAAGAATAAGCCGCCGGTCTTTAAAGGGAAACATGATCCGGATGGTGCACAGTTGTGGTTGAAAGAGATTGAGAGGATTTTCAGGGTAATGGATTGTGACGAGGAGGATAAGGTGAGGCTGGGCACTCATATGTTACATGAAGAGGCTGACGACTGGTGGATCAGTACTCGTCAAGTGTTGGAAGCTGAGGAGGAGGAAGAAGAGATTACTTGGGAGGTGTTTAGTCGAGAGTTCCTAAGGAAGTATTTTCCGGAAGATGTCCGAGGAAAGAAGGAGATTGAGTTTTTGGAACTAAAACAAGGTAATTTATCTGTTATTGAGTATACTGCTAAGTTTGTGGAACTTGTGCAGTTTTATCCTCACTATGTGGAAGCGACTGCTGAATTTTCTAAGTGTGTAAAGTATGAAAGTGGGTTGCGTCCTGAGATAAAGCAGGCGATTGGTTATCAGAGGATTCGCAGGTTTGCTGATTTGGTGGAATGCTGTAGGATCTATGATGAAGACAGTAAGGCTCGTTCTGCTCACTATAAAAGTGTAAGTGACAGGAAAGGGAAGCAACAGTTCCGTGGTGGACCGTATGTGTCACCGGCTGATAAAGGTAAACAAAGGAGTACCTTTGATCGTAGGTCAGGTGGAGGTGGTATGTCTAATTCTCCTAGGTGTTTTAAATGTGGTGAATTGGGTCATCGCCAGCATGAATGTAGGAAGAAAGTGAATAAGTGTTCTAATTGTGGTGGTATTGGGCATGTCTTAGCTGATTGTAAAAGGAAGAATGTCGTGAAGTGTTACAATTGTGGAGAACCTGGTCACATTAGTTCGAAGTGTCCTAATCCGAAGAAGGCTCAGACTAGTGGGAAAGTGTTTTCGTTGGCGGGAACTCAGACTTCAAAGGCAGATCGTCTGATAAGAGGTACTTGCTTTATTAATAATATGCCTTTAATTGCTATTATTGATACTGGAGCGACTCATTCGTTTGTTTCGTCTGAGTGCGTGAAGAGTTTGAATCTTGTGTTGTCCGTAATGGATTTTGAGATGGTTATCGATACTCCAGCGATGGGGTCAGTAACTACTTCTTTGGTGTGTCTAAGTTGTCCTTTGGCCATTTATGGCAAAGACTTTGTGATGGATTTAGTGTGTTTACCGTTGGAAGGATTATATGTGGTGTTGGGAATGAACTGGTTGCAATTTAATCGGGTGCACATTGATTGTTATCATAAGCTTGTAAGGTTTCCTTCTCTTGAGGAAGATGAAGACTCGAGTTTCTTGTCTACTAAAGAGTTGAAGAAACTTTTAGCGGATGAAGCCCAGTTGTTTGGTGTGTTTGCATCGTTATCGGTGGATAGTCAAGTTTCACTTGATGTGTTTCCTGTTGTGTGTGAATTTCCTGAGGTGTTTCCTGAGGATATTTCAGATGTACCGCCAGAGAGAGAGGTTGAATTTTCGATAGATCTAGTTCCTGGTACTAGACCTGTTTCTATGGCACCTTATAGAATGTCGGCATCTGAATTGGTGGAGTTGAATGAGTTGTTAGAAAAGAGGTTCGTGAGACCAAGTGTTTCTCCTTGGGGTGCTCCAGTTTTGTTAGTGAAAAAGAAAGATGGGAGTATGAGGTTATGTATTGATTATCGCCAGTTGAACAAAGTGATGATTAAGAATAAGTATCCGCTTCCAAGGATTGATGATCTGATGGATCAGTTGGTTGGTGCTTGTGTATTTAGTAAGATCGATTTGAGATCGGGGTACCATCAGATAATAGTGAAAGAAGAGTATATTCAGAAGACGGCCTTTAGAACACGGTACAGTCATTATGAATATTCGGTGATGCCGTTCGGGGTTTCTAATGCGCCTGGTGTGTTTATGGAATACATGAATCGGATTTTCCACGAGCATTTGGATCGTTTTGTGGTGGTGTTTATTGATGACATTTTAATCTATTCTAAGTCTCGTGAGGAACATGCAGAGCAATTGCGTATTGTTTTGCAGGTTTTGAAGGAAAGGAAGCTTTTTGCCAAATTGTCCAAGTGTGAATTCTGGTTGTCTGAGGTGAGTTTTCTTGGGCACGTAATTTCTGGTAATGGTATTGCTGTGGATCCATCTAAAGTAGAAGCAGTTCTACAATGGGAGGCTCCTAGATCCGTTACGGAAATTCGAAGTTTTCTAGGTTTGGCTGGTTATTACCAGAGGTTCATTGAAGGTTTTTCTAAGCTAGCTCTTCCTTTGACGCAGTTGACTTGTAAGGGCAAAGCGTTCATTTGGAATATTCAATGTGAAGAGAGTTTTTGTGAGCTGAAGAGAAGATTGACGACAGCTCCGATTCTTATTTTACCGAATCCTAATGAACCATTTGTTGTGTATTGCGATGCTTCTTTAATTGGTTTGGGTGGTGTGCTGATGCAGGAAGGTAAGGTTGTAGCTTATGCTTCGAGGCAATTAAGAGTTCATGAGAAAAACTATCCTACTCATGATCTTGAATTAGCGGCTGTAGTTTTTGTGTTGAAGATTTGGAGGCACTATCTCTATGGTGCGAGGTTAGAGGTCTTTAGTGATCATAAAAGCTTGAAATATTTATTTGATCAGAAAGAGTTGAACATGAGACAACGGAGATGGTTGGAATTCTTGAAAGATTATGACTTTGGCTTGAATTACCATCCTGGTAAAGCTAATGTGGTAGCCGATGCATTGAGCCGGAAATCGTTGCATATGTCCGCATTGATGGTGAAAGAGTTGGAACTTTTGGAATCATTTAGAGATTTGAGTTTGGTATGTGAAGTGACATCGGTTAGTGTGAGGCTTGGAATGTTGAAAGTTACTAATGAATTTTTGTTGTCGGTTAGTGAGAAACAAAAGCTGGATTTGAAATTCGTTGATTTGATGATGAATGAGAATGTGGATTTCAAGGTGGATAATTTTGGTGTTTTGAGATTTCGTGGTCGTATTTGTATTCCTGATGATGCGGAGTTGAAAAGAATGATTTTGGAGGAAGGACACCGGAGTAACTTAAGTATTCATCCGGGAGCGAATAAGATGTACCAAGATTTGAAGAAGATTTTCTGGTGGTCTGGTTTAAAAAGAGACGTGGCTCAGTTTGTGTATGCATGTTTGACTTGTCAGAAATCGAAAGTGGAACATTTGAGACCTTGTGGTTTGTTGCAACCGTTGGATATTCCTGAGTGGAAATGGGATAGCATTTCGATGGATTTTGTAACGGGGTTACCGAATACTCAGCGAGGGCATAATGCGATTTGGGTGATTGTGGACAGGCTGACTAAATCGGCGAATTTTATTCCGATTGACATCAGTTTTTCTTTGGAACGGTTAGCTGAGATCTATATCTGTGTGGTGGTGAATTGCATGGGGTTCCTTTAAGTATTGTTTCTGATCGAGATCCTAGGTTTACATCGAGATTTTGGGAAAGTTTACAGAAGGCTTTGGGTTCTAAATTGAGGTTGAGTTCGGCTTATCATCCGCAGACGGATGGTCAGACCGAAAGAACGATTCAGTCTTTGGAGGATTTGTTGAGAGTGTGTGTTCTGGAACAAGGTGGTACGTGGGACAGTTATCTTGCATTGGTTGAGTTCACGTATAATAACAGTTTCCATTCTAGTATCGGAATGGCACCTTTTGAGGATTTATATGGGCGAAGATGTCGAACGCCGTTGTGTTGGCACGAAACTGGTGAGAGTTCTATGGTTGGACCGGAATTGGTGCAACAGACGACGGAAAAGGTAAAGTTTATTCGTGAGAAAATGAAGGCTTCTTAGAGTAGACAAAAGAGTTATCATGATCGGAGACGAAAGGATCTTGAGTTTCAAGAGGGTGATCACGTATTTCTGAGGGTTACGCCGGTAACGGGTGTTGGTCGTGCTTTGAAATCTAAGAAGCTTACTTCTCGATTTATTGGCCCTTACCAGATATCTGCGATAGTGGGTGCTGTAGCGTATCGTGTGGCGTTACCGCCGAATCTGTCGAATTTGCATGACGTTTTTCATGTTTCACAGCTTCGGAAGTATGTTCCGGACCCTTCACATGTGATTCCGATGGACGAGGTGGAAGTAAGGGATAACCTTACGATCGAGGCATTACCAGTTAGTATTTTGGATCGCGAGGTGAAGCGGTTGAGGGGTAAAGAGATTGCACTTGTGAAAGTGGCGTGGGGAGGCGCTGCTGATGGTAATCTGACGTGGGAGTTGGAAGGTAGGATGCGAGAGTCGTATCCGGAGTTGTTTGTATCAGGTAAGATTTTCGAGGACGAAAATTTCTAAGTGGGAGAGAATTGTAACGCCCCGTTTTGCCAATTTTGTTTATTGAGTCGTTTTGATTATTTTATTATTATTTTATTGTATTTTCGACTTTTATGTGAAAATATGTTATTTTTCGGCGGGAATATATTTTATCGCGTTTTGGGATCGTTTGCGAGAAATTTGAGTGTAGGGGTATTTTGGTCTTTTTGGGTGGCTAGATATTTTGATTAAGTTAGAATAAATAGAAAGTATAGAAAGAAAAAGGAAGAAAAACCAGAATAATAGAGAAGAAGAAAAGAGAAGAGAAAGAAGAAAAGAGAGAAAAAAACTTGTGAAGGAAGAAATCAATCTCCCGACTTTCTAGAACGCGAATTTATCGGGTAAGGGTGCGAAACTCGATTATACTATGATTGTGTATGATTATGTATGTTTTGTGTGGATGTTTTGGTTGGTTTTTCCATATGTTTCCGTTTATGCCATATTTGACGAAATCGATAGAAACCAATGTTTTTACGGTCGAAAAGTCGTATAAATACATGTGTTGGTTGGTTATATGTATGTGAGCTGCTGTTTAAAGTTTCATGAAGTTCGGCTATGTTTTGGTTAGTTTTCGTTATGTTTCCGTTGTTTTGTCCGTTTAGGTCGAATTGTAGGAAATCGATAGAAACCGATGTTTTCACGGTTAGAATTCGAAATAAATTACGTAGTTGTATCGAGCAAGGTTAGGTCGTCGTATAGCGTGCTTTTTACTCGATTCGGTGAGGTTTGAAAAATCTGGTTTTTGAAAGGTTGAAATTTAATCGAAAAATCGAACGTCGTAGAAATTTCGTTTATGTGTTCTAAATTGTTCTTTTGTATTTGGTGGTTGGGCGTATATGTTTGTTTCGGTGAAAATGTTCGATTTAGTCGAGTTTCCGGGCATTTTGGAAAAGGGACAGCAATGGTGTATTTTGAGAAAATCTGGTTTTTGAGGAAAAACAGAGTTATGTATCGATACATAACAGCTATGTATCGATACGAAATGGTTTATGTATCGATACATAACCCCTATGCATCGATACATACTGTGAAAATTGGGAAAAACAACATTTTCACTACAGCATGTGTCGACACATGCGTGCTATGTATCGATACATGAGGTCTTTTTGTATCGATACATAAAGCCTATGTATCGATACATACTGTGCTGAACCATAAAATTCTGGTTTGTCGGGAAACTTCGGAAATTCATATCTCTTGAACCGTAAGTCGGTTTTGGTCCCCGTTCGAAACGTTGGGAAGCTAACGAGATGTTCTTTCTAGGAAAAATAGTTTTGAGGTCTGAACCTAGTCCAATCGGTACAGTTTTTTCGAACCGTTTCGTAGTGTCGGGCGTCCGGTTTATGTTTTTACGTTATTTTGAAATATTCATATCTTCTTCGTTGTTTATCCGATTTAAGTGTTCTTTATATGGATGTGAAGCTAAAAATACGTTCTATGATTTGGTGAAGAAATATATTATTCTTAGCCGACTTTTGGCCGACTTTACCGATTAATCGTGAATAGTTGTTTTTGATGAGATGTTGTGATGATGATTTGTGGCCGAAAGGCAAGAAAATGCTATGTGTGATATTTGATGATATATGCATGATTGTTGATGTGTGTGAGCATGCAATGTGAAAGTCATGAGTCGTTGTATGCCAAGCATCATATTGTGCATTGTTGAAACGTCCTGAGTGACGATTTGATTCTTGAGGGAATCCACTATACCATCGTGTGCCTCAAAAATACGAGGCGTTGCCTGAGGACTTAAAGCGATATGTATAGACGATTGTGGGCTCCTTTGGAGACTTAAAGCAATCCTTAACGTCGTGTGCCTCGAAAATATGAGGCGTTGCCTGAGGACTTAAAGCGACGGGTGAACATCGTAGGCCCGACGGGGAGTTACTTGAGATTCTCAGTAACGAGCGATGGTTCCAATAGTTCCTGAGTGAACTGATGATGAGACAAGAGACATTGGAAGTTGGTACCGCATGGCATGTGCATAGAGTCGTTGTGTCTGTCTATGTGCATTGCATAAATCATGAGTCATTTGTGCATGAATTTGTGAATGTGATTTAATGAGATGGAATATGTGTGATTGTATTGTGAATGATTGATGGGTAGTGGTATTTGACACTTGTGAATTGTACTGTGTGTTGTTATAATTGATCTGTGTGTTTTGGTGGTGAGAATACGTTATTGTGCATTTTTGGTGTTAATATATAATCTTATGCAATTATATTATGGTTGTTTTTCTCACCCTTCTGCTGTTTTATAACGCTCTATGAGGCGTTGCAGATTAGAGTTGCTGGAGGTATTCTTTTGTGAAGCGTTGCGTCTTCATTATTTTGGTCGGCCGGCTCTGATATGTGACTCCGGGTAGCATAGGGTGGCCGTGTGTGATTGTTTTGTTTATCTGATGATATATTTTGGCTGTACATGTATAACTTGATGTATGACGGACAAGTTTATATGTATATATGTATATGTGTTATTCAGATTTTAGATCTTTCCGCTTTAATTCTAATTTCTGAAAAGTGGGTGTAAGGAACGAAGTTTCCTCTGTATGATTGTTACCCCACGTCGCATATCTAAATGAGCAGGTGTTGCATGTTAGTTGTTTGGTTACTTTGATGTGATTCTCCCTTTCTATGCCATGATAATTCAATTATACTCTGATCAATTTTCGAATTTTCTTTTACCGCCTTAATTGCGTGTTTTGGGGGTATAGATCGGGGGCGTCACATTAAGTGGTATCAGAGCTAGTCCGTGTCAGTTGTGTTTGTTGTGTCAGTTGGGTCTGTTGAGTCTGGCATATTGGGCGAGTTGTGTTGAGCAAGTGGTTGTTTAACCATAGTTTCTGTATTTGGACGAACAGAATATGGCTGGTCGTAATGATGCTGCTCTGGCTGCTGCGATGGAGGCAATGGCACGAGCTGTGCAGGGTGCACCGAATGCGGCAGGAAATGATGAGTTTAGAAAGAATAAGCCGCCGGTCTTTAAAGGGAAACATGATCCGGATGGTGCACAGTTGTGGTTGAAAGAGATTGAGAGGATTTTCAGGGTAATGGATTGTGACGAGGAGGATAAGGTGAGGCTGGGCACTCATATGTTACATGAAGAGGCTGACGACTGGTGGATCAGTACTCGTCAAGTGTTGGAAGCTGAGGAGGAGGAAGAAGAGATTACTTGGGAGGTGTTTAGTCGAGAGTTCCTAAGGAAGTATTTTCCGGAAGATGTCCGAGGAAAGAAGGAGATTGAGTTTTTGGAACTAAAACAAGGTAATTTATCTGTTATTGAGTATACTGCTAAGTTTGTGGAACTTGTGTAGTTTTATCCTCACTATGTGGAAGCGACTGCTGAATTTTCTAAGTGTGTAAAGTATGAAAGTGGGTTGCGTCCTGAGATAAAGCAGGCGATTGGTTATCAGAGGATTCGCAGGTTTGCTGATTTGGTGGAATGCTGTAGGATCTATGATGAAGACAGTAAGGCTCGTTCTGCTCACTATAAAAGTGTAAGTGACAGGAAAGGGAAGCAACAGTTCCGTGGTGGACCGTATGTGTCACCGGCTGATAAAGGTAAACAAAGGAGTACCTTTGATCGTAGGTCAGGTGGAGGTGGTATGTCTAATTCTCCTAGGTGTTTTAAATGTGGTGAATTGGGTCATCGCCAGCATGAATGTAGGAAGAAAGTGAATAAGTGTTCTAATTGTGGTGGTATTGGGCATGTCTTAGCTGATTGTAAAAGGAAGAATGTCGTGAAGTGTTATAATTGTGGAGAACCTGGTCACATTAGTTCGAAGTGTCCTAATCCGAAGAAGGCTCAGACTAGTGGGAAAGTGTTTTCGTTGGCGGGAACTCAGACTTCAAAGGCAGATCGTCTGATAAGAGGTACTTGCTTTATTAATAATATGCCTTTAATTGCTATTATTGATACTGGAGCGACTCATTCGTTTGTTTCGTCTGAGTGCGCGAAGAGTTTGAATCTTGTGTTGTCCGTAATGGATTTTGAGATGGTTATCGATACTCCAGCGATGGGGTCAGTAACTACTTCTTTGGTGTGTCTAAGTTGTCCTTTGGCCATTTATGGCAAAGACTTTGTGATGGATTTAGTGTGTTTACCGTTGGAAGGATTAGATGTGGTGTTGGGAATGAACTGGTTGCAATTATGGTTGTTTTTCTCACCCTTCTGCTGTTTTATAACGCTCTATGAGGCGTTGCAGATTAGAGTTGCTGGAGGTATTCTTTTGTGAAGCGTTGCGTCTTCATTATTTTGGTCGGTCGGCTCTGATATGTGACTCCGGGTAGCATAGGGTGGCCGTGTGTGATTGTTTTGTTTATCTGATGATATATTTTGGCTGTACATGTATAACTTGATGTATGACGGACAAGTTTATATGTATATATGTATATGTGTTATTCAGATTTTAGATCTTTCCACTTTAATTCTAATTTCTGAAAAGTGGGTGTAAGGAACGAAGTTTCCTCTGTATGATTGTTACCCCACGTCGCATATCTAAATGAGCAGGTGTTGCATGTTAGTTGTTTGGTTACTTTGATGTGATTCTCCCTTTCTATGCCATGATAATTCAATTATACTCTGATCAATTTTCGAATTTTCTTTTACCGCCTTAATTGCGTGTTTTGGGGGTATAGATCGGGGGCGTCACACGTGACGCTCCCGTGGTGTTGGCCACGTGCGGGTGTTCACTATACCTACAACCAGACGAGGTTCTATCGGGAGATATCTGCTACTGTATGTTGATACAAGCCAGTAGTTATTCTCTTGAGGAACTGTCGACTCTGGTGACCATTCCCGAGGACTCAGTAGCAGCACTCCTCCCGAGATGTGATAATGGCAGGCCAGAAATGGCAAACCCATTACACATTCTTGATCCGAGGACCCAATGCTAGGAACTTGCTATAGGATATCCTTTTTTAGGGGAATCAGTTGAGGCCTCCTCGATTGATGATGATGCCAAACCAGAAATGGTGAATGTATCATCATTTCTCGACCTGAGAGTCCGTGATATTGAGGATCCTCGCGTTTCTAGTACCCACATGTGAGAGGGGCGGGTTGTTTACAGGTTTGCAGGTAACCTTGACTTTCAGCATACCCGATACTTTGGATTTCTTATCAGTATGAACTTATCAGTGTGGTTACTCTAGTGTTCTGGGTATTTGGTGCAGAGCCTTGAGATTATTCAGTTTGTTCAGTACATCCAGCTTGTGTGGATACCTTGATCCTGTGCTTTGCATTGCATTTCATTTTTCTGACATTCATATTTTTGTATTTCCAGGTAGTATTTGATCTTTTGATTCTAGTCAACGGGCAATCATCGGGATGGACACTAAGAAGAGTAAGAAGAATATCATTGTTTACAAGTTCCCGAAGCTCTCTCTTGGTCAGATTGGCAGTTTATGGGATGTGGCTGGTCCTGAAGTGTTGGCAGTTTTCAAAGAGAAATATGGTTGGATCTTATCCTTCGTTCCTAACATCAGTGAGTATGAATACAATGGCTTGCACACCTTGATGCAGTTCTATGATCCTTCCCTGAGATGCTTCGTGTTGCCAGACTATGTATTGGTCCCTACTCTGGAGGAGTACTCAAACATCCTGGGGATTTCCATTAAAGAAGGTACTCCATTATGTGCTTCCAAGGCAGACCTTGATTTCAAAGCTATGGTTGTTGCTCTTTATTTGAGTAAATCAACTTTGGAGGATGACATTTCCAATAAGGGAAAGTCCTGTGGCTATCACTTGGCGTACATGCTAAAGAACGCTCGAGAAGCGGCTAAGGAGAAGAAGTGGGCAGCTTTCAATGCAATACTGGCTCTTTGTTCATATGGCATTGTCCTTTTTCCTAATGAATCTGATTTTGTTGATACGGATGCTATCCAGATCTTTATAACTCAGAATCCAGTGCCGACCATGTTAGGAGATCTTCACTATGCCTTGTACAACAAGAATGAGAAGAGGCGAGGTGGAATAGTTCATTGTTGTGCATCTCTTTTCTATAAGTTGTTTGCAAACCGTCTACCCCGGTCAGGTGCTTTTGTGGATACTAGGACTTCTCTGGATTGTAGTAAACGTCTGATGGGTCTAGCTGCTAAGGATATTGTTTGGGTGGATCAAGGATTGCTTGGTAAAGACATTTTGCACAGCTGTGGTGAGTACCCTAACATACCATTGATAGGGAGAAAAGGGGGTATTAATTACAATCCATCTTTGGCTATCAGGCAGTTTGGATATGCTCTGAAAGATCCTCCGGTTGAAAAAGATTTGAAAGAGTCTTTGTATTTTCATGTAGCCGATGGTTTAGCTGTGGCGCAGAAGGCTTCCGATGCATGGCTCAGTAGACAAAAGAAAGGAAAAGCCGACTTGTGCAAACCCAATAATCAAGCTTTCTCTCCGTATGTAAACTGGGTAAAGAAGCGAGTGGAAGAGTTCTACTTGCCTTTTGACTGGGTGCCTCCCTTGTATCTTGAGATTATGGAGGAGAGGCTTACTATACCCCATGATGAGTTTAACAAGCAACGGGACTTGGTGTATGAGTTGAGGGTGGAGAATGCTGGTATGAGTAGTCAGCTGCAAGGTGCTTTACATGACAACTTGGAGTTGAAATGGAAAGTTCAAGATGTGACAGAGCACCTGGAAGAGAAGGAGAAGGATCTCCCTGACAGAGCTCGGCACTTCAGAAAAGTTAGTATGACTGCTGAATCCTCTGGCAAGGCCTACAGGAAAAATAAGAAGCTCTTGACCGAGACTGAAGCCAAGCTTGTCACGTATCAGAAGATGTGGGATGAGGTCAAGATTGAAAATTAGGAGTTGAAAGAATAACTTCAAAAAATGAAGGCAGATAAAAAGCACTTCTCTGGTAAGTGGAAAGAAGCTCAGAAGGAAATTGAAGAGCTCAAGTTGCATGCCGAAGTCAAGAAGTCAAGGCGCGAAGGCAACAAGGTTGAAGAGCAGATTGCTAGGCTGAATCAAGATATTGAAAAGAGAAACAGACTGATCAAAGGGCTGATAGAGCGACCTACACATCCAGACACTGTGGATCTTCTTGAGGAATGTGATTACCATCAAGATTGTTGTTGGAATCACCTTTGGTTATATTAGACCCGTCTGTATGAATTCTTATGATATGATATTAAAATGCTTGGTTTAATCATGTATGTAACAACATCTCTTAGTCTTCAAAGGGTGTGCTTCCTTTATGTTGACTCTTCAGTATTTCTGGGTTCGGATTTATTTTCCAATAATGGGTACAACCCCTTGCCGGTTTCAAAGACTGGAATCAAAGCAGATACGTCCTGGAAATGTTTAAATATAATGTTTGCATTTGCATTTGCATGATCATAATCATTTGGCATTTTGCATAACAGGCATGTGTCTCTGGTTTTCTTATCATGTTCTTTCTACAGACAGGATTGCTGACTAGCATATTCATCAGACTTAATTAAAAGATTAGCCACAGAATAAATCCGTGCAGAAGTGGCTGAAATGAAGATTCAGATGAGGCAGTTTGGGGAAGATATGCAGGCCATATCTCAAGGCCAGAAACTGCTAAGAGAGGAAGTTAACCAGATGAAGACTCAAATGGGCCTGGTCATGGAAATCTTGAATACGGTGGTGAAGAAGGAAGACAGTCATGTGTTCGCTTCCACAACAGAGGTCCTTACTCCTCCCATCTTTTTGGGGTTTGCTCTAGATCATGGATTGCCTCGTGAATCCCCTCCACGAATTAAAGTTTCAGAGCTTTCTCATCAGCAATCACTTCCTGCTCCCCAAGAGGATCCTAAGCCAGGGAGGCCTAAGAGGAAGTTTGAGCCCATTCCAATGCCGTATGCACAGTTGCTTTCTTATTTGCTCGAGCTCAAACTGGCTGAACGTGTTAGTTTGGGACCTCTTTCAACAAAGATTCCTCTGGGACCTACTGCTAATGCTAGATGTGAGTTCCACTCTGGGGCACCTGGTCACAATGTTGAGAATTGTACAAGGTTCAAGAATAAAGTCCAAGAGCTCATTGATTCAAAGGTAATCAAGTTTACATCAGTTGGCACTGGTAAACAAGGTGATTTTACTCCCAATGTTGCAAAGGAATTGGGGACTCCCTCTTTTTCCAAAGGATCCACCTCGCGTCAAGGATCTCTTCCACAACCTTATGTTGCAGAAGCTCTACATCAGCAACCCTTGTTTGGGCCTCGTGTGGAAAGGAAAATACAGGAGCAGATTGGGCGCCCAAATCAGCATCAGCAGCAGAACCATCAACAACAAATGCAACTCAGACCAAGAAGGCCCAAGAGGATATTTGATCCTATTCCTATTCCATACAGTCAGTTGTTTGCTCGCTTGCTCGAAAGCTCTCTGATTCAACTGAGGAATTCCATGCCAGTGCCATGCCCTATTCTTCTGGACTATGACATGAATGCTAGCTGTGAGTTCCATTCAGGAATGTTTGGGCACACACTTGATAACTGTAATGCGTTCCAGCACAAGGTACAAGATTTGATTGACTCAAAGGTCATCACCCCAGATGGTACCCCCACAAGGTGAAGCTTCTTTATCAGAGTGAGCACTCGAGGTTGCGAAGACATCATCAGAAGCAATAAGTCTAGACGGAGTCAAGTCTCTTCAACAATGGCAATCATCAGCTTCCTTTATTGCATTTTCATATGTAGCTTTCATTTGTTTGTTTAAACACTGTTTGCATGTAAAAACTTGTTTGTGTGTTGAATGATACTTTTAATGCAATGAATGTGTTGTTCTTGAAGTATTTTGCTTTTATGCACTCATATCATGTTTATATGCACTGCAATACCAATTTTCTTGCTTAGACTCTTTGAGGGAGGATGACGAAGTAAGAACGCAAAATTCTAATGGTATACTTTCGGATAAAACCCTGTTGAGGATGTACAGGCATTGTTCGAATCCCTAAACACTGGAGATATAAGGGAGATATACCCTCATTAACCCCTTTGAGCCTTGGAGTAGGAGTTTCTTTCTGAAAATGAAAAAACCCTCAATCTTAACCTGGGGCAGAGTATGTGTCAGTTAATTTGACCGAGCGTTTAAATTTCAAAAGGAGTGTGCATCTGAGGATCCGTTACCTTTCTTTCCTCACATATTAGGAGGTCAAGGGATGTGAAACCGCAATGGTTATCCATCAACAATCAAGGAGTGAGGTAGTCACAACCCTTTTAAGCAAGTCAGACAAAACGCTGTCACACGATTTGTTTTAAAAAAAAGAGGAATCAAAAGAAAAAAAGAAAGAAAACCCGCTAAGTCGAAACTTGAAAACAAGCGACTTAGGCAAAAGTTAGGGCATCCCGCTGGACTTCAAAATCGAAAAACTCAAAAGAGTCAGTCCAGGCAAAAATTAGGGATCAAAAAGCAAAAGAATGAAAAGCGAAAAGTGAAAAGGATTATAAAAGAAAAATCCTCAAACAAGAACAAATTCGTGTGATTACAGACACAAAAGACAAGGGGGTGACTGTCACTCCAAAACCTCATCAGGTGTCAAACTATCAGCTGCATGGGTTCCTTAAAGATCACAAAATCTTTTTGGGAGATGAACGCTTGTGCCGAATTAGCTGAACGTAGGACTGGAGAACATCAGGTAGAATGGGTGGGCACCGATTAACTTTGAGCCTTAAATCCTTTTTTCTCAAAACCGTGAGTCAGGCCACGATACAGCCCTCAAAAGTCCTAATTGAAACAGGGTTTATTCCGAAGGCGTACTTCAGCGAGATAGCGTTCCTGACTCCTATGAGCTATGCTAATAAGATTTTTATTGGTATGGCATGTGCGTATTGTTTTCCATTCAAAAATCAATGTCGCATCCAGCCAGTGATTCGTTCACAAGGCTTGGCGACACATTTTCAATAAAACTTCAAGGTTAACACGAGTGTTGCATTAGAATTGTCATTCTCATAATAAACATTTTCTGCTTGCATGTGTTTGACATCAAAGAAGCTTACGTGATGAACATCAGTTGAGAAGCTTGATCCTACCAAGTTGAGATGGTGAAAACTCCGAAGGACAATCATGTCAAGGGGTGGGTGGCCAAGAGACTGTGCGCAGCCTAGGGGTTCCCGATAAATTGTGATAAGATGCAGCCAATCTGGAGCAGTCACACTGAAAACTCTCCCTAAAGCAGCCAAACAGGGGCAATCAGGTCGATTTGACAAATCTCTGTAAGATCAGTCAGGGACAAAGTTGCTTCAAGTACTGGGGCAGGCCACCTCAAGAGCACGAGAAGTTACCCAATCCTGAGGATGGTCAGTTGAAAGTATATCGTCCAGGTACGAGATACCAGGGCTGAGTATTTTCAAGTCATTACAAGTCCTTTCGAGGTAATTTACTTCATGGATTATGAAGTCTGGGGCAGTTGCGTCGAGATCTGATAAACCTCTCCAAGAGTTTAAAGACCCTAGGGCAGTGTGAATGCCCGGTCTTCTATAAAATCCTCTTGAGATGATTTCTTCCATTAGACCTGATGGTATGGGGCAAGTGGAGAGTTCAAAGGGCCGTTTATGACCATAGAGACAGGTCAGGCTGGGTAACAAGTTTGTTTCTCCCCAATAGAGCTACTCTCCTCAACATTGAAATTTCATCCTCCTCAGTAGATTATTGCTTTCCCCAGCCAGAGTATAGAGGAGTATTTCCCCAGCTAGAGTTGTGGTTGATTTATTACTCTCTCAGCGAGCAGTCAGAAGTTGATGTTGTTGCATCCCCATCAGGAGACTAATGGAATACCTTTTTTGGACAAAGAGGTTATTTTCCCCACAGAGTCTTGGCACCTATTTTCCTCAGCTAGTCAGGAAATGTTTTCTCACCAGCAACGGTATGGTCTAATCCGCAACAGATGAGTAAGCTTGATGGTATCCCCTAGCAGAGTTGATGTCGTCAACTCCCGTTCCCCAAGCAGGTTTGCTAATAGTGGTTGATATTCCCCAGCAGGGTGAAGATACAGATTTCTCCCAGCAGCAGGTTAATTTCAGTAATATCCCCAAGCAGGTTCGGTATTATTGACTTGTCTCCCCAAACAGAGCTTGGTGGTTGACATCCCCAGCGGGTTTTAAGTCCAGTTGTTATTGGCATATTTTAGATCCAGGATTTGGGTTTTGTCTTTGGTAGAAATCATTGGTAATCCCTAGCGGAGATAAATTCTCTTGGGTTCCACTTCAATAGTCTTTTTTATCCATCTCCAACAAAGTGGAAGTTCTCTCGGAGTTTTCATCTCCAGCAGAGTTGGTGATCAGGAAGTCGTTTAGTGAAATCTTCCTCAGCAGGATCTTTTAATTTAGAGGACAATGTATTTTGTCATCCCCGGTGGAGCTGCCTTCGTCTTCAGCATTTATTTTGCTAGAGCGCCTCTTTTGCATTGCATAAGCATTCTTGCATGACATCCTCCTAAACGCGTAGCATTTCCATTTCGTATGGAGCATTACACCATAGAGAAATTCAAACATATACATTTGAAGCATAAGCCAGGTTTGATGTCTGTTACCAGTTTTTTCCCCCACCAGAAAGAGATGTAATTCAGGAGATGTTGTTTAACATTACACCGCAACCAATGGATTCATCCTTCTTACGGTTGTTCCTTCCTATATTCCCCTACAGAGTTGTCTGTTTAGATTTCTCTTTTACCCAGTGGAGTCATCTTTGTAGATCTGTTGGTTCTACTTATCTTGGGTTTGAAAGTCTACCTTCGGCTTAGTCTTTCTTTTCGAGTTCGTCTTTGGCCGTTCTCGTATTACATTTCTTTGAAAGTCCACCTTCGGCTTGGTCTTTCGTTTTCGAGTTCGCCTTCGGCCGTTCTCGTATAGCCTTCCTTTTTGAGTTCGCCTTCGGACGTACTCGGGTATTGTTGCTTGTTATGCCGCCTTCGGCCGGTTTACCTTTTTTCGAGTTCGCCTTCAGCCGACCTCGCGTTATTGATGTTTGTTAGCCCGCCTTCGGCCGGTCTACCTTTGTTTGAAATTCCGCCTTCGGCCGGTCTATCTTTATTTGAAATTCCGCCTTTGGCCGGTCTTTCTTTTCGAGTTCGCCTTCGGCCGCCCTCATGTTTTTTTGTTGGTTAGTCCGCCTTCGGCTGGTCTACCTTTGTTTGAAATTCTGCCTTCGACCGGTCGTTCTTTTCGAGTTCACCTTCGACCGTTCTCGTACCCTTTGTGTGAAATTCTGCCTTCGGTCGGTCTTTCTTTTTTTAGACCTCATGTTGTTCTGCTGGAAATTCCGCCTTCGGCCGATCTTTCTTTTCGAGTTCGCCTTCGGCCGTTCTCGTATGTTGTTTGAAATTCTGCCTTCGGCCGGTCTTTCGTTTCGAGTTCGCGTTCGGCCATTCTCGTATGTTGTTTGAAATTCTACCTTTGACCTGGTCTTTCTTTTCGAGTTCGCCTTTGGCCGTCCTCGTATCCTTTGTTTAAAAGTCTACCTTCGGCATAGTCTTTCTTTGAAAGTCCACCTCCGGTTTGGTCTTTCTTTTCGAGTACTCCTTCGGCTTAGTCTCGTATTGTTGTATTTTAAAGTCCACCTTCGGTTTGGTATTTCTTTTCGAGTTCGCCTTCTGCCGTTCTCGTATGTTGTTTGAAATTCCACCTTCGGCCTGGTCTTTCTTTTCGAGTTCACCTTTGGCCGTCCTCGTACCCTTTGTTTGAAAGTCTACCTTCAGCATAGTCTTTCTTTGAATGTCCACCTTCGGCTTGGTCTTTCTTTTTGAGGTCGCCTTCGGCCATTCTCGTATGTTGTTTGAAATTCCACCTTTGACCTGGTCTTTCTTTTCGAGTTCGCCTTTGGCCGTCCTCGTATCCTTTGTTTGAAAGTCTACCTTCGGCATAGTCTTTCTTTGAAAGTCCACCTCCGGTTTGGTCTTTCTTTTCGAGTCCGCCTTCGGCTTGGTCTCGTATTGTTGGGTTTGAAAGTCCACCTTCGGTTTGGTCTTTCTTTTCAAGTTCGCCTTCGGCCGTTCTCGTATGTTGTTTGAAATTCCACCTTCGGCCTGGTCTTTCTTTTTGAGTTCGCCTTCGGCCATCCTCGTACCCTTTGTTTGAAAGTCTACCTTCGGCATAGTCTTTCTGTGAAAGTCCACCTTCGACTTGGTCTTTCTTTTCGAGTTCGCCTTTTGTCGTCCTCGTATCCCTTCTTTGAAAGTCTACCTTCGGCATAGCCTTTTTTTGAAAGTCCACCTTCGGTTTGGTCTTTCTTTTCGAGTTAGCCTTCGGCTTGGTCTCGTATTGTTGGGTTTGAAAGTCCACCTTCGGCTTGGCCTTTCTTTTCGAGTTCGCCTTTGGCCGTCCTCGTATCCTTTGTTTGAAAGTCTACCTTTGGCATAGTCTTTCTTTAAAAGTCCACCTTCGGCTTGGTCTTTCCTTTCTTCGAGTCCACCTTTGGCTTGGTCTCGTATTCCTTTGTTTGAAAGTCCACCTCCGACTTGGCCTTTCTTTTCGAGTTCGCCTTCGGTCGTCCTTGTGTGATCTTGTTGTTGAAAGTCCACCTTCGGCTTGGCCTTTCTTTTCGAGTTCGCCTTTGGCCGTCCTCGTATTCTTTGTTTGAAAGTCTACCTTCGGCTTAGTCTTCCTTTGAAAGTCCACCTCCGGCTTGGTCTTTCTTTTCGAGTCCGCCTTCGGCTTGGTCTCGTATTGTTGGGTTTGAAAGTCTACCTTCGACATAGTCTTTCTTTGAAAGTCCACCTTTGGCTTGGTCTTTCTTTTCGAGTTCGCCTTCGGCCGTCCTTGTATCCTTTGTTTGAAAGTCTACCTTCGGCATAGTCTTTCTTTGAAAGTCCACCTTCGGCTTGGTCTTTCTTTTTTTCGAGTCCACCTTCGGCTTGGTCTCGTATTCCTTTGTTTGAAAGTCTACCTCCGGTTATTGGAGAGTCCACCTTTGCCTTCACCTTTGGCCTTTCTTTTTTAGTTCGCCTTCGGCCGTCCTCGTGTTATCTTGTTGTTCGAGAGTCCACCTTCGGTTTGGCCTTTCTTTTTTGAGTTCGCCTTCGGCCGTCCTTGTGTTATCTTGTTGTTGGAGAGTCCACCTTCGGCTTGGCCTTTCCTTTCGAGTTCGCCTTCAGTCGTCCTCGTGTTATTTTGTTGTTGGAGATTCCGCCTTCGGTCGGTCTTCCTTTTCGAGTTCGCCTTCGGCCGTCCTCGTATTTGTTGCTAGAAATTCCGCCTTCGACCGATCTTTCTTTTCGAGTTCGTCTTCGACCGATCTCGTTTCACTTTCGTTGATTAGCCCGCCTTCGGCCGGTCTTGCCTTCCTCCCCAGCATGGTCCGCTTTCGGCCGGTCTTCCTTTTCGAGTTCGCCTTCGGCCTTCCTCATGTTGTTCTGTCTGTTAGCCCACCTTTGGCCGATCTACCTTTGTTTGAAATTCCACCTTCGGCTGGTATTTCTTTTTGAGTTCGCCTTCGGCCGTCCTCGTATTGTTGTATGTTAGCCCGCCTTCGGCCGGTCTATCTTTTCGAGTTCGTCTTCGGCCGACCTCGTGTTATTGTTATATTTCACTACCCCCACAGGTTGCAAATTTCCAGGTTATTTTGGTATTCAAACCCCGTGTATCCTGATTGTCTGAAAGTCGTTGCTATCATACCCTCGGATCCAAGAAGTTTGAATAGGGGCAGCTGTAACACCTCAAAATTTGCCCTCTTGTTTTAACACTAACTGGCTTATGTTTCATTTCATTCTTTACATTATCATCTTTGCATATCATGGGGTCTTAGCATGGGATCAGGGTAATTGAGCCAAAAAGGAGCCTTGAGCCTCAAGGTATCTTAATTGATCCACCATCTCATCATGTGATCAGGCTTGACAAGAAATCTCAAGTGAATCACCTTCTCCTAACCAGTGCAAAATTAGGGTTTTGGGATTCTTGAGTTTAACCCCCAGTGGGCAAGATCTTTGAGCTTTTATCATCTCCAAATGGCATTGTAACACCTCAAAATTTGCCCTAGTGTTGCTAACCTTTTTGGCTTATGCTTCATTTCATTTGCATTATCATTTGAATTGTCCTTTTGAGCATGGGATCAAGGTATTCTTTTAGCAGCTCACGGCGTCATCAGTTCCAGTGATTTCTAATAGTGTTCAGAGCCAAGCAGATTGCTTTCCAAGTCTTTTTGAGCATTTATTTTGCACATTAAGCGACTGGATGATCAGAAACTCTGACAGTCGATTTTTGATCAGTAATTCAGCACTAGACAGTTGTTATCAGCAGTTCAATCCGAGTGCAAAAAACATTTCGCAACATATTTCAAGTGTATTCCAGTGGTAATATCAGTTGGCAAGTTTCAGAGGTCTATCATGGTCCATAACAGGTGGAACCGGGCGAATATCCAAGTTTCCCTCCTTTTGGCGCCAATTTTGAATTTTTGAATGGAGTAATCAATTACTCAAAGTGAGTAACCGATTACTCTGTGCGAAATTGCAAAAATGTGGCATTTTCAGCACTGCAGAATTTTGGAGTATTGTGTGGTCATGTGCTTGGCTTGTGCATGTGTGGGAAGGATCTAGAACTGATCTATTTTCATCATTTTCCACCCAAAATTCAAATTCTCTCCATCACTTTTCCACTCTAATTCCTCATTTCATTTCCTAATCCACTTTTCACCCCAATTTCCACTCACTTAACCTCACTCCCAACCCAAACTTAACTCCTAACCTAGGGGTTATTTAAACCAATTCATTCCAAACCTCACCAACCTAGATCATTTTCACTCTCATTTTTCAAAATTTTTCTCTCAATTCTCTCTCACTTTTTTCACTCTCAATCTCCATTTTCAACCACATTCAAAGCTCCTTCATAGAGAATAACAAGTTCTTCATTGGAACTTGTTAATTCTTGAGCTAAACCCTCTCATCATCACTACATTTCTGCTTTTCCATTTGGATTTTCGTTTGGATCTGGTGTTGATTTTTCAAAAGTGATTATTGAAAGTGATTTTGGAGTTTAATTGCTTATTTGCTTGGATCTTCAACTTTTGAGTGCAAGAAGCTTGTGGATCTTGGATTTCTCTACTTGAATTCATCCATTTCTGTTTACAACACTTACCAAAGCAAATCTCAGCTTTGTAGGTTGGTTAATTTCAAATCCATACTCATTTTAGCTTAATTGCAACTTATACAATGTAGATCCATGAATTTTGTTGTGTTTTAATCCATTTGGTTGATCTTGATTGTGAATGTTGATGATTGTTGGATTTAATTAATGTTTGATTGTTGTGATTGGACTTAATTTCCGTGCCTTATTGTTTACATGATCATTTGGATGTTTGAACAAGTGATTTGTTGCTAAAAAGTGCTTTTCAAAGTTGAATTTGTGCCTCTGTTTCAGTGGTAATCGATTACTCTAACAGGGTAACCGATTACTCTGCCTGATTTTCACGATTTTAGCCAATTTTCAACTGAGTAACCGATTACCCTATGTTAGTAATCGATTACCACTGAAGCAGGTTGTGTTTTTCTTGCATTTTCTTGCTTGTTTGAGATCTCTTGCATGTCTAAACTTCATGGATTGATGCATTGATGATTTGTGGACTATTCTTGAGCTGTTGCACTTCATACTATTGTATGCACACATTTTTCCGACACGCGATGCTTGTAGTTTTATCATTTATGATGACGTTTGCAATGTTGTGTTCCCGATGTGATGAACACCTTGCACACGCTCTTTGAGCATGTTGATTGTCGTTTGTTGATGGTGTTGCTGGATTTATCATGTCGTGCGTGCTTGCTTGCTTTGTAATTTCATGAGATGCACATTTGGTTTGACGTGTTCATGTGTTTAATGTTGTGCATCATCTCATGGCGTTCTTTCATGATGTTTACCATGGTGTTTGGTATGTTTTGTGATCATGTTTGATTGAATATTATGTGACGCTTGATGCATATTTGCTATGCCATGTTTGAATTGTCTTCAAATGTATCGCATGCTGCGCTGTTTCTACAGCTGTCTATGTGTATGTGTGCTGTTATATGTACGGCTGTTTGGCTTTTTACACCCTTTCTTGTGCTGGATTGTATGCTGCTATAGGTTGTCTTGCTTGTGTGCTACTTTTTAGCGCTGTTTTGGTGCAGAGGCGTTGTGGTAGCTGCTGTTTTCATTTATTCGCTTTTTTTCCTCCTTCGTCTCCTTCACTCTTTCTCTTCCCTCGGATCTCAAGACTTGTTTAAGTCTTGGATTCACTCCCTTAGAGCTACCTAGTCCAACTTAATTTTCGATTAAGCTTGGAGTAGGATTAGCATTAGGTTTCCCTTTGCATGCTAAATTAGGTAGAAGTTCCCCTTTCAACCTCAACTATAGGGCCACCTTTGCATGATAACATTAGGAACATTTAGTTTCCCCGTAGTGTTTTCTTTTGAGTCTTCTCTTCTCATCTCATAACACTTCTAAGACACTTAATAAATATAACGAATATTGCGCTCGAGCCTTAAGTGTAGGAAATGAAGAACGAGGGGTCTCCCCTCATCTTCTAGAGTGTTTAGCATACGTCCCATTTGGGGGAGACCATGCGATTCACTCGTTCCCGCATGGTAGACTCTAGTGCAATGTAAGTTGCGAACTAGCTTCAATCCACTTCTGTCTAAAAAACACAAAAACAAACTCAAAACCTTTTTCATCCTTCGGGATCATTAATCTCAAACCTTTTTTTTTCAGAAAGGGCACGTTACTTCCGTCTCGTCGCAAACAGGCATCAACCCTAACTGTCGGACGCGAACTTAACGTCGCTCATAAAAAACACTAACCGACCTCGTTAGGTCGAACTACGACTGCTCTGATTTCCTCTCTCTAGTCCGATTGAGGATACGTAGGCACGAGACGACGATGTCTTGGCGTGCAACCTCCCCCGTTAGTTCGTGTCCGAACTACGTTGACTCTGACTTTCCCATTGCATGAGGGAGTACGTAGGCATAGGACGAGCGATGTCCTATCGAGTAACTTCTTTTTCTTTTCTTCTTCGTTTCTTCGTTCCTTTCTGTTCCCGTTCCTTCTCGTTTCCAGTAGCAGTGGAGCTCCAGACGACGACACCCTTTGATCGAGACGACAAGCGTGGATCCCGTCGAGTACGATTAATGTGTTGGGTGCTAACACCTTCCCTTCGTGTAACCGACTCCCTTACCCGTTTCTCATGGTCGCGAGACCATGCTCTTTTCCTTCCCTTCAGGTTTACGCAGTGTTTCCTTTCCCTCTCTTGGGATAAATACACATTGCTGGCGACTCTATTTTTCCGCGCCACTTTCGCGTTTGTACCTTGGATGCAAATCCTCGGGAGCGACAGCTGGCGACTCTACTGGGGACAGATAGACCTCTGGCTGGTCCATCCCCTTTTGCGAGTCTATCCTAGCGCTTGTTTGTTTTATTTCATTAGGTGTTTATCTGTTGTACTTTATTTTGTTGATTATTACTGTTTTACTGTATTTATAGCATTGCATTTCATTATTGTTGTACTGTTCTGCTGCTGTATTTTTTGTTTATAGGGTGGGTTGGATTCATGAGAGAAAAGCCCAATACCCAGGCTTGAGCATACACCTATGATTAGTGTGGAAAGTAGTGTGACTTGTTTGGCATTTGGCCAGACTTAGTATACATGAAAACTCCACATCCAGACGAGGTTTTCTCAGTAATATTCTATCCCGTGCATTTGGGGAAGACGATGGAATATAACCTGGAAAACTGTCGACTCTGGCGACCGTCTCCTGAGGACTCAGCAACGCCTCTCCTCCCGGCATGTGATAATGGCAATCCAGAAATGGCAAACCCATTACACTTGTCGTTCCGAGGACCCAATGCTGGGAACTTACTATAGGATGACCTTTTTTTTGGGGAATCGGTGGACGACCTCTTTGTTTGGCGATAGTATTGTACCCCAAGGAATATATGTACTATTGCTTCTCAAATCGAGAATCCGAGACTGAGGATCCCATCTTCTAGAACCCATATGTGAGAGGGGATGGGTGTTTGCAGGTTTGCAGGTGACTTTGGCCTTCAACCTACCTGGTTTTCTGGATTTCTCATCAGTGTACTGTTATTATCCTGATATTCTGGCAGTTTGAGTGGGCCGTTATTTTGGATTTCTGGGTTTCTGATATTTGGGGTTTTATTCAGTCAGCAGAACAACAACAATTTTGAGCATCATGGATACCTTGATCCCATGTTTGCATTTGCATCATCATTTTGCATTCTAACATGTTTGTTCATTTGTAGGGTTGCATCCTAACTTTGATTCTGGTTATCCGAAGACTATCCATGATGAATACTGGCACTGAAGAGAGAAATAATATCATCCCGTACAAGTTCCCGGAGCTTCATTTAGATGTTGTGCACAAGATCTCGGCTATGGCAAAACCCGGAGTATTGGCAGACTTTAGAAGAGAGTATGGAAGGATTCTGAGCTTCGCCCGAGATGTTACCAACTATGAGTTCAGGGCTCTGCACACTCTGGTGCAATTCCATGACCCTCACATGCGGTGTTTTCTGTTTGTAGATTATCTTTTAGCTCCGACCTTGGAAGAGTATGCTCTCATTCTGGATGTTTCGGTCAAAGAAGAAGTTCCCTTCTATCCTTCTAAGGAGTTTCCCCGATCTGGAAAAGGTTACTGCTACGTTACGCTTGGATCAGTCTTTGTTGAAGAAGAATGTTGCGAGTAAAGGAGGTTATAAAGGCTTTCACACAAAGTTTTTGATCGAGCAGGTTGCTATTTGTGCTAAGGCTAAGTGTTGGTCGGTGTTCAATGCAATTCTGGCTATGTGTGTTTATGGAACAACGTTGTTCCCTAATGTGAAGGATTTTATAGACGTGCATGCTGTCCGGATATTCACCACGAAGAATTCGGTACCTACCTTACTTGGGGATCTGTACTATTCGATGCACTATAAGAATGAGAAGAGGAGAGGAGGACCTCTTTACTTTTGTGCTCCAGTGTTCTACAAGTGGTTTTCCGATCGCCTTCCCAAATCTGGGGCATGTGAAGACACCAAGGAAACATTGGATTGGTCAAGGAGATTGATGGGATTAAGGGCTGACAACTTGATTTGGATCAATCGTGATTTGCTGGGCCAAGAGATCCTAATTAGTTGTGGAGGTTGCCCAAATGTACCTTTAATAGGAAGAAAAGGGGGAATTAATTATAACCCTATTCTTGCTATTAGGCAATTCGGGTATGCTTTGAAGGAGCCGCCAAAGGACCAAGATGTTCAAGAGTCTCTATATGTGAGTGGAGAAGCTAATCTGGAAGTGTTAAAGGAAGCTGCAAATACTTGGAGAGATCGCCCCAAGAAAGGAAAGACTTCGTTTGGAAAGTGTAACAACAAAGCCTTCCCTGCTTACGAGGACTGGATTCAGAGGAGAGTAGAGAGTGTACTTCTACCGTTCTGCAGAGAACCTCCATCTTACCCCCTACTGATTGAATCTCCGACCACAATTGAAATAGAGAAGTATAACAAGCTGTGGGCTGAAAAGGAGAAGCTTCGAGAGGAGAACGGTGAGCTGCAAAGAGAGATTTACCAGTTGAAGCATGAGCGGGGTGAAACTGTTCATGTCGCCAAGTTGAAAACAGAGTTGCTCGCTAAGAAAGAAAAAGAGCTAGCTGAAGAGGTCATAGCCAGACAAAAGGTAGGACAAGCTCTGAAAGGTGTTAGCAGGATTCTCAAATCCAAGAAGAAAGATCTAGCTAAGGCTTAGTAAAAAATTCACAAGTTCAACGCTTACCGAGATATTGTAATCACAGCCAACAAGCAGAAAGAAGATAAGTTCCTAGATCAGATCGAGAGTTTGAAGATGAAGCTCAAGAAGAAAGACGAGGAGATCTTATCAGGGACGTTCCAGAGACACATAGTTGAGGAGCGACTGAATGAGGCCATAGCGACCATAATAGAGCTGAAGATACGAGCTGAAGTGAAGAGGCCTAAGGGTGAAGGATCTAGATCGGGCAGTGGGTGACACTCTGTAATTTGTTTTTCTTTGTATATTGGGTCACCACCATAATTGTTGGCTAGGATCTTTGCTTCTTTTGTTTTCAGACTTATTATTGTTATCTTGGGTTGTAACCTCTGACGGCGTTTTTCTCTCTGATTTATATATGAGCAGCAATTTCATCCTATCTCGTCCTTAAATTGGAATCAAGGGGTGGATCGCCCTGCAAATATTCAAACATGTTCATTTGCATTTGCATAATCATATTCATTTTTGCATCGCAGGTGCTCGTTCCGATTTGTTCTAACCTTTATTTGGTTGTAGGCAGGATTGATAACCAGCTGTTTCACCAGTACTCTACTAGATCAAATCAGAAGAGAATTATGGAGAAGATGCAAGCTGATATGGGTGTCATGTAGGCCCGTATAGACCAATTCATGGAGTTGATGCAAGATGTTGCCCAAGGGCATGAGCAATTGAGAACTCTGGTCCAACCCTTAGTGGCAAGAGTGGATGAAGACGGGGTTCTTCATGGCGGAGTCCATAATGGCGTTGTTGGTAACAATGCTCAGGGAGGTCCGGTGGGCGTAGAGATCCCCATTCCTGGTGTTGTGATCCCTCCGGGCGGAGGAGAGCAGCTTGTGATTCCTTCTGTTGTGGGAGGAGGAAGTGTTTGTGCTGTTCATGGTCGTCGTTTTAAAGACCAACAAGATGACGTTTTCTCTATGCCGAACGGGGATGCTGGTCCTCAGGCCGACAATGATCAAAGGTTCGAACTCATTGAAGAATAACTAAGGGGAGTGGTGAATCAGAATTCTGTAGGAATGGATCTGGAGGATTTGGTGCTGGTTCCCGGTGTTGTAATTCCGCACAAATTCCAGGTGCCCACTTTTGTAAAATACAATGGTACCACCTGTCCCAAGACGTATGTCAGGGCATATGCGAGAAAGATGGTCGCGTATTCTAAAGATGAGAAGTTGCTGATGCATTTTTTCTAGGACAGCCTGTCTGGGGTATCCTTGGAATGGTATATGCAACTAGAGAGATGCCATGTCCGTAATTGGAGAGAGTTGGTCGAGGCCTTCATCAAGCATTACCAATATAACACTGATATGGCTCCCAACAGGACCCAGTTACAGAATATGTCTCAAAAGAATAATGAAAGCTTCAAAGAATATGCGCAGAGATGGCGTGAACTAGCGGCAAGGGTGCAGCCGCCCATGTTGGAAAAGGAAATGCTGAATTTGTTTATGGATACTTTGCCGGGGCGTTATTATGAGAAACTGTTACCTTGCGCGTCAGGCAATTTTGCTGATTTAATCATGGTCGGGGAAATGTTAGAGAGTGGAATTAAAGCGGTGAAGGTAGCAGGTAGTGATGGGTCGTCATCTGGTCAGGGGAAGAAACCCTATGCTAGTTATAAGAAGAAGGAGGAAACAAATTCTATGTTGTCTCACCGAGGTAAAGGAAAGCAGCATCAGAGTTATAACCAGCAGGTAGCTTCAGTGACAATTCCTGCAGAGCTTCCACCTCAGCAGTAGCAAAATCGGGCTCTGCGTCAGTATCAGCCAAGGCCTAAACAGAACCGACATTTTGATACTCCACCTCTACCATATTCATAGTTGTTTCAGCATTTGCTACAGTTGCAGTTAATCCAGAAAAGGACTCTAGCTCCTCCCACCGGTAATCCACCTCTGGGTTATAATCCTAATTCCTAGTGTGACTTTCATTCTAGGGCACCCAGACACTATATTGAAGACTGTAAAGCTTTTAAGCACGCAGTCCAAGACTTGGTGGATTCAAAGGCCATTAATTTTTCAAATGATGGGCCAAATGTCATCCAAAATCCAATACCGAACCATGGTGGGCCAAGGGTTAACGCTGTGTTAGAGGAGAATGAATCTTTGAATTTGGTTACGGATGTTAATGAATTAAGGACTCCTTTGATGGTGGTAAAGGAGAGGTTATTGAGGGGTGGGGTGTCCCCCGAATGTGATGAGAATTATTCAGAGTGTATGTCGCAAGTGAATGGGTGTGATTTGTTGAAGTCAGGAATCCAAAAGCTGATAGATGAAGGTCGATTACAGTTTGACCGATGTGACCAACAAAAAGAAGTGGTTTGCAGGAAAAATGAGGTTGCTACCATCACCATCCCTTTCAAAACAATCACTATTTCAGGGCCAGTCAGACCAGCACCGGTGATTATTACAGCTCCCGGACCCGTGCCATATGAGAGTACCAAGGCCATTCCTTGGAACTATGGAGCCGAAGTGTTTGTCAATGGACAGAAACAAGAACTGGTGGGAACTTCTGTAGTGAACTCTGGTGTTGAAAACAATATTGAGGCAGGGGCTATCACGAGAAGTGGTAGGGTCTTTATCCCTTCAAATGATCAAGCTGGTAGTTCTAAACAAGACAAAAGGAAGTAGGTTGTAGGTAATTCTGTCCAAGCACCAGTAGTGAATGACTCCACGGCAAGGCCGACTGATAATTCTTTCTTCGAGAATGTAGAAGAATTTATGAGATTAATCAGGAAGAGCGATTACAAGATTGTTGATCAGTTGCATCAGACTCCGTCCAAGATCTCTATCTTGTCCCTGTTATTGTGTTCCGAGGCACATCGAAATGCGTTGCTGAAAGTACTGAATGCTGCTTACGTACCCCAAGAGATCTTTGTTAATCAGTTGGAGGGGGTAGTGGCCCATGTCAATGCAGGCAATGGTCTGGGTTTTACTAATGTTGATTTGACTCCAGCTGGGAGAAACCATAACAATGCCTTGCATATTTCTGTTGGATGTCGTGGATCGTTGATGTCTCATGTGCTTGTGGATACTGGATCCTCTTTGAATGTGCTGCCTAAGAAAGCCTTGATGAAGCTGGACACCCGAGGGTTGATATGCACACCTAGTGATTTGGTGGTGCGCGCTTTCGACGGCTCGAAGAGGTCTGTTTTTGGTGAGATTGTGCTACCAATTAAGGTTGAGCCAGAGGTTTTCGATGCTACCTTCTATATCATGGACATCCAACCTGCCTACAGCTATCTGCTGGGACGTCCATGGATTCACAGTGCTGGGGTTGTGACGTCTACAATGCATCAGAATTTAAAGTATATGGTAGACGGGCATGTGGTGACAGTTTATGGAGAAGAGGATATCATGATAAGCCAGCTATCTACTTTCAAGTTTGTAGAGGTAGATGGCGAAATACATGAAACTTTATGTCAGGGTTTTGAAGCAGTGAAGATCACTGAGAAGCCTCTCAAGGAAGGTAGCCAATCTGAAGTGGTTCAGCCTGCAGTGGTACACCAGCCGGAGATTTCAATGTCTTCTTTCAAATATGCTCGGGCCATGGTTGAAGCCGGCGGTTCACAAAAGTGGGGTTAGATTATTGATGTCCAAGAAAAGCAGAATACTCATGGGCTGGGTTATAAGCCACCCAGGCGTCCTGAAGAGCCTCCCAAGTTCTATGGCCCAGTTCGTTTCACCAGTGCAAGTGTTTTCTTCGACAGAGTCAATGCTATCGAGGAGGATGGGGATAGTGATTGTGATATGGATAGTTGGATCCTCCCCTGTGTCCCAGGTAAAAGCCTTCGCAACTGGTAGTCGGAGAGAGCCATTCAAGTGACCGGACCAGAGTAATTGCTCCTGTTTGTCATCTATGTTAATCCTACGTTCTGCCCAAGACGTAGTGATTCTTGTTTGTAGGGCTTGAATGTTTTTGTATGATTTTCTTTATCATTAATAAAGGACGTTTTCGCATTCAAATGTTTTGATCCCTATTTTTCTGTTTTTCGTTTTTGCATTAAAACCACAACAAAATGGCAATTTGTTTTTGTTTGATGCATCCATAATAAACATATATCATCAATCATGCAGGTTTTCTTGTTCAAATTCCACCCATCATGATTTAGCTATGGCTCGATATGACTTTGATAATCCCATATATCAGGCTGAAGAAGGGACTGATGAAGATTGTGCCTTACCAGAGGAATTAGCCAGGTTCTTAAAACAAGAGGAAAAGGTCATTCTGCCTCATTAAGAGGAAATCGAGGTTGTTAACTTGGGAACCGAGGACACAAGGAAAGAGGTACGGATAAGAGCTGCTTTGGAAGACTCTGTCAAGGGAAGATTGATTGAAATGCTCTGAGAGTATGTGGATATCTTCGCCTGGTCTTACCAAGACATGCCTGGGCTCAACACCGACATCGTGGTACACCGGCTGCCACTCAAAAAAGGATGTGCTCCGGTTAAGCAGAAGCTGAGAAGGACAAAACCAGATATGGTTGTCAAGATTAAGGAAGAGGTTCAGAAACAGTTAGATGCTGGGTTTCTTGCTGTAACGAATTATCCTCCATGGGTTGCTAATATTGTACCTGTACCTAAAAAGGACGGAAAGGTCAGGATGTGCGTTGATTACAGAGATCTGAATAGAGCAAGCCCAAAAGACAATTTCCCGCTTCCTCACATTGATGTGTTAGTGGACAACACCGCTCAGTATTCTGTGTTTTCCTTCATGGATGGCTTCTCTGGGTATAACCAAATCAAGATGGCCCCAGAGGACATGGAGAAAACGACGTTCATAACACCGTGGGGAACATTCTGTTACAAAGTGATGCCCTTTGGATTGAAAAATGCTGGGACAACATATCAGCTGGCGATGGTGACTCTCTTTCATGATATGATTCACAAAGAGATAGAGGTCTATGTTGATGACATGATTGCGAAGTCACTGATGGAGGAAGAGCATCTGGTGAATCTTCAGAAATTGTTTGAAAGGTTGAGAAAGTCCAGACTGAGGTTGAATCCGAACAAGTGTACCTTCGGGGTGAGGTCTGGAAAGTTACTGGGTTTCATTGTCAGCGAAAAAGGTATCGAGGTTGACCCTGCTAAAGTAAAAGCCATTTAAGAAATTCCTGAGCCAAGAACAGAAAAGGAGGTTCGTGGTTTCTTAGGGAGGTTGAACTACATCGCTAGATTCATCTCTCATCTTACAACCGCGTGTGAACTGATATTCAAGTTGCTAAGAAAAGATCAAGAGGTCAGGTGGAACGAAAATTGTCAAAAGGCGTTTGAAAAAATAAAAGAATATTTGCAGGAACCTCCGGTCCTTATGCCGCCAGTGCCAGGAAGGGCTTTGATTATGTATCTTACAGTTCTTGAGAACTCAATGGGGTGTGTGCTAGGTCAACACGACGAGTCAGGTAGAAAAGAGCATGCCATCTACTACCTGAGTAAAAAGTTTACTGATTGTGAGTCGAGGTACTCGATGCTGGAGAAAACATGTTGTGCACTCGCTTGGGCAGCTAAGCGTTTGAGGCAGTATATGTTAAACCACACAACCCTCTTGATTTCGAAGATGGATCCGATCAAATATGTGTTTGAAAAGCAGGCGCTTTCTGGAAGAATAGCCCGTTGGCAGATGGTTCTGACAGAATACGATAATCAATATGTACCCCAAATTTTACCTCTTAGATGTCATATTATTTTTGCATTTACATTTAGAATTTAATCATGTGTATATTGCTAACTAACTTTTTTTTTATTGTGGAAGAGAGGGTTTACATAAAAAAATACAAGGTCTCCCTAAGATTTTTTTTGGTCTAGTCTATATTTTAATTAAGTTTAACTTTAATTTAATTTACTCTTTATTCTGATCTAGTTTAATTTGTTTTATCAATTTTAGCTTACTTTTAATTTTAATTTTTACTAATATTTAAATTTAGTAAATTTCTTTAGTTAAAAAAAAAAATATTCTTTAGTTTAGAGAGTCCAATTTCTTTAATTTAGTAAACTTAAGTCTAAATTTAAGTAGTTTAGAATTTTAATTTTGTTTTGATAAATAGTTATAGATTTATTTTCCTTGTTTTCCTTTTTGTTATTATTATTTACCCTCTTTTTTTCATTTGGTACAAGCATGGATGATACGTGTTTGTTTTCTTTGGATTGTCACTAACATTTCCCTATTGAGCTACTACCAATATGACACCATAAAAAGGAAGCATGAGGTGATACATGGGTGGGTGAAACATGACAGATCTGGACACTGCTTCTCTGAGGTTGTGTAGCAAGAGGAACGACCAAGTTTGAAAAAGATCCTTTGCAAACCCTAATTCCTTACCCAGAAGTCCTTGCAAACCCTAATTTGTTACCCCATGGATAAAGCATTTGTCCCCTGTATCTCCCATGCATGGACCAACTTGCTTTGCCTATAAAAGGAGGCCATTTTTCTTTAGTTCGACACACAGAAACAACACAAAAAATACTCAGAAACTCTCTCAAAATCTCTCCATTTTCCCTTCCCTTAAGCTTGCAAGTAAATCCTAAAAAAACTTGCAAGACTTCTATCATTTCTTTTTCATCCCTCTGTAAACATTTCCAAACACCAAACACCAAACTCCTAACATCACAACCCTCAGTAACTTGTTATTTCCGGAGAAGCTCAGCACCAGTTTGATTTTGGAGAGAGGAGGAGCTCGTTCATCATTTTCCAGAACCTGTACCAGTGAAGAGGCATCATACTCTGTTCCATTTTTTTATACTGTTATCATGTTTAAGCATGCTGTCATCATACTTGTTTCTTTTTTTTGTGGTAAATATTGTTTATAATTGAGTTTGTGATGAATACTGGGAGTCATAATGTTGTGTTGATTGTTGTTTGTTTTTTTCTGTGAAATATTGTAAAAAGAATTCGTAAGGAAACTTAAAGAAAAAAGAAAGAAAACTGAAGAAGAACAAGAGTGGCACTCGCCACGTTAAAAGTGTGGAGTTCGCCACACGCATTAAAAAAAAGAAAAAGCAGTGGCGCAGGCCACTTTTACTGGGTGGCGCAAGCCACCTCTGATTAAAAAAAATAAAAATAATCCAACAGGGTGGCGCAAGCCACCTCTGATAAAAAAAAAAAAAAAGCAACAGGGTGGCTTAAGCCACCTCTGTTTTAATAATAAGGAAAAGAAAAAGGGTGGCCCAAGCCACCATGAATGCATGGCGCAAGCCATGCTATTTTTTTATTCTAATCTTTTTTTTTTACGAAACCAATTGTTTTCTTAAAAATATAAAACAAACAATAAAGAAATGTTTCTTTTAATTATTCATTAACTTGTGAAATGCATCCTGACTTTTAAACAAGAGTTAATATTGTCCCTTCCAAATGTTTTGATGTTGCCTTTGCCCTATGTGACTATTAATTTTTTTTTTTTTAAGTAAGCTCCCTTGGAAATATGCTGAAAGTTATGAATTTTATAAAACTGTTCCCAAACTATGAACAAACTTTATCATGAAAGTGTTGTTTGTATTTTTCTGGCCTTTGTTTTAAGTTGCATGATTTCAAATATATTTGTTGCCAAACTGTGAGAATGTTTTCTCAACCTTACTTGTCATATTTATGTGACCATTAATCCATGTTGTCATAATCATATTTGAAAATTTATTCCCTATGTTGATTAATGCCTACTGACTTGGAGTCTTTGAACTCATATGTTTCACTACATTTTCAACCCCACTATAACTCTTGTTTACAAGATGTTATTCATCCCCTTCCTTCCAAAGGAAAAGTTTTTCTATTGACCTCAAAGCCATAGAAAGCTCATTACCACCTATGGCCTCATGGTCATGGAGTAACATCTTTAACCTTTGGCCTCATAGTCATAGGTAGCCCTTGACCTCATAGTCATAGATAGCTCATCAACTCTCATGGCCTCATAGTCATAGAGTTACATCTTTAGCCTTTGACCTCATAGTCATAGGTAACCTTTGACCTCATAGTCCTAGGCAAGCTTTGACCTCATAGTCATAACCACCCTCCATCGACCTCATAGTCATGGAAAAGTCTCTCTATTGACCTCATAGTCATAGATAGCTCTTACCACCTTGACCTCATAGTCATAGGATTCCCTCTTGACCTCATAGTCAAAGTCTCTCTATTGACCTCATAGTCATAGATAGCTCATTGCCTTGACCTCATAGTCATAGGATTCCATCTTGGCCTCATAGCCATCTTCCAATCTTGAACTCATAGTCATAGAAAAGTCTCTCTATTGACCTCATAGTCATAGATAGCTCATTACCCTCCTTTGACCTCATAGTCATAGGATCCCCTCTTGACCTCATAGTCATAGGGCCATCTTACCTCTGACCTCATAGTCATAGGCAAAGCTTTGACCTCATAGTCATAGCCCCTCTCCCTTGGCCTCATAGCCGCCTTTCAACATTGACCTCATAGTCATACAAAGTCTCTCTATTGACCTCATAGTCATAGATATCTCATTATCACCTTGGCCTCATAGCCATCTAGCCTTTGACCTCATAGTCATTAGCAACACTTTACCTTATCCTTAGCAAGCAAACATAACATAACAAGCTAAACAAGAGGTTCCTGTAGAGTACTACAAATATTAAGGGTGCTAATACCTTCCCTTAGTATAACCAACCCCCGAACCTTAGATCTCCCCCCTTTATGTTTTTCTCGATCTTGAACCTTTCCTTTGGATAAATCAAAGTCGCTGGTGAATTTAAAGAAATGTGATGCAAGTTAATTAATAGCTTGTTATCCGATTCACACCGTAACAGAAATGGCGACTTCACTGGGGACTAAATTTTTTAGGGTTAAGCCTACCTTGTTTTGCTTATGTTATTTATGCTTGCTTACTATATTTGTACATATATCTGTATATTTTTTTGGTTCCTTCTGTGGGCATGGTACTATTGAGTGGTGAGATAGGTCCTAACCCGGACTTGAGAGCACATATATGATAGGATCGTGGTGTAATCAATAGTAGGTTGTTGGGAGTAGTCCTAACAATTTATGGCATATGATGACCACACTCAGATGAGGCCCTTTGGGATTGTTGATGTCTGATGTGAGCAGTCGCATTGATATTACTTTTTCAATTTGGAGCCAGGGATTCTGAGGACCGTAGTTACCTTTACCCTACTTGACCTTTTAGGATGTAGTGCGGTGACTATGAGGGAGCCAGTCCCGAGTAGTTGTCACGCGATACTACACTCAGACGAGTTTATCTTGAGAATATTATTAACCCGTGTAAGTAGTTACATGGGTCGATAATATCCGAAGGATTTACGTAGACTTTGGGAACTTTTAGAACCTTGTTCTACAGTTGATGAACCTATAGTCCACGCCTTTTTGGGATGGGTAGACCACGACTCCATTCATGAGACCTCTAAACCTTGGACTTGTGTGCTTCGTTGTATGTACATATGCCTGTGTTTATGTGTACCAGTGTTTGTGCATTGCATACACCTCATTTGCATCCATTATTGGTTTCAAGGAATTCAAACATTCATTTCCTTTTCAAAAGATCAACAGAGCTTGGATCTTAAAAACAAAAACTTCTTCAGTTTTTCCACAGAATTTTTTGCAACTTTCCTTTGAGTTCCTTGAAACCACGTGGCTTGTATTCGCATCCCATGCGCATTCGCATCTCATTTGCATTTCTCGGTCTTGAGTCTCTTCCTCTATGTCTGAAGGATACCCAACACCTATTCAAGACAATGGCAACGATGAATTAAATTCTGAAGAACCAAGAAGACCTGAAAGTAGAGGTCAGAATCCTCAAATGCCAGATGAATTGGGTTTTGAAAACTTTACAAGCTCTAAAGAGGAAGGAAGAGCACGCTCACCTAGTTGCTCCTAGAAAAGTTGTCAGTACATCACTCTTTGTGGCTCATCTCGCTCAAGGACCTCCTCAGTATTAAAGGTCGGACCACCGTCAACCATGTCATCATGCACGACCAAGGCCAAGAAAGCCAGAAAGGCACTTCTCTCTGCTACCCATGTCATACAGTGAGATTTTACCAATCCTAATCGAAGGTGGATTGATAGTGCCAAAGGAATTAAAGCCAGTACCATTTCCATACCCGCCAGGCTTTGACGCCAATGCTCGATGTGACTACCATGTTGGGGCACAGGGCATTCAACTGAAGACTGTAAGGTGCTCCCGAGTAAGGTTCAGAATCTGTTAGACTCTGAGAGGATCTCATTCACACCTCAAGGCATTCAGATCAACAATCCTTCGCCATCTTCTATGGTTCTCCCATACCAAGGATCTGCCTTTAGGAAAACTTCACATCAGCCTACATTTGGTCTTGGTCTTGCACCAGAATGTCATCATCAGCCTCTGAATGCCAAGTTGGAGTATCAACATTCATTGGCCATCCCTCTTCAAGGTTGTCAGACCTGGAACAAGAGGCGAAAACAGAACAAGAAGCAGAATCGGAACAAAAGAAACAAAGTTCACGATGAACGGATTCCCGTGCCACTCAGCAAGCTCTACCCGCTACTAGTCCAGAATTCTTTGATAACTCCTCTCACATCTGTTCCATCTTCGTATACATGGTACAATCCTGATACAAATGCAACATGTGAGTTCCATAAGGGGGTTGGAGGACATGATTTAGATATTTGTTCTGAATTAGAAGCCTTCGTACAACAATTGATCCACAACAAGAGCTTAATCTTTGAAGAAGACCATCCAAATGTTGAATGTGGATATTGTACTAAGACAATGGGGCACCTTGTAGAGGAGTGCAAGAGTTTTAAGCTCAGGTTGCAAGACATGATAGAATCACTAGCACCCCAAGGAGGAAGACCAGAGGTTCACATCCCGATTTCTGAGCCAAATTCAGAGCCAGGTGGCAGAAAGGGAAAAGGACTTGTGAGTCCTCTCAAGGTTCTATATCATAAGGAATAAGTGATCAATGGCGAAGGTGTTCCCCCGTTTGGGCCCGAAAGCTGAAATATTTTGAAATCAATTCGCTGAAGCTGGCTGTGTTTTGTTCATTTCAGTGTTTTAATTGTAGTGTCTTTGCACTTTGAATTTGTATTTGCTTATAAGCATTGTTGTACTTTCAAATTGGTAGCATTAATGAAATGTTTATGCATCTTTTGATTAAATCCATTCGTTTCACTCATTTACTGTTATTTTCATAAAAGCAAAAAAAAAATATCTTGTTCCACTCCCTTTATCAAACTTTTTGTTTAAGCAAAGATTGGGGAGGATGATGAAAATATTATCCATAATTGTTGTGGTATGCTTTCGATTAAACCCTGCCGAGGATGTAAGGCATTGTTTCGATTCCCAAACACTGGAGAAATAAGGAGGATAATCCCTCGTTAACCACTTTGAGCCTAGAAGTATGAGTTTTCTTTTCTTACACAAAAACCCATAATCTCAACCTTGGGGCAGGATAGTTCTCAGCTTAACTTGGTTATGCATTCTAATGCAAGCGCTTCATGCAAGACACCGATTCAGCTCTCTCAAATCAAGTGAGAATCAAAAAGAGGTCTTAAAACCTCAACAAAGACGAAGAATAAGTCTCAAAACTTCAACAAAGACAAAGAAGAGGCGAAGACAAAGAAAAGGTCTCAAAACCTCAACAATAAAGGATAATCAAATGCTGCAAGAGAGTAATGACTACGAGGGTGTCTGGATCATCATCAAGTATCATCAGTTCATTCCTAGCCTATAGGAACTTGGATGTATAACTTGAGTTAATTGAGTGTAGGAGTGAAGTTCATCACGAAGTTTGGGTGGGAACAAATAAACTTTGAGCCTTTATCCTTTGTTTCATAAACCATGAACCAGGCCACGATATAACCCTTAAAAGACCTAATTGAGGTAAGGATGTTTTGAAGGCATACTACAGCAAGGTTGCGTAACCTGACTCCTAATGATCTTTGCTATTGTGTGTGTGTTGATCACTTCATCTATCATTCCGTAACTGACTAGATCCACTTTGTTTTAATTATTTGATCATTCCACCATGTGTGTTTCATCAATAAATTTTTTTTTCAAAAGCTTGCATGAATTTTACATTGAAATTGCCAATTTTTAATGAACAATACTTGTTTGCAAGATAATTCAATATCAAAGGAATCCTAACAAATGCAGCCAGCTAAGGAACTTGACTTGATAAAGGGCTCAGTCCGGGGCATCTCCTCCATAGATCCAGCATCTCAAGAGCTACTAAGTCAGGGGCAGAACTTTTCAAAGTCAGGATATTGGGGCAAGTCTTCTTGAGGTCATCCTATGACAAGTTTAGACCCCAATTTCCTACCAACAAGGGAAAGAGTGTTCCCTAGTTGTTTCTACCACAATCTGAGGACTTTGTATCGCGAATACCGTTAATCAGGGGCAATCAGGTCGAGATTCGGTAAATCTCTAAAAATTCAATTGGTCAGGGGCACCTCCTTCATGGATCAACCAGTCTGAAGAACTAGTTCAGGGACCTGGTTGTATAAATGCAGTAAAACTGGGGCAGATATGTCAAAATCCATGAATCCCTTCAAGAGTTTGAAGATATTGGAGCATCTGGTATACCATTTCTTCTGTAAAATCCTTTTTGATGACTTATCCTCGCTGACCAGTTAGAAGCAGTCAGGTCGAGATTAGACAATCTCTCAAAGGGCAGTTAGTCTGGGGAATCTACTTGGCATGGGACAAGTTTGTTTCCCCGTTATTACTCCCACAGTCCAAAGAGCAGGCTCAAAGACTTTGTTGTGTAAGCACCGTCAATCTGGGGCAGTTATGTCGAGATTCATGAATCAAAGAGTTTGAAGATATTGAGGCATTTTTGCATGACGATTCTTCTGTAAAATCCTCTTGGACCATGTAATTTGGGGTAGAGAAGATTTGAAGAGTACCTGTTGCAAGATCCGTTGTTCGCCATGGTGATCATCATGCAAGTCAGGACACAGAATGACTTTATTCCTGTGATATCCTTTGCCAGCTCCCCAGTAAATTGCTGCTTTAGTCGATCTTGACAATTCTCCATGGACTTCCCTCCAGCAAAAAAAAAATCAAGCGCATGATGGCAATCCTAGTGAAGTCATGACGCTATACCAGGTGGAGTACTCTTCTTACCAGAGGAGGTCTTAATCTTGAAGAAGAACTACTAATCCTACTTATTCATCCCCAGCAAGGGTCCAGTCTGATGAGGTTGGCTGGGTATCCTTGTCGAGATGTTTATTTCATCTCCAGTCTTGCTTCCTTTTATCTGTTTTGTCAACATAAGCATAAGCATGGCATAAGCACTAATATGCATAGCATCTTAGCATTTTGCTTCACCCTGGTGTTTACCTGCTTCATTCACTATGGCGTTTATCTCCCCAGACAATTGGGTTTGTCTATTCTCTCCAATAGAGTTGTCAGTCTTAGGCATAAAAAGTCCAATCATTTCTGAATTCCCCACAGAGATCGATTCTCATGGATGATGGTTGGTTCAGTTATCTCTTCCACAATTGGATAAGATAAATCCCCATTTGAGCTCATTCCTCAATGGTCAGAGTCTTGTTTGACCTTTATCTTTCTAGCTTGTTCCTAGATTGAACTTTAGTCCCTGACAGGTATGGTTTCCAATACCATCTTGAACGTGCATTTATTTTGCACTATGCCTCGCAGAAGAATCTTTTACAGATCCCCGTTGAAGGCAAAATCATTTCTCCAGTAGTGTTGTGATGTCAACATCTCCTTGGAATTCATAACCAACAACAAGTAGCAATCTCCTGGAGAAGCTTGTTTTTCTACAACGATAAGTGGCCATCTCTACCGAGACGCTTATCCATCCTTGGTTTTACCTCCAAATCAGTCTTTTCTCGTCACTGTTTGACGATGTGTTCCGAGCTCAGGTTTAGTACCTTCGGATATGTCTTATTTCTTGCCATCAGCCCTATTGTTGATGTGTTCCGAGCTCAGGTTTAGTACCTTCGGATATGTCTTATTCCCTGCCATCAACCCTGTTGTTGATGTGTTCCGAGCTCAGGTTTAGTACCTTCGGATATGTCTTTTTCATCATCTGTTTGATGATGTGTTCCGAGCTCAGGTTTAGTGCCTTCGGATATGTTATTTTTCCTTTCCGACAACCCTTTTAACGACGTAAAATTTGGTCAGTTGTGAACCCTGATCCAAAAATCCAGCTCATACTGGTATCCTAAAATCCAGCTCATACTGGTATTCAAAGGTTATCTCTGTCTTTTGTGTCTTTTCTTGAAGATCCCGTTTGAACTCTTCAGTATAAGAAATCCCCAGAAAATCTTTTAGTGAATGTCTAGCCTTTTATTTCAAACTGATCCCCAGTGGAGATCATTTCTTCTTTCTGGTTTCATGCTTGGCAATAATGTGTTTTATTTTTCCCTAGTGTCGTCTGGTCACATATGAACCTGTCGTCCATCTCCTCGGATCTTTTCCCAGTGGAGAACTCTTCTCTGGCTCTTATTTCCAATAAGGATTTGTAAGGATTCCCTCTTGACCTCATAGTCATAGGGATATCTTTAACCTTTGACCTCATAGTCATAGGCAAGCTTTGACCTCATAGTCATAGCCTTTCTTCCTTTGACCTCATAGTCATAGGATTCCCTCTTGACCTCATAGTCATAGGGCTATCTTTAACCTTTGACCTCATAGTCATAGGAAAGCTTTGACCTCATAGTCATAGCCATCTTCCTTAGGCCTCATAGCCATCCACCTCTACAACTTAGAATTAAGTTAGAGTTATTGGATTATATGTGATACTCACCATGTTGATCACTCACCTTCATCCTTCCCCAGTGATACTAACCTGTGGTTGGTTGCTCTTCATCCTTGGGGTCTTGTCTGTCTGCATTTTTGCACTATCATGGCATGATATCATCATACTCACTACAACAAAAGTAAGTTATAACATCGCACCTTAGACAGCGCTTTAATACAAAAGCGCTGCTATAAGTTAACAACAAGGAAACTATTCATTTAAAAAAATAAAAGCGCAAAAAAATATAAGACCTTAGACAGCGCTTTGGTCAAAAGCGCTTTATAAGGTCTTATAGATTTTTAAAAAAAAATTTAATGGAAAATATTAGACAGCGCTTTAGTTAAAAGCGCTTTCTAAGGTCTTATAAATTTAAAAAAAAAATATAAGACCTTAGACAGCGCTTCGGTAAAAAGCGCTTTCTAAAGTTTTATTAATTTTAAAAAAAAAATAAAGAAAAATATTAGACAGCGCTTTCCTTAAAAGCGCTTTCTAAGGTCTTAAAAATTAAAAAAAAAATAAAATCAAAAGCGCTGTCTAATATTTTCCATTAAATTTTTTTTTCTCACTCTCCCCATACTACAAAACCCATAACCCATATTCCAAATCCCGAATTCCAAAACCCTTCTCCACTCAATCTCCCTCCATCAACAATGGAACTCCCGGTCATAGATCTATCCTCCTACCTCTCCATCTCCGACGAACGTGATCCGCGGATCCAATCTCTCTGCGCCGATGTCAGCCGCAACCTGAGCGAAACCGGAGCATTTCTCGTCAAGGATCCGCGATGCACTGTCGAAGACAACGATCGCTTCATTGACATGATGGAGAAGTACTTCTCATCTCCGCATGAGTTCAAGATACTTCAAGAGAGACCTCACCTGCATTACCAGGTTTAGTCACCGATTCAGTTGGTTTGTTGTTGAAATTGAAATTAGAGTTTGTTTTGAGATGAATCTTTGAAATTATTGTGATTTGATGAGAATGAAGGATGGATTGTTGTTGTTGTTATAGGTTGGTGTTACGCCAGAAAAAGTGGAAGTTCCGAGGAGTTTGGTTGATGAAGAAATGCAGAAGAAAGTGAAGGAAATGCCGCAAGAACACCAGCCTCATACTCCGGTTGGTGCTGATCTAAAATGGCGATACTTTTGGAGGATCGGTCCTCGTCCTTCGCTTACACGATTTCAGGTTGAATTCTTTTTTTTTCTCCTTTTCTGGTTATTTTTTTTTCTTTAAAGCTAATTAAAATTCACTATTTTCCGATATTGCGTCACCTTTGTAATTATTTTTCAAAATTTTGGTATTATGGCATGGAGAAATTAAGTGTTTTTGTACTTGAAATTTAATTTTTTTTTTTTTGTAATTACATTTCGTGATTGTTGAAGAAGAAAAATGGTTTGTACTTGAAATAATTCAGTCATATTCTATAAATTTTTAAGTTGAAGTTAATTTGTGTTTGTCTAGTGAAGTATTTTTTTTTTGGTATGCAAGACAAATTGGTAAACCACTGGAAACTCACACAATCGTGAGTAGCAGGGGTGTGAATCCTAGTGATGAATTTCAACCTGGCAATATCGGCTTAGGACTTGTAGGCGAAGTAAAATTATTTTAAAAAGTTCATGAAAATAGCTTTTCATGTTCCCCTTAATGTTTAAGGGTGGAACTACCAGATACAATCTCCTAAATAGTAATCAAAAGATGAATGAATATAGTTTTTTCATATATATTCTGAAACTAATGGAGTGTGTACAAGAGGTACACGATACAAATACAAAATATTGGTTTGTGATGTGAGCTTTCATGTCCAGAAAAAAAAGATGAGATATTCGAAATGTAGGAATTTTATGTTCCTGAAAATGTTTTCAGTTTTAATTTTCTAAAATATGTGTTCATTGCTAATAAAAAAACAAATTTTTTAACATTTGTATTGTTTTCTAAAATATACACACATTTGTTCAAAACATAGTTATTTGCTAGCAATTCATTTCCTTGTATATTCGATATTCATCTGATGAAGTCTGGAGTTGTTGCAGAAGAGGTTCTACAAGTATTTGAGAAATGTGTAAGTATAACAATATTTCTTTAATTAAATCAAAACTTTATTAACAAATATTTGACAAATATTCGATATTCATCTGATTTTCAGGAGGCGTTATCTCAGTCTGTATCTCCAGATGATACCAGGAGCATACTTAGTCGGGCATTAGATGTCCCTGAGTATTCTGGTCGGGTGAGGGTTTTAGAGATGGATCGGAGAAAGATAGTATCAACTGCAGCTTTCATCCGATTATTCCAGAGGTAGTTATATATATATTTATGAAATTAAATTAGTAGCTTAAATTATTTAAATGACATATATACACATTAACAATGAGGTATATATGAGGTATGGCCATCAAACCTCATACTCGTAGGATATGAGGTATGCTTAAAACCGTTATAAACCTTTGTTAACCTTAATGTGTAGATTCAAAGATTTTACGAGCATTTTATTTTTATTTTTTACATGGTAATGTTATTTAGACTCCAACAAGATCCAAAACAAAGGATAAGCGGATTCCGGAGCATACCGAGTCCGTTGTTTCAAAAAAACAGGTACATCATAATTATATGATATTTATGCATAGAAAATGTTAAATTGGATATCTTATACTTCATCTAACAAATTATATGATATATAGAAATGATTGGACAACATACCCGGATTTGAAGAAGTGTATTGACACGTAAGTGAGATTGTTCTAAATATGAATGTGTATATTTATTTGTTTGTTTATTTACAATCTTTGTGTTTTCAGGACCTATAATGTAGATTTGAAGCAATGCTTTGGTTGGATGCAAAAGTACTAGTATAAGTAATATGTGCATTTGTAGAAAAAATGTAATGATTTGTAATTATAAATAGGTGTATATATAATTTTGGTTTGTAATTTTAAATATATATATTGGTTTGAATTGCCAATTGTTTTGGATATATAATTTTGGTGTAAATTGGTACATTTAAATAGGATAAATTGGATTGATTTGAATCTCCAAATTGTGGTATTTTTCTGAAAAAAATTGCTGGTTGAAAAACAGGTCAAATTCTGGTTAAAAAAACCTGGTAAAAATTGTGGTTTAAAAAAATTTATATAAAATTTTTCGTATACCTTAGACAGCGCTTTTGGTGAAAGCGCTGTCTAAGGTGGGGCTTAGACAGCGCTTTTGTTGAAAGCGCTGTCTAAGGTATACCAAAAAAATGTCAAAAAAGGTAAGGCTTAGAAAGCGCTTTTTCCAAAAGCGCTGTCTAAGGTATACCTTATAATGTCAAAAAGCGTTGTTTAAAGGTACCATAGACAGCGCTTTTCATTAAATATACCCCCCTTTAGACAGCGCTTTTGGTATTACCCAAAGCGCTGTCTAAACCTATAGTAGCGCAGGTTTAGACAGCGCTTAAAAGCGCTGTCTAAGGGCAAAAAAAGCGCTGTCTAAGGTCTTATCTGTTGTAGTGACTAGAGTTCATGGCATGTCAGCATTTGCATGTCTGTTGCTCATCTTTAGCATCTGCATTCCATCTAAGGGCAAAATTTTCGGTTTTCTATATTTAAATACCTTTCACCTTGATGCCCCGAGGGTTTTCATTCCTCGTGTCATCCGGCAAAGCTATTTAAATATGGGCAACTATTGTACCCCAAATTTTACCTCTTAGATATCATATTATTTTTGCATTTACATTTAGAATTTAATCATGTGTATATTGCTAACTAACTTTTTTTTTATTGTGGAAGAGAGGGTTTACATAAAAAAATACAAGGTCTCCCTAAGATTTTTTTTGGTCTAGTCTATATTTTAATTAAGTTTAACTTTAATTTAATTTACTCTTTATTCTGATCTAGTTTAATTTGTTTTATCAATTTTAGCTTACTTTTAATTTTAATTTTTACTAATATTTAAATTTAGTAAATTTCTTTAGTTAAAAAAAATATATTCTTTAGTTTAGAGAGTCCAATTTCTTTAATTTAGTAAACTTAAGTCTAAATTTAAGTAGTTTAGAATTTTAATTTTGTTTTGATAAGTAGTTATAGATTTATTTTCCTTGTTTTCCTTTTTGTTATTATTATTTACCCTCTTTTATTCATTTGGTACAAGCATGGATGTTACGTGTTTGATTTCTTTGGCTTGTCACTAACATTTCCCTTTTGAGCTACTACCAATATGACACCATAAAAAGGAATCATGAGGTGATACATGGGTGGGTGAAACATGACAGATCTGGACACTGCTTCTCTGAGGTTGTGTAGCAAGAGGAACGACCAAGTTTGAAAAAGATCCTTTGCAAACCCTAATTCCTTACCCAACAGTCCTTGCAAACCCTAATTTGTTGCCCCATGGATAAAGAATTTGTCCCCTGTATCTCCCATGCATGGACCAACTTGCTTTACCTATAAAAGGAGGCCATTTATCTTTAGTTCGACACACAGAAACAACACAAAAAATACTCAGAAACTCTCTCAAAATCTCTCCATTTTCCCTTCCCTTAAGCTTGCAAGTAAATCCTAAAAAAAACTTGCAAGACTTCTATCATTTCTTTTTCATCCCTCTGTAAACATTTCCAAACACCAAACACCAAACTCCTAACATCACAACCCTCAGTAACTTGTTCTTTCCGGAGAAGCTCAGCACCAGTTTGATTTTGGAGAGAGGAGGAGCTCGTTCATCATTTTCCAGAACCTGTACCAGTGAAGAGGCAGTGGACCTTCTCCACTAGGTATCATACTTTGTTCCATTTTTTTATACTGTTATCATGTTTAAGCATGCTGTCATCATACTTGTTTCTTTTTTCTGTGGTAAATATAGTTTATAATTGAATTTGTGATGAATACTGGGAGCCATAATGTTGTGTTGATTGTTGTTTATTTTTTTCTGTGAAATATTGTAAAAAGAATTCGTAAGGAAACTTAAAGAAAAATGAAAGAAAACTGAAGAAGAACAAGAGTGGCACTCGCCACGTTAAAAGTGTGGAGTTCGCCACACGCATTAAAAAAAAGAAAAAGCAGTGGCGCATACCACTTTTACTTGCGCCACCTCTGATTTAAAAAAAAAAACAAAAAAATGCAACAGGGTGGCGCAAGCCACCTCTGATAAAAAAAAAAGCAACAGGGTGGCGCAAGCCACCTCTGTTTTAATAATAAGGAAAAGAAAAAGGGTGGCCCAAGCCACCATGAATGCATGGCGCAAGCCATGCTATTGTTTTTTTTTTTTTTTTTTCTTATTTTCATTTTAATTTTTTAATTCACTCTCTTTTTTATTTTATTAAATAATATTTTTAAGAAAAGAAAAGCAACAAAAATATTTGCAATTTTATTCTAATCTTTTTTTTTTTACGAAACCAAATGTTTTCTTAAAAATATAAAACAAACAATAAAGAAATGTTTCTTTTAATTATTCATTAACTTGTGAAATGCATCCTGACTTTTAAACAAGAGTTAATATTGTCCCTTCCAAATGTTTTGATGTTGCCTTTGCCCTTGTGACTATTAATTTTTTTTATTTAAGTAAGCTCCCTTGGAAATATGCTGGAAGTTATGAATTTTATAAAACTGTTCCCAAACTATGAACAAACTTTATCATGAAAGTGTTGTTTGTATTTTTCTGGCCTTTGTTTTAAGTTGCATGATTTCAAATATATTTGTTGCCAAACTGTGAGAATGTTTTCTCAACCATACTTGTCATATTTATGTGACCATTAATCCATGTTGTCATAATCATATTTGAAAATTTATTCCCTATGTTGATTAATGCCTACTGACTTTGAGTCTTTGAACTCATATGTTTCACTACATTTTTAACCCCACTATAACTCTTGTTTACAAGATGTTATTCACCCCCTTCCTTCCAAAGGAAAAGTTTTTCTATAGATCTCAAAGCCATAGAAAGCTCATTACCACCTATGGCCTCATGGTCATGGAGTAACATCTTTAACCCTTGACCTCATAGTCATAGGTAGCCCTTGAAATCATAGTCATAGATAGCTCATCACCTCTCATGGCCTCATAGTCATAGAGTTGCATCTTTAACCTTTGACCTCATAGTCATAGGCAACCTTTGACCTCATAGTCCTAGGCAAGCTTTGACCTCATAGTCATAGCCACCCTCCATCGACCTCATAGTCATGGAAAAGTCTCTCTATTGACCTCATAGTCATAGATAGCTCTTACCACCTTGACCTCATAGTAATAGGATTCCCTCTTGACCTCATAGTCAAAGTCTCTCTATTGACCTCATAGTCATAGATAACTCATTGCCTTGATCTCATAGTCATAGGATTCCCTCTTGACCTCATAGTCAAAGTCTCTCTATTGACCTCATAGTCATAGATAGCTCATTGCCTTGATCTCATAGTCATAGGATTCCATCTTGGCCTCATAGCCATCTTCCAATCTTGAACTCATAGTCATATAAAAGTCTCTCTATTGACCTCATAGTCATAGATAGCTCATTACCCTCCTTTGACCTCATAGTCATAGGATCCCCTCTTGACCTCATAGTCATAGGGCCATCTTACCTCTGACCTCATAGTCATAGGCAAAGCTTTGACCTCATAGTCATAGCCCCTCTCCCTTGGTCTCATAGCCGCCTTCCAACATTGACCTCATAGTCATACAAAGTCTCTCTATTGACCTCATAGTCATAGATAGCTCATTATCACCTTGGCCTCATAACCATCTAGCCTTTGACCTCATAGTCATTAGCAACATCTTTACCTTATCCTTAGCAAGCAAACATAACATAACAAGCTAAACAAGAGGTTCATGTAGAGTACTACAGATATTAAGGGTGCTAATACCTTCCCTTAGTATAACCAACACTCGAACCTTAGATCTCCCCCCTTTATGTTTTTCTCGATCTTGAACCTTTCCTTTGGATAAATCAAAGTCGGTGGTGAATTCAAAGAAATGTGATGCAAGTTAATTAATAGCTTGTTATCCGATTCTCACTGCAACAACGAGGTGTTATAAAAAAGGAATTTTGACATGGTCTTGCTATGTTGTGTTGATGAACACGAGACAAGCCTGTTAATGGAAGAAGTCCACGAAGGATCTTTTGGTACCCATGCCAATGGGCATGCTATGGCCAGAAAACTGCTGAGAGCGGGGTATTATTGGATGACTATGGAATTTGATTGTTTCAAATACGCCCGGAAGTATCATAAATGCCAAATTTATGCTGATAAGGTGCATGTGTTGCCTACTCCTCTGAATGTGTTGTCATCACCTTGGCCTTTTGCTATGTGGGGCATTGCTATGATCGGAAAGATTAAACCTACTGCTTCCAATAGGCATCGTTTCATTTTGGTTGCCATCGATTATTTCACGAAGTGGGTGGAGCCAGCCTCGTATGCCAATGTCACCAGACAAGTGGTAGCCAGATTTATCAAGAAGGACATCATCTGTCGGTATGGAGTCCCGGAGAGAATCATTACTGATAATGGTTCAAATTTGAATAACAAGATGATGAAGGAGCTATGTCAGAGCTTTAAGATTGAACATCACAATTCTTCTCCCTATCGTCCGAAGATGAATGGGGCTGTCGAAGCAGCGAATAAGAACATCAAGAGGATTGTACAGAAAATGGTAGTGACCTATAAAGACTGGCATGAGATGCTTCCTTATGCTTTACACGGTTATCGTACTTCGGTGCGCACATCGACTGGGGCAACTCCTTTCTCATTGGTATATGGTATGGAAGCAGTTCTACCATTAGTGGTTGAGATCCCTTCTTTAAGAATCCTGGCAGACGTGAATCTTAATGAAACTGAATGGGTGTGTTCCAGACTGGATCAACTGAACCTTATTGAAGAGAAGAGATTGGCAGCCATTGCACATGGTCGGTTGTATCAGAGCAGGATAAAGAAAGCCTTTCATCAGAAAGTGCATCCTCGGTGTTTTCAGGCTGGTGAATTGGTTTTGAAAAGGATCCTTCCTCCTCAAATAGATCACAGGGGAAAATGGACTCCAAACTATGAAGGGCCATATGTAGTAAGACAAGTTTTCTCTGGTGGAGCCTTATTACTCTCAACTTTGGATGGCGAAGATTTTACGTCCCCTATGAACGCAGACGTAGTCAAAAAATACTTTGCATAAAAGAGACCCGCTGGACACAAAATGAAAAGTCCAGGCAAAAAAGGGGCATCCCGGCGAACCATAAAAAGAAAAGGTTCGGGCAAAAGTTTGGGATAAAAAGTGAAAAAGAATAAACCCGCAAAGTTGAAAACCTGAAAAGGTAACTTTGGCAAAAAAGGGTATCCCGGTGGATTGAAAACCCGAAAAGGGCGATCCAGGCAAAAGTTAGGGATTTAAAAGCAAACGGCTACGATCTGCGTTCGATCTGTGAACACTTTTGATACTTGGAAATTTCAAAGGAAAGGAATCAGTCAAGTCAGTCTTTTTCAAAGGCCAAAACATCTGCGGATAAGCAAGACATACTGGGTCATAGCTGAATTGAATCATGGTGGATATCTGTTCCCCACATTGCCGACATGTGTATTTTCTTTTATTTCTTTTTTGCAATTACCTCTTTTCAGGAATTGCTTCCAAATGTAAATACCTATTTACAGGCCAATTCCATTCAATAAAAATTTCATTTCACTCAAAGGCTTTCCATTTGTGTTTTTACTTTTGTTGATTTGTTTGTGAAAACGTCCAATATTTTGATAAAACATTGCATGCGAAATGTTAAGCTTTGCGAAGCATATCAGAAAACAGTGGAAATTGCCTAGGCAACGGTCATTGTGATGGTAATAGAAATAACCTTTTATACATAGAATTTTCTGTTGATCCTGTGTGCAGGGAAACAAGTTCACCATCCTTAGCAGAGCTTATTCTCCTCAGCAGAGTACAGAGGATTGTGTTCCCCAGCCGAAGTCATAGTTGCCTTATTGGTCCCTATAAAGCAGTTTAAAGTGAATGTGGTTGTATCTCCAGCAGGAGATGTGTCGGATGTCTTTAAAAAGACTTCATTTTCCCCACAAAGCCTGGTAAATACTTTCCCCAGGAGGTCAGGAAGTGTAGTTCCGTCAGCAACGGCATGCTCTAATCCCCAGCCGGATAAATTCTCTCCTCCAACAGCAGGTTCAACTCAATGATATCCCTCGGTAGGTTTCGTTGACTGTTCTTCCCCAGTAGAGCTACTTTTCTCGACATTGAAAGGTCTGTCCTCCTCAGCAGGCAGTCAGAAGTTGACGTTGACGCATCCCTAGCAAGAGACTTATGGAATATCTTCTTTGGGTAAAGATGTTATTTTCCCCACAGGGTCTGAGCACTCAGGTAGTCAAGAAATGTTTTTCTCACCAGCAACGGTATGAGTTAATCTCCTCAGATGAGTAAGATTGATGTTATCTTCTAGCAGAGTTGATGTCATCATCTACCGTTCCCCAAGCAAATTTGCTGGTCATGGCCGGTACTCCCCAGCAGGGTAAAAGAACTGATATTCCTCGGCAGGGCAAAAGCAAGGGCATCTCCCAACAGCAGGTTGAGTTCAGTAGTATCCCTAAACAGGTTTGGAATCATTGACTTGTCTCCCCAAACAAAGTTTGATGGTGATCTTCACAGTGGCTTGTTCAACACCGGTTAACATCTCCAGTAGGTCCTAAGTCCAATTGTTATTGGCATTCTTTCAGATACAGGTAAAACTCATTGGTAATCCCCAGCGGAGAGAATTTCTCTTTGGGTTCCATCTTCAATGTTCGTTTCTATCCATCCCCAACAGAGTGGAATTTCTCTCGGAGTTTTCATCTCCAGCAGAGTTTGTGATCAGGAAGTCATTCAGTGAAGTTTTCCTCAGCAGAGTCTTTTATTTCAGAGGGCAATTTAGTTTGTCATCCCCGGTGGAGCCGCCTTGGTCTTCAGCTTTTATTTTGCTGAGACGCCTCTTTTGCATTGTATAAGCATTTTTACATGGCATCCTCCCAAACGCGTAGCATTTCCATTTCGTATGGAGCATTACGCCATAGGAAAACTCAAACATATGTATTTGAAGCATAGGCCAGGTTTGATATCCTTTACCAGATTCTTTCCCCAGCAGAAAGTAACGAAATTCAGGAGACGTTGTTTTACACTACACCGCAACCAGTGGATTCGTCTGTCTTGTTGGTCCTTCCTATACTCCCCCGCAGAGTTGTCTGTTTAGATTTCTCTTTTCCCCGGCGTAGTCATTTTTGTAGAACTGTCGATTCTACATATTGTTGTTTGAAAGTCTACCTTCGACATAGTCTTTCTTTGAAAGTCCACCTTCGGCTTGGCTTTTCTCTTTTTTTCGAGTTCGCCTTTGGCCATCCTCGCACCCACTGTTATGTTATTATCCTCAGGAGATTCTACCTTCGGCTTAGTCTTTCTTTGAAAGCCCACCCTCGGCTTGGTCTTTCTTTTCCGAGCCCACCTTCGGCATGGTCTCGCATCCTTTGTTAGAGAGTCTACCTTCGGCTTAGTCTTTCTTTGAAAGCCCACCTTCGGCATGGTCTCGTATCCTTTGTTTGAAAGTCTACCTTCGGCATGGTCTCGTATCCTTTGTTTGAAAGTCTACCTTCGGCATAGTCTTTCTTTGAAAGCCCACCCTCGGCTTGGTCTTTCCTTTTTTCGAGCCCACCCTCGGCATGGTCTCGTATCCTTTGTTTGAAAGTCTACCTTCGGCATAGTCTTTCTTTGAAAGCCCACCCTCGGCTTGGTCTTTCCTTTTTTCGAGCCCACCCTCGGCATGGTCTCGTATCCTTTGTTTGAAAGTCTACCTTCGGCATAGTCTTTCTTTGAAAGCCCACCTTTGGCTTGGTTTTTCTTTTTCGGGTCCACCTTTAGCATGGCCTCGTATCCTTTGTTTAAAAGCCCACCTTCGGCTTGGTCTTTCTTTTTCGAGCCCACTTTCGGCATGGTCTCGCATCCTTTTGTTTGAGAGTCTATCTTCGGCTTAGTCTTTATTTGAAAGCCCACCTTCGGCTTGGTCTTTCTTTTTCGAGCCCACCTTTGGCATGGTCTCGTATCCTTTGTTGGGGAGTCTACCTTCGGCTTAATCTTTCTTTGAAAGCCTACCTTCGGCTTGGTCTTTCTTTTTCGGGTCCACCTTCAGCATAGCCTCGTATCCTTTGTTTTAAAGTCTACCTTCGGCATAGTCTTTCTTTGAAAGCCCACCTTCGGCTTGGTCTCTCTTTTTCGGGTCCACCTTCGGCATGGCCTCGTATCCTTTCTTTGAAAGCCCACCTTCGGCTTGGTCTTTCTTTTTCGAGCCCACCTTCGGCATGGTCTCGTATCCCTTGTTTGAGAGTCTACCTTCGGCTTAGTCTTTCTTTGAAAGCCCACCCTCGACTTGTTTCTTCCTTTTTCGAGCCCACCTTCGGCATGGTCTCGCATCCTTTGTTTGAGAGCCCACCTTTGGCTTGGTCTTTCTTTTTCGAGTCCACCTTCGGCATGGCCTCGTACCTTTTGTTTGAGAGTTTACCTTCGGCTTAGTCTTTCTTTGAAAGCCCACCTTCGGCTTGGTCTTCCGTTTTCGAGCCCACCTTCGGCATGGTCTCGTATCCTTTATATCTCCCCAGCGTGGTCCACCTTTTCGAGTTCGCCTTCGGCCGTTCTCGTATGTCCTTATATCCCTAGTTTAGTCCGCCTTCGGCCGGTCTGCCTTTCCGAGCTCGCCTTCGGCCGTTCTCGTATTCACGTTATTTCATCCTCCCCACATGGTGCAAATTTTCAGGTTATTTTGGTATTCAAACCCCGTGTATCCCGATTGTCTGAAAGTCGTTGCTTCCATACCTTCGGATCCAAGAAGTTTGAATAGGGGCAGCTGTAACACCTCAAAATTTGCCCTAGTGTTGCTAACCTTTTTGGCTTATGCTTCATTTCATTTGCATTGTCCTTTTGAGCATGGGATCAACTTATTCTTTCAGCAGCTCACGGCGTCATCAGTTCCAGTGATTTCTAAAAGTGTTCAGAGCCAAGCAGATAGCTTTCCAAGTCTTTTTGAGCATTTATTTTGCTCATTAAGCGACTGGATGATCAGAAACTCCGAAAATCGATTTTTGATTAGTAATTCAGCACCAGACAGTTGTTATCAGCAGTTCAATCCGAGTGCGAAAAACATTTCGTAGCATATTTCAAGTGTATTCCAGTGGTAATATCAGTTGGCAAGTTTCAGAGGTCTATCATGGTCCAGAACAGGTGGAACCGGGCGAATATCCAAGTTTCCCTCCTTTTGGCGCCAATTTTGAATTTTTGAATGGAGTAATCGATTACTCAAAGTGAGTAACCAATTACTCTGTGCAAAATTGCAAAAATGTGGCATTTTCAGCAATGCAGAATTTTGGAGTATTGTGTGTTCATGTGCTTGGCTTGTGCATGTGTGGGAAGGAACTAGAACTGATCTATTTTCATCATTTTCCACCCAAAATTCAAATTCTCTCCATCACTTTTCCACTCTAATTCCTCATTTCATTTCCTAATCCACTTTTCACCCCAATTTCCACTCACTTAACCTCACTCCCAACCCAAACTTAACTCCTAACCTAGGGGTTATTTAAACCAATTCATTCCAAACCTCACCAACCTAGATCATTTTCACTCTCATTTTTCATAATTTTGCTCTCAATTCTCTCTCACTTTTTTCACTCTCAATCGCCATTTTCAACCACGCTCAAAGCTCCTTCATAGAGAATAACAAGTTCTTCATTGGAACTTGTTAATTCTTGAGCTAAAGCCTCTCATCATCACTACATTTCTGCTTTTCCATTTGGATTTTCGTTTGGATCTGGTGTTGATTTTTCAAAAGTGATTATTGAAAGTGATTTAAGAGTTTAATTGCTTATTTGCTTTGATCTTCAACTTTTGAGTGCAAGAAGCTTGTGGATCTTGGATTTCTCTACTTGCATTCATCCATTTGTAGGTTGGTTAATTTCAAATGCATACTCATTTTAGCTTAATTGCAACTTATACAATGTAGATCCATGAATTTTGTTGTGTTTTGATCCATTTGGTTGATCTTGATTGTGAATGTTGATGATTGTTGGATTTAATTAATGTTTGATTGCTGTGATTGGACTTAATTTTCGTGCCTTATTGTTTACATGATCATTTGGATGTTTGAACAAGTGATTTGTTGCTGAAAAGTGCTTTTCAAAGTTGAATTTGTGCCTCTGTTTCAGTGGTAATCGATTACTCTAACAGGGTAACCGATTACTCTGCCTAATTTTCATGTTTTTAGCCAATTTTCAACTGAGTAACCGATTACCCTATGTGAGTAATCGATTACCGCTGAAGCAGATTATGTTTTTCTTGCATTTTCTTGCTTGTTTGAGATCTCTTGCATGTCTAAACTTCCTGGATTGATGCATTGATGATTTGTGGCCTATTCTTGAGCTGTTGCACTTCATACTATTGTATGCACACATTTTTTTGACACACGATGCTTGGAGTTTTATCGTTTATGATCACGTTTGCGATGTTGCGTTCTTGATGCGATGAACACCTTGCACACGCTCTTTGAGCATGTTGATTGTCGTTTGTTGATGGTGTTGCTGGATTTATCGTGTCGTGCGTGCTTGCTTGCTTTGTAATTTCATGAGATGCACATTTGGTTTGACGTGTTCATGTGTTTAATGTTGTGCATCATCTCATGGCGTTCTTTCATGATGTTTACCATGGTGTTTGGTATGTTTTGTGATCATGTTTGATTGAAGATTATGCGACGCTTGATGCATATTTTCTATGCCATGTTTGAATTGTCTTCAAATGTATCGCATGCTGCCCTGTTTCTACAGCTGTCTATGTGTATGTGTGCTGTTATATGTACGGCTGTTTGGCTTTTTACACCCTTTCTTGTGCTGGATTGTATGTTGTTATAGGCTGTCTTGCTTGTGTACTGCTTTTTACCTCTATTTTGGTGCAGGGGCGTTGTGGTATCTGCTGTTTTTATTTATTCGCTTATTTTCCTCCTTCGTCTCCTTCACTCTTTCTCTTCCCTCGGATCTCAAGGCTTGTTTAAGCCTTGGATTCACTCCCTTATAGCTACCTAGTCCAACTTAATTTTCAATTAAGCTTGGAGTAGGAATAGCATTAGATTTCCCTTGGCATGCTAACTTAGGTAGAAGTTCCCCTTTCAACCTCAACTATAGGGCCACCTTTGCATGATAACATTAGGAACATTTAGTTTCCCCGTAGTGTTTTCTTTTGAGTCTTCTCTTCTCATCTCATAACACTTCTAAGACACTTAATAAATATAACGAATATTGCGCTCGAGCCTTAAGTGTAGGAAATAAAGAATGAGGGGTCTCCCCTCATCTTCTAGAGTGTTTAGCATACGTCCCATTTGGGGGCGACCATGCGATTCACTCGTTCCCGCATGGTAGACTCTAGTGCAATGTAAGTTACGAACTAACTTCAATCCACTTCTGTTTAAAAAACACAAAAACAAACTCAAAACCTTTTTCATCCTTCGGGATCGTTAATCTCAAACCTTTTTTTTTCAGAAAGGGCACGTTACTTCCGCCTCGTCGCAAACAGGCATCGACCCTAACTGCCGAACGCGAACTTAACGTCGCTCATAAAAAACACTAACCAAACTCGTTAGGTCGAACTACGACTGCTCTGATTTCCTCTCTCTAGTCCGATTGAGGATACGTAGGCACGAGACGACGATGTCTTGGCGAGCAACCTCCCCCCTTAGTTCGTGTCCGAACTACGTTGACTCTGACTTTCCCATTGCACGAGGGAGTACGTAGGCATAGGACGAGCGATGTCCTATCGAGTCACTTCTTTTTCTTTTCTTCTTCGTTTCTTCATTCCTTTCCGTTCCCGTTCCTTCTCGTTTCCAGTAGCAGTGGAGCTCCAGATGACGACACCCTTTGATCGAGATAACAAGCGTGGATCCCGTCGAGTACGATGGACGTGTTGGGTGCTAACACCTTCCCTTCGCGTAACCGACTCCCTTACCCGTTTCTCTTGGTCGTGAGACCATGCTTTTTTCCTTCCCTTCAGGTTTACGCAGTGTTTCCTTTCCCTCTCTTGGGATAAATACACATTGTTGGCGACTCTGTTTTTCTGCGCCACTTTCGCGTTTGTACCATGGATGCAAATCCTCGGGAGCGACTGGCATATCTCATCATTGTTTGAGGGGATACACATCATACTCAGAGGAATTTGGATTTGGAGGATGTGTTGATTCTTCCTAGACTGAAGGCCCCAAAATTAGGGTTTTTCATAAAATCAGTTTATTTCTGATTTTTGGGCAAGACTCGATTTAATGGTATTCCCCATGTCCTTAAATGTCTAAGATTGAAGGATTGTCCATCAATTCAGTTCATAAGAGTTTCAATTGATCAATTGAATGAAAATCAGGAGAATTGGGGAAAAGTCAACTGTGCAGAGGAAAAAGTCAACTCCTGACTTTTTGAGGTCAATTTCATGTTCCCCATTTCAAATATGATCATTGGTGAAGGTTTGATCAAGAAATATCAAGGGATTCATCAAAAATAAGAAATGTACAAAGTTGCCAAAAATAGAAATTAGGGTTTCCATTTATGGCAAGTTTTGGCAAGGTGAGCACCCAACTTTAGGGTATTCTTTCTTCATGTTTCAAGCTCCAAATTGAAAGTTTATGGAGGCCTATCAAAAGTTCACATTCCAAGCTTCAAAACCATACCAAGAACATGTCCATTGGATCAAAATTGAGAGAGATATGATCAATTAAAGTTGAGACAAATCAAGGCAAATTGGCAAGTCATGACTAGTCAGCGCACAGTAATTTCAACAAACACTTGGTGTGCATGTTTTGTCCAAGTTCAAGGGCAAATTTCTCCATGATGGAGACTCCAAATGAAAAAATGTTCAACATCAATCTTGTTCCTCTTGATCTCCGCTTCAACTTTGATGTTGGAGAAATTTTCATATGTGTAGTACCCCAAAATTTGCCTTCTCTTTTCTTCATATCTTTTAGCATGAGCTTTCATTGCATTGTATTGCATTCAAGCATAGAAAAATAAACATCAAGCATTTAGTATGGCATCTTGCATAAGGGCATGTGATCAGGTGATCCTCTAAGGTGTTGATCATCCAAAGCTAAAGAAGAAGACCAAGTGTTTCTCACAAGTCTCAAGGATCTTTTACATCATGTATCATCTCCATTTGATCTCACAAGTCATTGAAAGAATGGAATTCACCAAGAAGATTGGGAAGTGCATAATTTTCTACACAAGGTAGTCCAAAGTTGGGATCTGACCCTCAAATGGGCAAGCTCTTTGAGTTTTTATCATCTCTAAAGGGCATATCTCATCATTGTTTGAGAGGATACACACCATATTCAGAGGAATTTGGATTTGGAGGATGTGTTATTTCCTCCTAACCAGAGGGTGCCAAATTAGGGTTTGACCTAAGATCAGTTTATCTCTGATTTTTGGGGAAAGGCTTGATCTCATGGTATTCCTTATGTTCTTAAGTGTTCATGGATGGAATCTTGGTCATTAATTCATGGTGAAGAATGTTCAGTGGATCAGTTGCTTGTGAACCAAGAAAAGTCAACTGTAAAGGAGAAAGTCAACTGAGGAATTTTTGAGGTTATTTTCATGGTTTTCAAGGTCTCACATCCTCATATGGTCTTCAAGGGTCAAGTGTCACATCATTCATCAAGAATCAAGAGTTTGTGCAAAAGTTACTAAATTTGGAAAATGACCTATAATGAGAACTTTCCATTTTTGGCAATTTTTCCACCACATTCAACTTGACTTTTCATCATAAAGGAAGCTTCACATGAATTTTCCTCCAACATGAAAGTTGAAGATCCTTCTCTCCCATTTCCAAAAAGTACTAGAACATCTCCATATCATTTGTGGAACTCTAGTTATGGTCAAAAGATGGCAAGGTGCATTTTAAGGTTTTCATATGGTTCCATTTTTCACCTTTGGCATTTTGACACAAAAGGACTTGTAATGTTCCCAATTGCTTCATGTCACATTACAACATCAAAATACAAGTCAAGAGGATCATTTTTGGGCTTTTGAATCAAGTTATTTCATGCCATATTTCTCATTATTTTCACAAAGTTCAAAAATGCAAATTGATTCAAAACTCACAAACCAAGCAAGTGCGAGGCCCAAGTTCAATTCAAATGGGATTAGTAAGTAAATTGGAGGTGAATCATGCTGATTTCATGGGATGTGCACGTGTGAACAAGGGTGTACAACACAAAATGCAAAATTGCAAATTCACCCAAATCTCATTAACCAAAGGTTTAATCACTTGCTAATGACAATCAGTGGACTAATGGAGAGTATATAAGCTAACTCATGTCTCCAAAATTAGGTCATGCATTCATTTTGGCTCAGAATCCATTTTTCACTCTCCACTTTCTCTTTTTCGATTCTCCCTCTCCACAAGGTTTTCTTGAGAAATTCTTTCATGTTCATGATCAGTGAAGAGAGTAGAACAAGAATCAACCGTCATTTTTAGCTGAGAGCAAGGTTTTCACCAAGTTCAGTTCAAGAGGATCCAAGTTCAAAACTCAAGATCCAGACCATATTCAAGCTCTAATTGCATTTATTTTGCAATTAGAGGTTCCTAAGGCTAGATCTGCAGCTTATCTCTGGTTTTCTAGGAGTATTTTAAGCTCTTCAAGATCTCAGGTTGGTGAACTTTTCATGCTCTTAGAACTTGAATTTTAAGTGTGCATAATGATCTATGAGGTTCACTGAGCATGATGATGTGTTTTGTTTAAAATTTGGACGTGTGGATTGTGTGTATTTTGAGTTTGAAGTTTTGGATCTAAACTTTCTTTCCTTCGATTTGCATCGTATGTTGATTGTTTGTTGAAATGAGCATGATCTTTGTGATCCTCATGATTTTCTGGTCAATTTGATACACTCATGAGCAATTTCTAGAGATTTTCACGTTGAAGCTCACCGGAGAAGGTGACCGGAGTTAGGGCTCCGGCACCTGGTCTTGTTCAGTCCGGCGAAGAGGTTGGAGGAGGAAGACGCAATCACGGCCGTTCGTGTGTTTGATCCAATGTTCCACATGTTACCACGTTGTTTTAATTTCTGATTTTATTTCAATGTTCGTGTGTGTGCTTTTCCATGCGTATTATGGTGAACCTTTAATCTTAGCCACTCATCATGCTTACTTTCTATTTGGTTGATTGATTCTGATGTGTTTGATTAATCGTGTGGCTATATGTTTGACAACACATTAAAAATGCATGTGCCTGTCACGTGAGTCTTTATTGTGTCCAGAATGATTAGGTGTGTGTGTGTGTTCTTTGTTTACCATGTGCATGTGAATCATAGCCCTTGATCTTGCGTACTGTATTGGCTTGTTGACTGTGTATCTTGCGTTAGATTGATCATGTGGTTAAGGTGAAGTCAAGTGGTTGATTGAGGGTTTTTGTTTTTTGTTTGGCTGCGCAATATGTTTTATTTGGACTGGACCTACTTTCCACACCCCCTTGCTGAGCCCATTTGCATTTTCAACGTGTTTTTGTTGCTGTATGCACCCCTCCTTGTTTATTTCTTTCATTTTATTTTCATTAATTGTTGCATTTGCATTTTAATTTTTAAAATCATTTTAATGCATCCAAAAATTACCAAAAAAATCATGAAGCATGTTTAGCATTTTATAAAATTTTTACAAATTTTATTTTCTTATTTTATTTTATTTTTGGTGTCTTAATTAATTGTTTAATTGATTTTCTTTTTGAATTGTCTCACATGTGCATACTTTGCATTGTAGATTTTATTTCTCTTCATCTACAACACATTTTCAACTCATTTTTTTGCATTTGTTATATGACATATTGAAGTGCATAAAAAAAATTTTGTTTCATTTTTAAAACGTTTTCATATTGCATTTTAGTCCCTCTCTTTTACATATTGGTGCATGTTTCTCACTTGATTTTTGCTTAATTGTTTGAGTTGCTTAACTTGTGAATTTTTGTGAGATCTTTTAGCATGTGATTATCTTCTGAACTAGATCATTTGAGTTTAAATTTTACAATTTCTGAATGTAATATGATACATGTTTGCTTATTTGTGCTTAAGTGACTTATGCATGATCATCTCTTGACATCTCTTTACACAAGTTGATTTGCCATGCTTAATTGATTGGGTTCCTTTGTGATTCTTTGAATGAGCTTTTGATATGATGTTTACCCCTGGTTGAAGTCCTTTGAGACTAAATTTTGCAATGTGTGGATCATGTTTGAGTATGTTTAAGTGTTGGAACTTTGTCCTCTTTTTGAAGTTTACTTTGGTGCATGTTTTGAAAGTGTTGATTGATGTTTGGACTTGTATGACTTGAGTTTAGTTTTGATATGATATTGATGCATATGCTACTGCCTCTTGAGTTCTATACTTGGTTTTCATGTTACTTGAGCATAGTTGAATGCATTTGGCTTGAATTGTATGATAAATATCATTACCTTTCCTTTTGTGAACTTCTTTGGATCTTAATGCTTCATGTTTTGAATCATTTTTGCACACATGAATTGTTGATGATAATATGATCTTGGTTCTGACTTGTCTTCATCTTCATCTTGCCTTTCTCATTTCATTTTGATATGAAGTTCATGTATGCTTAATTGTGCATTTCATACAAGTATGCTTGCATTCTTTCATGTTTATCTTTACATGCTTACTTGAATTATTTTACATTGATCTTTGAAGCATGATTGTTGATTTGAGTTGGACATTTATGATATGATGTGCTTGCTGCCACTTTTTGTATCTCATCTTCCTTCTTCTTCTTCTCTTTTCTTCTCTTTCACTCTTTCTCATCCCATGAATCTCAAGACTTGTTCAAGTCTTGGATTCTTTCCTTTAGAGCTACCTAGTCCAACTTAATTTTTTATTAAGCTTGGAGTAGGATTAGCATTAGGTTTTAGGTAGTCTTTTCTCCTAAACCTCACTAACCATAGGACATCCATGCATGATAACATTAGGACTCTTAGTTTCCCTTTAGAGTTTCCTTCGGGTTTTCTCTCTTCTCATCTCAAAATAAAAGTAAAAAACACGTAATAAAGGTTAACGTGTATTGCGCTTGAGCCTTCTATGTGGGAAGTGGGGAACGAGGGGCTTCCTCTCATTCTTCTAGGATACCTAGTATACGTCCTGTTGGGGACGATACGCGAAGTATTTGTTCCTGTATTTAAGACTTTGGTTCAATGTAAGTTACAAATAACTGTAAAAGACACTTCTTGTTTAAAAAACTCCAAACCTACAATAACATCTTTCTTTCGGGAATTCTTTTCTCATCTCACGCACTCTCAATGTACAAACGTGCTTCTTCTCGTTCTCTTGCAAGATGGTAACGCACTCGGACCAGTGAGCCTGCAACACCAGAGCTAAAACGTTAGCCGTTCCCTAAAAAACACAAACAAAGCGACCCTCGTTGAGGGGAACTACGTCGCTCTGATTCTCATATTCCCGATGAGATACGTAGCCTGTGGGGTAGGGCCCATTCGAGCACTTCTTTTATTTTCCCTACATTTTTTTCTTCGCTCCTTTCCGTTCTCGTTCTTTTCCTTTCCAGTAGCAATGGAGCTCCAGACGACAACACCCTTTGATCGAGATTAGCAAGCATTGATCCCATCGGGTACGATGGACGCGTGGGGGTGCTAATACCTTCCCTTCGCGTAACCAACTCCCAATCCCAGTTCTCTTGGTCGTGAGACCATGCTCTTTCCTTTTCCTCAGGTTTATGCGGTGTGTCCTTTTCCTCTCTTGGGATAAATACACATTGCTGGCGACTCTGTTTCGGTGCCACTTTCGCGTTTGTACTTGGATGAAAATCCCGGGAGCGACAATATGATCAATGTATGAAGAGATATGTTGGATCAAAGTGGTGATCCAAACCTGACTTGTTTCATAGGCCATGGGCCAGGCACGAGTAGGGCAAGATGCATGCTCAAGTCAGTTGCAACCAAGTGTATTCATCATCATTTTTAAGCTCCTTTAGGGATCCCATTACAATTGTTTTCCACATCAATGTTGTTGTTCTCCATCCCCTCTTTCTAAAAACCTCAATAACTCTTCATTTCATCCATTGGCCATGGAGATACAAGGTTCCAAAGACCATCTCATGCCAACTGATTTCTTCCATGCCAAGCAACCAAATGCAATACAAAATCAGGTGTATTGTTGTGATTATGTCTTCATGTGCATGTTTCATCCCATGTCATCAAACTTTGCCTTTTCAAGCCAAGCATGCTCTTGTACATCCATACTTTAACCTTTCATTCTCCATTTTCAATTCATTCACTTCACAACAAACTTAACTAGAGTTCTAGCCATCAACCACAATAGTTAGGATTTAACTCACCATATAAAAACCATTCCTAACAGAATTTGCAACCAACTTGGATCATTTCTTCGTTCTCCTTCACTTCATACTCTTCTCTCTCTCTAAATCTTCTCTCTCAAGCTTGCTCTAACTGAAGTTTCTTGAAGATTCTTCTTCAGCATTCATCATCATCATCATCAACAGATCCTTGAATTGGTGGTATTGGATCTCCAATTTCATCTTCTTTCTCAAGTTTCACTCAAACTTCACTGATTCAAAGCATTGCTTAAGCCTTTAATTGCCTCAGTCTCAAGTTCAAGTGCATAAGGAGTCTCCTCTCTGGTATTCTTTGGAGCTAAAGATTCATCAAAAGTACAGGTTTCATTTCAAATTTCTTGCTCTCTTTTTGCTCTAATTTTACTTGTTTTTGCATTATTGGAGCTCAATAGGAGCCATGTGAACCTCCGGCTAGTTGATAGGCACCTTAGGTGCTTAGTTGAAATTTCTAGGGCAAAATGTTTCCCTTCGATTTGCTTTGTGTGTGAACTTTTTGTGGATTTGGAACCTGGATTCATGATCTATGTAACCTGAGGATCATTTTGGTGTATCGTTTGCCAATTTCTGGTAGCCTGTAACTTTTGGAACGGCGGTGAGTGGCCGGAGAAGATGACTGGAGTCTTCTCCGGCCGATGGTGTAGGTCACTCCTCAGATTAAGTCCTAGCCATTAGATTGTTTTGATCTAACACTTCTCATCATGCCAGCGCATTAATGAGCATCATCCCTTGCACGTGCTCATTTTTTTGAATTGTTTGCTCATGTGTGTTTGGTGTATCTTTGCTTATCATGTGCTCTCATCATGACGTGTTTGAGTTGCATACTTTGACTGATCATCATATGTTGACTTGATTTGATGGCTCAGGATGAGTCAATGTATTGACAAACATCCATGGTATGCACCTCTCTGGCCCACGCGCTATTGGGCTGGGTTATCTAATGTTATTCACAACCCTGAATTGAGCCCAATTACATTTTTCAACAGCGTGTTTGCTATCTGTGCACCCCCTGACTCATTTCTTTTATTTCTTTAATTTTCTTTTCATACTTGTTTCATTTTTAATTTTTAAAAATACTTTTAAGCATCCAAAAATTCCCAAAAAATTCATGAAGCATTCCAATACATTTAATTAATTTTTGATTATTTTTATTTCTGATTTTAGCATATTTTGGTATTTTTCCATGAATTTCCATTTAATTTTTTTGTATGAATATCTATTCATGACACATGCTTCATTCTTGAATTGCTTGATACACCTATGACCTGAATTTTCACATGATAATTTATACATGCTTTAATGACATCTTGAGGCACTTCGTGAAATTTTTGTGGATTTTTAGAAGCATTTTCATTAGCTTTTGAATGCTATCTTTGTACCTAATGTTTGTGCCACTTAGGTAAACTTGTGAGGCTTGTTTTAGTATGATCCTTAATGAGTTTTGACCCATTCTTTTGAGACATGTTTACTTGTTGTTTGCACTCTAATTCACTTGCCTTCTTCAAATTTGCATGTCCTCTTAATATGTCCTTTGAGAATTCATAAATGCAACCTTGTTTGTGTGAATGTTAGGGATCATATGCTAGGGTGTTGATGTGCATGGTATGCAACCCTCTTTGATACTTGTTGAGACTTCTTGATACATGTTGTATGAACATTATAGGTCACTTTTCTCATGTTATAGGGCATTCATAGTTCATCTTTACATGACTTGTATGCACTTATTTGAACTTAAAATGTTTTGTGAACTTGTGCATCCTTACTTGTTCTTCTTTGATCAATTGTTTACATCAATGCTTGTATGATCTTGTGCATCCATGAAAACATGATTCCAATTCTGTTTGTGATCATTTTCAATCATATTCCATGACTTCTAACATCATCTCACATGTCTCTTAACTTCATGAACACATAAGAACTTGTTTGCACCTAGTTTGTTCCGCATCTTCAATGTGCTTTAACATGACACTTGTGTGGACTTTATATGATCATTCTTGACTTCTAAATGTCATTTCAAATGTCATGTGCTACTGACTTGCATTCATTTACAATCATGTTCATCTTGCATATTCTTTTCTTGCTTGCATTACAAGTATGCTTATGTATGAACTTGAATGGTATTTGACTTCACTTCTTCATACTTAATCAATGCTTGCATTCATGAATTACATGTTATCTTAATGACATATCTATGCCTTAATAAATGTCATTCACTTATGACTTTGATGTTTACATGTGCATTCATTCATGATTCATGAACCATATGCATTCATATTACATAGTTTGTACACAACTTGCATTTGTGTGAACTTTTGATGCATAGTTGGACATTATGTGCTTTCATTTGGCATGCTTAATTTGGTAAGGACCCTTGACATCTACCTACTGACTTTGGTTGTTCCTTAACCCTTAGGACCCCTTCCTTTTAGTTTGAACCTTGCTTGCTTCTTAAGTTTTTTTCTTAAGACAACTAGTTTTGTTAGGTTTATGTTCTAGCACTTACATTCATTTCTTTTGATTATTTTGTGCTAACCTTTTGTGTAGGGGCAGAGGTAAGACATATAAACATGTGGATGCTTATCCATGTTCATCCCTTCTTTCATCTCTCATCTATTTTACTTCTCTTTAGCCTTTATGTGTTGGATTACATGATATAATGCTTTGTCTACAACTCTCTCACACCCCTTTGGGATCCTAGCTCATCCTTAATTTTTTATTAAGGTGAGGTAGGATAAGCATTAGGTAGTACTATCCCTCTCTCTTATTTAGACTTAGGTTACTCTTAAACCTCAACCTTAGGGACATCTTTTGCATGACAACTCTAGGATAGAATTCCCCTTAGTGTTTTCTTTTCAACTTGAGTCTTCTCTTCTCATCTCATAAGCTTTCTAAAACACTTAATAAAGGTTAATGTGTATTGCGCATGAGCCTTATATATGGGAAGTGAGGTATGGGGGGTCTCCCTTCATTCTTCTAGGGTACTTAGTGTACGTCCTGTTGGGGACAATACGCGACGTATTCGTTCCTATGTTGTAGACTTGGGTGCAATGCAAGTTACAAATTAACTTCAATCCACTTCTTGTCTAAAAAATACAAAACAAACTCAAACCTTTTTACCCTTCGGGATCGTTAAGCTTCAAACCTATTTTCAGAAAAGGGCATGTTACTTCCGTTTTGTCGCAAACAGGCATCAACCCTAACTGCCGGACGCGAACTTAACGTCGCTCATAAAAAACACTAAGTCCTTGTTAGGTTGAACTACGACTGCTCTGATTTCTTCTCTCTGGTTAGATTGAGGATACGTAGGCACAATACGACGATGTCTTGGCAAACAACCTCCCCCCTTAGTTCGTGTCTGAACTACGTTGACTCTGACTTTCCCAATGCACGAGGGAATACGTAGGCCTAGGACGGAGATGTCCTATCGAGTCACTTCTTTTTCTTTTCTCCCTCGTTTCTTCGCTCTCCTCCGTTCCCGTTTCTTCCCCTTTCCAGTAGAAGTGGAGCTCCAGATGATGACACCCTTTAATCGAGACAACAAGCGTGGATCCCATCGAGTACGATGGACGCGTGGGGGTGCTAATACCTTACCCTCGCATAACCGACTCCCTTACCCGTTTCTCTTGGTCACGAGACCATGCTTTTCCTTTCCCTCAGGTTTACGCAGTGTTTCCTTTCCCTCTCTTAGGATAAATACACATTGTTGGCGACTCTGTTTTGGCGCCATTTTCGCGTTTGTACCTGGATGAAAATCCCAGGAGCGACAACATACTGTAGAAAATCAGGATGACCAGAGGAATTTGCTCGCTTCTTTCACTTGGCAAAGGAATAACAACCAGACAACGGCTCAAGAGCCCCGGTCAAAGAAAAGGAAAGCACCAGAACCAGCACCTGAGCTCTCCTCAGAGAGGACTCGGGACCCTTTAGTTTAGACATTTCCTTTTACAGCACTTTGTAATCTACTGTATTTCCATTACCGCAATCTTTGAATTCAATAAAACGGGGTTTCCCCACTATTTGATATTTGCAATCCTATTGTCGAAGTTTCTTTTGATTAAATAACAAAAATAATTAATCATTGCATATCATTCATCATTCTCGCATAAACGCATTCTTCTTCCCTGCGAATCTTACATTTGTGTCTCGATTCTAGAGTCAAAGTGTCTCATTCGTACAATACTCGGGCCAATCGACAGAAAAAGATGGATGATCTCGAGGAAGAGAACAGAGAGTTGAGAGAAGAGATCGACACTCTGAAAGAAGATCTGAGAAAGCTTCATAACAACATGCAAGCTCTAGCAGAAGCTCAGATGCAACAACAACGAACTATGATCTCAGAGATCACATCTACGCCCATAGTGGATATGTATGATCCTAGGTATAAAATGCCAAAAGATTGTCCCTGGGGCATGCCACTCAACTATACCCCGGAAGGATATATTCCGCCGATCATAGAAGATCCAGAAACTTTAGCAGGAGCCGCTGGGCCTGAAGGTTGCAAACTTCGCGAAAGCGAAGATGCTAGGGGCATGACAACAACTCCAGAAGGTTACAAACTTCAGGAAGCACCAAGAGTCTCTGCCGTAATGACTGTACCACCACCCGTGGTACACACTGTCCCAGAAGGACAGATTTCCCAGATATCGTTTGGTGGAAATGAAAGTATGTTCGACAGAATGAATGAGTTCTAGGAACAGTTCCTGGAGATGCAGAGAGAACTGCAAGTTATTCGTGGCCAGGATCTATTCGGAAAAGACGCCGCAGAACTTTGCTTGGTCCCCAATGTGAAAGTTCTGCACGAATTCAAGGTGCCCGAATTTGAAAAATACAAGGGTAACTCTTGCCCTCAGAGTCATTTGGTGATGTATGCTCGGAGGATGTCAACTCAGACAAAGAACCAGGAGCTACTGATCCATTACTTCCAGGATAGTTTAATCGGTGCCACACTCAAATGGTACATGTGTTTAAACCGCACTAAGATCGCTACTTTCAAAGATCTAGGCGCTGCTTTTGTTTAGCAGTATAAGTATAACCTGGACATGGCACTGCACAGAGATCAACTCAGATCGATGTTACAAAAGGACAAGGAAACCTTTAAGGAGTACGCTCAGAGATGGCGTGAAATTGCCGCCCAGATTTGTCCACCTCTTGAGGAAAAAGAGATGACGAAGATCTTCTTGAAAACCTTAAGCTCATTTTACTACGACAGAATGGTTGCCAGTGTGCCCAGTGACTTCACCGAGATGGTGGGCATGGGAGTTCGTCTTAAGGAATCCGTCCGAGAAGGACGTTTAGTTAAAGACGCTGGATCATCAAGTAGTACAAAAAGATACGGTAGTGCTCTCCCTAAGAAAAAAGAGCAAGATATTGGCAATATCTCTCTCGGAAAGCAAAGGCGACGTTACCAACCAGTAGCAGCTGTAACTCCTGCTATTAACCCTGCGCCTGTTCCAACGTATCAACCTCAGGTTGCACAGAGCCAATCGATTCAACAGCAATATCAGCAAAGGACACAACAGCCTCTTCAGCTGGCTCGTCCTCAGTACAACAACAACCGTACAATGCGACCACCAGGGTTCGACCCTATACCAATGTTGTACGCATAAATGTTTCCACTATTACTGGTCAAAGGGCATGTCTAAACTAGGTCTCCTCTTACAGTACCGAAAAAACCCGCCTTTTTGGTTCAAGGCGGATCAGACTTGTCCTTACCATCAAGGAGGACCAGGGCATTACATAGAAAACTGTCTCAGTTTCAAATCCGACGTCCAAAAGCTTGTTAGGAGTGAGGTCTTATCTTTCAAATATACGAATCCAAATGTTCTCACGAACCTGTTGCCTCAACACGAGAAAGCTGCGGTCAAATTGATAGAGGGAGAGTCTAACAACAACTATCAAATTCATGATGTACTCTTATTGAGGACCAATCTGGTCAAGATGCATCGCAGACAGAGCGGGTATGGCCATATACCATCTCACAACTATCACCAATGTGATATCTACTCTAAGAACAATCAAGGATATTTTGTGGTGCAGTCAGCTCTACAGGAACAATTGGATCTCGGGTGGATCCAAGAGCATCGAATTTGTGGGGTTAACATGACTTATACGAATTCCAACATCATTCAAAACCACGACATCCGTGCGATGAATGTCAACCTGGTGGCAATGCACTCAAGCCAAAGCTAGTATCATAATCTGCCGCAGCACGATTACAATGCCTGTCAGACTTGCTCGGTAAATAATTAGGGATACTCTTTTGTACAAGAGGCCCTCCAGCGTCAGATGGATCTTGGATGGATCCAGGACTACCATGATAGAAATCCCTATCAGGTGAATATGATTCAAATCTTCAATATTCGCTTGATGAAAACCAGCTTAGTGGAGTTGCACGCTACACAAGTCCAGCTCAGTTTTTTGACTTCGCATAATTATCAGAACTGTAAAGGATGTTGTGAGAGTGACCAGGGATGTGCTCTCGTTCAAAGAACTTTGCAACACTTGTTAAACCACTGGTGGCTTCCGATCAATATGGACGAAGACACGCAACAAATCAGTGTGGTTAATGGGAACCCTACTAGGCATCAAAGTCAGGATGTTCAATCAATGCAAACAGATCTAGTGAGGTTACACTGCATTCAAAGCGGACGTGGCCAGGTTCCACCACATAATTACGAGCGCTGTAGAGTCTGCTCGGAAAATAATCAAGGATGTTACCTCATACGAGCAGCCCTTCAGAGTCAGTTGGACCGCAAAGAGATTCAATAATATTCAGTTTTGGGGTCCATTAACTGGACGCCAGACTATTTCGCTGACCAGATCAAAGATGTGGTTGTAATCTCTGATCCTGAGAGGACCAAGGATGTTTGTACCATCATCCCTCTACTGGACGAATCAAGGGTTCTTAGCCAGGAACTGATTGAAGTTACCTACGACAGTCAGAAAAATCAGAAGGCTCCTGTAGTTATCTATCTACTAGGACCAGTGTCGTACAAATCTGATAAGGTGATCCCTTACAAATACGATGCAACAATAATTGAGAATGGAAAGGAAATTCCATTACCCTCTGTCGTGAATATTGTAGACATCAGTTGAGTAACACGGAGTGGTCGAATCTTCAACCAAGGAGTTGGAGAACCTAACAGAGAAAAGGAACCTCAAACAGAAGTTCCCGATCAACCGGTCTGTCAGTCCAGTGATCCCGACCTTTCAAAGAACAATGATGATATGCTGAAGCTCATCCAAAGGAGTGAATACAACATTGTTAATCAGCTGATACAAACTCCTTCAAAGATCTCTGTGTTATCTCTTTTACTCAGTTCCGAGGCTCACAGGGAGGCTCTACAGAAGGTCTTAGAGCAAGCCTTTATGGAACAGGATATGCCAATAAGACAGTTCGATAGTATCGTCTCTAACATCACTTCCTGCAACAACTTAGGGTTCATTGATGAGGAATTGCCATAGGAAGGCAAAAGTCACAACATGGCGCTCAATATTGCAGTTGACTGCCAAGACGATGCTTTAGCCAGCGTACTGGTAGATACCGGATCAGCTCTCAACGTTATGCCGAAGTCCACTTTAATGCGACTATCATTCAAAGGATCCCCGATGAGGGGCAGTGAGGTCATCGTCAAAGTGTTTGACGGGTCTCGGAAAGCAGTTATTGGCGAAGTCGATCTTCCCCTAACCTTCGGTCCTCATATTTTCCTAATCACTTTCCATGTCATGGACGTCCGGGTAGCGTATAGCTGTTTATTAGAAAGACCTTGGATACACCAGGCTAGGGCAGTCACTTCGACGCTGCACTAGAAACTGAAGTTCATCAGGAACGATCAACTCATCACGGTCTGTGGAGAACAAGCCTTGATCGTAAGTAACCTTTCTTTATCCACTTGTGTACAACCCGAGGAGGTTTTTGGAACTCAATTCCAAGCACTTTCGGTGAGCAATGAGAATCAATCAGAAAAAGGAACGTCGATTTCCTCGTACAAAGATGCTCTAGAGGTGATCAAAAATAGCAATGAAAAAGGATGGGGACAGCTTGTCATTCCTACTGATAACAAAGCAAAGAAGGGTCTTGGTTTTTCTTCAACCTGTACCCAGACTGCTACTAACGATGAAAGTCTTCATCCCATTCAGAATTTCTTCCGCAGTGGAGGTTTCCTTCACCCAGTGTCTCAAGAAGTACATACCATCAACGAGGGAGATTCCTCCGATAAAGATGAGGAGTGGAAGTCCTATCTTAACGAGGACGGTTATATCTCTCAGGAAGAAGTGCCTATGCCATTTTGTTATCCCGCACAGAGTCCGATATTTATACCCAGGTCAGATTTCAGAACGATATACGGAGATTGTGATCCGAAACGATGTCGTGCTCCACCAAACTCATTAGAGGAGGACACTCTGATGAAAGACAGTTTTGACCACGACTATTATGGCTCGTTAGATGGCCTGCCTATCTGGCAGCCGTACCCAGGAGACTTGGGGCAAGAAAATCAGCTAAACAATGAAAATCAGTTGAGCATCATTGAACTGAATACCTGCGTCCCCACAATGTCATGGGACCAACACTCAGGTCATTCATAAAATATCCAGCACAACGATGAATTTATAAAGCTTGCAGGACTAGAATTCATCAACTATGCTTTTCCCGAGGTCAACGTCATCGAGAAGGATAACTCCTCCAGTTCCACAGAAGTATGGGACACCCTAGGACAACCAAGTGGAAAATACGACTATATGGTCAAATACACTGCTCCTGAAAGCTCTCGTATCAGGCTCAAAGACATCCAGCCAACTGGATGGGGAGATTTATCTGAGAGCACAAGTACTATGCAAAATACAACAGAGGAATCCTCCTACGACAACTCTGCCTAGGAGACAGATTCCAATGATCCTGCTCCACCAGAAATCAACGTTATTTCTAAATACAAATCAAGGAAGGTACCAGACTTTGTGATTCACCGAGGATTTCACCGCCAATGGGTTGCAGTCGATGTTCCAAAGATTGTTCATAAGTCAAAGTAATTGTCGTCTTTAATCTTTCACCCTGCCCAGGTGAAACATATGTTTTGATAGGGCTCACCTTCTGTAAATATACCTCTTCGCTTTGCCCAAAGCGACAGAGTTTTGTTTTATAGGGCTGTAGTTTCAAGAATCAGCAAGTTCATAAATAAAATAATTTCGTTTTGTAATTTCCGCATTTATTGCTATTTTCTCTTTTCGCTTTTTCTGAAAATAGTAATCCTAAAAAACAATTCAAATAATAAAAACAAGCAGTTTTCAGAAAAAACACTGCACACACTCTTGCATTTTCTTTATCTCTTATAAAAACCAATCATCACGTTATGCAGATTGCTTATTTTAAACCCCGTTGAAACATACGATCAAATGCCTTCTCCCAACTTTGAATTCCTGGTATTTGGGGCTGAAGAAGAAGTTGACGACGAAATTCCAGAAGAGATCTCCCGATTACTCAAACAAGAGGAAAGGTCCATTGAACCTCACAAAGAGCCATTGGAAAAGGTCAACATGGGTTCGGAGGAAGAGAGAAGAGAAATCAAGATTGGGGCACTGCTCAGTTCAACTGTCAAAGAGAGTTTGACAAAGCTTCTCAAAGAATTTCCCGATGTATTTGCTTGGTCCTACCAGGACATGTCAGGGTTGGATACCAGCATCGTGGAACATCATCTACCGTTGAGATTAGAATTTCCACCAGTAAAACAAAGGTTGAGACGGACTCACCTAGACATGGCAGTCAAAATCAAAGAGGAAGTACAGAAACAGATTGATGCGGGTTTCCTCGCTACATCAGAATATCCTCAATGGTTAGCCAACATAGTACCAGTTCCAACAAAGGACGGAAAGGTCAGAATGTGCACCTGTCTTTGCCAATATATGATTCGTCACACTACTTGGTTAATCTCTAAAATGGATCCGATCAAGTACATCTTTGAAAAGCCTGCTCTCACGGGAAGGATTGCCCATTGGCAGATGTTGTTATCAGAATATGACATCGAATACCACGCTCAAAAAGCTGTAAAAGGAAGTATTTTAGCCGATCAATTGGCTCATCAACCGATTGACGATCAGGAATCAATTGGATTTGACTTCCCAGATGAAGATGTCATGTATTTGAAAATGAAAGACTGCGATGAACTGCTACCCAGTGAAGGGCCAGAACCAGGTTCCCAATGGGGACTTATCTTTGACGGAGCTGTCAATCATTTTGGAAACGGAATTGGGGCAATCATTGTAACACCTCAGGGTACTCACATTCCTTTCACTGCCAGACGGACATTCAAGTGTACGAACAACGAGGCCGAATACGAAGCTTGTATCATGGGTCTCAAAGAAGAAATCGACTTAAGAATTAAGAACTTGGATGTATATGGCGACTCAGCCCTGGTTATCAATCAAATCAAGGGAGATTGGAACACATACCAATCAGGATTAATTCCTTACAAAGATTACGCAAGGAGGTTGTTACCCTTCTTCAATAGAATCGAGTTTCATCATATCCCTCGTGAAGAGAATCACATGGCTGATGCACTAGCCACTCTCTCTTCCATGATTAGTGTAGGTCAATGGAACGACTTACCTAAGATCGACATAATGCGCCTTGAACGGCCCGCTTACATTTTCACAAACGAAGCAATCATCAATGACAAACCTTGGTATCACGATATCAAGTGCTTCCTTCAGAAACAAGAGTACCTACCTGGGGCATCCAAAAAGGACAGAAAGACCCTCAGGAGGTTGACAGACAGCTTCTTCCTGAGCGGTGATACACTCTATAAGAGAAATTTTGACATGCTCTTGCTCCGATGTGTATACAGACCAGAAGCAGACATGCTGACGAAAGAAAACCACGAAGGATCCTTTGGCACACATGCCAACAGACACACAATGGCGAGAAAAATTCTAAGACCAGAGTACTACTGGTTGACCATGGAATCCGACTGCTACAAGTACATGAGGATTTGTCACAAGTGTCAGATATACTCCAAAAAAATCCATGTACCGCCAACACATCTCAAAGTTCTCTCTTCCCCATGGCCTTTTTCCATATGGGGAATCGACATGATTGGCATGATTGAACCTAAGGCTTCGAACGGACATCGGTTCATTTTGGTAGCCATTGACTACTTCACCAAGTGGGTCGAAGCAGCGTCATACGCTAATGTTACCCAACAAGTGGTAGTCCGATTTATCAAAAACAATATCATCTGCCGTTATGGTGTTCCTAGCCAGATCATTACTGATAATGGATCTAACTTGAACAATAAGATGATGAAGGAGTTGTGCACTGAGTTCAAGATCGAACACCATAACTCATCTCCCTACCGACCTAAGATGAACGGAGCGGTAGAAGCGACTAATAAGAACATCAAGAGGATTGTTCAAAAGATGGTTGTAACCTACAAAGACTGGCACGAGATGCTACCCTTTGCTCTTCACGGTTATCAGACATCTGTCCGCACTTCAACAGGGGCAACCCCCTTCTCTCTAGTATATGGCATGGAAGCAGTGCTCCCCATAGAAGTAGAGATCCCATCAATCCGGGTATTGATGGAAGCTAAGTTAACAGAAGCTGAATGGTGTCAAAGTCGGCATGACGAACTAAATCTGATCAAAGAAAAGTGAATCACGGCTCTATGCCACGGTCAATTGTATCAGCAAAGGATGAATAAGGCGTTTAACAAAAAGGTTCGACCTCGCGTCTTCAGGAAATGAGACCTTGTGCTCAAAAAGATACAATATTTTCTCACTGATTCCCGGGGCAAATGGACTCCAAATTATGACGGCCCCTATATGGTCAAGAAAGCTTTCTCAGGCGGCGCCTTGAGTCTTGCAACCATGGATAGAGAGGAATTTGCCTACCCCACGAATGTTGACGTAGTCAAGAAATACTTCGCCTAAACTAAAAAAAAAAGAAAAAAAAACGTCTCGGTGGATTGAAAACCCAAAAGGGTAATCCCGGAAAAAATTAGAGACATAATCAAAAAATCATCCCGGTGGATTGGAAATCTCAAAGTACAATCCAGGAAAAAGTTAGGGATACTGGCAAGTAACTATGTCCAACAGGGGAAAATCCCCTAGTAGCAGTCATGTCGTCCATCAGAAAACTCAAGTCAAGGTCATCATCGACGGAAGCTCAGGATGCCCAGAATTGAAAGTTGGTAGAAGGATAGCGGTCGTCATGTTTCAATGTAGCCCTTTTCCCTTAAATTACCATTTTCTAAACTTTGTAAATACTCTATGGAATCACGCGTTTGGCTGATTTCCATCCTATCAATAAAATTTGAGCCCTTGTGCTTTTATTTGCAATTCTTATTTGTTTTAGCTTTACATAACGACATTTTAATATGATTAACGATTCTTGAAATAAAACAAAAATGAGTTTACTTATTAAAATCTTTTCTGCTTTAAAATAAAGATGGCAATTTATTTTGACTGTTGAACATCGAAAGAACATCGGTCGCTTCTCCCGAAGTAATCGAGCTTCAAAGTGCAGAATCAAAGTACTTCTTCTAAACTAGTGCACCTGAATGAAGGATCAGTTATGTCAGATGTGAATACTCTATCTTACATCCTCGGCAGAGTTCTTACCTCCTAAGCCCGACCAACGGTTGTTCCCCACAAGGACTATTTCTCCTAAGTAAGGCAGAATTGCTATCGCGAACCAGTGATACTTTTCATCTCCCACTGTGGTCGAGTATCAAGTTGTGTCCATCTACTAGTCTGTATGTCGCGTCAGTTTTGTCAGCATAAACATACATACATCATGCATTGTTGATTTACATTCACATTCATATTGCATCACTATCACTCTGGTCAGTCTTATCCCCAAGTGATAAAAGTCCTCTCAATCGAGTTATCAGTTCTTTCCTCTTCAGGAAATGTTGCGTCCGAACAATCTCTCCTCCAGTTTATTTCTGGATTGGAGACCGTCCCTTGACCACTTTGATAACTTGAACCTCTGAAAAACAAGAAGACCGTCGATGAACATCACTCTTCGCCATTGAAGATGATATTTTCGCTTTCCCAGATTAAGGAAAATCCCCAGAGAAAGCCTCTTAATCAGAGATTCGGCAATACAGCAGTTTTTCTCCAAAAAAATCCGCTGACAAAAAGGTCATCAGCACCTCAAAATTGGATCACATCATATGGCATTTCTCCGAGAAGATCCCGAGAAAAGTATGATGTAATACCCCAAGCAGAAACATTCTCTCAAGAGACTCGTTTTCCCCGATAGAGTCGACAAATGGCGTCTCCAACAGATAAGTTTGTACACCTCTACAACTCAGACGAATGGGTTCCCCAGCAAGTCTGACTTCAAAAGTTTTTCCCTTTAAATGACATCTCCCCAGGAAAATTCGGCGAAAAGTTTGAGGAAATTCGCTATGAATAGCGTCCCTTTGTCAAGAAAGTTTATTGACAAAAGAAACTAAGACCAATTCCTTGGTAGGAAACCAGGATCGAGGGGAAGTTTACTTCAGAAACTAAGACCAGTTCCTTGGTAGGAAACCAGGATCGAGGGGAAGTTTACATTAGAAATTTTAGACCAGTTCCTTGGTGGGAAACCAGGATCGAGGGGAAGTTTACTTCAGAAACTTAGACCAGTTCCTTGGTGGAAAACCAGGATCGAGAGGAAGTTTACATCAGAAACTTAGACCAATTCCTTGGTAAGAAACCAGGATCGAGGGGAAGTTTATTTCAAAAGAAAACTGAGACCAGTTCCTTGGCTGAAGACTAAGATCGAGGGGAAGTTTACCTTTTTTAAGCATCATTTCTTAGCAAAAGAATAAGGATGTGTGAACTACCATTCCTAACCACCATCAAAATTTTGGGTATTCCGATATTTAATCCTCTTGCACCCCGAATGCCCGAATACCTTTGCCATTCACACCTTCGGGTCCAAGAAGATTAAATAGGGGCATCTGTCATACCCCAAATTTTCACCACTAAGATCTCCCATCATTGTGCAAATCATCATCACAATATGGATGAACCATTATGCCTCATCAGTCTCCCCAAAGATGGGTGAGCATTCACTACAAACAATAATTAGGGTTTCAAGCCCTCTCTGAGCTTTAGACAAATGATCAATCAAGGAATGACATAATCTTCAACTTGCCTAACCACTCAAACATCCACAAAGGATCAAGAGGACTCCCACATCAAGAATCAAGCACAATGTTGCAGTATTCCAGGTGGATCAAGCCTCAAGATCGATAGTGTCACCAAACTAGGGTTTTGGTCGACCAAAGCCTCCAGATGGAAATTTCCCTCTGGGCATGAGCTAATGCTTCAAAACATAACCTATGATACTCCATGAGACCTTATGGACCCAATAATCAAGTCAATTTAACCTCAGGGGCTGCATTTACCAAAAATCAGGAATTACGGTTTCTTGACCTAATTCACCCCTAAGTTAACTTTTGGGACAAAACACGAGCCAAGACCTTAAGACATGATTTAAGGGTCTCTAATACACCACATTGATCCATTTGCAACAATGGATTGATCCAAGAAGCTTGACTCCCAAGTTTCAAGTTCATCAGAACCACAGTTAGGGTTTCGCGAAAAAAGTCAACTGTGCCTTTAACTTTTGACCAAGACATGCTCCCAAACCATGGGACATGATTCAATACACCCTATAACAACTATGAAATCAATCCATCAAGTTTGATTTAGGTCAAGGACTTGATTTCATAGAGGATCACACAATTTGGAGTTCATCTGATAAAAAGTCAACTGTGCCCAAAAGTCAAAGTTTGACTTTTTAATTTTTTATCAATTATGGTTCCCTAACCCTAAAATGATGTTAATGTGTGATTTAAATCATCATTCATCAAGAAAAATCAAGAAAAGTGGGATAACTTATAAAAGGGGTAACAATAAAAAACTTAGAAATTTTCTAAGTTATGGAACAAAGTGGCTAGGGTGCCAACTTCCAAGGATCATAACTTGTGATCCAAGCAACCATTTGGGCTGATCCAAAGATGGATTTGTAGCTCTCATGGCATACTTTAAAAGTGTCAACTACACCTCCTTCCAATTCTCCATGGATTTTAAGTTATGTAATGGCCAAAATCACAAAAAGTGAAAATGTCACTTTTTTCCAACACTTAGTGAAATTTTCACTAAGTCAGAATTTGTTTCACTTTTTCCAAAATGTAAGGACATTTTTCACTTGGATCCAAGAAGTGTCAAGACAAACTATGATCACACATATGTTGTATCATATGAGAGCTTTCCAAAATGGTCAAGAACTCTATGAAACTCCACTTAGGCCATGAGATATGACAATGGCAATGTGCCTGTAATACCCCAAAATTTGCCCTCTTCATTTTCACCTGGCTTTTATTTCATTGCATTGCATTTGTATATCATACTCATAGCTCATTTCATACTCATTGCTTTAAGGGCATGTGATCAGGGGATTTCTAATGACATTGAGCAACTCAAAAATTCAAACTCAAGGGCAAAGGCTTCTTATGAGCTCCATGAACTTCTCACATCCTTATATGGTGGCCCAAGGGCATTTCAATGAGGGATTCTCCAAGTAGTTAGATCAAGGGTTTGTATTCTTACACTGATGACCAAAACTAGGGTTTCGTGGTTAATGGTCCTAAGCTCAAGGAATTGATTCAAACTTGTTAGCAAGGTTCTTCATATGTCAAAACAAGTCTAAGAATGGATTTTGAGCCAAAAATTCATTGTGGAAGGCCACAGAGGGTTCAGTAGCTTACAGATGAAGTAATCAGTCAAACTGGTCAACTGAAAAGTTAAACTAGGGTTTTGAGAGGTCCTCATCACGGTAATCAAGTCAAGAGACCTTTATTTGGTCTATGGAAGGCTTTTATGATCACAATTTGCAAAAATAAGCTTTGGTAAAAAGTTGCTAAATTTGGAAAGTGACTTATAATTTCAAGTTACTATTTTTGGCATATTTTCAACCAACTTCAACCAAACTTTCCATGATCAAAAATGCTTCAAATGAATTTTTGCCCAACACCAAAGTTGTAGATCTCTCTCTCCCCTTTCTAAAAAGTTGTGGACCATGATCATACCATTTTTAGATCAAAGGTTATGAGCATTTGAAGTTAAAGAGCATTTGGTGTTCCACCATGCATACCACTTTGATACAACTTGCAAAATGCATTCTAATGCATCAATATGGCTTCTAATTTTCCATTTCACCTCACCACACTCCAATGCATCTCATTTAACATCATTTTTGAGCCAAGAATCAAGTGAACCCGTGGATTACATGTTCTTAATTCATCATTAAGCAATTTTACAAAATCACTTGGAAATCACAATTCAATTAATCTTCAGCCCCAAGATCAATCCAAGGGTTCTCCATGCATCAAAAGGAGATTAGTCATGCACTTTTCATGAAGATTGCACGAGCTAAACACCTCATGTGCACTTCTTTGCAAATTTGCAAAATAACCCAAAACTCATTGCTCTCAAGTCCCTGAAGTTTCAAACCCTAAACAGTATCATCTACACACTATATAAGCTAACTCACACGAATTTCTCAGCGGCTATAATTCATTTTCACTACTTTTCAAAGTTTTTGCTCTCAAATTCCTCTCCTTCGATTCTTCCAATTCTTCAAGTTACTTCCACTTTTTTTGGTTGATTCGTGATCAGTGAAGTATAAAGAAGAGGGATCCACCATTGTTTTGAGGTTTAAGCAAAGAATTCATCAAGTTGAGTTCAGATCTTCAACTTTCAGATTCAAGGATTCAGGCCAATTTGAAGGACTAATTGCATTTATTTTGCAATTAGACGGTTCAAGGAGTTGATCTGCAGCTTATCTTGGAGTTTCTTGGTGAATTTCCAGTTCTGCAAATCTCAGGTGAGCTCCAAATTCATGGATCTGGAAATGATTTTTGTTGTGTGTTTAATGTTCATCTTGATGTGCTGAGCTCATATATGTGATTTTGAACGTGAATTATGGCTGGAATTTGGATCTGAAATTTTCAGATCCAAACTTGTTTTGTTCGATTCTTAAACTATATGCATGCTAAATGATTTTGAGTGACATATTTGTGATCTACGTGAGATGCTGATCAATTTGATGTATGATTTTGTGATTTTTGTTGCCGTTTGAAGTCTGATGGCCGGAGAGTGGCCGGAGAAGACGACCGGCGCTTCTCCGGTCGGTGAGGGTTTAATTAGGGTTTAGGAGTTTCCAGATTGAATCTCGTACGTTAGATCTTGATCATGTGGTTGTGATTTATTTGATTAGGGTTTAATAAGTCTGATTAAGTCATGACCGTCCGATTTCATTTAAATTGTGAGTTTGAATGTGAACCACTGGATTGATTACTTTGATTCGTTTGACTGAGAGTGTAAACCATTGGATCTGGAGACTTTTGTTTGACTCAATCTAAACCGCCCGTTTGTTTCTGAATGTTATAAGGCGCTTGGGCCTTTTTGTTGTTTGCACCTCCATTTCTGAGCCCATGTTCATTAGCACGCGTATGGATTCATTAATACACCCCTGGCTTCATTTCATTTCATTTTTATTTTCTATTTTCATACCATTTCATAATTAATTTTTAAAAATATTTTCATATACTAAAAAACTCCAAAAAAATTCATCATGCATACTCATTCATAAAATTAATTTTTCACATTTTATTTCATTATTTTTACATTAAAATTTCATTAAATATTAATTTTCCAAATTAATATTTCTCATTTGCATTTCATATTGCATACTTCATATTGCATCATTTATTTTTCTCATTTGGAAAGTGATTTGATCCTGATTCTTTTTGGGTTGTGTTCAAAACATGTTGAGGTATGTTTGAGATTTTTGGGATGATTTTTAGGTCCTGTTTGGATGACTTTTGATGTGTTGCTTTGAGCATGAATGTATGAAACTCTAATGATGCTTTGACCTAATTGTTGATTGACATTGGTTCTGATTCATTGCTTATGGCTTTGATATGATAATTGTACATGTTTGAGATGCTTGAATACTGAATGACATAATTTTTTAGGCATGTTTGTTATTTCTTTGAAGCATGAACTTTAACTTGTCCAATTTGTGAATATATGCTTCATGTTTGGTTTGCTTGATCATGAAGGCACTTGTGCCATAATTTGAGGTCTTGTTTGAGGATTGATAGCGTGTTAATTGACTTTTGGTTGTGATATTTGAATCTCATCTTTGCATGTTTGATGTTTGCCTTGCACCTTAAGTCACTTGTTTCACAAGTATGAATCATGTTTCACTTCACTTCACTTCTTCTTCTTTACTTCTTAATTGATTGTGAAAGTGTTTGTATGACTTGAATGATGATTGAAGATCATGTTTAGGCACATGTTTAGGATTGTGTCACTTCTGGACTTGGTTTACTTTGTGGAATTTTGACTTGGTTGCTTCACATGATCACTTCCTTGCATCTCGCTCCTTCTTTAATGACTTGAATGATACTTGAATGACTTCTCCCTTTTCTTTTTGACTAATTATGCATGACTAATATTAGAGGTCAGTAGGACCATTAGGTTCTGAACTTGATGTTTGATTTACCTTAGAACTTGTTTCTTTATTGCCTTATGCTTGTTTGAGTTTCATTTTGTCATATGTGAATACTTCTAACACTTTCAGGGGCAAATGGTAAGTTGTTTGAGTGTGGATATGCTTCCACATTCTACCTTCTTCCTTTATCTTTTAATTTTCATACTTGTGTTTGAAGTGGGCTTAGGCCACTTGTATTTCACTTCTCATCTTCCCTTTCATGGAACAACCTAACTTCTCTTGAGAAGTAAGTTGATTCCATTCTTCTTTCTCCTCCTTTCTCTTTTCTTCTCTTTCACTCTTTCTCTTCCCTTGAATCTCAAGACTTGTTTAAGTCTTGGATTCCTTTCCCTTTAGAGCTACCTAGTCCAACTTAATTTTTGATTAAGTTTGGAGTAGGATTAGCATTAGTTTAGGTAGTCTTTTCGCCTAAACCTCACTAACCATAGGATATCCATGCATGATAACGTTAGGACTCTTAGCTTCCCTTTAGAGTTTCCCTTGCGTCGTTTCTCTTCTCACCTCAAAAGGAAAAGTAAAAATACTTAATAAAGGATAACGAGTATTGCGTGCGAGCCTTAAATGTAGGAAATGAAGAACGAGGGGTCCCCCCTCCTCTTCTAGAGTGTTTAGCGTACGTTCCATTTAGGGGCGACCATGCGATTCACTCGTTCCCGCACGATAGACTTTGGTGCAATGCAAGTTACAAGCTAACTTAAAAAACACTTCTGTCTAAAAACTTCAACAAACAACAACGTCTTTCCTTCGGGAATTCTTTTCTCATCTCACTCACTCTCACCGTACGAACGTGCTCCTACTCGTTCTCTTGCAAGATGGTAACGCACTCGGACCAGCGAGCCTGCAACACCTGAGCTAGAACGTCAGTCGTTCCCAAAAAGCACAAAGCGACCCTCGTTGAGGGGAACTATGTCGCTCTGATTCTCATGCTCCCGATGAGATACGTAGGCAGTGGGGTAGGGCCCATTCGAGCACTTCTTTTATTTTCCCTACATTTGTTTCTTTTTCTCTCTCTTTTCCTTTTCCTTTTTCCCGTTCCTTTCCCTTTCCAGTAGCAATGGAGCTCCAGTCGATGACACCCTTTGATCGAGACAAGCAAGCGTGGATCCTATCGGGTACGATGGACGCGTGGGGGTGCTAATACCTTCCTCTCGTGTAACCGACTCCCGAGCCCAGTTCTCTTGGTTGCAAGACCATGCTCTTTCCTTTTCCTCAGGTTTACGCGGTGTTTCCTTTCCCTCTCTTAGGATAAATACACATTGTTGGCGACTCTGTTTCGGTGCCACTTTCGCGTTTGTACTAGGATGAAAATCTCGGGAGCGACAGCTGGCGACTCTGCTGGGGACTCTGGTTGACCTACTGCTGGTCCATCCCTTTTAGCGAGTGAATCCTAGCGCTTGTTTGTTTTCTTTCATAGGGTGTTTTGCTGTGGTGCTTTGCTTTGTTGTATATTACTGTATTGTTGTTTACTATATTTTTGCTTTACTGCTTTACTATTTTTGCAGCTTTTATTGCATTGCATTTCATTTATTACTGTCATACTGGATATTGCTGTGCTGTTCTGCTGCTGGATTTTCTGTTTGCAGGGTGGGTTGGATTCATGAGAGAAAAGCCCAATACCAAGGCTTGAGCATACACCTATGATTAGCGTGGAAAGTAGTGTGACTTGTTTGGCATTTGGCCAGACGAAGTATACATGAAAACTCCACATCCAGACGAGGTTTTCTTGGTAATATTCTGTCCTGTCCATTTGGGGCAGACGATGGAATATAACCTGGAAAGCTGTCGACTCTGGCAACCGTTTCCCGAGAACTCAGTAACGGCACTCCTCCTGAGACGTGATAATGGCAGACCACGCTCTGTGGCAAATCCATTATGCTTATCGATCCGAGGACCCAATACTGGGAACTTGCTATAGGGTTTCCTTTTGGAAAGGAATCAGTGGAAGCACTCCTCGATTGGCGATAGTACTGTACCCCGAGGGATGAATGTACTATTGCTTCTCGACCTCAGTGCCGAAGCTGAAGACTTGCCATAGGATGTTTTCTTTTGAGGGGAATCAGTTGAGGCCTCCTCGGTTGGTGATGATGCCAAACCAGAAATGGTGAACGTATCATCATTTTTCGACCTGAGAGCCCGGGATATTGAGGATCCTCGCCTTTCTAGAACCTACATATGAGAGGGGATGGGTGTTTGCAGGTTTGCAGGTAACCGAGACCTTCAACCTACCTGGTTTCTGGGTTTCTCATCAGTATACTATTATTATCCTGGATTTCTGGCAGTTTGATTGGGTTGTTATTCTGGATTTTTGGGTTTCTGGTATTCTGGGTCTTATTCAGTCAGCATAACAGAAGCAGTTTGAGCATTTTGGATGCCTTGATCCCATGCCTGCATTTTGCATCATCTTTTTGCATTCTGACATGTTTGTTCATTTGTAGGGTTGCATCCTAACTTTGATTCCGGTTGTCTGAAGACTGTCCGTGATGAGTATTAGCGCTGAAGAAAGAAAGAACATCATCCTGTACAAGTTCCCAGAGCTTCATCTAGATGTTGTGCACAAGATCTCGGCTATGGCAAAACCGGAGGTATTGGCGGATTTCAGAGGAGAATATGGGAGGATTCTAAGTTTCGCCCGGAATGTTACCAACTATGAGTTCAGGGCCCTGCACACTCTGGCACAGTTCTATGACCCTCAACTTCGGTGTTTTCTGTTTGCTGATTATCTTTTGGCTCCTACGTTGGAAGAATTTTCTCTCATTTTGGATGTTTCAGTCAAAGAAGGAGCTCCCTTCTATCCTTCTAAGGAGTTTCCTGATCTGGAAAGGGTTGTTGCTGCTTTACGTTTGGATCAGTCACTGTTGAAGAAAAATATTGCTAGTAGAGGGGGTTATCAGGGTTTTCACACGAAGTTTTTGATCGAACAGGCTGCTATTTGTGCTAAGGCTAAGTGTTGGTCAGTGTTCAATGCAATTCTGGCTATGTGTGTTTATGGAACGGCGTTATTCCCTAATGTGAAGGATTTTGTAGACGCGCATGCTGTCCGGATATTCACCACGAAGAATCCGATACCTACCTTGCTTGGGGATCTGTATTATTCGATGCACTATAAGAATGAGAAAAGGAGAGGTGGACCTCTTTATTGTTGTGCTTCAATTTTCTATAAGTGGTTTGCTGACCGTCTTCCCAAATCTGGGGCATTTGAAGACACTAAAGCAACTTTAGATTGGGCAAAGAGATTAATGGGGTTAAGGGCTAACAACTTGATTTGGATCAATCGTGATCTGTTGGGCCAAGAGATCTTGGTTAGTTGCGGAGGTTACCCGAACGTACCTTTAATAGGAAGGAAAGGGGGAATTAACTACAACCCCATCCTTGCTATTAGGCAATTTGGGTATGCCTTAAAAGAGCCGCCAAGAGGCCAAGATGTGCAAGAGTCTCTATTTTTGGGTGAGGAAGCCAATTTGGAGGTGCTGAAAGAAGCTGCAAACGCTTGGAGAGATCGCCATAAGAAAGGAAAGACTTCTTTTGGAAAGTGTAACAACAAAGCTTTTCCTGCGTATGAAGACTGGATTCAGAGCAGAGTAGAAAGTGTACTTTTGCCATTCTGCAGGGAGCCTCCGTCTTACCCTTTGTTGATTGAACCTCCAACCACGATTGAGATGGAGAAGTATAGCAAATTATGGGCTGAAAAGGAGAAACTTCGAGAGGAGAATGGTGAGATGCAAAAGGAAATCTACCAGTTGAAACATGAGCGAGGTGAGGCCGTTCATGTTGCCAAGCTGAAGACAGAGCATCTCGCAGAGAAAGAAAAGGAGTTGGTTGAAGAGATAGCAGCTAGGAAAAGGGTGGGTCAAGCTCTAAAAGGTGTTTGCAAGACTCTCAAATCCAAGAAGGATGACTTAACCAAGGCTTGGGCGAAGATTCACAGGTTCAATGCTTACCGGGATACTGCAATCACAGCCAACAAGCAGAAATAAGATAAATATGTGGAGCAGATCGAGAGTCTGAAGTCGAAGCTCAGGAAGAAGGACGAGGAGATCTTGTCAGGGACGTTCCAAAGACACGCAGTCGAGGAGCGGCTCAAAGAAGCCATAGCAACCATGGAAGAGCTGAAAATACAAGCAGGAGTGAAGAGGTCTAAGTGGGAGTGCTCTAGCTCAGGCAGTGGCCCTCATACGGTGCAAGATCCTTGAAGGGAACTCTACTCAGTAGTTTATACTTTGTTCTTTCTTTGTATTTTGGGTCACCACCAGAATTGTTGGCTGGGACCTCTGCATATTTTTGCTTCAGGCTATTTTTTGGTACCTTGGGTTGTAATTTCTGACAGTGATTCACTCTGATTTATATGAGCAGCAGTTTCATCCTATTTCATCTTTAAACTGGAATCAAGGGGTGGATCACCCTGCGAATATATAAACATGTTTGCATTTGCATTTGCATAAGCATAAACATTTTTTGCATAACAGGTACCTTTTGCAGGGGATCTCTAACCTTTATTTGGTTTCAGGAACTATAGCTGAGAATCATATTCATCGTTACTCGACTCGAGGAAATCAGGCTAGAGCTATGGATCAAATGCAGAGTGACTTGGCTGAAATGAGGGCAAGAATGGACCAGTTCATGACTCTCATGACTGGAATGGCACAAAATCAAGAAAGATTGAGGCTTCTGGTCGAGCGTCCAGAGGGCACGCTTGGAGTTAATCAGAATGGCAATGGCACTCCTCCTCCTGTTGGCAATCCCCCTCCTGTGGGTAATGTGGGTAATGGAAATGGCAGAAATGTTGGTGGTGTTCAGGAAGATGGTCAATAAGACCAATTTACTCTGATGGATGTTGAGATGGGTGCTCCTAATGACAAAAGGTACGATGAGTTGGCTGAAAAGATACGGGCTATGGAATGCAAGAATTCTATGGGTATTGATGTTACTAGTTTGGGGCTGGTACCAGGGGTCAGGATCCCTCCAAAATTCAAGTCGCCTACTTTTGATAAATATCATGGCAATACGTGTCCCCAGACACATATCCAAGCTTATTTTGGGAGGATCTCAGCTCATACAGATGATGAGAAGTTATGGATGCATTACTTTCAAGACAGTCTGGCTGGAGCTTCTTTGACCTGGTATATGAAATTGAATAGAGCTGCTGTGAGAAGTTGGAAAGATCTGGCTGAAGCATTCCTAAAACAGTACCAGTACAATATTGATATGGCGCCCAATTGCACTTAATTGCAGGGGTTGTCACAGAATGCTAAAGAAAGTTTCAAAGAATATGCACATAGGTGGAGAGAGATGGCTGCACAGGTTCAACCTCCTTTGTTGGATAGGGAAATGGCAGACATGTTTATGGGCACCCTGCAAGGGGCATATCTTGAAAGATTGGCTGCTTGTCCATCAACCGGATTTGCTGAGATAGTGATTGCTGGAGAAAGAATAGAGAGTTTGTTGAAGCTTGGAAAGATTCAAGATGTGAGTGGGGCTGGCTCTTCTGGGACGAAGAAACCATTTGCTGGTAGTCAGAGAAGAAGAGAAGGAGATACAAATGTTGTGTTTAGAGGACGAGGCAGAGGGCGTTCTCAGGGTTATCACCAGGTAGGTGCAGTGACAATCCCAGCACCGTCTGTTCAGCAACAACAACCCCAATAGCAGGTTCAGCAGCAACAACAGCAACCTCCTTTCCAACAAAGGTCTAGGCAGAGGGATCGTAAGATTGACCCTCTCCCTTTGACTTATTCTGCGTTGCTACCACAGTTACTCCAGTTGAAGTTGGTTGAGCTCCGCACTATGAGGCCTCCTGCCGCTGGCAACTTGCCTCCTAATTTTGATGCTAACGCACGATGCGAGTTCCACTCAGGTGCTCAGGGGCACTCCATTGAAAGATGTTGGGCTTTTCATCATAAAGTGCAAGACTTGATTGATGCCAAGGCAATCAATTTCTCTCGGCCTCCTAATATTATTCAACACCCCATACCTAATCATGGTGCGGCAAATGTGCATGCTGCGGAAAATGTGCATGCTATCGAAGATGGAAAGCGATTGAATTTGGTAGCAGACATCAGTCAGGTGAAGACTTCTTTATTGGTTGTAAAAGATCGTTTGTTGAAGGGACAGGTGTTCCCGGGCTGTAATCAAGATTGTTCTGAGTGTATGAATCAAGAGAATGGCTGTGATAAGTTGAAAGCGGGTTTGCAGAATCTGATCAATGAAGGATGTCTACAGTTTGATAGGGTTGTGAAAGAGACTGATGAGGTATCAACTGTGACCATCTATTATACTCCCGCCGAGATCTAGGTGCCTGCTAGTACAGTTCCTGTAGCAAGTGTTGTGCAACAAAGACCTAGTCCTGTTACTATCATGGTGCCAGGACCAGTTCCATTTACAACTACACAGGAAATCCCGTGGCACTATGGGGCAGACGTATATTATTCTTCCGCTGAGATCCAGGTGCTTGCTAGTACAGTTCCTATAGCAAGTGTTGTCCAAGAAAGACCCAGTCCTGTTACCATCACGGTGCCAGGACCAGTTCCGTTTACAACTACAAAGGCAATTCCATGGCACTATGGAGCAGACATATATTATGAAGGTAAAAAGCAAGAAGTTGGGTCATCGGCCGGTTCGAATATTGATAATGTGGGTGGTGTAGGTGGTTTTACAAGAAGCGGAAGATTGTTTACTCCCCAAACTTTACGCAGTGATCAAGAAGCTGAAGTTGCTGCAAAACCTAAAGGAAAACAGGTGGTCGAGAGTGTGCCTGTATCTGAAACTGAGAAAAAGACTACTTTTGATAATGAGATGGAAGAGTTCATGAGGATAATCAAGAAAAGTGATTATAAGATTGTTGATCAACTGAATCAGACCCCTTCGAAGATTTCAATTTTGTCACTGTTGATGTGTTCTGACGCGCATCAGGAGGCTTTGTTGAAAGTGTTGAAGTGTGCATATGTGCCATAGGAAATCACTGTAAATCAGCTTGAAGGTGTAATTTCCAATGTTAATGTCAGCCATGGTCTAGGCTTCACAAGTATGGATTTGACTGCTGAAGGAAGAAACCACAACAAAGCTTTTCACATCACAATGGAGTGTAAGGGTGCAGTGTTGTCTCATGTACTGGTGGACACTGGTTCCTCACTCAATGTCTTGCCTAAGAAGGCACTAATGAAGCTGGAAGTTGATGGTTTGATTTTAAGGCCAAGTGAGTTGGTAGTCAGAGCATTTGATGGGACTAAAAGATCTGTGTTTGGTGAAGTTGAATTGCCCGTACAAATTGGACCGCAGGTGTTCAAATCCACATTCCATGTGATGGAAATCCAACCTGCGTATAGCTGCTTATTGGGTCGCCCTTGGATTCATTCAGCCGGGGCTGTTACATCCACCTTACACCAAAAGCTGAAGTATGAGTTTGAAGGACAAGTTGTGACAGTGTGTGGTGAAGAAGATATCTTTGTGAGTCATTTGTCCACGTTTAAGTATGTGGAAATGGACGGAGAAATTTACGAGACGCTTTGCCAATCATTTGAAGCAGTCAATATTAACAATGTGCCTGAGTCTTCCGCTGCACCAGTTGGAGTCGGTACCTCCATTTCATCCTACAAACAAGCTGTTGAGGTCGTCAGAGCCGGCAACGCCCAAGGCTGGGGCAGGTTGATAGAGACACCAATGAAGGAGGACAAATTTGGCATTGGTTATCATCCCTATATGACTTCAGAGGCGGAAAGCAGTGGACCCATCACATTCAGTAGTGGGGGAATTATTTTCACAGATCAATCTTGTGCAGCTACAGAAGATGGTGTTGACAGTGACTGTGACCTGGACAACTGGGTACGCCCACGTGCTCCGGGACAACAAGTGCAGAACTGGTCTGTTGAAGAAGTCGTTCGGGTTACTCTTCAGACATAGTAATTTTTTATTTGTTTTTCTAATCATAATGCATGTCAAAATCTTACGCTCTGCCCAAGGCGTATAAATTCATTTGTAGGGCCACCCTGTTTGCATTTGCAATTTTAATCATCAATAAAGGACGTTTTGCACTCAAATGTTTGTTCTCTGTCTTTCAGTTTTTATTTTTTGCACAAATTTAATAAAATGGCAATGTTTCTTTTTCCGTTTGTTTCTAAAATAAAGCATGAACCCGTTCGTGCAGACTTGATCCTCCGGATTCTATTGATAACGATTTTGCTATGGCTATGAATGACTTTGACAAACCGATTTATCAAGCCGAAGAAGGGGATGAGAAGGATTGTGAACTCCCTGAGGAACTGGCCAGATTGTTAAAACAAGAGGAAAGGGTCATCCAGCCTCATCAGGAGACTGTAGAGATCATCAATATTGGTGCTGAGGACGTCAAGAAAGAGATCAAGATTGGAGCCTGCCTGCAAGCAGATGTGAAGAGGGCTTTGATTGAGTTGTTGTGTGAATATGCTGACATCTTCGCCTAGTCGTATCAAGACATGCCAGGGTTGGATACTGATATTGTTGTACACAGGCTGCCAATGAGAGAAGAATGTCCGCCCGTTAAACAGAAACTTCGTCGGACTCACCCCGACATGGCCATAAAGATCAAAGAAGAAGTTCAGAAACAATGGGATGCAGGATTTCTTGCTGTGACTCACTATCCCCCCTGGGTTGCCAACATTGTGCCAGTACCGAAGAAAGACGGAAAGGTTAGAATGTGTGTGGATTATCGGGATCTTAATAAAGCTAGTCCGAAAGATGATTTTCCACTGCCACACATTGATGTACTGGTCGACATTACGGCTCAGTTTTCAATGTTCTCGTTTATGGATCGTTTCTCCGGGTACAACCAGATTAAGATGGCACCTGAAGATATGGAGAAGACCACGTTCATTACTCCGTGGGGTACATATTGTTATAAGGTGATGCCTTTTGGGTTGAAAAACGCAGGGGCAACGTATCAACGGGCAATGGTAACTTTGTTTCACGACTTGATTCATAAAGAGATTGAATGTTATGTGGATGACATGATTGCCAAGTCGAGAAAAGAGGAAGAACATCTGGTTAACTTGAAAAAGCTGTTTGAAAGGTTGAGGAAGTTCCGCTTGAGATTGAATCCAAATAAGTGCACTTTTGGGGTGCGTTCTGGAAAGTTGCTGGGTTTCATTGTGAGTGAAAAAGAAATTGAGGTTGATCCTGCCAAGGTGAAAGCAATACAAGAAATGCCTGAGCCGAGAACGGAAAAAGAGGTTCGTGGTTTTCTGGGTAGATTGAACTACATTGCAAGGTTCATATCTCACCTAACAGCCACGTGTGAACCAATTTTGAAGCTGCTAAGAAAAGATCAGACGGTCAGGTGGAATGACAATTGCCAGTTGGCATTCAATAAGATAAAAGAATACTTGCAGGAACCTCCAATCCTCATACCTCCAGTTGAAGGAAGACCTTTGATAATGTATTTGACAGTGCTTGAAGGTTCTATGGGTTGTGTTCTCGGTCAACACGACGAGACAGGTAGGAAGGAGCATGCTATCTACTACCTGAGCAAAAAGTTCAATGATTGTGAGTCCCGTTACTCAATGCTTGAAAAGACATGCTGTGCACTTGCATGGGCCGTAAAGCGATTGAGGCAATATATGATTAGGCACACAACCATGTTGATTTCCAAAATGGATCCTATCAAGTACATTTTTGAGAAACCAGCACTAACAGGCAGAATTGCATGGTGGCAAATGGTTCTGATAGAGTATGATATTCAGTACACCTCCCAAAAGGCCATCAAAGGAAGTGTCTTGTCAGACTATCTTACGCAACAATCGATTGATGATTACCAACCCATGAAGTTTGATTTCCCTGATGAGGACATCATGTTTCTCAAAGCCAAAGACTGCGAGGAACCACTCCCGGAGGAGGGGCCAGACCCTGAATCCAAATGGAGATTGATGTTTGATGGGGCCGTCAATATGAATGGATGCGGAGTTGGAGCAGTTCTTATCACGCCGGAAGGTGTTCATATGCCTTTCACTGCCCGAGTAACTTTCAGGTGCACCAACAATGAAGCAGAGTATGAAGCTTGTATAATGGGGATTGAGGAGGCGATTAATTTACGGATTAAGACCCTAGATGTCTTTGGTGATTTAGCTTTGGTAATTAATCAGGTGAAAGGGAGTTGGTACACGCACCAAGCAAATCTGGTTCCGTATAGGGATTATACAAGAAGATTGCTGACATTCTTCACAACAGTGAAGTTGTACCATATTCCTCGAGATGGGAATAGGTTTGCAGATGCCTTGGCCACATTGTCCTCCATGATCAAAGTGCAAGGATGGAATCATGTACCTAAGATCGATGTGTCTCGTCTTGACAGACCTGCATTTGTGTTTGCTGTTGATGCAACGTCTGATGACAAGCCATGGTTTCATGATATCAAGTGTTTCTTGAAAAGTCAAGAGTACCCTCCAGGGGCATCTACTAAAGATAAGAAGACGTTGAGAAGGTTGTCTGGTAGTTTCTTCTTGAATCAGGATGATGTGCTGTACAGCGGAATTTTGACATGGTTCTCCTCAGATGTGTGGATAAATATGAGGCAGACTTGTTAATGCAGGAAGTACATGAAGGCTCTTTCGGTACCCATGCCGGAGGACATGCAATGGCTAAGAAATTGTTGAGATCAGGATATTACTGGTTGACTATGGAGTCAGATTGTTGCAAGTATGCCCGCAAGTGTCACAAATGTCAGATCTATGCAGACAAAGTGCATGTTCCTCCAAACCCGTTGAGCGTCATGTCCTCTCCTTGGCCTTTGCCATGTGGGGCATTGATATGATCGGAAAGATTGAGCCTACTGCTTCAAATGGCCATCGTTTCATCTTAGTCGCCATTGATTATTTCACCAAATGGGTTGAAGCAGCATCTTATGCCAATGTCACTAAGCAAGTGGTAGCTCGTTTCCTGAAACGGGACATCATTTGTCTCTATGGAGTGCCCGAGAGAATCATTACTGATAATGGTTCTAATCTGAATAACAAAATGATGGCTGAGCTGTGCCGGGACTTCAAAATTGAACACCACAATTCTTCTCCATATCGCCCGAAGATGAATGGCGTTGTGGAAGCGGCCAACAAGAACATTAAGAAGATTGTGCAAAAAATGGTGGTCACCTACAAAGATTGGCATGAGATGTTACCGTTTGCTTTACATGGGTATCGAACGTCAGTGCGCACGTCCACTGGGGCAACCCCATTCTCACTTGTATATGGTATGGAGGCAGTACTGCCGGTTGAAGTGGAGATTCCATCCCTCAGAGTCATGATGGATGTCAAGTTAGACGAGGCTGAATGGGTGCACACTAGTTTTGAGCAGTTGAGCCTTATTGAGGAGAAACGACTGGCAGCTGTGTGTCATGGACAGTTATACCAACGGAGGATGAAGTAGGCATTTGACCAAAAGGTGTGTCCTCGGGTTTACAAAGTGGGAGATGTGGTACTCAAAAGGATCCTTCCTCCAAGTACAGATCACAGGGGAAAATGGACTCCTAACTATGAAGGTCCATTCGTGGTTAAGAAGGTCTTCTCGGGCGGAGCCTTATTACTTACAGCCATGGATGGCAAAGACTTTTCATCCCCCGTCAACTCAGACGTAGTCAAAAAATACTTCGCATGAATAGACCCGCTGGACAAAAAAAAAGAAGAAAAAGTCCAGGCAAAAAAGGGCATCCCGGCGAACCACAAAAACAGAATAAAAAGGTTCGGGCAAAAATTAGGGATATAAAATAAAAATTGTACACCCGGTGAGTTGAAAATCCGCAAGGACAACTTAGGCAAAAAAGGGTATCCCGGTAGATTGAAAACCCGAAAGGGCGGTCTACGCAAAAGAGGGATTTAAGCGAACGACTACGATCTGAGTTTATCTGTACTCCATCATCCGTTTCAACAACTGACATTCCAAAGGGTAGAAATCAGTCTGATCATTCCTCAGAAGGCAAGGTCGGGGAGTCTTGAAAACATACTGGCCATAGCAGAATTGAAACTCAGTGGAACGCTGTTTTCACATTGCCATTAGGATAGTTTCTTTTCTCAATTTTCAGCGATCACCTCGTAACAGGGATTGCTTCCTGATGTAATTGCCTATTCTGGGCCTTTTGATCAATAAATTGAATTTCAGTTAAAAGCTTCTTATTTTGTTTTACTGCTTTGTTTGCAAAAACGTCTGAATTTTTGATAAAACATTGCATTTGAAAACATGGTGGCTTCACAATAACCCGTGCAGAAAAACGTTTAGAATTGCTTTGAATGTTGAATAATCCTGGATGGTGGATTCAAACCACGCAATATTCCAGGGCATGTGTGTGTCTTCTTTTGTTGCAGGTAACAGATACAGATGATTTCAAGCACAAGACGAGTGATCACCTTTTCCCACGCAGGAGACGGGTGCAATCATGTACGGCGAAGGGTTTACTTATTACCCTTTTGTCACAATGTTTACTAATTGAGTTCGTCAGGTGGTTGACGTTCGTTCGCGACGTCTCGATATCAGGGAATGGAATTCAACTGGGTATCATTGTATCTTATTAAGTCAATTCTCTCATTCAGTACTTCCAACAGCTACAAGCTTTTCTGTATCTATAGCGGTTGCGAATTCCCCAGTAAAGTTGTTTCGCAGACACCGAAGTTGTGATTAATACCCAGTGAAGTCGTTAGGAGTTTGAAGATGCTTGACCTTCTGTAAAATCCTCTTAGGACGTTTCTCTAGGTAAGTCTTGTATCATGGAGCAGGAAGCAAGTTGTTGACTTTCCCAGGCATGGGGCATTTTGGATTTCCCCAGCAAGAGATATTCTGGGTCTATTATCCCCAGTAGAGTTTGAGGACGTTTGGTCTTCTGTAAAATCCTCTCAAAAGGCATTCCCCAGCATGAGACGCGTTGAAGCAGTTTTTCTCCAGCAGAGTTGATGATAAACTCATTATCCCCAACGGAATCGTCAAACGGAAAGTTTGCCTGACATGGGGCATTGTGGCACTTATCCTAAGCTCAACAGTCTTATTCCTCAGCAGACTACCATGGAATTGCTTTGGGTTTCCCCAATAGATATAGGGACTTTTTCCCAGCAAGTTGCAGTGAAATGTTCTAACCAAGATTCGCATATCCCCGGCAGAGTAGCCCTGATCCCCAGCAAGATCGTATCTCTGGTAGCGGTATCCCTACAGAGTTCAGCTTTGAATCTTGTTAACAATACTCCCCAGCTGAATTGTTTTGTCCCCACAAAGGCTTGTTGATCAACAAAATCTATTCCTCGGCAGAGTGATAGTATATTCTTGCCCCAGTCGGGTTAGAAGGTTGATTCTCCCCACAAAGGATCTCAGGTTTGATAGATCCTCAAGCAGAGTTTTAATGACTTTTCTTCCCTAGCAAGACGTCATGTAAAGAAACTCTCGTCCCCAGCGGAGTTGCTTTGACCAGAATTCATCCCCCAAGCAGATGAAATAATTCCTGGCAGAATCATCACTCCCCTCATATTTCAAAGTCCAATTTATTTTTGGCAAACTTGACAATTCGAAGCAGACGGATTGTTCATTCATTCTCCAGCAGAGATATTATCCTTTCAGGAATCTCCGAGATCAAATCATTGATTGTTGTTCCTCAGCAGAGATGTCTGACACGAATGAAGAGCGTAATCTAATATTGGAATTGCTAAAGTCCACCCGTAGTGTGGCAAGCCAGTAGTCGTCTGGCATTGTTAAAAGAAGTTCTCAAAGTCCAACCGTAGATTGGCGAAAAGTCCATCCAAGGGTGGCAAATCATTGGAAAGTCCAACCGTAGATTGGCAAAAGGTCCATCCAAGGGTGGCAAATTCTCAAAGTCCAACCGTAGATTGGCGAAAAGTCCATCCAAGGGTGGCAAATCATTGGAAAGTCCAACCGTAGATTGGCGAAAGGTCCATCCAAGGGTGGCAGATAATCAGCTAAGTCCAACCGTAGATTGGCAAAAGTCCCCCGTAGTGTGGCATCTCAGCTGCAAAGTCCAACCGTAGCTTGGCAAAAGTCCACCCGTAGTGTGGCAAGCCAGTAGTCATCTGGCGTTGTACAAAAGACATTGTTAAAGTCCACCCGTAGTGTGGCAAGCCAGTAGTCGTCTGGCGTTGTACAAAAGACATTGTTAAAGTCCACCCGTAGTGTGGCAGGCCAGTAGTCGTCTGGCGTTGTGCTAAAAGACGTTGTTAAAGTCCACCCGTAGCGTGGCATACCAGTAGTCGTCTGGCGTTATATAAAAGACATCTTTCCAGTGGTTTTCTTCTCACCAGAGTTTTCTTCAAGCAGAGTTCGTTTGGTTGGGTTTATTTCCCTTTTCTTCTTCCCTGCGGAGTGCAAATTTTTGGGTTATTGTCAGTATTCAATCCCTCCATACCTTGAAAGGCTGACAGCAATCGCTATCATCCGTTCAGGTCTACAGTGATTGAATAGGGGCAGCTGTAATACCCCAAAATTTGCCCTCTTCATTTTCACCTGGCTTTTATTTCATTGTATTGCATTTGCATATCATACTCATAGCTCATTTCATACTCATTGCTTTAAGGGCATGTGATCAGGGGATTTCTAATGACATTGAGCAATTCAAAAATTCAAACTCAAGGGCAAAGGCTTCTTATGAGCTCCATGAACTTCTCACATCCTTATATGGTGGCCCAAGGGCATTTCAATGAGGGATTCTCCAAGTAGTTAGATCAAGGGTTTGTATTCTTACACTGGTGACCAAAACTAGGGTTTCGTGGTTAATGGTCCTAAGCTCAAGGAATTGATTCAAACTTGTTACCAAGGTTCTTCATATGTCAAAACAAGTCTAAGAATGGATTTTGAACCAAAAATTCATTGTGGAAGGCCTCAGAGGGTTCAGTAGCTTACAGATGAAGTAATCAGTCAAACTGGTCAACTAAAAAGTCAAACTAGGGTTTTGAGAGGTCCTCATCACGGTAATCAAGTCAAGAGACCTTTATTTGGTCTATGGAAGGCTTTTATGATCACAATTTGCAAAAATCAAGCTTTGGTAAAAAGTTGCTAAATTTGGGAAGTGACTTATAATTTCAAGTTACTATTTTTGGCATATTTTCAACCAACTTCAACCAAACTTTCCATGATCAAAAATGCTTCAAATGAATTTTTGCCCAACACCAAAGTTGTAGATCTCTCTCTCTCCCCTTTCTAAAAAGTTGTGGACCATGATCATACCATTTTTAGATCAAAGGTTATGAGCATTTGAAGTTAAAGAGCATTTGGTGTTCCACCATGCATACCACTTTGATACAACTTGTAAAATGCATTCTAATGCATCAATATGGCTTCTAATTTTCCATTTCACCTCACCACACTCCAATGCATCTCATTTAACATCATTTTTTAGCCAAGAATCAAGTGAACCCGTGGATTACATGTTCTTAATTCATCATTAAGCAATTTTGCAAAATCACTTGGAAATCACAATTCAATTAATCTTCAGCCCCAAGATCAATCCAAGGGTTCTCCATGCATCAAAAGGAGATTAGTCATGCACTTTTCATGAAGATTGCACGAGCTAAACACCTCATGTGCACATCTTTGCAAATTTGCAAAATAACCCAAAACTCATTGCTCTCAAGTCCCTGAAGTTTCAAACCCTAAACAGTATCATCTACACATTATATAAGCTAACTCACACGAATTTCTCAGCGGCTACAATTCATTTTCACTACTTTTCAAAGTTTTTGCTCTCAAATTCCACTCCTTCGATTCTCCCAATTCTTCAAGTTACTTCCACTTTTTTTGGTTGATTCGTGATCAGTGAAGTATAAAGAAGAGGGATCCACCATTGTTTTGAGGTTTAAGCAAAGAATTCATCAAGTTGAGTTCAGATCTTCAACTTTCAGATTCAAGGATTCAGGCCAATTTGAAGGTCTAATTGCATTTATTTTGCAATTAGACGGTTCAAGGAGTTGATCTGCAGCTTATCTTGGAGTTTCTTGGTGAATTTCCAGTTCTGCAAATCTCAGGTGAGCTCCAAATTCATGGATCTGGAAATGATTTTTGTTGTGTGTTTAATGTTCATCTTGATGTGCTAAGCTCATATATGTGTTTTTGAACGTGAATTATGGCTGGAATTTGGATCTGAAATTTTCAGATCCAAACTTGTTTTGTTCGATTCTTAAAATATATGCATGCTAAATGATTTTGAGTGACATATTTGTGATCTACGTGAGATGCTGATCAATTTGATGTATGATTTTGTGATTTTTGTTGCCGTTTGAAGTCTGATGGCCGGAGAGTGGCCGGAGAAGACGACCGGCGCTTCTCCGGCAGGTGAGGGTTTAATTAGGGTTTAGGAGTTTCCAGATTGAATCTCGTACGTTAGATCTTGATCATGTGGTTGTGATTTATTTGATTAGGGTTTAATAAGTCTGATTAAGTCATGACCGTCCGATTTCATTTAAATTGTGAGTTTGAATGTGAACCACTGGATTGATTACTTTGATTCGTTTGACTGAGAGTGTAAACCATTGGATCTGGAGACTTTTGTTTGACTCAATCTAAACCGCCCGTTTGTTTCTGAATGTTATAAGGCGCTTGGGCCTTTTTGTTGTTTGCACCTCCATTTCTGAGCCCATGTTCATTAGCACGCGTATGGATTCATTAATACACCCCTGGCTTCATTTCATTTCATTTTTATTTTCTATTTTCATACCATTTCATAATTAATTTTTAAAAATATTTGCTTATACTAAAAAACTCCAAAAAAATTCATCATGCATACTCATTCATAAAATTAATTTTTCACATTTTATTTCATTATTTTTGCATTAAAATTGCATTAAATATTAATTTTCCAAATTAATCTTTCTCATTTGTATTTCATATTGCATACTTCATATTGCATCATTTATTTTTCTCATTTGGAAAGTGATTTGATCCTGATTCTTTTTGGGTTGTGTTCATAACATGTTGAGGTATGTTTGAGATTTTTGGGATGATTTTTAGGTCCTGTTTGGATGACTTTTGATGTGTTTCTTTGAGCATGAATGTATGAAATTCTAATGATGCTTTGACCTAATTGTTGATTGACATTGGTTCTGATTCATTGCTTGTGGCTTTGATATGATAATTGTACATGTTTGAGATGCTTGAATACTGAATGACATAATTTTTTAGGCATGTTTGTTATTTCTTTGAAGCATGAACTTTAACTTGTCCAATTTGTGAATATATGCTTCATGTTTGGTTTGCTTGATCATGAAGGCACTTGTGCCATAATTTGAGGTATTGTTTGAGGATTGATAGCGTGTTAATTGACTTCTGGTTGTGATATTTGAATCTCATCTTTGCATGTTTGATGTTTTCCTTGCACCTTAAGTCACTTGTTTCACAAGTATGAATCATGTTTCACTTCACTTCACTTCTTCTTCTTTGCTTCTTAATTGATTGTGAAAGTGTTTGTATGACTTGAATGATGATTGAAGATCATGTTTAGGCACATGTTTAGGATTGTGTCACTTCTGGACTTGGTTTACTTTGTGGAATTTTGACTTGGTTGCTTCACATGATCACTTCCTTGCATCTCGCTCCTTCTTTAATGACTTGAATGATACTTGAATGACTTCTCCCTTTTCTTTTTTACTAATTGTGCATGAATAATATTAGAGGTCAGTAGGACTATTAGGTTTTGAACTTGATGTTTGATTTACCTTAGAACTTGTTTCTTTATTGCCTTATGCTTGTTTGAGTTTCATTTTGTCATATGTGAATACTTCTAACACTTTCAGGGGCAAATGGTAAGTTGTTTGAGTGTGGATATGCTTCCACATTCTACCTTCTTCCTTTATCTTTTAATTTTCATACTTGTGTTTGAAGTGGGCTTAGGCCACTTGTATTTCACTTCTCATCTTCCCTTTCATGGAACAACTTAACTTCTCTTGAGAAGTAAGTTGATTCCATTCTTCTTTCTCCTCCTTTCTCTTTTCTTCTCTTTCACTCTTTCTCTTCCCTTGAATCTCAAGACTTGTTTAAGTCTTGGATTCCTTTCCCTTTAGAGATACCTAGTCCAACTTAATTTTTTATTAAGTTTGGAGAAGCATTAGCATTAGTTTAGGTAGTCTTTTCGCCTAAACCTCACTAACCATAGGATATCCATGCATGATAACGTTAGGACTCTTAGCTTCCCTTTAGAGTTTCCCTTGCGTCGTTTCTCTTCTCACCTCAAAAGGAAAAGTAAAAATACTTAATAAAGGTTAACGAGTATTGCGTCCGAGCCTTAAATGTAGGAAATGAAGAACGAGGGGTCCCCCCTCCTTTTCTAGAGTGTTTAGCATACGTTCCATTTGGGGGCGACCATGCGATTCACTCGTTCCCGCACGATAGACTTTGGTGCAATGCAAGTTACAAGCTAACTTAAAAAACACTTCTGTCTAAAAACTTCAACAAACAACAACGTCTTTCCTTCGGGAATTCTTTTCTCATCTCACTCACTCTCACCGTACGAACGTGCTCCTACTCGTTCTCTTGCAAGATGGTAACGCACTCGGACCAGCGAGCCTGCAACACCTGAGCTAGAACATCAGCCGTTCCCAAAAAGCACAAAGCGACCCTCGTTGAGGGGAACTACGTCGCTCTGATTCTCATGCTCCCGATGAGATACGTAGGCAGTGGGGTAGGGCCCATTCGAGCACTTCTTTTATTTTCCCTACATTTGTTTCTTTTTCTCTCTCTTTTCCTTTTCCTTTTTCCCGTTCCTTTCCCTTTCCAGTAGCAATGGAGCTCCAGTCGACGACACCCTTTGATCGAGACAAGCAAGCGTGGATCCCATCGGGTACGATGGACGCGTGGGGGTGCTAATACCTTCCTCTCGCGTAACCGACTCCCGAGCCCAGTTCTCTTGGTTGCAAGACCATGCTCTTTCCTTTTCCTCAGGTTTACGCGGTGTTTCCTTTCCCTCTCTTGGGATAAATACACATTGCTGGCGACTCTGTTTCGGTGCCACTTTCGCATTTGTACTAGGATGAAAATCCCGGGAGCGACAGCGCCTTGCTGCAAACTACCATGGCTAGGCAGATTTGTGCATTTTGCTCGATTTGAGAAATTTGTGCAAATAACAAACAAGTTTATTCATCTGAATACCTCAGGGAGGGACCAAGGAGGTACAAACACTGATCCATAAGCCTCCCAAGTCTTTGGAACTAAAAATAGCATGCCAAACCTAAAAAACCCTAAAGAGGAGACAAGACTCCAATTTTGTTTTGGAGCATTCAATGGATGCACCAAGGTGGCATGAACTGAGCCATTTCCAACTGAATGAGTCAAGGATGATCTCTGAACCAAGGGACAATAGGCCTGTGCTCTAACCTCTAGTCAATGGCTAGAGGAAACTTGGATTCCTATTGATCAACATTTGCCAAACCTCTGCTGCAGTTGCCATTCACTATTACAGCTAAAACAAACTTGCTCTACTATAAATAGAGCTCATTTGTGCTCAGTTTAAGTACACCAAAGCACTACAACACTTGCTTTCCTCAAAATCTCTTTCTCTAGGCAAAAATGCATTCTTTAGAAGGGTAACTCTGAGTTTTTGAGTTAGAGAGCAATTTCATCACAGCTCATGATGTAAACACATCCAATATGTCATATCTAAGCTGTCCAAACTCTCACAAGTGACCTGTAACAACAAAATCACAAAGTCCCCTCTCAAAACCTCAATATTGGACTTTTTTGCTTTTTTCAAGTCATGTCTTGATTCAGTCACTTTTAAAACCAGATAAAACCTCAAACACACTCCAAATATCATCCTTGAACTGTCCCAAATGGTTCCACACATCCGGAACACCATTTGAGAGAGTTGCTATTTCGGCCACGTTTGCCCCTTTTGCCCCTTTTGCAAGAAAGGGCCAATTTCCATTCCTGAGGTTTCCAGCTGATTCTAATCATCCTAAAAGCTTCTAAGGGATCATTTAAGAGTGTTTAAAGCATCAAAACATTTCTGGAACAAGGCACTTGACAGATTGCCCAAAAGCTCCTAAAGAGGTAAGCATCTCAACTTGAACTCTTTAAAATATGCATTTCTTTGAGGTCCACTGATCATGCACATCTCATACATGTTATATGTGTTGTGTTTGAACCAATTCACCAGGTAATTCATGCCTGTAACAAGAGATAGCACAGAAAATGCAAATCATGGTCTATTTCAAAACCACTATCGGGTTTTGAGGAGAATTGATTTTCTGCAAAAACCACCACCACCATTTGATTCCTTGGGAAATTCTAGGCCAGATGCATATAAATTTTGTCTCCATCCATGGAGAAATGAGGAAGTTACGGCCTTCACGTTTCTGACCAAAAGCCTTGCCTTGCCTTGCCTTGGCCAGGCCAAGAACAAGGCAAGCCTTGAATATTTGTGGCTGGGGTTTGATACACGGATGTATCACCACCCCAATGGTAGGGCGCGCACACTGCACACAAGAAGTCTGGGGTTCGAATCCCCCTCGCCCCAGACCCCTTTTTAATGGTTTTTTCACTTTTTTTATTATTTTTCATATTATTTGAAAAATTAATAACTTCCTCAATTTTAACTATTTTTTATTGGTTATTTTTGCAAAAAATCACAAAAATGGTGAAATATTTTATTCCACAAAAAAATCAAATTTATATTATTTATTTAATATAGTTGGTATTTTTATGAACAAATTCATTTTTAATTGTTTTAAAAATTTTAAAAGTGAATATTCACCTTGAAAAATCAAAACCAAATGAGTTTTAACCCATCTTGTGATTAAAACCTCATTTTTCAAACCTTAACCAAAAATCACAAGTTGTTTATTCAAGCTTATTTGGTGTTTTATCATTTTTTTAATTTTCTTGGAGAATTTACTTTTAAAAATGATGAAATTAGGGTTTTGATTGATTTCACCCTCCTCAAGCATTTTCAAACACTCATGGGCCTCTAATAGAGTGTAAGACCCAATTCCTTTGTAAATAAACATTTTTTGGGCCTCACATATTGTATAAGTCTCTCTATATATTTTCAAAACAAACGGCGCGATCGTCGCCTTTTTAAAATCATTTGGGCATCTGCCTGAATTGTAAGCCCCATCTCCTGTACAAAAATCATCTTTGGGCCTCTAATAGAGTGTAAGACCCAACCCTTTAGTAAATAAAACCTTTTTGGGCCTCAGTGTATTGTATAAGTCCCGATACCGTCAAAAAGTTCGGCACGATCGTCGCCTTTTTAACAAAAATCCTTGGGCTTCTCCTTGAGCTATAAGACCCATCTTTGGGCCTCTAATAGAGTGTAAGACCCAATCCCTTTGTAAAAAAAAAAATTTTGGGCCTCATATATTGTATAAGTCCCTCAACGTTAAAAGAAAAATCTCGGTGCAATCGCCAGTTCAAAATCAAATCATCTGGGCCTACCCTCGTGTTATAAGCCCCATTTATTTTCTTTAAATTTCTTTGGGCCTCTATTAGAGTGTAAGACCCAGCCCCTTTTTTTTAGCCAAAAATGATTTTGGGTCTCAGGTATTGTATAAGACCCACTGTATTTTCAAAATCTCGGCGCGATCGCCAGTTTAAAACAAAATAACCCTGGGCTTCTCCTTGAGTTGTAAGTCCCATCTCTTGTACATAAAAAAATTTTGGGCCTCATATATTGTATAAGTCCCTCTGTACAGTTTCTAAAACAACGGTGCAATCATCATTAAAACTTGGGCCTCTCCTTGAGCTGTAAGCCCCAACAGACTTTTCAAAGCACTTTCTCCTTTGATTTTGAATTCAAATATATGTTGTTATCAAAACTTTCTTTGTTGAACAACTAACAAAACAGCATGGAAGCTCTACAACGGGTAAGTGTTTATCCGTTTTCATTTATCACTTTCATATGTATATAACTGTATTGTGGGGTTGCTTCACTGTAAGTCTTCTTTCACATCCTTTTATATACTTGTCACATATCCACTGTGTAATACTAGTATAGTTATTTAGAGTTTTCCCCGGCAACTACGTCTAGCACTAGGTAAAGCCTTACTGGTCACTCTTATATACAAACAAAACTAGATCCCCATAGGATTTCCAGATACAGTCTTCCCTTCTCTTGGGGTTAAACAATATGGAACAAAGAGAAAGGCAGTATTCTCAGTGAACCTTTTCTCAAACTGTCACCCTTACAAATTGTCAAAGAAACTCTACTCCCCAGAGTTGATCTATTCTCTGTGAATAGCATCTCTTGAGTTTCTTCCAAATTCTCGAACTTTCCTGGAATGATCTCTTCTCTGTGAATTTCATTTCTTGAACTTCTCTTGTTTTAGGGACCCACTGGCTTCCTAAAAGCATCCCCGCCTCCTCTTGGGCGTTGTACAAGGACCCTTCAGCTTCTTAGAAGTTCTCATGCCTTCTCTTGGGCTTAATACAAGGACCCGACGACCTCTTAAAGGTATAAGATAGAACTTAGTCATCCTTTGCTAGAGCATTCTTTCTAGTGTCAAACCTCTTGCCACTTTAGGGTTGATACTCATCCCTTAATACCCGTGCCTCCTCTTGGGAATTGTACAAAAGATAAAACTCTAGACTTGGACAGTCTAAACCCCCTTTGAGTCTCAAAGACATTCTCAAGTTCTTTTCAAACATAGGAAAAAACACTTATCACTCTAAAATCCAGTCTCTCTCATGAGAGTTCCCCACCCTTGGGCATGCCTATGGATCTAATCCTCAGCAGTAAGACAGCCTCCTCTTGGGCTTTGTACAAATGATTCTCCCCAACGGAGCTAACCTTTTCAGACTCTCTTGTTGAGTATAAAAGACTCTCTTGTTGAGTCAATCTCCTTTTAACCTCCATCTCGGGCTTCGTACGAGACACTAAAACACTCTCTTGTTGAGTATAAAAGACCCTCTTGTTGAGTCACTTTCCTTTTAGCCTCCGTCTTGGGCTTGGTGCAAGACATATAAAAAAACACTCTCTTGTTGAGTATAAAAGCGTCTCTTGTTGAGTCAATCTCCTTTTAGTCTCTATCTCGGGCTTCGTACGAGACAGCAAAACACTCTCTTGTTGAGTATAAAAGACTCTCTTGTTGAGTCAATCACCTGTCACATAGACTCTCTTGTTGAGTTAACCTTTTTAGCCTCCGCCCTGGGGTCTATACAAGACAAATAAAAGTACTCTCATGTTGAGTCAAACCTTTTAGCCTCCGTCTTGGGCTTCGTACAAGATACATAAAAGCACTCTCTTTTTGAGTCAGTCACTTATTAGTACTCTCTTGTTGAGTCAACTCTTTTAGCCTCCATCTCAGGCTTCGTACGAGACAACAAATAAAAGGTACCCTCTTGTTGGGTCAATCGCCTCCTCTTAGGCTTTGTATAAGGAAACCCCGGTTGAGTCAATCAACTTTTTAGCATCAAATTTGTGCCTTGCTCACAGCATACAAACATCAACAACTCCTCTTTAGAGATGACAAATTCTCTCTCATCCAAAACCCTTTAGCTTCACATCTTGGGCTTTGAACAAGATACAAATCACCTTTAGCTTCATGTCTTGGACTTTGAACAAGACACCAAAACAACCTTTTTCTACGATCGCTCTGATTTCCCTGTTTCGGGAATACGTAGGCATAAGATTGTAAAAATCTTAGCGAGCATACTAATCAAAAACCCAAAATCCAGTAACTCCATATATCCATCAAAAGCATCAGACCTAACACCTTACCAGAAACCTAGCCCATAGTCTAGACTTTTTTTTTAAGCAAATAACCTTAAAAGACGAACCCCCTATTTTGATAGCATCTGTAAACCAACAGTTTTGACTGTTTAACCTCAGTTTGCGAGCAGGGTTAGTTGGAGACATCTATTTCCTTTCCTTAATCAGCTCAACAGGATAAAAAATGAATCGAACTATAGTACCCAAGCGATCGTGGTTCGAAACCACCAAAAAATCGCGCTACACTTAGATCAATTCAATTATACTTTGAACTTCTAATGCGTATGATCATTTGAGCTTGATTGAGATAGCCTTCAACCTTTTTCTTCTTTGATAAACTTTTGTATTTATCAAAATCAATCTAAGATAGATGGTGGAAATCTTCTTCACAATCTCCTAATTTTTTATGATGACAAAATAATTGATGGGAAGTTTTTGTATAAAAATTGATACACTTAATCTCCCCCTATATTGGATATCTTCCCTTATCTTGTTCAATTTATGCATTGCATTTGGTATTCTAAAAACCAAAACAAAAAACAACCATCTCTTTTCCCCCTTTTTGACATTTTCAAACAGAAAAAAATAGAATCCATAGTAAATCAGTATAAGGGAAATGATATATAAGAGTACTTATTTTTTTCACAATGATTTGATAACAAAGATGATATTAAAGTTGTTGCTTCTTCAAATCAGCTTTCATTTAATGAAATTTTTTGAACTACCATATCATATGGTTTTGTATCTTGAAAGATTGATCTTGATTTGACAATACTAGCATATGATCTTAAGTACCTATAAAACAATTAATAGTGCTTAGGTACCCAATATTCCCTGGGTCCTCTTGGGTTAGATTCTTTTCTCAACCATACATACTCGCCATAAGTGATACCATAATTTCTTATGTAGAAAGTATTAGAAGTATGGATTTTCACATTACAATAAAAAGAAGTAGGTCTAAAAACATGATTCCTTTAATTGACATAAAAGTTATTTCTATCATGAGGCCTTTTATGATGGTTTACAACATGTCCTTTCTTTGATTTCTAATTGTTGAATTAGTTATTAGTTTTTACAAAGATAGTTTAACTTGTACTAGGTTTATAAAAATTAGAAAAGCCAACTCCACATTTATTACTTGAATATCTTTGACTACTCAACACATTATCCAAGCCAATTTTCACTTTTTCATATTATATAATGAGTTTTTTTTTCCACAAATTTTGACTCAAGAGATGAACAATTATTGCATGCTGAATTTTTTATTAAGTCTAACTCCATTTTTGTGTTACCAACCTCACTTTTTAGATCTAAAGTAGTTCTCTTTTGTTTTTAACATTTTTCTATTGTTTCAAAAATTAAACATGTAATTCATTGAAAGAACTTTGTAATTCATCATATGACGGACTACCATAAATTTCACAATCACTAACCTCATGTTCTTCATCATTTGAATGATGTGATGTCATCAATGCCTTGCTTGCATGATCTTCATCTGAAGAGGAACTTATTTCATTGTCATCTTATGCTACATATGCTTTCTTTGGCATTTTCCCTTCTTGCTCTTGAATTCATTCTTCTTTTGAAGTGTAGGACATTCACTTTTGACAAGATATATCTTTCTCCACATTCAAAGCAAGTAACCTTCCTTATTGGTGCTTCTTTCTGAATGATCTTCTTTATCCTTTCTTTTCTTAAGAACTTTTCAAACTTTTTGATAAGATCATCATCATCAACATAAGTAGACTCATCCTCTTGATTGTTATCATGATTTTTTACTCTAGTCTTTAAGGCAAGACTTTTTGAACTCTTTCCTTCATCTTCATGCCTTTCTAGTTTTTCAAGTTTTATATCATAATCTTGAAGTTTATGAAACAATGCTACAGAAGAAAATTTGAAAGACTTTTCTTTTTCGAAATAGACATTACCTTTGGTTGTCAAGCTTTTGTCAAAGATCTAAGCACTTTTAGATTTAATTCATCATTTTTAAAAGTTTTACCGGGATCCATCAAATGATTTGTTAAATGACTAAATCTATTTACAAATCAAGAATAGATTCATTGGGCTGCATTCTAAACATTTCATATTCTTGTGATAATGTGTTCAGGTTTGATCTTTTCACTTCCACGGTTCCTTTATGAGTAACTTCTAACGTATCCCATATCTCTTTTTTTGTTTTATAATGAGAGATACAAAAGAACTCTTCCATACCAAGTGTTTATTGTGGCATGTTCTTATCATCAACATTCCAAGAACTTTTTCTCCTGGACTTACCAACGCCATTAACATCACTCATGGGAATGAAAGGACCATTTTCAACTGCATCCCATATATCATTGCCTGGTTCCTTAAGATATGTTTACATGCGAATTTTCCAAAAATCATAATGTTCACCAAAAAAGCATGGAGGTTTGTTGCTATAGAAATTATCTTAAAAAAAGGGATTAACAAAAAATATTTTTCTGGATCTAGGAGCAAGTTACCTTAACCTGATCTGATGTCAACTGTAAGTTCATAATGCGCAATCTAGGAGTGGTGAATTAGACTTGTTGGATTTTTATTGATATTTAAGCAAGTTACTTTTCTTTTTAATTTTCTGGTTTATAATAAGATATGTGGGTTGTTTTGAATGATGAATAAAAAAAAATTAAAGTGCAGAAAATAAATAATACAATGATGTATACTAGTCCCCCTTTCTAATCAAGGGTACATCTAGTCCCCCTCACACCCCGTGAGAGATTTTCACTATTGTTAGATATTTGTACAAGCCTCACACTAAGACTTTTCCTACAATCTTCTTATAACAACAAAGAAGCACACCACTTCCTAGATTTAGATCAACACCAACAACTATGGTGAACTTTGAATCAAACCAATTCAAAGGACCTTTTTACAACAATCACCAACAACTTAATGATCACACCAAACAACAATGGTGAAATAACAATATAAACAAAGTATTGAATTTGAGTAATTTGAAGACTTGACTTGAATGCCAAGAATGAATAGTTGATCTTCTCTTTCTCTTGATCACAATCCAAACATATATACTTGAGTTCTCAAAATAAAATAAATGAAACTCATTTCAATGAAATGAAAGTTATGCACAAAGTTTAATTTTTAATGGATATATGAACACCTGAAGAACTTAATTGAATTATGTGCAAACGATGTATGAAAGAGGTAATTTTGAATTCTGATTTTTTAACATTTATATACATCATAAAACACCTTTATAAATTGATGCATATGTTTGGAAACCAGGCCCGGTCTTAGGGTAACGCCATATAGGCATTATGCCTAGGGCCTCTCATTTTCAGAGCCTCCAAATTTAAATATAGGACATGCTTATAATAATGTGAGCTATGGCTAATTAATGAGATGGTTAGTATTTTGACTGTTTTTTTTTTTTATAAGAAAAGATGTATTAAAGGGAGAAAAAGGGGTTCTCCAGCCCAATACAAACGCCAATCAAAAGGAAAACAGACAAAGGGGTGAAAAAAGCACCGAAAGCAATTACAAAAAATCCAAAGGTTGTTTCAACCAGTCATAAAAAGAGCACCTCCTACGACCTATCTCCAACCACCTCCAAGTAACAGTCACAATACTAAAACATAACTCATCAATATTGCAAATATCATTATTAAAAATGATATTATTTCTCATATTCCATATGCCCGACAACGTTCCAAACCACACTAAACAAGCCATATCTTCGTTACTCCTATTTTGACTGTTTTTATTATTATAACTTAACGCGCCTGCATTGCATATTACTTCACTTTTGATGTTGCTGTTGGTACTCACATGACTTGTATTTTATTGTTTTGAAATTTGATTTTTTATCCTACAATGAAAAATAACTAATAAAAGAGCACACCAATCTATTTAATTTAGTTACCCTGACCATGTGAATCTTAATGTTTTATATCATATAGTGGTAACTTGTTCTATTATTTTTTTCATTTATTATGTTTTTTCTCTTGTAACATATTTATTATTTTTAATTTAGAGTATTATTAACTTATAAATTTAAATTAAAAAGTTTAAAACTTAAGAGAAAACAAGAGAAAATATTTGTGGCTTTAAATAAATTTTAAAAAATATTAAATAAATTAACTTTATTATATTATTTTTAAAAATAGATAAATAAATTCAATTATAGAATATGATTTTCATATAAAAATTAAAAAAAAATTTAAGTAAAAATATAGTAATTTTGATTAAATATTTTATAAATTTCTCTTTTACAATCCGCCTTGGGCCTCAACATGTGTTGGGTCGGCACTGTTGGAAACATTACCATGAAGATTTGCAACATTTTAGACTCGTGCCGGTCCAGATAAAAACATTCTTCTTCAGTGGTAACCGAATACTGTATCTGATGTTGTAACCCGTTACACCTCACAAACTATTATATTTTTCATATTTTTCGTACCTGTAATCGGTTACTATAAAACTATAATTAGTTACACCTATTACAGAAATGTCGAATATTTTTTATGATGCTAAACTAAAGTTAAAACATGTTAATAATGCATAAAAGGGTTGAGATGAATATGCATGATATTTTCTAAGACATTTAATTATTATATAATGGATTGCAAATGATACCTTAGATCAATTCCATTATACTTTGAACTTTCAGTGCGTATGATCATTTAAGCTTCATTGAGATAGCCTTTAACCTTTTTCTTCTTTGATAAGCTTTTGTCTTCATCAAAATCAAACTAAGATAGACGATGGAAATCTTCTTCACATTGAGCATTTCACCACCTGATGATAAGAACTGAAAAAGGCAAACACAACCACCTGCAAGAAATGGAAAGAAGCGGATCTCCACCCACCTCACCCTTAATCTAGAATACAACCGAGCGAGTCTTGGTTCCAATCTAACAAGGATAAGAAAGATATTGAAAATGGGAATAAACCAACTTCCACGCCAAGTTGATAATCAACTTTACACAATGATTAAGCAACAAACTTTCTTGACAGGAAATAATTTTAGTTTGCATTTTCCAAATAACCCAAACTATTCGATTCTAGATCGAAAGAAGACCTAATAGAGTGAATAGCCCCTAGATCCCCTAAAATAGAGAAAGGAAGTGGAAGCGGCCTCCCCACCCACCTAAGCACTTTATACCAAATTAAGGAGGCTGCCTCACATTGAACAAACAAATGATCCACAAACTCTACAAAAATATGAACAAAACACAAATCCTCCCCGGATAACCTCAAACCCAATCCTTGTCTGGCCAAATTCTGCTAATTCGACAACCTATATTGTAGTAATTGTCAGGAGAAAACTATCAAATTTAAAGAAGGACAATTCTTCCAAGCCTTATACAACAATTTCCGCACGTAGCCCAACTTACTACCCATCCCGCCACCAGAGCGAAAAGCTTCAAGTAATAAAATCACTGAGAGACCTCTTGAAAGATCGGGGAGCCAAACCCCTGCATCCGCTTGCCCCTACTTAACATCCCTGACACTCGAACGAAGGAACTCCACTAGCATCTCTTCTTCCTCAAAAAGAAGAAACGCCTTCACCTCAAATTCCAAGACCACTAACCCCCTTCCATTTCCCCAACGACCCTACCATAACATACTTTTGCTCATAAATAAGAAAAAATCCTCTCAAACGAAACATTCAATGTGTAGGACCCCACCATAAAATCCTTTTTCTCATAAATGAAATTATATTTGGGAAGAGACTGATGTTGGACCAGATTCTTGGGACAACATGTACAACTGGTTTATGACAGATGACAGATTCTCGGTGCATATGTCAAACACGATGTCTGGGATATTGTATACAAGAAAAAACCAATTTGTAAGATAGATTGAAAATAACAGTTAAAGAAATAAAGAACACAAAGAATTGTTAACTCAATTTAGTGTAAATAATACCAACGTCTAGGGAAACTATACCCAAGAAAGGAAATTCACTCTTTAATAGAAATTGGTACAAAGTGTCTTAGATGAACAAACACCTTGCTTAATGCCCCTCTTCTTAATTCTACCTTTAGTATATTTCAATTTAGGATCCCCCTTAAATATGAGAACCCCCTCCCACTTTCTCTCAATCACTAGTCCCAAGTGATCAACTCAATAAAATAGAATATTGATGTGGAATTACAACTCAACTAAAGAACCAAACTTTATGCTTTATGATATGAATGAAAGCTCTAGAGTGGTGCACAACAAAAACTCAAACAGACTCAAAAAGATAAACCTTAATACTAGTAATCATTAAAACTTGCACACCCTCAAACATAAGGTTTGAGTGTCCTTAAATCGCAATGCAATTATGGGATTTTTCTCATTTGAATATTATATTTGATTTCATCCAGAATTATAGTTGATATAGTTGGATTTGATTTGCTCCAAAAAAGTTACCAACAACGTATATGATTTTTTTTTAATTTAAATTTAAATTTGTATCTTCATTTAAATTTATTTGATCTTCAAAGAGCTGTCAAACAAATCACACAAACACATTGCTAAACAATAGCAGCAAATATGATTGAATCCCAACCAGAATTTATCTCCAAAAACGCAACAACATGGGTCTGGTGAACAAGGGCCAGATATTGCACACATGATGTAAGATAGCATTCCAAATGTGTCCCTTCTGCACCGAAACAACTTGAATATTCCAGGTTGTTTTGCATAATGCAGTTAATCCAAAAGGAACAAAAATATCCCCCTTTGAAAAATTTTGGCAAAAAAATTCTTCAAGACATAACACAATTGAGTATCATAAGCAGCCCATACTAAGAGCAAACATCAACATCAACAGAAGTACAAATCAATCAGAGCACACATCAACAACAGCAAAAAACACATCAGTTGCACAAGTAAAAAATCATGAGGTTGCTACACATAATCAATGCTCCATAATTGTCATTTATGCAATCACAAAGTCATTCATGCATGAGCACACAATTAGTAGTCAAGTCAAAATCAACAGATACTACTAACACACATATCAGCTCACACAAGGGCCAAATGCTATGGCAGATGCTCCGGCATGTCTGCATACACCATGTTAGAATAGTTAGTACCAAGCACACCAGTTGGTACTAAGTACACCACTAAGTAGCATATCAGCAATACTCATACACCACAAAGTCAGTAGACAGTAGTTTTGAACACACCACACCTACACACCATTACTCCCCTTTTTACCATAATTTGGCAAAGCTCCATTAGCACAATTGGCAGCAAATTAGTCAATATTAGCCATGAGCACGGTCAATGAACTTGTTAGACAAGAGCACACACAAAATCAAAAGTAGAAAATATCAACAACAACCATGAGCACAAATGTTGAACAAAAAGCCTGAACATCAGGACTAAAGCTAGAACATCGTAACAAAAATCTAGAATAACATTTGATGAAACAAAATTAACCCATTCTTCATCATCATATGAGTAGGTTTCTTCTTCAATGCAAATCCAATCTTCCAAATCTTCTTAATTAATCTAAATCTTTCTTTTAAAGCAACTAGAACAGAAACTTGGACTTGAACAAACTTGAAACAAATATGAAGTGCATGAGAATCCAACCAGTATATCACATACGCGAAGATGTCACACAACATGTTTCATACATCTTGCTATCCATTTTTCCTATAAGCCAATCAAAGAACAACATTCCCCTTTGTCTATTTTTTAGTCAAAGCGCAAATTAAACACTTCTTCAAATTGCACCACAACTAATGCACAAGAGACAAAGATTATCAAAGAAAACATTATCATAGAAGTGTGACCATTTCAAGTGTGGCCATTTTCTTTTTCTCCCCCTCTTTGCCTAAAAAGAGATAAATGACATAAGACCACCATCAAACAAATAACCCAGCAGTAGATCCCATAGACATACATGATATTACTCACATTCTCCCATTCATTCTTCAGATAACAAAAACATACAACTACTCATGAACACTAGATAGAAGCAGCATCCTTTCTTGAATATCATCATATCATCGTCTCCCACACACACTTACAGTAGCAGCAGTAACAAGTTGAGGTGTAAATAGTTCCAATATTTCTCCATTATAAACCAGATTAGTTTCAACAACACGTGCATAGGCGTGTAACATAATGTCTAGGACATCTTTTCCAACATTCAGTATGTAACTGAAATTAACAAACCATGAGAAACACCACCATTGTTAAGCACAAATTACTTTATCCATTGCGGATAACTAGATCAAACATTTAATATTATCTTCAACAACTGAGTATCACTAAGAAGCTCCACAATTTTATTATACTTCAGTGCTTTAACATAATGTTATTCTTCATCCTCACTTGTAGTTTCCTCTTCCTTGGTCATAGTATTGCAAATTGAGAGAACCTTATCAGACCCTGTATGCTTGCTTCTGCATGAATAATCATCGATAATTGAGAGGAAAACTTCAACACACTTTCCTCTATTATACACTTTTCTATATTCCTTGCTACCTTTAACATTACTCTCAGTAGAAATGTTCAAAATAAATTCCTTGACTAGCTTTTCATACAATGACCAACATCAGTTACAGTTTTCATTAACTTCATAATTTCTATATAATCAAGAGCTTCTTTACCTAGCTCTCTCTCAGCTGCAATCCTTCTTTGAAGAACATATTTCCACTAATGAACACTTGTTTCAGAATAAAATGAAACATTATCCATGTGAGTGGAGGAGACATTCATAGGAATTATCTTTATTCCAACCTTTCTCCTTATGGTGGATGCAATGTCTTGGACATCTGCTTCAACATTTATCTCAGATTCACTTGTTTGAATAAGCTTTCTATTCACTTAATAATTAATAAGGGTAGCTTTCTCATCCTTCCACTGAGTTGGAAACTCAGTCACCAACATGTCATACATGTTGTCTGGCACATCCTGGATGACATATGCATATATACTTTGGGAATCAAAGGCGTGGTCTTTCAATTGCTTCACTTGAAAATCAGGAAATTGGGTAACATCTCCTACCCTGCTCCACTTAAATTTAAACTACATTTGTTGCAAAAAAAGGGCTCCACCATCTTGTCTGACATGTCACAAAGGTGAACTAACATAAGATTCTCATTGTCTTTCACAGTAACATCCTCCAGTGGATGAACAACCTTCTAAATGTTATCACTCACATTATTCACCATGTTATCCCTTTCTTGAGTAGCCTTGTCTTAAGACTTAGTTATGTTAGCAAAAGGAATGTAATCATCCTCATCAACCTCCAAAAAATCATCCTTCTTAATGACATCGTTGTCGGCGACATAATTACTAACATCCTAATTGACTTCCACACTCAAGTACCTATTGAGGAAGCCTTTTTTCACATCCATCTAATAAAGTTTAAACTTCAAATTACATGACAAACTTGGTATCAATCTGATGACTCCAAGATAGGTAATAGGAGAAAAAGTTTCAACATCATAAAAATTTCCATTTTTTTCAGTAGACAATACGATGTTTCCTATTTTATCAGCAATAGCTTGCTCCACATCAATACCAATGAGATCTTCACCTTCATCTTCATGGAGAGCCATTTCAGTTTGAACATCGTATATAGATTGTGTGCCCTTTGTAAATAATCTATATACCTTTCTATTAATTACACACCCCAAAAATATGTTTTCATCTTCTCACAATGTATCAAAGGTTGCATCATCATTCTCCTTATGAATGTAAGACTCTGTCAACATGTCGAACATGATGTATAACACATCTTTATAAATATATTGATTTCCCATATTCGTTTCCTAGGTTTCCTCAATAAAAGACTTTTGAATGAGATGATAATTTCTTATAGGCCCATACATGAGTGAGACATCAAGCACATCCCCACCAGCTGCTAGATCAAAGTTGCCAACGTGTAAAATATTGTGGATAGCAATATCTGGTACATACAACTTATAACTATGATTCAATAGACTAAGAGCGACACCACTATCAGCTTCACCACAAATAATATCATGTATTATAACTCCAAAAATATGAGAAGGAACTCCAATAGGAATAATTATGACACAATCACCATTCTTCTTTAGATTCTTCTTCTGAACCATTGGTGGTAGTTCAATGTTGGGAAGAACTTCAGCCTGACCATCAGTATCCACTTCAATGAAAACTCCTAGATTGAGTCTCATAAAGTCCATAAGTGATAATTCAGAAGCATGAGTAAGATGTTGAAATATCTTTTATGACATCTTGGTTGCCTTCTCAAGTTGACAAACTTCATAAATATGTCCTTCTTCAGTTTTGAGATCAATACACATAAGAAAGCTTTCTCTGCAACAACTCTTAAGCTCTATCTACCATAGCTTAGTTTTAGTTTCTAACATGTCTTCCATGATGTCTGAAACATAATCTTCAACATTCTTGTCTATAGTGACAGTAACCATCTTCATATTAACAAATTTCTTTCTCTTATGGCAATCAAAAAATGTAACGTAGTTTCTTTCTCCTGTCAACTATCTATTGCAGCTACTTTCAAAATAACAATCTTCACAAGAGAATACCTTCTGGGAAGCAATATGAACAAGAATATTAGGCTTGTCATGCCAAACTTGTTAATGATGCCTTTGAGACTTCTCATTCAACTGAGGATTCATATGTTAATGGTGTGGTTGTCTACCATACACCTTATAATAATACAAGGGAATGAAGGAGATAAACTTAATACGCTGGTAATCATGTTTGACCAGATGTTGAGACATGTTACCTAACATTTTGTGTTCTGTTATCTGGTACACGTGTTTGACATAATGTTGAGACATGTTACCTGACATTCTGCAATTTGTTTTCTAAATAGGAGTAATACACATTTTTTTTTAATTTGAAGGCTCACCACTATGTATAACCACTTTCTTGTCTTTGAAAGTCACAACAATGTTTCCTTGATTAAATCTACCTTTTTCATCTATTATGTCCTTAGTGACATGGTAGATTTTTCTTTGTTTCCTTGAAACACTTAAGCACTCAGCTTGAATATGTCAAAAATCTTTGCATTTAAGACATTGGATCCCTTTGTACCTATGAGAATAGTTTAGATTTTGTCTTTCAACATCATTTTCTTTATGCTAAATGTTCTTGACATTGGTAGGGACATTATTCCCAGATCTCTAGTCAAGTTTTCTCATGACGTTACTAAATATTTTAGCAAGCCTGAGATTTTCTTAAAAATTACATTATATTTGGTCTTCACAATATTCATAACTCTCTTTGGATCTATTCTTTCGAAGTTTAATAATCTTTGATCTATGAACTATTCCTCCTTCATTTAAATTCTCCATATATAACAGAATAAGAACCCAGAAACTCAACCAAAAAGAACAGGGCTCCTGCTCTGATGCCAATTGAAATTTTGTTTAGGTAGGGAAATATGTTGGACCAGATGCCTGAGACAACATGCATAACTGGTTTATGATAGATGACAAATTATGGAGGCAGATGTCAGACACGATGTCTGGTACATTATATACAAAAAAAAACTAGTTTGCAAGAAGGATAACAAATAACAATTAAAGCAATAAAGAACACAAAGGATTTTCCACCCAGTTCAGTGTAAACAATACTTACGTCTGGGGGTACTCTATCCAAGAAAGGAATTCCACTATTTAATAGAATAAATACAAAGTGTCTTAGATGAACAAGCCCCTTGCTCAATGCCCCTCTTCTTAAATTTACCCTTAGTGTATTTATATTTAGTACTCCCCCTAAATATGAGAACACCCTTTCACTTTCTCTTAATCACCAATCCCAAGTGATCGACTCAATAAAACAGAATAATGATGTTGAATTACAACTCAACTAAATAATCAAGTGGTGCACAACAAAAACACAAACAAAGACTCAAAAAGATAAACCCTAATACAAGGAATCTTCAAAACTTGCACACCATCAAACGTGAGGCTTGAGACTCTTTAAAAAGCAATGAAATTATGTGCCTTTTCTCCTTAGGATATTTGATTTGATTTCGTCCAGAATTATGGTTGATACACTTGGATTTGATTTGCTCCACAAAAGTTTCAAACAATAAATACATTTTGTTTTAAATTCAAATTAAAATTTAAATCTTCAATTAAATTGATTTGATTGTCAAAAAAATCACACAAACGCATTGTTAAACAATAGCAACAAATATGATTAAATCCCAACAAGAATTTTGCTACAAACACGCAACAACAGTGGCTTGCTAAACAACGGCTGAATATTGCACACATGCTGGAACATTGCGTCCCACATGTGTCCCTTTGCACCAAAAAAACTAGAACATTCCATGTTGATTTCCATAATGTAGCAAATACAAAAGGAACAACAAGAAATAAAAAAACAGCCTCTCAAACGAAACACATAATGAGGTGGACCCCACATAGACATCATTCTAGAACCAAGTTCATTGTCCGTCCCCAACCACCTTAGAACAAGACGACTCAAACAAGAGGAGAAACTTATTTCCACTAGGAAGAGGCCTTCATAAGACCTTCCATCCGGTCTCCCGTCGGGGAGCTACAAACATGAGAACCATACCTAGAAGAAATAGCCTCCTTCCATAAAGACGACCAACCCTCTAACACCCTCCACATTCACTTACTAAGCAGAGTCAAGTTCACAAGCCCCACATCCTTCACCCCTAAGCCCCCCTCAATTCTCGATATACACATATCCTCCCAATTCACCCAAACAATCTTCTCCCTTTTTTATCCTCCCCAGAGAAACCTTCTTTACATGCTGCCAACTATTTTTTTCCAATCAGGCGTTGTCATCTTTAAAAAAAAAAAAGAGAAAGAAAATCATAAGGGATTTCAAGACCGAATTAATCAGAACAACCTTATTTTTATAAGAAGCAAGATGCTTAGTCACCGCTTGAACAAGAGGATCCCAAGTCCCCACTTTTCTAGGATTGATACCAATTGGGAGGCCCAAATACTAAAACAAGAAGCATTTACGTAGAATTGGTCAAACATAACATAAATCTCAGACTTCAAAATATTTCAAAACTATTTATAAAATTGGTCAAACATAATATAAATCTCAGACTTTAAAACACTCCAAAACTATTTATAAAAAGAAAGTTTTAAAATAATTATAAATTACTCTAATTATAACAAACACTTACACTACTAAAATTCTTTAACTTGAATTATACATTAAATTTTCGAATTCATTTATTAAAAGTGAATAATTTAGCTTCACCTAAGACATTTTCACCCAAATAAAGAGAATACAAATTTGTGTGGAGCCACGAATTCTTGTTTTCTTTACTGTTTCAAGCAAAACCAAACAGAAGAAGTACACAACTCAATTTTTTTCCCTGACAGGTTCCGTCGCCATACATACGACGGTTCCAAACAATACGTTAATGTTTGTCATCTGAACATGCAAATCTAATAACGTCGCATCCATCACACATAGTGCCAAATGAGTAATTAATTTGTTCCTTTTCCAGATACTGAAATTTCGTATCGACATAGTACTTCAATTTAGGTAAAATGTCATGAATCATCACATCACATCTTACCATACCATATACTAATAATTATGTTGGATGGGACCATAATATGTCATGATCAATGTCCCAATGAGTTTCGTAGTGATGGCATATTTACATCATCATCTTCTTCATCATATGGTTTTATTGGAAAAGATTAGCGCTAGGATTCGTTTTCGGGTTTTTCTATTATAAGCATTCATTTTGGTCCCGTTTGGTGATTAATTAGTTAGGTCATTCAAAATACTATAGCTCAAAAAAATTAATTGGTCTAATGGTAAAGTGTTGGTTAGTGACTTTCATAGAACGTGTTTGATACATAGATATTTTGGAGAAACATTTACTAATATTTAGAAAATAGAAAGAAAAAAAATTGAACACCTTAAAGAAAGTAAGAGAAAAATAAATAAATAAATAAAGAGGAACTTTTTACCACATTACCTTTCCCAACTTATTCACCAACATATTACAATTCAAGTTATCATGGTTTCAATGCTTTGGAGAGCGTATTGAAAATTTTAATGAGGCCGTCCATTGCAATGTATAGTGCCTTAAAAAATTTAGAGGGTCAAAGGCCATTTGAAATGTAATTTTTTTTCAATTATGATTGATTTTCTAGTTATAATAAGTTTAATATTAATTATTCATAACTAATTGTAATTGATTTTTCGGTTTAAAAAATAAAAAAAATATTTTTATAATTTAATAATAATTAAAGCAATAATTTATCAGTAAATAAAGCAATAATATATTAAATAAATCATTAATTCAAACAATATTTATTTGTTTAATAGTAATGAAATTACATTAAAAAAATATAGCGTTGATTTTGAACCGGACGTGGCAAACGACAGTCGATTCTACATGGAGGAGCTACTACATATCGCATAGTCTTTCTAGGTTGTATTTGGTTCTCATCAATATTTGCTGGCCGAGTAGAAGTCTCCACGTCATTTCTATGATCAATGAAGTCAGCGACCATATCATCAGTTAACTGCACCGCATCACTACCATAATTTAATGTGGTTCCCTTATAATTCTATTTTGGTTCGGTAGTAGTTTGGATTGAGTTTTGAATGAAGGGGTGTAGTTTTGTTGTTCTTGGGATGAATTTGGGAATGAATGGTTGTGATGGAATAAAGGGATTTGTGGTTGGGATGTTTGGAAATTGTTGTATTTTTGCGGGGTAGGTTGTGTACATGAGTACGAGATATAGTGTGTGGTGTGCGGTGTTTGTTGTTAGGTGTTAAAGGTTGTTAGGGTAAATTGTATGTTTTATTGTTGAGTGTTATAAGTGGTTGGGTTAAATTGTGAGTTTTGTTGTTAGGTACATGTGTTTTGGTAGTGTTGGTTTGGGGTGTAAGGTGGTTATGTTAGGTTGGGAGGTTGTTGGGTTTTGAAGATAGGTTGTTGGGTGTTAAGATGTAAGTGCTTATGAATGGTCTGGTGTGTTGGAATTTTGATGATGATGGTTGGTAACGATGCTCAAATAGTAATCTATTATGGGATAGATACAAAGTTGAAACAAATTTATACCATGTCAGGTACTCATAACTCCATTTACATTATGTGGGCATGATATAGCCTTGTAAGACAGAAGTGAGGTGGTTTTTCCATTGATGATGCTCTTGTCTATTATGGTCTTTCTAATTTTTAAATTTTCATTGGTCTGACGCTAAACTTGTGTGATACTTGTCCATGCACCTAGGTGAACCTAAAATGTTTTGTTGAATTCTAAATTGGAGTTTAACACTATTTGTATGATGCATTTCCATTATAGTGAAAGCGATTAGAAGTGTTGTTGAACTTCATACACTATTAGAAAATAGATATTTCATATCACCATATTACAACCAACTTCCTGTTGATTGTGGTAATAACTCTAGTATAGGAATTTTTTTGCTATTTAATAAAGGACATTTGACTACGGTTATAATTAACAACCATGGTGAAATGTACCTAGAGTGTAAGACTTTGAATCCCAACATTAAAAATTTTCTATTTTTTCGTTGCATAATTGGCTTGTCTTTGTATATCATCACAATTCATATTATCAACCGTGGTGTAAGGTGCTATCATTTTATCACGGTTCTTCTTATCAATTGTGGTGAAAGGTTTTACATATTTATATATAAGCAAAATTAGCTATCGATTCACTACATAACAGTCATCTCTCTCAAAACAAAACCATAACATCTCTCTCACCCGCCTCTTTCATATATCCTAATATCCATTAACATTTCGACAACCTTTTTACAAAAATTCAAAATGTAACCCCCAAACTCATGTTGCAAACTCGTATTCTTCAAAGGGTTACTTTTGTTGCATCAAATATTAGAAAATGACTACATTACAGGTTCGTCTTCACAATAGTTTATGTTTCAAAATATGTTTAAAAGTTAACTTAATATAAGTGAATGTATAACCTAAGAAGTGAATTGTGTTGTTTATGTATCATTGTTTACGTTTCAATAGCTTGTTTCATAATGTTTGTAGGATAATATGACATGTATAACTTAAGATGAGTGAACTTTCTACTGGTTTTGACTTATAGGAAGGGAAGGTGAATAAAAAAATAAATGAGGATGAAGCTAAAGTGAGTATCGCAAACTTGTGTGAAAGACCCAGAATAACATCCATTCAAATTTAACCCAAGTTTGCAACTCTCACTTCAACTTCATCCTCCTTTCACTGTGGATGTCATTCTAGGACATGTACGTTTCTGAAATATTTTATGAGTTGATATGTTGTTGTTGTTGTTGTTAGTATTAAAATTTGTATGTTGTATGTAGTTTATGCTATGTTGTTGATGATTTTGTTGTTGTTAATAAGATTTGTTTGTTTTATCTTGTACGTTGTTTAAGGTTTGTTGTTGTTAAGGTTTGTTTAGAAGACGAATTTATTATATCTTGTGTGGTTTGAGTGTTTTTCCAACCCCTTACTGAATATATAACTTTTAGGATTGCATTAGAAAATTATAATATGATATATAAAGTTATATTAGAAAACAAGTTACATCGTACAATGCTAGACAATAATTCTTCAGCCCATTGTCTGCATTTTGCTCTTTAACGATTAAGACTTGGTTTAATGCTTCTAGTTCTTCAACCTTCCATTTATCCTCATCTAATTTTGTTTGCAAAGTAAATAATATTCTATAAAATGAATTAGAGGTGAAGGAAAGGGAGGTTGAAAACTAGGTGAATTGAAACAAAATCTAACCGTTAAAGAGTAAAATGCAGATAATGTGATGAAGTATTCTTGTCTAGCATTGAACGGTGTAACTTGTTCTTCTAATATCGCTTAATTTGTCATATTATAATGTTCTAGATCGGATTAAAAAGTTATATATTTAGAGAGCATTGGCAAAATAATAAACTCAATGTATATACCACAATGGTTATTTAGCACAACCTTTGTTAAATGTTATGCGTCAAGAATATCACAAAGGTTGTTTAAAGTAACTGTTGTGATAGGTACAACACTACCTAGTTTATAATAATGGTCGCACGACCATGGTGGAAAACATCATACTTACAACCACCCCTACCTCACAATGGGTGGTCGGACTTGGCGGTATCCCTTTTCCAACAGTTGTGAAATGACTTTTACATAGTAGTGATATTTCACTATCACTTGGATCCTCATCCACAGGATCAAGATAAGGTGTCCATATAAATTGTTGCACAAGTTTGAACAATTAGTGTGGGTGAATTCTTTCATATAGTTATATTTTGAAAGATGTCAAAACTAGGATGAATTTAGTATTTTTGTATATTGGGCGGTATCAACCCAATCTTAGATATGCATTGATCATCTTTAGCACTAGGATGCATACAAACATGTTTGAAATTGATTGTAAATAACCTCAGCAATGAACATGCTTCAAAAACCGAGTTTTAGTGAGAAAACCTTTGCATAGGCTCACACATGCGTTGTTAGGTTGAACTGTAGAAGCTTTTTCTTCACCATAGGTCGACACGAAACATGCATAGGTCGACACCTACGCTTCAATAATAAAGGTTGTAGGTTTTGTCTCACATGTCGCCTCATACAGGTCAACCTAAGACTATTGCATGTCGGCACATTACCTTCAAAGGTTGACCTGTAATATAAAAATCTTGAAATTTTTCCTTTCCTTTCATTTCTTCATGCATGCCTTTTTTTTCCATACCACTTATACAAATACATACTCATGCATGCATCATATTCTAGTAAGGAACTAGTGTAAAACCTAAACGAAACCAGAGTTACAAAGTTCACCCATCATCTTCAACATCTCTTCTGTGCAAACAGACAATCAAACAACATATAATCATTTTTTTATTGGTTGATCATCTAGATTAGGGTTGATAACGTCCAATTAGGTTGGTGTAACAGAGAATATTGGGTTGGGTTCTTTGTGTTTTTCATATAAGAAAACCAAGTTGAGGTTTTCCTTCAAGATCAGTGGGATTTGAAGATTTTGGACAAGATCATGCAAACACGAATTCGGTCAAGTGAAGAGGCCTTGGTACTTGGTGGGGACAACCTTGCAAGGGAGTAGCGTGTGTAGCGGTAAAAATTGTGAGTGTAAGATATTGATTAACTTAACTCATAAAACAAGAGTCGCCACCGCACTTTTATTTTATCCAAAAAGAAAGGAAAAAGAGCGAACAAAACCTAAAGAGTTCTAAAACAAGAACAAAAGAACAAAGACTGGGTAAGGGGGTTGTTTATGTTAAGGGAAGGTGTTAACACCCAAAACGTCTATAGTACTCTATAAGAACCTTTTGAAATATCTACGTTTTTTGGTTTGAAAAGGTTTATTTAAAAAGAGATTGGGGAGATGCAAAGAGAAGTATTTTTTAAGATTTTTGTGTTTGGAGAGACTTATCGCCTCATGCCTACGTACCCACAAAGTGCAATATAGGATCAAAACCTCGTAGTTCATGGTACAAATAACAAAAATTATTGGTTATGATTCATTTTAACTTGAAAAGACAACCCATCATTCTCAAGAGAGAATACTCAACTAATTACCCAAAGGTATGTGAAATAGGCATTTGCATCGCATTAAGATGGAGGATTTGCTTGGATTAAGTTTAATAAGACTAATCACTTCAACATCTAAGTGGAAAATGACAATACTTTACACAAAATACCATGGTTTGGAGCTTTACATCTCTTCAAAGAAGATACTCATGTCTAATCTTTTTGAAAAGTTTAAAAGAAAAAGTACGCGAAAGCACAAAAAGCTTGAATGAGTTTTTGTATTTTTTATGTCCTTTTGAAATTAGTCAAAGTATGATTAACATTGATTGACATTTATTAAAGAAAATAAAGTTTGAAAGTCACTTGACCAAAGTCCATATTTTATTATGAAAGTGACTTTAAGTTTGAAAACAAGAAGGTTTTGAAAAAGAGAGGAGATTTTGAAAATTTAAGAAGGGGTGGAGAAGAAGGGATTATCCTATTGCATAAAGATAAAAGCTAAGGAATGAGAACGATCTAACCACATAAGCAAGCTCCATAGAATAAGCATTCTTCCCTTTTAATTTGGTCTTGATCAAAATAAGTCTTCAAAGGAGAACTTCAAGTATCCAAAATCCAAGGTTATTAATCACAAACTTCCAAGCATAGGTTAGGATCTTAATTCTAAGTCCAAAGTTCCATGTCCAAATGCAAAGGATAGTAATCATAGTCCAACATTACGTGAACAAGTTTTTTAGGGGTTTAAGCCTTTATTAGTGTTTTTGGTCCAAATGGACAAAAGAAAAAGAGCATAAACATAAAAAAAAATGGTCTAAGTGGACAAAGGAAAAAGAGAGCGGAAGCATAAACATGTGTCCAACGGACAAAAGAAAAATAGCGGAAGCATAAACAATAATATGATATGATAACATAAAGCATAAAAAATAAAGAGAGATAGGGAGCAAGAAGGAAACATAAACAAAATTAGCACAATAATATTGTTAGTGAGTTAGTGATTAGTTGTTAGAACAAATTATCAACGATGGTTAAATGATGAACTTAGGCCAAAGTTAATGAAGAATCATTAGAGGATTGATAAGACCAAAGCCTCCTAACAACAAGTTTCATAAGTAATGTACCTAAGACAAATAATCAACCATCCTTGGGCTTGCGAACATAGGTTTAGGCCACGAATGATCATTTTCCAATACGAGACACATGTAGCACTATGTTAAGCAATCGTAGCACAATCTATGAGGAAGAACATACTATGGGAGGCCGGTCAATAACTATGTTAGTGCTAATACATGCTAGAGAAGTGATATGTAGATCACTCTCCAAAAGCAATACCGCACGAAAAGAAAAGAGGTAACGATTTCATCTTCATCAAGAACTTAAAATAAGTTCCAATAATATCGAAGATTTTCATCGATCCAAAGAAAATGAGAAATAGATGAAGAGATGCCAAATTGAACCACACAAAAATGTAATCCAAGGCAAAGAACTAAAGGAATGGGAAGGAAAAGGAAAAGGAACCTAAATAGTCCCAAAAACAAGCGAAAAATACCTTCTAGACACTGGGTAATCGATTACCCTAATGAGTTGGTATACCCGAATCAAGTTGCAAATGTGAGAAAGTGAGGTTTGGATATGGTGTTTTGGGAGGTACGGATGTGTTCTAATGTATACAGTAGGTTCTATGTAGTTTGTGGATGGTGTTTATGAAGAAAGATTGGAAGGAAAATGGATGGAATGTGAGTTTTGAAAAACTGCTTCAATGGAGTTTTGGAGTTTTTGGCTCAATGTGTTTTTCTATGCAATTGCTTGGATGCTGAGATAATGAGGTCAAGCTTGCTTATGAAGAGGTTTAATTTAGGTTAGGAATAAGGTTTGATCATATGCAAGGCTTGGGAGTTCGCTCTTTGGATCAACTTAAACCAAAATGGCAAAATGAGGTACCATATGCTCTGGCTCGGGTTAGGCTTGTATGGACACTTTGAGCATTCATTGCCAGGGTTGGATAACTTGCTTTGACATCTAAACTTAGTTGAATCAGAGCTATAACTTGTGTGGCAAGTTTTGACCAAAATCACTTTTTCACATAATGCCAAGAATGTAAATCAGGTGTGTAGCACCCCAAAATTTGCCCTTTTCTTTTTTTACCACTAACTGGCTTATGCTTCATTCATTTGCATTTTAGCTAGTTCATGCATATCATTGGGTTCTTTGGTTATGGGATCAAGGTTCTTTGATATTTGACAGTTAGAACCGTCTCGGTATTTTCTGCAACTTTTATGTTCGGCTCGGAAGCCAATTCATCAAGGGAAGTGGCGGAAATTAATTGTTTTTGGAATTTTGGTTTTTTGCTGGTTAACTATGTCAGTGGTGTTCAAAGTTCACAACTTTTGATTGGATCAACATTTTTGAGCGATTCCTATGCCAAATGTTTTGTCTTGATATCCTCTCCAACTTTCATGTTTTGGCCAAAAGCTAATTCTTTGAGGAAGATCTCCGAATACGCGAATTCTCTGAGTCGATACAGCAGAAGAACAGTGAAAAATAGTGATGAACCGGTGTATTTCGGACACTAAAAAAATTCATAACTCACAGTTCGTTCGTCGGATTAATGCCATTCCGGTGCCTAAAATTTCGTTTCAATGCCATCTTCGTGCCGAACTTTCAGTAGGAAACAGTTCCTAGTGGAATGACTCTGAAAGTGCGAATTACCAGTGGAATTTATTGATGCGGTTCACTGTCTGTCAGATTTTGGAAAAATCATAACTCGATCAATTTTTATCGGATTGTGTCCGTTCTTGAAGAGCCGGTTCACAAATTTTATCCTCTAAAAGTTCAAAGACAAGCTCGGGTTTGAAAGGTCCTCCGAAGATCATCGTTTTGGTTTATTTCGCAAAATGGAAATGTTGAACCGAAGAAATATGTTGAAATTTGTTTCACGGGAAAATTCATATCTCAATCGTTTTTTGTCCGATCGCGCTCATCTTTTGACACAAGGTCACTGACTCGTATATCTACAACTTTGCTGACAAAGTCGAGTCAATATTCTGCTCCGAAAGATATGCGCTTGTCACGTTTTTTAATAGCAGACGGTAAATAAGCTGAAAAAAAGACTTGTGACAGTGAAGTCTCGCCGCTTAAACGTATCGAACTCATTCAATTTGGATCGAATGACGTCCGTTCTTTTTGCGTTGCGTCCGTGACTCAGACGCGGACAATTTTGTAAGAGGCTCAGAGTCAAAATTTTGTACCGAGTAAGGTGTTATTTCCACTTAAGCTGCCGATAAGCTAGAATTTTACCGTTTTACCACATTTTTCCACCACACTATATATTCAAAATTCTCTCTCATTTCCCTCCAACTTCATTCATAATTCACAAACACCAAAAATTCTGATTTGACTCTCTCAAAGATCAAATCAAGTTCTCTCAACTTTTTCTTAAGAACACAACAACAACTTCATCAATCTTCAAGAACACTCAAGAATGCAAAGTCTCTGATCGAGCTTCGACCACCGCCGATCATCCGCGAACGCCTCCCCCAGTCCCGCCGGACCACTGCGTCGGCCTCCCTAGTTCCGGCCAGCCACCGCGCGCCGGCGAACTCCCTCCTCTCCATGGATTCTTCATCAATTGCTCCTCTGATCTACTTTTCGGTAACAATTCTTGAATCTTTCGCTTCATTATTTGTTAATTGTTGAGGTTTGGATTGAATTAAAGTGAATTTGATATTGTTGTAGCTTAGGTGTTTGATAAAATGCTTAGGTGAACACTTGAATTCAAGAATTGTGATAATTGTTGAGTGAATTAATTGTTTGATCATTGATTTGAGATTGATATTGTGGAGATTTGTTGAATGTTCTTGAACAATAGTTGTTGAATTAATTGATTCTTGAAGTAAGTTGATTATGAGCAAACGTGGAATTGGATGATTTCATTTGAATTGTTGTGTTCCGCGTGTCGAGACTAATCCGGTTCCACAATTGTTGATATTCAATTTGCATCAAGAATGGATTAACCGTGGAATTGTTAGATTGTTATGTGTTAATGGTTCGCGTGTCGAGAATTATTGATTCGCATACTTAATGGATGATTTTGCTTGGTCTACATGTTTGAAAGTCGCGTAATCGATGTGCATTAATTGTGTATGATCGTTGGCTTGAGCTTGGTGCATGTTTGCTTGAGAAATAAAAGTTCAGTTGTGTAGGAACGTTATCGTGTCGCTTTCCCGTAAAAATGTGTTTTGGTCATAACTTCCTAACCGTGGCATGTTTTTGCGAATGCGAATAATGTAACTTGACTTTGGTGATGATTCCGAAGCTGTTGGTGGACTTTTTAGTCGATTTCGGACAACTTTTTTCTACTGTTTCGCTACTGCCAGCCGACGAAATCGGCCTAAAAGTCGCACTTTCAAGCGGAATTAATTCAAACCAAGTTTGTTTTTGAGTCCTTTGACACGTTTGCAGTCAACCATGCGATTTTTGTTAAATTCTGAGTCGGTGATTTTTGACGCGTTTTTTCCGATTTGACGCTTTTAAGCTCCGTTTCGTGCGAACTTTGCATGTTGACTTGTATTTGATGTGCACTTGTGCTTACTTGCTCATACATTATCATTGTGATTGGTTTCGCTCTTTTCCAGATCGACTTTGTGTGCATTTTATGATGTTGTGGTGGTGTTGCCCCGTTTTGAAACTTTGTGTTTCGATGCATGCTCATTACTCGTATGCTTATCATTGTGCTTGATTTTGAGTTATGATGCATGGGTGCAACTTCCGGTTGCATCTCCTTGTTGTTTCTAACATGTTTGTTGAGATTGTGCAAGGTTTCCGCTAAGATTCCGGCGGTGGTTATTCTATCGGTATTTCACTTTATTTGTGGGATACTACTTTGCTTCCGATGCGATGGCTTTTATCTCATGATATGAGATGCATTATGTATTGCATGCATGGTTATTTGGCTTGCGTTTTTATGCAGGTTGCCTATGTGGCCGTGTCCGATACACACATCACGTGTCGGTTGTGATTTATTTTCACACCGACAATGTTTTGAGGCTTATGCTTGTACCGGATTTCTGACTCGCTTTTGTTTTGCCTGATGATAGCTTGCTCTCCGGGTTTCTTGTTCTGCTTGCGTTGCTATTTACGGATTGCTATCCGTTGGGTATAATTTTTTGAACCGATTTACTCTCTTTCCGTATTTTTTCTTTTGATGCCATGAGAAGTAGGATTGGGAGTCTGTGCCACTTGGCCGGCAATGCTAGAAAGTCCTCAAAGGAGGCTCTGATTGTGTTTGTTTACATTTTTACCTAAGACCTCCAAAGAGGCATCCCATTCCCGTATCCCCTTGTAAGACCTCCAAAAAGGCAATTGACAGAAGGTAGGGTTCGCAATCGACCCTCGTTATTCTAGTCGAGTCGTTCTTAGCTCTCATTACATGATTGAAGCTTTGAACATCACCTGCTCCTGTTATCGAGTCGGTCAAGTGGAAGATAGGGTTCACAACCAACCCCCACGCTTTGTCTTTAGCTCGCATTGACCAATGCTGATGCTTATGTGATCTGATTCACATCTTACTTCCTTACTCTGCTCTCCATGGTTCTCGATACCATTGGATGAGCACCCCTATTTCACACAGCTAGCTTGTCTGCCTCGGTTGATATGACCCCTTGGCTAAAGGTCACCTTTTTCCTTATTTTGATTGTTTGACATTATTGTTGACTGACACTGTTTACTCTTTCGTTGCTTTTAGTTCATTTTGCGATTGATTTATCATGTGTTTACTTGTCTGATGACATGATCCCATAGGATTCCTCGCTCCACTTAATTTTTTATTAAGTCGGAGGTAGGAGAGACATTAGGATAGCAATCCATGCATGATAACATTAGGATAGAATTCCCCTTAGTGTTTTCCTTTTCCTTGAGTCTTCTCTTCTCATCTCATAACACTTCTAAAGCACTTAATAAATGTTCTCATCTCATAACACTTCTAAAGCACTTAATAAAGGTTAACATGTATTGCACATAAGCCTTATATATGGGAAGTGAAGTATGGGGGGTCTCCCTTCATTCTTCTAGGGTACTTAGTGTACGTCCTGTTGGGGACGATACACGAGGTATTCGTTCCTATGTTGTAGACTTGGGTACAATGCAAGTTACAAACCAATAAACAAAATATTTCTGTCTAAAAAATACAAAACAAACTCAAACCTTTTTATCCTTCGGGATTTGTTAAGTTTCAACCTATTTTAAGAAAAGGGCATGTTACTTCCGTCACGTCGCAAACAGGCCTCGACCCTAACTGCCGGACGCGAATCTGACGTCGCTCATAAAAAACACAGACTTGGTTAAGTCGAACTACGACTGCTCTGATTTCCTCCTTCTGGTTAGATTAAGGATACGTAGGCACAAGACGGCGATGTCCTGGCGAGCACAACCTCCCCCCTGAGTTCGTGTCCAAACTACGTTGACTCTGACTTTCCCATTGCATGAAGGAATACGTAGGCCTAGGACTCCGATGACGTCCTATCGAGTCTATTCTTTTCCTTTTCTTCCCTGTTTCTTCGTTCTTTCCCGTACCTGTTCCTTTTCCTTTCCAGTAGCAGCGGAGCTCCAGATGACGACACCCTTTGATCGAGACAGCAAGCGTGGATCCCATCGAGTACGATGGACGCGAGGGGTGCTAATACCTTCCCTTCGCGTAACCGACTCCCTTACCCGTTTCTCTTGGTCGCAAGACCATGTTCTTTTCCTTCCCTCAGGTTTACGCAGTGTTTCCTTTCCCTCTCTTTGGATAAATACACATTGCTGGCGACTCTGTTTATGCGCCACTTTCGCGTTTGTACTTGGATGAAAATCCCGGGAGTGACAAGGTGTAGCTGTTAGAGTAGGTTTTTGTCCTTATTGTAGGGGTTCAGATTGTACAAAAATGGTATCATTATAAAGATAACATGTAAAGGAACAAGTTTTGTGTTGACAACAAGTTGAGGAAAGGCTTGGAAAATGTTGCTTCCAAAATCGTGTCAAGCAAACTGACTTCAACACTTCGTGAAATTCTGGATCATCTTGCCATAAAGTCATGTACTTGGAAAGATTAAAAACTTAGAAAAATTTCTAAGTGTTTTGAAACTTGCAACAACTTGAAACCTTAACTTTCACCATCAATTTCTTCCACTTCAAGAAAGATTTTGGCTTCAAATTTTCATCAACTTGTAGTATCAAACATCCTCTTTAATTGTAGCCCTCAAGTGTTTCAATTGGATGCTTGGATTAAACACCATGGCTTTGGAAATTTGGTCACTTGAACATGAATTTTTGGTACTTAGGGAAATTTTCAAAACCCTAATTTTGACAACTTTTGATCTTTTTCTTGATTTTCTTGATTTAACTTGATCAAACTCAATCATTTTTCACACTTTCTTGATTCTTGACTTGAGAAATCCATAGTTGACCAAAGATGTCAAAATTCAAATTTTGACTTTAAGCATTGGTTGACTTTTCATCAATTGAATCAAGATCCTTCAATTACCAATAAATTAAACTTCTTGAGCCAATTAAATCATATGAAAGGACCACAAAGATATATTTGAAATTTTTGAATAATGTTAAAAGCCATGACATCATGTTTTGGTTTAAAAGTCAACATCAATTTGACTTTGACCAAATCCCTAATTTAAGGCTTCTGATGAATTGGGACTTGATGAACTTGAACTGATGCAAACTCAAACTTTATTATTGATGAAGGGAATCTCTTTATCACCATTAGTGAGTAGAGGAGCTTGGGATGTTAAGGATCACATTAAACCCTGATTGATCAACCACTTGAACTCCTTGATGCAAAACCCTAACTAACAAGAAAAGCAAGCAAGACATATTTTGTATTTCATGGGGTTAGCAAAACATAAAACATACACAAAAAGTGATTGATGTTATGCAAATTATGCATATGAATGTGGGATCTTAGGGGTAAAAATTAGGGTATGAAAACTTAACCGTGTAGGTCGGCACATAACAATTATTTTTAGTATTTCTAGAAAATGTTACAGTATAGGTCGACGCTTAATCATATAGGTCGGCCTATTACATTTTTCTTTATATTTCCTTTGTCTTCAGCTAAATTATGTGTCGACACATAGCAGTTAGGGATTGACTCATAAGTGCCAAAGTGAATCATTTGTGTTAAATCTCTCCATTTTCTTGCATGCACTAAATCTCCTACTTTCCCCAACTCACTATTGCAAGTTAGAAACCTCAAAATTGGATTCCATCCTTTCTTATCATCAATCTCACATCATTTGCATTCATACTTTTCCACCAAATCTCTCTCATTTTCATAAATTTCTCTTATTTTCCTTCCAAAACCCCGACTCCTTGTAGTTCATCAAAATTCCAAAATTTTCTCTTGTTTGTAATATATATTGGCTTCTTTGTGTTGTGTTGTGTTAGTTAATCTTGGTTGAGTGTGTGGGTTCTCAATAATCTCTCATACTCACTCATTCTTCATTCAATCATTTCATCGAACATGTGGTGTACACACATCATCTCAACAACTTTATGGCTTCCAAGTCCAAAATCATGGCTAAAGATAAAGAAAAGGCTACCACTTCAACAATTACCTCTGACAACCCATTCACCTTAGTCTCCAAAACGTATGCCAAGGATTTTGAGCTTAAGTTTAAAACTCATTTTGTTGTGAAACAATACATGTGGAGGGATGCTACAATTGTTGGATTATATTTGTCTAATGTTGTCAAGTTTGTGGAACATCAAGAGATTGATTACTTTTTACAACTGGCTCAAGATTACAATTAAGATCTCATTCGAGTCTTCTACTAAAGGCTTCATGATATGGATGGATCTCGCTTCAAGTTCTCAATAGGTAACAAAGTTTATCATTTCACTAATGACTTGTGGCAATCATTGTTTGGTATTACTTTGAAAGATGTTGATCAGGATGTCTAGGTTGATCCATTGGTTACTGATGTTGACACTCATATGCATTTTGAGTGGGACCGTGTCTTAAATGAGATACTCAAAGCACATCGAGCAACCGATTGTTATGATCCTTAATATATCGGCCAAGTGAAAATGGTGCCTAGAATTCTGCTATGGATTGTTTCCCACATCTTGCGCCCATAGAATGGGGGATTTTCTAGAGTTGACTTTACGGAAATACATTTGGTGTACATCCTGCAGCATAAGGTTAAGATTAATTGGCCTTACTATCGTGTGGCTCATATGTTTGTTGTCAGAAAATGCAACAAAGGTACATCGCTTTGCTATCATTCCATGATTGCTAAGATCTTAAATTACTTCAACATCGGGATGTCGAATTTAATCTACAAGTCTCTCGGTTAGTATCAAGAATTCTCTCAACGATCCTTGACCAACATAAACTACTTTTGGGACATCAGACGTCGTGCATATTATCTTCGGCTGGGTAAAAACGGTAGGAAAACTTATACCTTTGATGATCCAACTACTATTGATGAAGATGAAGAGGAAAATCATATGGATGAAAAGGAGAATCCTCATGGTACCCCTGATAGAGATGAACAATGCAGCATGCTCATCACGGAGTTGGTCAGAGTGGTGGTTCTGATACGACTCCTACTGATGCTTCCTCTATAGTGACTATACTTCAGAACATGCAGATGAAGCAAGATGACATGTATGCTGAGGAGTGCAGATGGGGAGAAGCTTATGAAGCTAGATAAATGGAACAGGTTCGTTTGACGCGTGAACATATGGCCACTCACGATGCATACTTTTAGTCTTTTACTGCATACACAACTGAGACCCTCTTATCCATACGAAATAATGTAAATAAAAACCATTTTGTTGCTATTGAGAGGATAAATCACATGATTTTCACTAAAGAAGTTGATTCTGGTCATTATGATCGGTTCTACTGTGAGATATGTGAGGTTGTGTCTTTGGAAGGACGACTGAGACCAATGCCAAGAAGCCATGGAAGGAGATGAGCTGTTTTGATGTTGAGTTGTCTGTTTTGAGTTTTTATTTTGTGTGCCTTGTCCTTTGAGTCTTATTTAGAGTATTATGCATTCTAATGTTGTTTGGTTTGGTGTTTTTTTATGTTTTTGTTTGAACAATATTTCTACTATGTTTGACTAGTTTGTACTATGTGTTTAACTTGATGAACATTTATGAATGTTGTTATTTTTATTAAGCTTGTTTGTTTACATATATCGTATGTGAGTGCACAACCGAGTCTTTGCAATTGTCTCCGTGTAAGTATATTGACTATGTATAAAATGTATATGTGTGATACTCCTAATGGTTGCTTGTCTCTTTTTGATGTTATCAAATGGGGAGAATATTATAAGGAAGATCATGCACACATTCAGGGGAGATATTCATTGTACTACAAACAAAAAACCGCAATCGTAAATTCGAGTTTTACCATCATAAAAAAGGGGGAGTATATGAGTTCATTCTTCCATATAGTTATGTTTTGAATGATATCAAAACTAGGATCAATATAGCGTTTTTGTATATTGGACGATATCAACCCAATATTAGATATACATTGATCATCTTTAGCACTAGGATGAATACAAACATGTTTGAAATTGATTGGAAATGACCTCGGCAAGGAACATGCTTCAAAAATTGAGTTTTAGTGAGAAAACCTTTGCATAGGCAGACACATGTGTTATTTGGTCAACCTATAGAAGCTTTTACTTTAGCATAGGTCGACACCAAACTTGCACATGTTGAAACCCACACTCCAATAATAAAGGTTGTAGGCTCTGTCTCACAGGTCGCCTGATACAGGTCGACCTAAGACCTTTACAGGTCGACACATTACCTCCATAGATCGACCTGTAATATAAAAATCTTGAAATTTTTCCTTTCCTTTCATTTCTTCATGCATGCCCTTTGTTCCATACCACACACACACACACACACACATAGATATATATATATATATATATATATATATATATATATATATATACTCGTGCATGCATCATATTCTAGTAAGGAACTAGTGTAAAACCTAAACGAAACCAGATTTACAAAGTTAACCCATCCTCTTCAACCTCTCTTCTATGCATGCACATAATCAAACTACACATAATCATTTTTTTATTGGGTGATCATCTAGATTAGGGTTTATAACGTCCAAATATATTGATGACAGTACTATTGTTGATGGGCAACAAATCTTCCGTCGACTATTTTGGGCATTTCAACAATGCATCATATGCTTTGCATATATCAAGCATGTACTGAAAATTGATGGAAGCTGTTTGTATGATAAGTATAAGGGGACGCTATTTATGGAAGTAGCACAAAATGGTAACAATAATACTTTCCCGATAATTTTTGCCAGAGTTAATGGTGAAACGGCTGGTGGTTAAGGCTTCTTTCTACATAACTTGAGAAGGCATGTTGCACCTTAATCTGGGTTATGTTTGATTTCAGACAGACATGCACCAATTAAGAGTGGGTACAACAATCAAGCTAATGATTGGAAAAATCCACCATCTATGCATATCTACTGCATAAGACACATTGCTTAGAACTTCATAAGAGATATCAAAGACAAAAACCTCCATAAAAAAGTTGTTAACATGGATAGGTATCTATTTTGAACATTATATATTTATCAATACAAGTTGTTAACATTGTAGGATTATTTTTATAGACGTACATTAACTATTTATACCATACAAGGTATGCTTTAAACCGACCAACATTTGAGCACTGAAGAAAAGAAGTTGTGTTAGCTAATGTCAATTATTTAAGGTGGGTGGATGATAAGTGCAAATTGTAACTATTTTTGTATATAAGTTTTGTTGCACTTATCGATACTTTTTGTTAATATCGTTCAAATAAACCCCGCTTTATTTGTAAATACATTTACTTTACGTTATAGTGTATATATTGTGTATCGTGTAAATATCATTGAGTTTAATTGATATTCTCTCATTTTTATAGGAATTCAAGCAATGATATTTTGCCATTGTTGTATAGAGCATTGAATAAGCTTTCCAGCGCTTCTGACTGTGCGTCAATCCGAGTTACGGTTCAGAAGTTGTGGTCAAAATAAGGGCTAGTTCGCTGTCAAGTTTGCTTTGCGAACTTTCCAGCGAACGCTCCCAGACATATGGAAGTAGAAAAAGGGATCAAATTTCGCATTGCGAACTTTCCAGCGAATATTCGCTTTGCGAATAAAAGTTTGCATTGCGAACTTCTGCAAAAAAGCAGAGTCGGTTTAACTATTCTGAGCCAGTTAAGTGCCAATTTTTGGAGTTCGCTTTGCAAATAAAAGTTTTCACTGCGAACTTGACGGATTTTGACATACCATATAAGTCATTTCATTCATTTTTTAGGTTATGGTTTTGAGTTTTTTTTTTCTCCCAACTCCATCAAACACATTCTTGAGTAGATTTAGCTTAGAAACAACACATGGAGTGTATATCTTAACGATCCGGAGTCGAATCCACTTCAATCGGAGTTGACAAACTAGGAGATTTGTGTTCTTCTTCCTTCCTCTCTATGTATTTTTCATTTGTTGGGGTTTTGTATGTAAGTTTATCTTGATTGTATGTATATTTATGGATCTTAGTATAAAATCTATTTTACAACTCTTAATCGATGTCATCTTTGATTTAATCTCTATCTTAATAGGTTTGATTTACTATAGACATATACTTTTCAAACTTGACCTAAGATGAATGTCTATTGGATGTGGGAAGCAGTTTAATACTCACATGTGTGTCGGATCTTAATGCTCCGTGTTGTTGAGTTGTGTGAGACATCACCTCCGAGAGAATGTGGTTGATCTCTCAATGTTTGCGTTAGACATAACCTCTTGTTATGAGCGATACGTGGGGATTTTGACGAGTGATTTAGGTTGCGTGCATTTGATCCATAGATTTTTTAGTGCATGATGGGTAGAACGAAATACAACTCCTGATGAGTTTTTTCATTTCTTAAGGATGTATTTATTTTCATGTTTTATGTTTTTCCTTTTGCACTTTTATCCCAAACCTTTTAAACCCAAGCTTGGAGACTTAGAGATTGTCGAACGACATTCTTTCTCTCGCACCAATCCTTGTGGACACGACATAAATCCCGAAGGGAATTCTTCCGAAAATATTATTTTTGCTTGCCGCTTTACCGTATCAACAAAATGGCACCGTTGCGGGGGATTGGTTTTGATATTGGATCACATTGCGATAGTTTCTTTGTTTTTGAGTTTTATAGATATCGTACATATTGTATATTTTCACTTATTTATATTTATACTTATACTTGTGAATTTGTTATATCATTGTTTGTTTCTTTTCACGTTTGCTTACTGTCATACCCCAAATTTTGACCACTAAGATTTCCCATCATTGTGTAAATAATTACCACAATATGGATGAACCATTATGCCTCATCAGTCTCCCCAAAGATGGGTGATCATTTACCACAAACAAGGATTAGGGTTTCAAGCCCTCTCAAAGTGCTTAGACAAAGAATCAATCAAGAATTGACATGATCTTCAACTTGTCTAATGTAACGCCCCGGTTTTGTCTTATTTATTTAATCGAGTCAATTTAATTATTTTTGTTTTATATTATTTTATTCTTGACTTTTATTTGACAATATATTATTTTTCATCGTTGTTTATGTTCTATCGCGTTTTGAGAGCGTTTGCGAGATATTTGAGCTGAGGGGTAAAATAGTCTTTTAGGGGTTTAGATATTTTATATAAATAGAAAGTGGAGAGAAATAGAGAGAAAGGAAAGAAAAAGAAAAGAAAGAGAAGAGAAGGAAAGGAAGAGGAGAAAGAGGAAAATCGCAGGAACTCCGTTTCAAGCGCGATTAATCGGGTAAGGGTGAGAAGTTTCAATTATATCTTGCTTGTGTATGTATATGTGTTGTTTGTTGTAATTGTTTTGGTTGTTTTGCAACTTTTCGTATCGATTGGAATTAGGAGCAATTGATAGAAATCGATGTTTTCGCGGATGAAATTCGATAAAAACTGAGTGGAATACTTGTTGTTAGGTTTGGATCATGTTTTGGTTGTTTTAGTATGTTTTGGAAGTGTTTGGGTGGAAGAAATGATGTATTTTGACCCCAAATGGCCAATGTTATCGCTGCTGGAAATTCTGGGTTTCGCAGGTTCGCATTGCGAGCCAAAGCGAAGGAAAAAGTGAGCGTTCGCTAGCCGTTCGCATTGCGAACTTCAGGTCTTTTTGCTTCTGCCACGGTTCGCTGGGAGCTTCGCACTGCGAACGTGACAGATTTTCAGTTTTTGTTTTCTTCATAACTTTTGATCCGTAAATCGGATTGAGACACGGTCGGATGCGTTGGAAAGCTATTTCAATGCTCTTTATGATAGTGGAATAGAAACATATGTTTATGCCTTGGATTGATAATAAAATATGGAAAAGTGATGTATGTGTGAAAAGTGTGGTTTATGTTTCCACCATAACTCCCGAATCGCGAGTTTGATTGATGTGGGACTTGAGGCATTAGATAGATAAACTAAGATGCTATTAAATGGTTATGTGATACCATGTATTAACCAAGGATTTTTGGGTAGAGGATGATTAGTGGTTTGTAGGTTTTGTTGTGTTGTTTGTGTTTAAGGCGGTATGCTATCGTCCTATAAATGTGGGGCTTTTGTGCTATTTATATGATGTCGATGCTTATGATAATGATGTTGTTGTGTGGTGAAATACATTGTATAATTGTTGTGGTTGATGGTGAGTAATTCTTGATGTGAATTAATATGAATGTATATGATAAAATGCTAATTGTTGTGGTTTGTGGTTTATGATGAAATGCATTGTGTATGTGAAATTCAATGTGTGTTATTTGGTGGCCTTATGGCAAGTAAATGCATTGTTTGAGTTGATTTCCAATGCATGAATAATGATTATGGTTGCATTATGTGTGCATTTGAATGTCATGAGTCATGGTATGCCAAGCATCATGATATGCATTCTTGTGATGTTGTGTGCCCTAGTGGGTGTGAGCGACGAAACGATTCCAAAGGGAATCCGCTATAACATCGTGAGCCTTATACAAAGAGGACCGAAAGCGATGATTATAGATGATCATGAGCCTTATACAAAGAGGATCGAAAGTGATCGGATCGTGAGCCTTATACAAAGAGGACCGAAAGCGATACATAAACGTCGTGAGCCTTATACAAAGAGAACCGAAAGCGATTGGGAACATCGTTTGCCCGACGGGGAGTTACACTAAGTAATAAGCAATGCTTCCAATAGTTCCTGAGTGAACTAGTGATGAGATTGATGGATGGATGGTACCGCATATGCATTGCATAGAGTCGTTGTGTCGGTCTCTGTGCATTTGTATAAATCATGAATGGATTGATTATGTGTGAGAATTGTGAATGGATGCATTATGTGTGAGAATTGTAAATGGATGCATTATGTGTGAGAATTGTAAATGGATGCATTATGTGTGAGAATTGTGAATTGATTGAGCATGTGTTGAGTTTGTGATTGAATTGGTGAATTGATGTGCATATGTGATAAATGCATTGGTTGTGGATAATATGTCTTATGTGTAGGCATGTGTTATGTGATGTGGTGGTGTTTTTCCATATGTTGTGACTTTGGTGTGCCTTATGTGCAAATATATGATTATGTTGGATAATTGATATATGTTATGTATATGTGGCATGATATATGTATTAGTATGTGATGCTTGTGGTAAGAATAACTGTGCATGTGAACTAGTATGTTTTGCATATTATTATGCAATCTTGATTTAGTTGTTATTTCTCACCCTTCTGCTGTGGTTTGTTGCTCTATGAGGCAATTACAGATTTGTAGTCTTGGAGGCGATTGTGAAGATTAGCCCTCCATTATTTTGTCGGTCTTGGTGTCTGCTCTGATACGTAGCACGGGAGTCGGGGAACGATTATGTGATATATGTATACCTATGTTAGATTTATTTTGTATTGCCTTTGTAGGTATATTTTGATGTTATAAAACAATTCATTTTGTAAAACAATTCAGCTATGGATCTTCCGCTTTATTCCATAATTGAACCTTTCCTTTTGTATGGAAAAATTTTCCCTTTGAGGTTATTCCATTTTGTGTTATGTATCAAATAAATGAGCAGGGATTGTGTTTTCTTTCTGTAATTGTGACATCCCTGTTTTCTGTCGGAAAAATAAATTTTTATTTACTCTGATTTATATGTGTATTATTTATTCGCGATGGGAATTGGGGTGTTACATCTAACCTCTCAAACACCCATAAAGGATCAAGAGTACTCCCACATCAATAACCAAGCACAAGTTGCTACCTTTCAAGTGGATTAAGCCTCAAGATCGTCAGTGTCACCAAATTAGGGTTTTGGTCGACCAGGGCCTCCAGGTAGAAATTTTCCCCTTGGCATAAGCCATTGCTTCAAAGCACAACTTAAAATACTCTAAGGGACCTCATGGGCCCAATCACCCAGTCAATTTAACCTCAGGGGAAACATTCATAAAAAATCAGGAATTAGGGTTTCTTGACCTAATTCACCCCTAAGTTGACTTTTGGGACAAAACATGAGCCAAAACCTCAAGACATGATTTTAGGGTCTCCAATACACCATATTAATCCATTTGCAACAATGGATTTATCCAAGAAGCTTGATCTACAAGTTTCAATTTCATCTGAACCAGAATTAGGGTTTCGAGGAAAAAGTCAACTGCATCTTTGACTTTTGACTAAGACATGCTCCCATACCTTGGGACATGATTCAATACACCCTATATCACCTATGGAATCCATTTATTAAGTTTTATTTAGGTCAAGGACTTGATTTCATAGAGGATCCCACAGTTTAGAATTCATCTGATAAAAAGTCAACTGTGCGCAAAAGTCAAAGTTTAACTTTTTGAGATTTTTCACAATTATGTTTCCTTAACCCTAACATGATGTTAATGTGTGATTGAAATCATCATTCATCAAGAAAAACCAAAGAAAATGGGTTAACTTGTAAAAGGGGTAACCATAAAAAAACTTAGAATTTTTCTAAGTTACGGAACAAAGTGGCTAGGGCACCAACTTTCTAGGATCATAACTTGAGATCTAAGCAACCATTTTGGATGATCCAAAGATGGATTTGTAGCTCTCATGGCATAATTTAAAAGTGTCAACTACACCTCATTCCAATTCCTCATGGATTTTTAGTTATGGAGTGATCAAAATGGCTGAAAACATGAAATGTCACTTTTTCTAACACTTGGTGAAATTTTCACTAAGTCAGAATCAGTCTTGTTTTTTTTCAAAATGTAGGGGCATTTTTCACTTAGATCCAAAAAGTTTCAAGACAAACTATGGTCATACATGTGTTGTATCATATGGGAGCTTTCCAAAATGGCCAAGAACTCCATCAAACTCCACTTGAGCTAAGAGTTATGACAGCTGCAACATGCCTTGCTGCAAACTGTCTTGGCAAGGCAGATTTGTGCACAAGTGCTCGAATTGATCAAATTGTGCAATTTCAAGCATGCTTATCCATCTTCACACCTCAAGGGGGAACAACCAAGGGACAAACACTGATTCATCAGCCTCCAAAGTCCCAAAATCTACAAGTAGCATGCCAAACTTAAAAAAGCTAAAGATGCTTCAAGACTCCAATTTTGTTTTGGAACATTTAATGGATGCTTAGAGGTGGCATGTATCAGAGCAAGAATGAACACTTCAGTCAAGCCTTATCCTTGAATTAGAGAACCATAGGCCTGTGCTCTAATCTCAAGTCAATGGCTAGAGGAGACTTGAGATTCCATTTGATCACAATTGGCCACAGACCTGTATCAGTTGTCATTCCCTATTCCTTGCAAAAAAAACTTGCTCTACTATAAATAGGGCTCATTTGTGATCATTTTGAGTACACCAAAGGCCTACAACACTTGCTTTCTCAAAATCACTCCTTCACTTCCAAATTTGCCTTCTAAAGTAAGTCACTATCGGGTTTTGAGTTTGAGAGCAATTCCAAACAAACCAATCACACACACACACACCTCATAAACATCATATAGAAGTGATCCAAACACTTAAACAACATCTGGAACACCAGATTCTCAAAATCACCAGCCATCTGCACAAGCTTTTGACAGATTTGCAGTTGAGGTGCCAAATCAAATTCCAGCTCAATTCAATCCACTCCAAGCATTCAGACACACTCCATTGCACCTAGGGAAGCTGTCCAAATCATTAGAACCAAGTTGTAACACCTCCAACACAAAACACGATCACCAGCTGCAATAGGTAAGCCTCAACTTGGTCATCTCATGATTCATGCATATTTCCTCGCACAATACTTTTGCCAAATGTTCATAATCATGCATAGAATGTTTCCCCTCAATTAATTGCTTTGTATGAATCGTGTATGGAATTTCTGAGCCTTCATGCAGAATTTAGGGTTCTTGAGGTTTCTCTTTGATTTCTTATTCCGTGCTTAAAATAAATGAAATTAAAGACCATAGACATGATCGTGAGGTGAAAACGAGTAGATTGATATGTGGATTGTGTGATTTCATCAAGTATTCAGTGAGATTGATGAGAAAACGCAAATCTAGGCAAAGTAGAGCACGCGGGTAAGGCCAAGATGTTCTTGGTGCCCTTTTACAAATATTTGAATTTTTAAATTTTTGTGATTTTATTTAATTGATTCAAAAATTAATTTCTCTCTGATTTTTAATGATTTTGAGTTGATTCTTTTTTTAATAATTCACAAAAATGTTAAAATATTTTATTTTACCAAAAATTCCCAAAAATATTATTTATTTCATATACTTGATATTTTTGCAAAAGAATTAATTTTTATTTGTTTTTAACATTTAAAATATTTCTTCTTTCTTGATTTTCCAAACTTAATTGATTTTAATCATTTTATGGATAAAAACATGATTTTTGAAGCATTGATCCAAGATCACCACTCATTTTTCATATGTTTTCAATAATTTTTATTAATTTTTAAACAAAATTAATTACATTTTAAACAAAATTAGGGTTTTGATTGATTCCACCCTCATCAATCTTTTTCAAACACTCATGGGCCTCTAATAGAGTGTAAGACCCATCCCTTATCATATACAAACATTTTGGGCCTCAGTCACTTGTATAAGTCCCGATCCGATTTTCAAAACGACGGTGTGATCACTGTCCATCACATGAGCCTATCCTTGAATTGTAAGCCCCATCTTTTATATAAATAATTCTTGGGTCTATAATAGAGTGTAAGACCCAACCCCTTTGTAAATAAACATTTATGGGCCTCACATATTGTATAATTCCCCCTGTATATTTTCAAAACAACGGCATAATCGTCGCCTTTTCAAAATCATTTGGGCCTCTCCTTGAGTTGTAAGCCCCATCACTTGTACAAAAACACTTTCGGGCCTCTCCTTGAGTTGTAAGACCCATACCTTTATACAGAAAACCTCTTTGGTCCTCAGTCGTTGTATAAGTCCCGATACGATATTCAAGACAACGGTGCGATCACTGTTAAACCTTGGGCCTCTCTTTGAATATAAGCCCTAGCAATCTTTTCAAAATAATTTCCCTTTTGATTTAGATTCAATGTACAGTTGTTATCAAAACTTTCTTTAATTTCTTTGAACAACTAACAAAACAACATGGAAGCTTGCTCACCTGTAAGTTTTTATCCGCTTTCATTTACTCGCTTTAATATATATAACTGTATTGTGGGAAGCTGCGCATGGTTAGTCTTCTTTCATTCTTTTAAATACATGTCCAATATATATAACTGTATTGTGGAAAGCTGCGCATGGTTAGTCTTTTTTCATACTCCTTTAAATACTTGTCATAAATCAACTGTATATATACTAGTATAGTTATTTAGAGTTTTCCCCGACAACTAGGTCTAGAACTAGGTAAAGCCATGTTGGTCACTCTTAAATACAAACAAAACTAGATCCCCGTAGGATTTCCAGATACAGTCGTCCCTTCTCTTGGGGTTAATCAATATGGAACAAAGAGAAAGGTAGTATTCTCAGTGAACCTTTTCTCAGACTGTCACCCTTAGAAATTGTCAAAGAAATTTTACTCCCCGGAGTTGATCTATTCTCCGTGAATAACATCTCTTGAGTTTCTTCCAAATACTCTAACTTTCCTGGAATGATCTCTTCTCTGTGAATTGAATTTCTTGAACTTCTCTTGGTTTGGGGACCCACAGACTTCCTAAAAGCATCCCCGTCTCCTCTTGGGCTTTGTACAAGGACCCGTCGGCTTCTTAAAAGTTCTCATGCCTTCTCTTGGGCTTCATACAAGGACCCTCACGACCTCTTAGAGGTATAGGACAAAACATAGTCATCCTTTGCTAGAGTTGTCTTTCTAAAAAGAGTCACAAAAGCCCTCAGACCAATTTCAGGGTTGATACTCATCCCTTAAACGAGTCGGCCTCCTCTTGGGCCTTGTAAAAAGATAGACCACACTAATAGACTTGGACAGTATAAATCTCCTTGAGTCTCAAAGACATTCTCAAGTTCCCTACAAACATAGGAAGAAACCCCGGATTCTGGATTAATCTCCAGCAAGAGTTAAAACTTATGGGTTCCAAAACCCCGTCTCTCTCCCAAAATCCCCCTGCCACAGTCAGTTTATCACTAGTATAACATTATCTCAAATCAGAACCTCAAGGTATCTGATCTATTAACTCTTCTGTATTCCCCTGCAAGAGTTGATTCCCCACTTGGACCTGCCTCGGAACTCAATAATTCCCAGCAGAAGATAGCCTCCTCTTAGGCTTTGTATAATGATTTTTCCTCAGCACAGTCAGCCTCCTCTTGGGCTTTGTAGAATGATTCTCCCCAGCGGAGCTAACCTTTTCAGACTCTCTTATTGAGTCAATCACCCTTTCTGACTCTCTCGTTGAGTCAATTACTTTTCAGACTCTCTCGTTAAGTCAATCACCTTTTCAGACTCTCTTGTTGAGTTAACCACTCTCATAGACTCTCTTGTTGAGTCAATCACCTTTTTTTACTCTCTTGTTGAGTCAACCCTTTTTTAGCCTCAATCTCGAGCTTTGTGCGAGACAGATAAGAGCACTCTCTTGTTGAGTCAACCCTTTTTTATCCTCAATCTCGAGCTTCGTACGAGACAGATAAGAACACTCTCTTGTTGAGTCAAACCTTTTTAGCCTCAATCTTGGGCTTCATACAAGACAGATAAGTACCTCCCCAGCGGAGTTAGCCTCCTCTTAGGCTTCATATAATGATATCCCCAAAGAGTCAGTCTCTTTTAGCCTCTGTCTTGGGCTTTGTACAAGACACCAATATATCCACTCTCTTGTTGAGTCGGTCTCATACAGCCTCCTCTTAGGCTTTGTATAAGGACTTCCCAAGTGGAGTCAATCAACCCCTTAGCTTCAACCTTGGGTTTTGATCAGGGTACATAAAAATCAACAATCCCTCTTTAGAGATGACAAATTCTCTTTCAGTTAACCTTTTAGCTTTAATCTTGGGCTTTAAACAAGACACAAATACTCCTTTTAGCCTCTGTCTTGGGCTTTGAACGAGACACCAAAACATATTTTTCCTCCCTTAGAATAGGAGGAACTACGATTGCTCTGATTTCCCTGTTTCGTTTAAACAGGAATACATAGGCATAAGATTGCGAAATCTTAGCGAGCATACTAATAAAAAACTTAGGTCCAACACCTTACCAAAAACATCAACAAAAACTCACTCTCTCTGTCACATTTCCCAAGAAACTTTCCCAACCCATTAACAGATAAGCACCATCAAGTACAAAGTGAAACCTAAAGCTAATATCCTGTGGATAACCACATATAGGATGGGTAACTAACAACTACCCATTGTATAACCTGACCCCGAACTCCCCGGATCTCTTTAAGCGTTTGTTCAGTTAAACATTCGCGTGCAAGGTTAGTTTTAGATACCTTCCCTTTCCTTTCCAGCTTCACGGGATAAATAATAAATCAGAAAGTAGCACCCCTTTCTCCACGAGGAGGAAAGCCCAAATTTCAGCGATAAGGTGGTCGCGTCATCGACAAAAATCGCTCGCTACACTTGCGTGTTGGTTAGGAATAACCGGGTGGAAGCAACTTGGAGGAACATTCTAAAATAACATGCGTCGAGCTTATGACGTAAAACAAGCATGTTTTATTGTTTTTAGTTTCTAATGTTTTTGTTTGTTGTTTGGACGCAAATTTTGGTCGGCTAATTTTAGGATGCTTGGTGATGTTCCAAGTTTGATCGTTCCAACTCGCGGATGTATGGTAATGATATTGTTAAGTTTTGTAATCGTCCAAGGTATGTGTTTATCGCTTTCTAGACTTTAGCATATTCATGATACTTAGGCATTTTACAAACTTCCATGCCAATCATTCTTTTGTATACTTTTTCTTGTTGTGAATCACTTTAGTTCCCACCTTTTTTTGTGAGGTAGCTTTCCATTGTTCATATATGCGCGGAGTACCAACATTCTTGTTCTAACTGGATTTTATTATGCTTAATCTTTTGTTTGTGTTGATTATATGAAAGCATGAAAAGGATCAAGGCATTTTGTTTCATTTTGAGCACAACTACCTAGCCAAATAGTCAATTTACGTTGTGAGTGTGTGATCATTCGTAACCCCTTTGTGTCTTTCTATCATTATCCATGTTGTTTAAACTTAATGCTTGTCTATGAGTATTGAATTCACTTTTTGTATGGATTTTGATTGATTTTTTTTTCTTGAACCCTCAACTTTCTATTGTTGTATGAATTTTTACCTTTCCTTAGAAAGTAGGGAGTATTCACATGATGATGTGGTTGAATTCAAGTTGGGGAGAGAATGCTTGTTTACTCATTGGTTGGTTTCCATGAGGTTGAAAAAGAAAAGAAAAAAGAGAAAAGTATGAAAAAGAAAAGAAAAGAAAATAGAAAAAAGAAAGAAAAAGAAAATCCTTGAGAAATGAAACAAAAAGAGTTCAAATAATTGTGCTAAATAAGTATTGTGTGTTGTGTAACACTTGGGATTTTGGAAGAAGTTGATTGGAATTTTGTGTTTGAGTTTTTGTGAGTTGATCACTCCCTTAGGTTTAGGCAAGTTTTTGTTTCAATTACCTTTAGAAATTACCCCTTGTTTGTTTACCTAACCAAGCTACAACCTTGAAAGCCCTTGTGATTCTTGCCTTTGTATGTTCAATGTGAATATTTGGATGATTGCATAATTTAGTCTTTTGTTTGCAAGATTGTTGTGTGAGTGAAAAGTACCTCATTTTGTGTTTTTCATCCACCGATGATTGTTTTTGCTAGGTGTGATTCACGTTTGAACTTGTGTTGTTTTAGGATGTTTGGCATGATTTTTGTATTTTGCATTTGTTTCGTGACTATGTTATCGTCGTAGTATAGTGGTAAGTATTTACTTTGAGTGTACACTACTACAAAACGCGTAAACAACGACGCCATGCTCACAACGCTTCATCCCTACACCATTGTGACATATCTAAACTAAGGCGCGGTTGTATTTTATTTGTTTATTGAATAAAAATTATCTGTATATAACAACGGTTGATAAACCAACCGTGGTGATTATCTGTATATAACAACGGTTGATAAATCAACCGTGGTGATACCTTCAAGCTTTCATGTGTTTGAACCTCAGCGCTTCATATATATTATTCCTTTTATGTTAAAGCGCGCCTTTAATTTTTTATTTATTTTTAATTAAAAAAATTAAAAGTTATGACTACGGTTGTTTATATACACAGTTGTGATATATTTTGTATGTTTTTTTTAATTTTTAATTCTAAAAATAACTCTGGCGCTTTAATATGAAATTTCATTATGTAAATAATATATCATAACGGTGTGAATTCTTGACCGTCGCAGTAGCTTTTCAATATTCTCCAAGCTAGCTAGTTTCATTGTTTCTTTAGTATCCTTTTTTCCATTGAAAATAGAAACCAGATGAAACGTTACACGATTTCAACCCTAAACCCTAACATTCAATACCGTGAAACAATACACGATTCCACCAAACCTTGCATCATCAGTATCCATTTGTTGTCATTTTCGTCATCATCGTCACGATCATGAAGAAAATAGAAGATTACACACATACCAACACTGTCGTCATCATCGTCACCGTCGAGAAGGAAGATAACAACAACACCGTCGTTGTCGTAAGGAAAGAAGACAACAACAACACCAACACCAACATCGTTTACTTTGTCGTCACGTTTAGGGTACGTAAAATATTTTCCCCATGCATCTATAGTAAACTCTTTTTCCATTGTTGTTCATGTTGTTGTTGTTGTTTTTGAACTTAGATGTCGACCTTGTCGAGTTCTTCATCAGAAACCAGCGAAGAAACTCAAACAAATGAAAGGTTAGCCAATGAAACTCAAACAACTGAAAGTCAAACGAAAAGATCACAAAGAGGTGTCACAATGATGCCCCAATTCACATCAGTCCGCAACTCATCTGGTGCAAAAATTCCGATCGAGTTTGATTCGCACTACAGATTAGTGGATTGTCCACATTACGCTACTTTTAGGAGTTATGTTGCGTTCCTTGCACGTAGCAAAGTCAGTATACTGATTGATGATTGGAGAGAAGTGGATGTTAATGTCAAAGACAGCATATGGACAGACGTTAAAGTATTTCATACTATAATTTACATATATTTGATATCACTACCTATAGTTTCTAATTCATACTTATATATTGATTTAATGTAGTTGAATTTTGAGTTTACCGATGACTCAAAATTGAAAAGAAAGTGGATAACTTATGCCGGTGTTCGTTGGAGGGGATTTAAGTAACGACTCACGGCTGACTACATTAGGAAGCCTAAGAGTGGTCTTCAACCTCCATGGATTAAGTATAGTTTTTTATCGAAGAAGGTGTGGCACAAGTTTACGAAGAAACGCCGTTCTGAGGAATTCAAGGTTAGTACTAGTCTTATGTAACCTATAATGTTATGCTAATGAGTTATAGATACTAATCATACACATTTTTCACTATGTTAATAACAGGCTAAAAGCGAAGTAGGAATTCAGAACAAGGCGAAAAACATGTACCCCCATAGATTGTCTCGTGGGGGTTACAGGAAACTTGAGAAGAGGATCCTGCAGGAAAAACTACAAGAAGGAGGAGATGGTGACATTCCATCTCCACCTTCAAGATATGAGAAATGGAAGAGGGCTCGATTAAGACCTAATGGAGAGTACACCTTTGAGGCTTCAAGAGTAGTTGCTGAGAAAATTGTAAGTATATGTTTTGTTTAAATGTGTTTGCTTATGTAAGTTGCTCATGAATTGTTATTTAAATGCGTTTGCTTATGTAAGTTGCTCATGTTGTGTAGGATAATTTGGTTGTGGCGGCCCGTGAAGGCACATTTGTTCCAAAAGCACAACATAACATATTAGTCGAAGCTATCGGAACAGCTGAGCATGGAGGTCATGTCCGTGGTGTTGGAGATGGTGTCGGCTTAAGGTCATACTTTGGATCTCAAAGAAGAAGCATCGAAACCGCTGAATTTCTTGCTCAATGACAAAAGATTGATAATGTTGAGAAGCAATTGGCAGAGCAAAGGAGGCTGTTTGAGGAGGAGAGGGAAAAAAGGGAGAAAGAAGTGGAAAGGTTACAAGAGATGTATTCGGTATGTGTCGTAAATCGCGCTTATTTTTTTATGACATATATTGTATGTTCTAATTGAATATATTGTGCTTATTTTTGTTCTATGTTATAATTGAATGTTATGATGTAGAGATTAAGTGAAAGCCTCGAACAACGAACTTATGAAGATCGTCGTTGCGTTGGTGATGATCAAACTCCAAGTAGAAGTGTCATAAATCACGCTTCTACAAAAGGGAGTAATTGTACAGCCCCTCCCCCACCTGTAGATAACCGCAATGGGATATTGGACCCTAGTCCAAATGAAATAACAAGTTTATACTACTTCATTTCAACAACAGACCTTGCGCAAGCTCTCCCGCTAGAACATTGCCCAAAATTGGATTTAGTGTATTACACTCCTAAAGATGTGAGGGATTTTCTTGAAGGATATAAGTGGCTTGACATATCTATTTTGCAAGTTTGGTGCACATAAGTATATAGTTAAATATACATGCCATTATAGAACATTATAATTTTTTGTATTTTCTCCCTTAATTTATTCATTTTCTTTGACCATTTAGGTAAATTCACCGTGTTTGTATAGAATTGAATAAATCAAGTACCTATGGAATCTTGGACCCAAGTTTTATTGCTTGGGCATATAATGATAAAAATATCAGAGAAAAGTACTTGAAAAGCCGGCTAAATGACGGAGGAAAAGAATGTTACCTTGCACCATTCCTATGTAGGTTAGTATTGTTGTAATTTATTTCTATATTCTATATTTAGTTTTGTTTTAGTAACAACTAATATATATATATATATATATATATATATATATATATATATATATATATATATTCTCGTGTTCATTCAGTGGTCATTAGCAATTGATCGTAATATCATTTAGGACAAATACGGTGACATTACTGTGTTCCTTGCACGATCCACTCCACAAATCAATGAAAGATCTTGTATTAACGTAAGTGTCTTTGTTTAATATCATTTTCTTTGGCATTAATTGTAATTAGTTTATCATGTAATATGTTTAATTCAATTTTCAATGTGCAGTATTGTGGAGCAAGTTAATATATTGAATAATGTTTGAAAAAAGCCCACATACCTTGCTCCTAAAGTAAGTGGCCCGATTACCTGTTTATTTCATTTACATTCATGCATGTGTGGTTGTATTCATGTTTTTATATTCATGTAATTTGTAGACGAGGAAACAACGCGGGAGTTACGAGTGTGGGTATTTTATCATGAAACACATGTTAAACACCGTCCTTGCCGGCACTGTTGATTCATGGGATACGGTAATATATGCCATAAAATGTTTACATATATTAATATATAAGTTGACTATTGAATTATTATCATGCATGATCTTCAATTTTTTGCTCTTATGTAGATGTTTAACGACGAAACCCCATTCCCCGTTGAGGACTTTGTGGATCTTCGTAAACGTTGGGCGTATATCAACAATGAGCTTAAGGGTTCTGCTCCTGCTGTATGATATATCAGCAACATTTTTTGATGCACATATTTTTTGCTTTTGATGCACATAATGTGAACAATAGTTTTGGCTTTTGATGCACATAATGAAATCAATAATATTGGCTTTTGATTTAAACAATGTTAGCAGTTTAATTCTCTGATTCATTTAGCTTTTGATGTAAATTTCTTTTGATGTAAATTCTATGATTCATTTATAAGGATAAAATATAGGAAGAATTGTGTTTGATGCACATATTGTGTTTGCACGTAAACAGAAGCTGTTTTGACAGGATAAATTATGGGAATAATTTGATAAGCAGATAAATTTTAAATTTAAAACAGTCTATTTTTGCAGCGGTTATAAACCTATCCGTACTTGTATGTCAAACGCTAATATAAATAAAAAATGTTGTTGCTGATAATCGGACCAGATCACAGTTTAGTATATCACAACGGTTGACTAAACTAACCGTCATGAAATGGTGCGCGCATATTGCAATACAACAACGTTTCCAGGACCGTCATTATACGTACCGCATATATAACAACACTCTACATAACAACGCCTTCGCCCCCGTCATTATATGTCATTTCCAACCGTTGTTAAATGGGTTTTTTGTAGTAGTGTTTATCATTTGAACCATACATTTGTTTCCGTTTTTCAAAACTTTTTGATTCATCATTCTTTGGTTATTACTTTTGTGTTTTTAATTTGTTTGATTCTTGTTTGAGGACAAACAAGTTTAAGTTGGGGAGAGTTTAATAAGTGCAAATTGTAACTATTTTTGTATATAAGTTTTGTTGCACTTATCGATACTTTTTTGTTAATATCATTCGAATAAACCCCTCTTTGTTTGTAAATACGTTTACTTTACGTTATAGTGTATATATTGCGTATCGTGTAAATATCATTGAGTTTAATTAATTTTCTCTCATTTTTGTAGGTATTTAAGCAATGATATTTTCCATTGTTGTATAGAGCATTGAATAAGCTTTCCACCGCTTCCGACCGTTCGTCAATCCGAGTTACGGTTCAGAAGTTGTGGTCAAAATAAGGGCTGGTTTGCTGTCAAGTTCGCTTTACGAACTTTCCAGCGAACGCTCTCAGACATATGGCAGTAGAAAAAGGGTCCAAAGTTTGCATTGCGAACTTTCCAACGAATATTCGCTTTGCGAATAAAAGTTCGCATTGCGAGCTTCTGCAGAAAAGCAGAGTCGGTTTAACTATTATGAGGCACTTAAGTGCCAATTTTTGGAGTTCGCTTTGCGAATAAAAGTTCGCACTGCAAACTTTACGGATTTTGACATACTATATAAGTCATTTCATTCATTTTTTAGGTTATGGTTTTGGGGTTTTTTGCTACCAACTCCATCAAACACATTCTTGAGTAGATTTAGCTTAGAAACAACACATGGAGTGTATATCTTGACGATCCGGAGTCGAATCCACTTCAATCGGAGTTGACAAACCGTGAGATTTGTGTTCTTCTTCCTTCCTCTCTATGTATTTTTCATTTGTTGGGGTTTTGTATGTAAGTTTATCTTGATTGTATGTATATTTATGGATCTTTTATAAAATATCTTTTACAACTCTTAATCGATGCCATCTTTGATTTAATCTCTATCTTAATAGGTTTGATTTGCTATAGATATATACTTTTCGAACTCGACCTAAGATGAATGTCTATTGGCTGTGGGAAGCGGTTTAATACTCACATGTGTGTCAGATCTTAATGCTCTGTGTTGTTGAGTTGCGTGAGACATCACCTGCGAGAGAATGTGGTTGATCTCTCAATGATTGTGTTAGACATAACCTCTTGTTGTGAGCGATACGTGGGGATTTTGACGAGTGATTTAGGTTGCGTGCATTTGATCCATAGATTTTCTAGTACATGATGGGTAGAACGAAATACAACTCCTGACAAGTTTTCTCATTTCTGAAGGATGTATTTATTTTCATGTTTTATGTTTTTCCTTTTGCACTTTTATCCCAAACCATTTAAACCCAAGCTTGGAGACTTAGAGATTGTCGAACGACATTCTTTCCCTCGCACTGATCCCCGTGGACACGATATAAATCCTGAAGGGAATTCTTCTGAAAATAATATTTTTGCTTGCCGCTTTACCGCATCAACAATGGACAATATTCTAGCACGTGAGTGGATAAAGCCATTTAACGAGGGTCAGAATTGGGGTCACACACTACAAAAAAGCACTGATTTTCCACATAAAAAACACACCACAAACGAAAATGTCATGTTACAATGCCTAAATTAGCGACATGAGCAAACACATCGCAGGAACTCAATTTGCAACTCATTTTCCACGTGAAAAACACGTCGCAAATTTTCCATGTGGTATTCATGTCGCAAACCTTCACCATGTGGAAATTACGTCACTAATATCTACATAGGGAACATCATTTATCAACTATGTGTTAGAGTGCAGATATAGGGGTGCAATGTTGACAAATTTGCGACGTGAGAAACACGCTACAAAATTGAATATGTATCATGCTTTTGCCATATGATTCTCATTTGTTGTTTTTCTAATAGAAAAATAAAATAATTAATAATTAATAAAATAAGAAAATTAATAATTAATAAAAATATTTTCAAATAATAATTATAATTGTGAAAATTTTATAAAAATTCAATTAAATATGATTAATAAAATACAAAAATTAATATTATTAAAAATTAAAATAACAATAAAAATCAATCATCAACATCGATATCTTCTTTTTCTTCTTTTTCTTCTTCTTCCACCTCCTTTACCGCTCCTTGGCCACCAAATCCTTGATTTTTACTCATTGTACCATATGCTTGGTTCGTTTGTGAGAACATGTATAGTCACATTTGCTCCTCCATCTCAATTTGTCTCTTATTCTTTTCCTCCAATTCGGCCTTTAACGCCGCCTTGCATGCCATCTCCTTGCGTCTCGCCTTAGTTAGAGTTAATTGTCTAATTGTTTCCATCATTTCGAGTGTCTATTCTAGTGGATGTTACGATCCTCCCTCATATGCAATTCTTGTAAATAAATTTCTCTCACTTTTTCTGTAGTTAACGACCAAAGGTCCAACACCATAAAAACACCATTTTGCTCCCTTCCTGCGAGTTACTAAACCCGAAATATAAAGGTAGACACTTCGATCAATCAGATATGAACCTAACAGAATATACTATGGATGTTCAGATAAAAAAAGTATGAGTTGTTTCTGATACTCCTCCTACACATACATAAAAAAATTAAATTAAATAGAGTTTAAATAATTCAGTTATATGCAAGAATTAAATAAAATAATGAAGGGTTAAATATACGATGCCCCCCTGCCATTAGGGCGAGTTTTGGTTTCCCCCCCTAAAGCTTTTTTTTTTGTGATTCCCCCCTTATAAAATCAAGATTCTGTTTACAGAACCCCCTATCCCTTGTTTGGCTGACTGGGCATGGGGAATCTACATACGTGGCATTCCATGTGGGTTTTTTATTTTTTTATTTTGAATTTTTTTCGTTTTCTTATTCCACGTCACCCGTTAATTATTAATTTTTTTCTTTAGAATTTTTTTTTATAATTTTTTTTGTTTTCTTATTAATTTTTTTATTTATTTTCGTATTATATTAATTTTAATATTTAATTTTTTTTAAGTTTTATTTTAAATTTTGAATTGTAAAATAATTTTAATGGGATTAATACCCAAATTTTAATCAAGCAACCCATTAATTTCAACTCATTTGTATTTCTTTGTGTCAACTTGATATATAAAGGTTAATATTTCTCCACCCACAAACGATGTGGGGCTAAACTCATAACCTTCTTCGTTCTTCTTTTTTTCCTGCTTCAACATAACTTGACCTCATCATCACCTTTTCTGCTCACCTTCCAAACCAACGATCTTCTTCCCTACACTTCATAAACACTTTCTCCAACAACCACAAACACTTCAATATAACAGTTACTGCAAGCAATGTAACGCCCCAGTTTTGCCAATTTTGTTTTATAGAGTCTTTTGATTATTTTATTATTATTTTATTTTATTTTCGACTTTTGTGTGAAAATATGTTATTTTTGGTCGTGATTATATTTTATCGCGTTTTGGGAACGTTTGCGAGATATTTGAGTGTGGGGGTATTTGGGACATTTCATTGATATTTTTACTAAGTTAGAATAGAAAAGAAAATAGAAAAAAAAAGGGGGAAAGAAAAATAGAGAGAAAGAAAGAAGAAAGAAGGAAAAAGAGAAGAAAAGAGGAGAAGAGAGAAAAGAGAGAATTGGAGAAAAAGCTTGGGAAATCAAGAGAACAAGTTTTAGGAATCGATAAATCGGGTAAGGGTGCGAAACTCGATTATTCTATGATTGTATACGATTATGTATGCGTGTTTGTTGTTAATTTTGGATGAATTGGAGTAAATTGAGTAAAAACCCATATTTGGTATGATTGATTAGAAATTGATTTGAAGGTGTCAAAACTTGTGTTGATTGTGTTTTAGATTGTCTATACATGTTGGTTGTGTGTTATTGCAATTCAAATTGGTTATTTTCTGAGTTTTAGGTGAAAAATTGGTTGATTGGATTTGGAAAACGCAGAAATTGTTCTGCAGAATTTTTCTGGGTTTGTCCTGGCAATACGCGTAAGGGACTTGCCAATACGCGTATGAGTCTAGGCGTTACGCGTAACAATGGCGTGGTTTTGGGCCAGTACGCGTATGAAATACATGTTTTCACGGCCTTCTGGTGATACGCGTAAGGGCGAGGTGCATACGCGTATGGATTTTTCAAACGTGGTTTTGTGAAGGAAAATTGTTCTGTCAATACGCGTATGGAGAGTATTGATACGCGTATGGACAGGAGAATTGCAAAAATGTGATTTTTCAAAATGTTGTTTTCGGTTTTGTCCGTAACTTTGGTTCCGATTATCCGACTTTTGTATTCTTGGTGTCGTTGGAAAGGTATCGAGTCGTACTTTGTGATTATGAGGTTTTGAGAATTGTTAGCCGATTAAATTTTGTCGGAAAATATGAATAGTGTCGAATCTCGACTTTTGTCGTTTTAATGGTGCGTCTTTGACATGTATTGTGTTATATGTTTGTGCTTTGAATGTGTATGCCTTATGTGCTGTTGTGATGATGATTTGTGGCCGAAAGGCAAGAAAATGATAAGCGTGGTATTTGATGATATATGCATGGTTATGAATGGGTGTATGTATACAATGTGAATGTCATGAGTCATTGTATGCCAAGCATCATAATGTGCATTGTGGAAACGTCCTGAGTGACGGTTTGATTCCCGAGGGGAATATGCTATAACATCGTGTGCCTCGAAAACATGAGGCGATGCCTGAGGACTTAAACCGATGGGTATAGACGATTGTGGGCTCCTTTGGAGACTTAAAGCAATCCTTAACGTCGTGTGCCTCGAAAATATGAGGCGATGCCTGAGGACCTAAAGCGACGGGTGAACATCGTAGGCCCGACGAGGAGTTACTTGAGATTCTCAGTAACGAGCGATGGTTCCAATAGTTCCTGAGTGGACTAATGACGTGACATGATGTGACAAAGGAAGTCGGTACCGCATGGCATGTGCATAGAGTCGTGGTGTCGGTCTCTGTGCATTTGCATTCATCATGAGTCATTTGTGTAAGAAATTGTGAATGTGATTTAATGAGATGGAATATGTGTGATTGTGATGTGAATGATTGGTGTACTGTAATATATGATACGTGAGACTTGTACTGTGTGCTGTTATAATTGATCTGTGTGCTTTGGTGGTGAGACTATGTTACTCGTGTATTTTTGTGTTAATATATAATGTTATGCAATTATATTATGGTTGTTTTTCTCACCCTTCTGCTGTTTTATAACGCTCTATGAGGCGTTGCAGATTAGAGTTGCTGGAGGTATTTCTTTTTGGTGAAGCTTTGCGTCTTCATTCTTTTGTCGGTCGGCTCTGATATGTGACACGGGTAGCTAGGGTGGCCGTTGTGATTATTTTGTATATCTGATGATATATTTTGGTTGTACATGTATAACTTGATGTATGACAGACATGTTTATATGTATATATGTATATGTGTTATTCAGATTTTAGATCTTTCCGCTTTAATTCTAATTTCTGAAAAGTGGGTGTAAGGAACAAAGTTTCCTCTGTATGATTTGCTACCCCACGTTGCATATCTAGATGAGCAGGTGTTGTATGCTATGTCTTGTTACAGTTGATGTGATTTCTCCCTTTCTATGCCGCGAATTCAAATGTACTCTGACGAAATTTCGAATTTTCTTTTAGTGCTTTAATTGCATGTTAATTGGGGGTATAGATTGGGGGCGTCACATTAAGTGGTATCAGAGCCAGTCCGTGTCAGTTGTGTCGTTTGTGTCTGTTGTGTCTGGCATATTGGGCGAGTTGTGTTGAGCAAGTTGTTGTTTAACCATAGTTTCTGTGTTTGGACGAACAGAATATGGCTGGTCATAATGATGATGCTTTGGCTGCGGCGATGGAGGCTATGGCACGAGCTGTGCAGGGTGCACCGAATGCTGCAGGAAATGATGAGTTTAGAAAGAATAAGTCGCTGGTCTTTAAAGGGAAGCATGATCCGGATGGTGCGCAACTGTGGTTGAAAGAGATTGAGAGGATTTTCAGGGTAATGGATTGTGATGACGATGATGTTAAGGTGAGGCTGGGCACTCATATGTTACACGAAGGGGCTGATGACTGGTGGGTCAGTACTCGTCAGGTGTTGGAAGCTGAGGAGGAGGAAGAAGAGATCACTTGGGAGGTGTTTAGCCGAGAGTTTCTAAGGAAGTATTTTCCCGAGGATGTCCGAGGAAAGAAGGAGATTGAGTTTTTAGAGCTAAAACAAGGTAATATGTCGGTTATTGACTATACTGCTAAGTTTGTGGAACTTGTGCAGTTTTATCCTCATTATGTGGAAGCGACTGCTGAATTTTCAAAGTGTGTGAAGTATGAAAGTGGTTTGCGTCCTGAGATAAAGCAGGCTATTGGTTATCAGAGGATTCGAAGGTTTGCTGATTTGGTGGAATGCTGTAGGATTTATGATGAAGATAGTAAGGCTCGTTCTGCTCACTATAAAAGTGTAAGTGACAGGAAAGGGAAACAACAGTTCCGTGGTGGTCCGTATGTGTCACCGACTGATAAAGGTAAACAAAGGGGGACTTTTGATCGAAGGTCAGGTGGAGGAGGTGTGTCTAATCCTATTAGGTGTTTTGGATGTGGTGAATTGGGTCATCGCCAGCATGAATGTAGGAAGAAGTTTGATAAGTGTTCTAATTGTGGTGGTATCGGACATGTTTTAGCTGATTGTAAAAGGAAGAATGTGGTGAAGTGTTACAATTGTGGGGCACCTGGTCACATTAGTTCGAAGTGTCCGAATCCGAAGAAAGCTCAGGCTAGTGGCAAAGTGTTTTCATTGGCGGGAACTCAGACCTCAAATGCAGATCGTCTGATAAGAGGTACTTGCTTTATTAATAATACGCCTTTAATTGCTATTATTGATACTGGAGCGACTCATTCGTTTATTTCGTCTGAGTGCGCGGAACGTTTGAATCTTGGGTTGTCTTCGATGGATGGTGAGATGGTTATTGATACTCCAGCGATGGGGTCATTAACTACTTCTTTGGTGTGTTTGAGTTGTCCTTTAGCCATTTATGGTAAAGACTTTGTGATGGATTTGGTGTGTTTACCGTTGGAAGGTTTAGATGTGGTGTTGGGAATGAATTGGTTGCAATTCAATCGGGTGCACATTGATTGTTATCATAAGCTTGTAAGGTTTCCTTCTCTTGTAGAAGATGAAGACTCAAGTTTCTTATCTACCAAAGAGTTGAAGAGACTTTTAGCGGATGAAGCTCAGTTGTTTGGGTTGTTTGCTTCATTGACTGTGGATAGTCAAGTTTCTCTTGATGTGTTTCCTGTTGTGTGCGAATTTCCTGAGGTGTTTCCTGATGATATTTCAGATGTGCCGCCGGTGAGAGAGGTTGAATTTTCGATAGATCTAGTTCCTGGTACTAGACCTGTTTCTATGGCACCTTATAGAATGTCGGCATCTGAATTGGTGGAGTTGAAAAAGCAGTTGAGTGAGTTGTTGGAAAAGAGGTTCGTGAGACCAAGTGTTTCTCCTTGGGGTGCTCCATTTTTGTTAGTGAAAAAGAAAGATGGGAGTATGCGATTATGTATTGATTATCGCCAGTTGAACAAGGTGACGATTAAGAACAAATATCCGCTTCCAAGGATTGATGATCTGATGGATCAGTTGGTCGGTGCTGGTGTGTTTAGTAAGATTGATTTGAGATCGGGGTATCATCAGATAAGGGTGAAGGAAGAGGATATTCAGAAGACGGCCTTTAGAACACGTTACGGTCATTATGAATATTCAGTGATGTCGTTCGGGGTTTCTAACGCGCCTGGTGTGTTTATGGAATACATGAATCGTATTTTCCACGAGCATTTGTATCGTTTTGTGGTGGTGTTTATTGATGATATTTTAATATATTCTAAGTCTCGTGAGGAACATCCAGAGCATTTGCGTATTGTTTTGCAGGTTTTGAAGGAAAATAAGCTTTTTGCCAAATTGTCCAAGTGTGAATTCTAGTTGTCTGAGGTGAGTTTTCTTGGGCACGTAATTTCAGGTAATGGTATTGCTGTGGATCCATCTAAAGTGGAAGCAGTTCTACAATGGGAGGCTCCTAGATCCGTTACTGAAATTCGAAGCTTTTTGGGTTTGGCTGGTTATTACCGGAGGTTCATTGAAGGTTTTTCTAAGCTAGCTCTTCCTTTGACGCAGTTGACTGGTAAGGGCAAGGCGTTCATTTGGGATATTCAATGTGAAGAGAGTTTTTGTGAGCTGAAGAGAAGATTGACGACAGCTCCGATTCTTATTTTACCTAATCCTAATGAACCATTTGTTGTGTATTGCGATGCTTCTTTAATTGGTTTGGGTGGTGTTCTGATGCAGGAAGGTAAAGTTGTAGCTTATGCTTCAAGGCAATTAAGAGTTCATGAAAAAAACTATCCTACTCATGATCTTGAATTAGCGGCTGTGGTTTTTGTGTTGAAGATTTGGAGGCACTATCTCTATGGTGCAAGGTTCGAGGTCTTTAGTGATCATAAAAGCTTGAAATATTTATTTGATCAGAAAGAGTTGAACATGAGGCAGCGGAGATGGTTGAAATTCTTGAAAGACTACGACTTTGGCTTGAATTACCATCCTGGTAAAGCTAATGTGGTAGCCGATGCATTGAGCCGGAAATCGTTGCATATGTCCGCATTGTTGGTGAAAGAGTTGGAACTTTTGGAATCGTTTAGAGACTTGAGTTTGGTTTATGAAGTGACATCGGTAAGTGTGAGACTTGGAATGTTGAAAATTACTAATGAATTTTTGTTGTCGGTTAGTGAGAAACAAAAGCTGGATTTGAAATTTGTTGATTTGATGATGAATGAGAATGTGGATTTCAAGGTGGATAATTTTGGTGTTTTGAGATTCCGTGGTCGTATTTGTATTCCTGATGAGGCAGAGTTGAAAAGAATGATTTTGGAGGAAGGACACAGGAGTAACCTAAGTATTCATCCGGGAGCGAATAAGATGTACCAAGATTTGAAGAAGATTTTCTGGTGGTCTGGTTTGAAAAGAGATGTGGCTCAGTTTGTGTATGCATGTTTGACTTGTTAGAAATCGAAAGTGGAACATTTGAGACCTAGTGGTTTGTTGCAACCGTTGGATATTCCTGAGTGGAAATGGGATAGCATTTCGATGGATTTTGTGTCGGGATTACCGAACACTTAGCGTGGGCATAATGCTATTTGGGTGATTGTGGACAGGCTGACTAAATCGGCGCATTTTATTCCGATTGACATCAGTTTTTCTTTGGAACGGTTAGCTGAGATCTATATCAGTGTGATGGTGAAATTGCATGGGGTTCCATTGAGTATTGTTTCGGATCGAGATCCTAGATTTACCTCTAGATTTTGGGAAAGTTTACATAAAGCTTTGGGTTCTAGATTGAGGTTGAGTTCAGCTTATCATCCGCAGACGGATGGTCAGACCGAAAGAACGATTCAGTCTTTGGAGGATTTGTTGAGAGCGTGTGTTTTGGAACAAGGTGGTATGTGGGACAGTTATCTTGCATTGGTTGAGTTCACGTATAATAACAGTTTCCATTCTAGTATCGAAATGGCACCTTTTGAGGCTTTATATGGGCGAAGATGTCGAACGCCGTTGTGTTGGCACGAAACTGGTGAGAGTTCTGTGGTTGGACCGGAATTAGTGCAACAGACGACGAAAAAGGTAAAGTTTATTCGTGAGAAAATGAAGGCTTCTCAGAGTAGACAAAAGAGTTATCATGATCGGAGACGGAAGGATCTTGAGTTTCAAGAGGGTGATCACGTATTTCTGAGAGTTACGCCGGTAACGGGTGTTGGTCGTGCTTTGAAATCTAAGAAGCTTACTTCTCGATTTATTGGTCCTTACCATATATCTGCGAGAGTTGGTGTTGTAGCGTATTGTGTGGCGTTACCGCCGAATCTGTCGAACTTGCATGATGTTTTTCATGTTTCACAGCTTCGGAAGTATGTTCCGGACCCTTCACATGTGATTCCAATGGACGAGGTTGAGGTAAGGGATAACCTTACGGTAGAGGCATTACCGGTTGGTATTTTGGATCGCGAGGTGAAGCGGTTAAGGGGCAAAGAGATTGCACTTGTGAAAGTGGCGTGGGGATGCGTTGCTGAGGGAAATTTGACGTGGGAATTGGAGAGTAGGATGCGGGAGTCGTATCCAGAGTTGTTTGTATCAGGTAATATTTTCGAGGACGAAAATTTCTAAGTGGGGGAGAATTGTAACGCCCCAGTTTTGCCAATTTTGTTTTATAGAGTATTTTGATTATTTTATTATTATTTTATTTTATTTTCGACTTTTGTGTGAAAATATGTTATTTTTGGTCGTGATTATATTTTATCGCGTTTTGGGAACGTTTGCGAGATATTTGAGTGTGGGGGTATTTGGGACATTTCATTGATATTTTTACTAAGTTAGAATAGAAAAGAAAATAGAAAAAAAAAGGGGGAAAGAAAAATAGAGAGAAAGAAAGAAGAAAGAAGGAAAAAGAGAAGAAAAGAGGAGAAGAGAGAAAAGAGAGAATTGGAGAAAAAGCTTGGGAAATCAAGAGAACAAGTTTTAGGAATCGATAAATCGGGTAAGGGTGCGAAACTCGATTATTCTATGATTGTATACGATTATGTATGCGTGTTTGTTGTTAATTTTGGATGAATTGGAGTAAATTGAGTAAAAACCCATATTTGGTATGATTGATTAGAAATTTATTTGAAGGTGTCAAAACTTGTGTTGATTGTGTTTTAGATTGTCTATACATGTTGGTTGTGTGTTATTGCAATTCAAATTGGTTATTTTCTGAGTTTTAGGTGAAAAATTGGTTGATTGGATTTGGAAAACGCAGAAATTGTTCTGCAGAATTTTTCTGGGTTTGTCCTGGCAATACGCGTAAGGGACTTGCCAATACGCGTATGAGTCTAGGCGTTACGCGTAACAATGGCGTGGTTTTGGGCCAGTACGCGTATGAAATACATGTTTTCACGGCCTTCTGGTGATACGCGTAAGGGCGAGGTGCATACGCGTATGGATTTTTCAAACGTGGTTTTGTGAAGGAAAATTGTTCTGTCAATACGCGTATGGAGAGTATTGATACGCGTATGGACAGGAGAATTGCAAAAATGTGATTTTTCAAAATGTTGTTTTCGGTTTTGTCCGTAACTTTGGTTCCGATTATCCGATTTTTGTATTCTTGGTGTCGTTGGAAAGGTATCGAGTCGTACTTTGTGATTATGAGGTTTTGAGAATTGTTAGCCGATTAAATTTTGTCGGAAAATATGAATAGTGTCGAATCTCGACTTTTGTCGTTTTAATGGTGCGTCTTTGACGTGTATTATGTTATATGTTTGTGCTTTGAATGTGTATGCCTTATGTGCTGTTGTGATGATGATTTGTGGCCGAAAGGCAAGAAAATGATAAGCGTGGTATTTGATGATATATGCATGGTTATGAATGGGTGTATGTATACAATGTGAATGTCATGAGTCATTGTATGCCAAGCATCATAATGTGCATTGTGGAAACGTCCTGAGTGACGGTTTGATTCCCGAGGGGAATATACTATAACATCGTGTGCCTCGAAAATATGAGGCGATGCCTGAGGACTTAAAGTGATAGGTATAGACGATTGTGGGCTCCTTTGGAGACTTAAAGCAATCCTTAACGTCGTGTGCCTCGAAAATATGAGGCGATGCCTGAGGACCTAAAGCGACGGGTGAACATCGTAGGCCTGACGGGGAGTTACTTGAGATTCTCAGTAACGAGCAATGGTTCCAATAGTTCCTGAGTGGACTAATGACGTAACATGACGTGACAAAGAAAGTCGGTACCGCATGGCATGTGCATAGAGTCGTGGTGTCGGTCTCTGTGCATTTGCATTCATCATGAGTCATTTGTGTAAGAAATTGTGAATGTGATTTAATGAGATGGAATATGTGTGATTGTGATGTGAATGATTGGTGTGCTGTAATATATGATACGTGAGACTTGTAGTGTGTGCTGTTATAATTGATCTGTGTGCTTTGGTGGTGAGACTATGTTACTCGTGTATTTTTGTGTTAATATATAATGTTATGCAATTATATTATGGTTGTTTTTCTCACCCTTCTGCTGTTTTATAACGCTCTATGAGGCGTTGCAGATTAGAGTTGCTGGAGGTATTTCTTTTTGGTGAAGCTTTGCGTCTTCATTCTTTTGTCGGTCGGCTCTGATATGTGACACGGGTAGCTAGGGTGGCCGTTGTGATTATTTTGTATATCTGATGATATATTTTGGTTGTACATGTATAACTTGATGTATGACAGACATGTTTATATGTATATATGTATATGTGTTATTCAGATTTTAGAACTTTCCGCTTTAATTCTAATTTCTGAAAAGTGGGTGTAAGGAACGAAGTTTCCTCTGTATGATTTGCTACCCCACGTTGCATATCTAGATGAGCAGGTGTTGTATGCTATGTCTTGTTACAGTTGATGTGATTTCTCCCTTTCTATGCCGCGAATTCAAATGTACTCTGACGAAATTTTGAATTTTCTTTTAGTGCTTTAATTGCATGTTAATTGGGGGTATAGATTAGGGGCGTCACAAGCAACATCTTCTTCCCTTCATTTCACTTCCACACACTACATGACAACAACTCCCTTCTTGTCTTCTTTCTACGTCCAATTCGAGGCCAATCAACAACAAACGTTCTTACAAATGTATGGAGAATCTGAATACCACTCGAAAACAGAAATCATTCAAGCAATAGAATATCAGTTTGAATATTTTTCTTATTACTTGACATGTTCCAAGTCAAGTCGTATAGGCATGTTGTTGCTATGAGAATATGGATAATAAACTTGATCTACTGTATTGTAATGCAAAAGAATATCAGTTTGAATCTTTTTCTCATTGTAATGTTTGGAAGAGCTAATGGAAACACCTTTTAGGATGTTTTAGTTGTTTTCAGCTTAATTTCAGTAAGCTCAAGAGGATAGTTTGTTGAAACATCTTATAGTGTATATGAAATCAATTTGACTATATTTTCTTTTCTGTTATTTTAATAGTTTATACATTAACAACTATAAGATAAATATGCTAAATTGATATGTTAACTTAAACATGCCCTTTATTTCATATTTGGTTATGGATCTGGACTGGTGCATTTGATTACACTCTGAATTAGACACTGAAATGTAAATACTATTATGGGAAGTATTTCAGACTCAATCATTTTATGGTTCATGCTGCCTTGTCATTGGAAGGTATTGAGATTAATTTGTTTGCACATGTTATCTGTTAATCTAAAATTCCAGCTGCCTGTAGCATTCTTTGTTGTTCTTCTTAAATAAAGCAATTACAGTTTTTGAATTTGGTTTATTTTTCTTCTAAACAGGAACTTGTACTGGTGAACATGGTGTTGGCACTGGAAAAATGAAGGTACTTAACTGATGATGTTCTGCCCAAGCTTTTTGGTTGTGAAACTGCTTATGAGTTTGTTGATAACCATCATGACTTGGCTGGTAAATGCCTTCTTTGTTTTTAAGCTAGTGGAGAAAATTGATTACTACTTGAAGTTGTTGTAGTTTTTAGTTAGTAGATGACATCATATGCAACTGTGTTAATATTGTGTGGTGATATTGTCTCACATCGGAAATGGAAGTAGATAAGTAAGTGTTTATATACTTATCTTGGACACTAAAATTCAAAAGAAGAATAAATGGGTCAGAAAAGTGGTGTTGGAAATGGGCTTAAGTCCATTGGTCTTGGCCCAACTAAAATAATTTTAAAAATAATAATTAAAAAAAATATTAATACAAATAAATTAATTTTTTTTTAATAATACAGTCAAACAAGTCAAAAAAAGCCACGTGGACTGCCACATAGGCAGATTCCCCTTCCACATGTGCAGATTCCCCATGCCTAGTCTGCTAAACAAGGGATAGGGGGTTCTGCAAACAGAATCTTGATTTTATAAGGGGGGAATCACAAAAAAAAAACTTCAGGGGGGGAAAACCAAAACTTACTTGAGTTATTCTAGAACGCTCGTCAAAATACTCCCTGGATTTTTTGGTATGATTCTTCACATGAGACTTATTAAGTCGTGGGGATATCCATTTATCCTTAGTCTAATTATAAATTTAATCAAAAGTATATAATATATCAAAATATAACTTTAAAAAATAGTGTTTATAATTACCATCCATCGAGCATGTTTGGTGACACTGATACTTCCTCTTGTATTAAGGCGCCCCCTACTTCAGATGATCTAAATTTCTTTTTCGCAAATTTCGAAATTCCCCCATGTGAAAACCTAATTTTCATTTTTTTTTTGTTTTAAATGGTTTGCGACATGAAAGTCATATGGCAGCGTTCCTTTTTAGTGACGTTGTTTTCATGTGGCAAAAGCACACGATGAAGACCATTTTTCTTGTAGTGAAATGATAACGAACCTCGTCGAGGCAATGAACTCAATCTCTAAAGACACTCATAATCTGCCCATCACAACATTGGTAAGTGCAATCTACTATCGGCTGGAATCATTATTTTCTCAAAAGGGTGCACAATGGAGTGTAGTGTTGAAATTTGGCTAGATATTTACATAATAATACTTGAACGTGATGAAAGAGGAAACTGAAAAATCCAGCACGCATCAGGTAACAATATTTGACTATCAAAGTAACACTTTTTGTGTGAAGGAGACGATGGACAACAGTGAGGGGAAGCCTATGGGACTTCACAAGGTTGACTTGGTAAATGGTTGATGTAATTGTGGAGAGTTTCAAGCTTTACGTGTTCCTTGTTCACATGTTATTGCTGTATGTTCTAGTATACGCCAAAACGCTTATGTTCATTTATCCAACATTACAAGTCGCAAACCTATTTAAGGTCTACAACAAAAGCTTTCCAGTGCTACCATAAGAGGAATATTTGCTTGAATTGTTTATGAAAGTGATTAAATTTTCCATAATCCAAGAATGCATAGAACTAAGAAGGGACTTCCAATGAACACGCGCATTAGAATCGAGATGGACACAACTAATAAACTAGAGAGAAAAGGTGGAATGTGTTATCTTTTCTGTCACACTCGAAAGCAGTGTCCCAATGTTGGAACTAGTACTAGTTAAATTTTTATTTTGTTGTTAAATATATATTTTAGATTATAAG